>LR990609.1:55265999-56465999 GCA_905147815.2 Phalera bucephala
GATGCCAAGGACTTGGCATCAACATCAATGGCGAATACATCACTCACCTTCGATTTGCCGACGACATTGTGGTCGTGGCGGAGTCGCTGGAAGATCTAGGACGAATGCTCGGTGACCTCAACAGAGTATCTCAACAAGTGGGTCTTAAAATGAACATGGACAAAACGAAAATAATGTCTAAAGTCCATGTCGTACCCACCGCACTCACCGTTGGGAACTCTACTCTTGAAGTTGTCGACGAATACATTTACCTGGGACAGGTAGTCCGGTTAGGTAGGTCCAACTTTGAGAGAGAGGTCAATCGACGAATCCAACTCGGCTGGGCAGCGTTCGGGAAACTGCGCAACATCTTCTCATCCAAAATACCTCAATGCCTTAAGACTAAAGTTTTTAGTCAATGTGTGTTACCAGTGATGATATATGGATCAGAGACGTGGTCTCTTACAATAGGTCTCATAAAAAAGCTCAGAGTTGCTCAGCGAGCTATGGAGAGAGCTATGCTCGGCGTTTCTCTTACGCGATCGAATCATGAATGAGGAGATTCGTAGAAGAACCAAGGTCACCGACATAGCCGTTAAGATTAGCAAGCTGAAGTGGCAATGGGCGGGCCACATAGCGCGTAGATCGGACGGGCGTTGGGGCAGAAAGATTCTAGAGTGGAGACCACGTATTGGCAAGCGCAGCGTGGGACGACCGCCTGCCAGATGGACCGACGATCTTGTGAAAATCGCAGGAAGTCGTTGGATGCAGGTGGCATCGGACCGGTTACGCTGGAAAGCGATTGGGGGAGGCCTATGTTCAGCAGTGGACAAGTATAGGCTGAGATGATGATGATGATGACCTAGAAGAATAGCGTTGCGACGCTTTTATTGCAATTTATGATTACAGTTTTAAGATCTTTAAGTAATACTCGTCCACTTAAAACCAGAAGTTATATAAATAATTGAACTGCTATAAACGTATGCAGCCATTCATTAGTCGCAATTTTACGTTTATTTTTATTTACGGTTTCTAATAAGATATGTAAGACTTTTAGTTACATCTCTTTGCCCTGACAATATTCATGTTCTCATTATGGATCACTCCACAAACTGAGAAAAACCCGACAAAACAAGCTTACTCTAAAAGCCCGCATCTTTAACAGCTGAACGGCAAAATACAATTTCGGTCAAAGGAGTCTATCCACATAACATGGCGCATATTTTAAATGCATTTCAGGACTCAACTCGTTGAGAACAAAGTTGACTTTGTAGCACGTCCTATTTTCAGGCGACATGTTAAATATACAATCTAGAATATGAAAAGGGCGTGATGGGTATAATATCTACCTGCTTTTAGGTATTGTTAAGGCCATAAGGTAGGTAACTAAGGTCACTAACTTAAGGACAGTACGAACATAATTATATTAAGGAAACCAGACCAGCTACTGTCATTTTGTATACAATTTTTTAGGTTAATTTCCCGAGATTTTATGACTTGTCATTTCTATTTGTAAATTTAGTTATTGTTGAACCTTTTGACTTTATCATATATGAACTAACTAGGAAAATACTACTTATGTTTATAAAAACTAGTGGTCGCCCATTGGTCGAAATTCGACCATAATTAATTTAAATTAATGTAATGTTCACATTATTAAGGTTCTATTGTCAAAGACTATACTTCTATAATCACAGATTTCGCCAAGGCTACATTGTTACTTTACTCATTTTTTTTCAAACAAATTATATGAAATTTAAACAAAAAATACCTTTTTCTTATTTTTTTTTATTGAAACAAAAAACCATGCGATAAAAGAAATGCTGTCCATTGAACTTGACATACATATTTCAATTATTTAATAAATGATACAAAACTTCTCTGTAAACGATTTTTTTTTGTAAAAACTCATCGTTTGCTGGTTTTGTTTGACATTCAGTAAGACTATAGACAAATAATATTAAAGACAAACAATATTAATCTATTCTAAATTTGACCATGGACTTTAACAATAAACAAAAGAGTATATATGCGTGTGTGTGTGTCAAATAGATGGTAGTGTGTGTAATGTTTTTTATTGATTTTATGTATTTTTATGCATAATTTAAAAAAAAAAAATTAGCATTTAACACTCCTTCTCTATATAAACTATAAGTGTAGGAAATTTCATACTCCTCCGTCCGCGCAATTTTCGTAAAAATGGGTACAAAGTTTTTGCTTCACGTATTAATATAATGATAAGAGAGACACAAACAATAATCAAAGCAATATGTGGAAATATAGAAACTCATTCATTTTATTCCCTTGGCACTTATTATGCCTTTGATGATTTTCTTCCCTTCCTGTTTTATATACATATAAAATTGTTTAAAAAATATATCACCAGTCATTGAAAAATAGAAGATAACTTCTGAATAGATGATACTTTTTTCAACAAGTAAATCTTCTCTTCTTACCCTAACAAAGCGATTCTCTATTTGAAATCGAATTTGAATTTCATACTTCAGTCAACAAGCCATCTCAATTTGGCTGCAATGTACCAGGAGCTCATAAAGCCAAAGCGATCGCAGTTACTAACGAACAGCTATGCTCAACACGGCCTAGGCATATTCGGTGTTATCTGGCCTCGCCATACACTGACGGCAAATACAAACTAACCGTATAGGACATACTATATCAGCTTATGATATTGCAAAACAAAAGACAATTAATAGGGGAGCCTAACTGCGATAAATCGCTTGAAAGTTGAAATAGAGATAATGGAAATAAATTAGTAATCACTTAAGTGGTAAAAAGTAATTATTTAAACAAACCACTGTAGCTAGTGATAATCTTTGACGGTTTAACCGATGTTTACTAAGCACTGAGAAGTGTTTTTCATTGTATTACTACTAACGGTCACCCTACTGAATTTATTACATCGTCGTTTGCAATCTGCCAATGCAACAAGATATGAGTTCTTCATCGTTATAAATATGTAGGTAAGCCGTTTTGATTTGATTTAGATATTTATGTAGTTTGGTCTTGTAAGAGCTTAGGTCTAGCGATAGGCGATTGTTACAAAAAAACTATCGAATGAATCAACAATTGTAGTCACACACTTTCGATTGTCAATTCATTCGTTCTCAAAAAAAAAAACGATCGAATAACAACCGACGAATGAATGAAAATCAACGGTGCGTCGCCTACGCGCAGTGTACAATCGATAGGGGAGAACGTTTGATTGTTAGCAATAATTATTAGTTGATCAGTAATTTCTGTCAGTGAAGGCCATGTCAATAAAGAGCTTAGGTTATGTTGGAAATATAGACTGAATTATAGATAAAAATAAACAAATCTAACGTAGTTATTATCACTAAACCTACCCAGCAGGAGATCTGGCATGATGTTAGCATACCACAAATTTAAAATTCGAAAGTATTTTTATGAATTATACTTATTTACTTATTTTCTATATAATAATTTATGTACATAAGTAATTATACTTATGTACATAAATTATTATATAGAAAATTTAAAAAAAAACAAGTCCCGATTCAAATCTATTGAACGATGCCAAAACAATCGACGGT
This sequence comes from Phalera bucephala, assembly GCA_905147815.2. Lineage (NCBI taxonomy): Eukaryota > Metazoa > Arthropoda > Insecta > Lepidoptera > Notodontidae > Phalera > Phalera bucephala. The sequence continues at coordinate 55,269,551 of LR990609.1, forward strand.
GCAATCGATTCGTCTGTCGATTGCATACTCGTTACTAACGTTACGCGCGGTCATAACGCTTAGCAGCAACCTAACAATCGACCCGACAATCGAGGAATTGCGATTGTCATTCGAATAAGCGGAACTATCGAATGATTCGATTGTTTTTAGTAATAATCTCCCATCGCTACTTAGGTCACGCCTAGATCGAATATTCGCAGGTTCGATCTACGGGAAACAGTGTTCCTATGTGAAATCAGTGTTTGTAAACGTACCCTCAACAGAAGATTGATTCTAAGGGGGGCCAAAGTTTCTTTAAAATGTCGCAATTTCACCAATAGCACCATTTATGCACACAAACAAAGATTTTGTAAACACCCAAAATTTTAAATGTATTTTAAATCACAATAAACGTTCACGTATACGCCGGCTAAATAAAAAAGGAGCTCGCATCTATGTACTCATACATTATTAAAATTGGTCCTACGGTCTTGTCGCATTCTTGTTGACAAAATACAACTCCCTTTCTTGTTTACAACCTTACTAATACGTTTTTACGTCAACCTTATGTACGCAAAAATAAAGCACTATGTTGAGTATTTGAGAGGCAATGGTAATATTGTAAAGGCTTATTCGAATTACAAGCTCGGAGCTCAAGAGATCAATAAAATACGCTGAAAAAGTTGATTTGATCCACGACAGTTTTGAGATGGCATGTCTTGGATTACAGACAAGCGATGCTGATATATGGCGATATTTGAACATCGATATTCGACTGAGAGAATCAGCCTAGATTTGAGTTGCTAATTTCGTGAATAGGAAAGTTTTTGTTTGTTTCTTTGTTTAGAATTGGCGCAGAAGATTTAATAAGTAGTTACAGTCTATGCCGAAATAACATGTAAAAGTTAAGCTTGTGAAAATAACCTCCGGACTAATTTTGATTAAACATACCTCACTTTTTAAGACGGTTTTTTAATCCACTTTAATCACCTAGGTGATCAAATATTCAATGACATTAACATAGAAAAAAAACTATGATAAAATATTTTTTTTATGGTTAACCTATATTGTCCCACTGCTGGGCAAATATCTTCCCCTTAACCTTCCAAGCGGATACGAGTGAGTAGATGAGTGGCCATCCCTAGGTAGTCTTTTTGGAAATTTGTCAATATGGTGACGCCAACGTTTCCTAAGCCTGCCCCGACGTCGATGCCCATATGCAGGCAAAATAAAAACAATAAGGACACTTGCTGAAATACCGACTTCCTGAATTTAATACAATTGCGATTGCTGTAAGAAACGTGTAGAATTCGTAGGAAATATTAAGATATTAATAATAATAAACGGACGGACGACTTGGTCCAGGGTTGAGAGCTTGCGTCGCCCCCCCCCCCCCCCCCCCCCCCTACTGTATTGAGAAGTTGCGTGTTCGATTCCCGCACGAGCCAAATTTTTGTGTGACCCACAGATATTTGTTTTGGTCTGTGTGTTTGTATAAATGCGCTCCCGACAAAGGAATAATTCCTAGTGTGGAGCTGCTACATTAAAAATATATTTTTTACAGACATTTTACATTCCAGGTGCCTATTCGGCACTCTGCACCTCACACCGCTGATATAGAGAGAAGAGTGAATGCAGGTAATAGAGTGAATGGTGCGATGGGAAGGCTACTTGGGAGCCGGCACTTAAGCCAAAAGGCGCAGCTGGCCATGCATAACGGAGTGCTTGTCCCAACGCTGTTATATGGCAGTGAGAGTTGGGTATGTAAGAAGGAGAACGAAAGCAGGATAAATGCGGTCGAAATGCGATCTCTGCGGAAGATGTACGGAGTCACGCTGACCGACCGTATTCGCAACAGCGTAGTAAGAAAGCGAGTAGGCATGAAAGATAGTATCGGTGTAACGATGAGAAAGGGTATGCTCCGTTGGTTCGGGCATATAGAAAGAATGCCAGAAGAAAGAATGACAAAACAGATATACAATGCGAAAGTGGAAGGATGTAGGTGCCGGGGAAGACCTAGACTATCTTACCATGACCAGATAGATTGTGTCTTAGCTGAAGGGCAAGTCAGAAGTCTCCGTAACCGGCGAGTGTGTATGAGACGAACTATGAGAGTGGAGGAAGCCAGAGAGGTATGTAAGGAAAGAACCTGTTGGAACTCTGTACTCTCTGCCTACCCCGCGAGGGAGCTGGCGTGATGATATAGATAGAGAGATACAGACATTTTATTTCGATTTTCTGAATTATAATGTAAAAACACTTCCTAGGCATGATGTATAATGACGGATTACATGCGTTGCCGGTAAGATACATATGTATATCCTTTTTTACAAATAATAGTATTAAGAAATCAAACCTATACAGACAGTCCCTATACAGACAGTCACAGCATACTAAGCAAAGCCTTCTCAAAAATCGTGGTGAGAGAGATTAACATGATACTTGAGAAAAAGTATCTACCTTTACTCAAGTATTGTATGTATTTAATAACATGAATTTCACATACACAAAACACTCACAAATTTTATTGTATCACAGAAAGATTTGTCCTGTGCGGTAATCGAACCTGCGATATCTCAATTCAGTAAATCGAGTCTTACTTTCAAAGCAGTAATCGAAGCCACCTTCCAATTTTCTTTCACGTGAGAATATTGACTTGTCTAGGAATGCGCTGATACCCCCGGGACGATAGCGCGATGCATATTACAAGGACGTGAGTACCTCAGGAGATTTTATACTAAATGCAAGACTATTGTGTTCGGTAAACTGTGTTTGTTTATCCAGATTGCTATTTTATACCATTGCATTATTATGTTTTCCTGGTAAAAATTTACTGTTAGATTTTAGACCCGTATCTAGAGACATGTCATTTTTTTTTTAAGTAGCCCTACACTAGGATTTATTCCTGTAACGTGGGTACGCACCCACGTTACAGGAATAAATCCTACAAACATGAAAATTCACATACACAAATACCCAGACCGAGACAAATAATTGTGGATCACAGAAAGATTTGTCCCGTGCGGGAATCAAACCCGCGACTATTAGACACAGAAGCTCTCAACCACTGTGCTAAATCGTCCGTCAAATTACTTAGTCTTAAGAACTTACTCAAGAAGGTCGCTGGGACGGACTGGATGCGGAAGGCGGGGGGACCGTGTGCAATGGCGCGTGTTAGGAGAGGCCTATGTCCAGCAGTGGACTACGATAGGCTGATTGATTGATTTGATTGAAGAACTTACTTAACCGAGTAAAGTCGTGTCCAACGAACCAAGTCCTATATCCTATCCAGTATTTATATTTGGCAGAAATACCCTTATCGACGGGCACGAAGCTTGCAAACACCATTTTGTTTTGCATATAAATTTTTGTTCTATGGGTCAAGATATGTTTAAAATCTATACTTGCCTAATTAAACTTTTGACTTTTCTTACTTTTGACACTTTCTATATACTTTTTATATACTAAGTAAATACTTGACTAAAAGTATCTGCTTAGACAGGTTTATAGATACGGGTGATAATCTCTCTCACCTCGATATTTAAGAGAAAGCTTCGCCTACTAGAGGAACTGTATGAGTTGATTTCTTATTACTAATATTTCTAAGAAAGACATGCATAATTCATCTTTATACATCATGCCTAGGAAGTGTTATACATTATAATTCCGAAAATCGACATGAAATGTCTGAAACATACATTTTTTTTAATGTCCCACACTAGGAATTATTTCTCTGTCGTGAGCGCATTTGCAACGTGACTTCTCAATATAGTGGGCGGAGCGACTCAACTGTTAACCCCTGGACCAAGTCGTCTGTCCGTTTATTATTATTAATATATTAATTCGGGAAGTCAGTATTTCAGCAAGTGCTTGAAAAGTGACTCACAAAATTTGAAGGAAAATACAGAAAGACAAACAGACAGACATAAGAACAAAGTAAGTTAGATAAAAGCTTTAAAACGTGCTGCTTGTTTATAAAAGCTTAACATGTCGTTATATCCATAACCCAAATTATTTATCGACTGGCCGCTCGCTTAGCTCATCTGAACAAATACAGAGTTTCAAATACAGAGCTAGAATCAAAATGATCAAACTGAACTTCAGATATGAATTATAAGGTAACCGATAACTAGACCATCTTTACGATTTAAGCGTATATGAAATCTAGCTTACAGTGATATAAGTGTGGCTGCATCGTCTTATATTATAGCTGTTTGCCACTCGTCTTACTAGACTGAGTTCCTAGTTCGATCCATACACAGTACAAGACTTTATATGTCTCAGATGTAACATTTGTTACAACTTAGTATTTAAAAGAAACATTCCCACACCAGGAACAATTTTTATGTCGTGGAGGCATTTACAAACATAAAATTAAAATTAACACTCAGTCTGATACAAGTATTTGTGAATCACAGAAAATTTGTCTCGTACAGGGATGGATCCCACGACTGCACCATCCGGCGGAGCGACTTAATCTCCTAACCAATGGACTAAGCCGTCGTTTGGACATGCTTAATTTGTATATGTATCCACAACAAAGAAAAAATGTTACGGTGCTGAGGTAGCGTTTAATTTAAATAGGAGGAAAACACGATTATTACTTTAGAAAACAGATTTAATTTCTCCAAAATAATTAACTTCAGAAGTACAAAGTGGCACTCTGCGGACGCTTTGGCATTGTACTGAATAGATACCACTTCAGGGCTAACCTTTTTACTGGTTGATTTAATGACGAATTATGCGCGTCACAATTATTATACTATTTTTACTATATTCTGTCTATATTATAATAGTATAATATAGATTCTGGCTCAATGTCTGCACGTTACTTGGGGCCTCATTGAAAACCAGCGCTGTGTTAGGGTAATATTATTGCCTTATCACTGCATATAGCTGAATAACGGTCCCTTTTTGCTGGCGAGACTTGTGAAATATTATAGCTAGTATTATTAATAACATTTTGTAATCTTGTGTGTGGCCCTGGTGTCTCCAGAAAATACATATATTTTTCTTTATTATTCTTTCTTTCTTCCATTATGAGGTCGGAAGAAATCACCGCCCCCGCTAAAGAATAGGGGTGCGTGACGGTCGGTCGGTCATTGTTTTTATTTTGCCTGCATATGGGCATCGACGTCGGCGCAGGCCTAAGAAACGTTGGCGTCACGACAGTGACAATTTTCAAAAGGACTGCGCAGAGATGGCCGCTTATCTACTCACACAGATCCGCTTGGATGGTTAAGGGGAAGATATTTGCCAAGCAGTGGGACAATATAGGTTACCCGTAAAAATATTTTGTCATAGTTTTTTTCTTGGTGTCATTGAATAAGCGTTTTTCTTTCTGTTACACCTCGATGGACGTATAGTCTTACTGGCCCATCTATGTATTTCCCGATTTTTGAATGCACCGAGCGCGCACGGCCGCACCAATTACTCGGGCTCCTCTCTTCGCGAAATATTCCGGACTGACCGGCTCGCACGGGCTTCAAATTGAATTTCCCAGAATTACGACGACAATTTTCGGAGTAACTGGTGTAACACGGACTCGCGTTTTGTGCGGGAACTAAGCAGTTGTAAAGCGTGGAAATTGGTGGTATATGAATAAACTCTCGCAAGGGGTACGAGAAAGTGACTGAGTGATTGCGAGTTTAATTTTTCATTAGTTTGCTATTTATAATTTATTTTTCATTATGTGATTCAAAATTGCAAAATTAACTAGGTAATTATTTGATCATTGTTTTACTTCCTCATCTATTTCCATGTACTATTTTTCAATTAATCCTATTTCGTAGGTACGTTAACAAACATGATAGTTATATATTCTTTAGGCCCTTACTCGCCATGATCAATTAAATCACGTAACGTGACACATTAAGATTACTTCATGTAATGATCTTTTAATGATTCCCTTGTGGTACACAGAATACCATTACATGATCATTTCACTAAGATATCGTAACACGCCACATTTAATCGAATAAGGGCACTGATCAAGAAAAAATTTTATTGGTCATACATAGTTCATTTCGGGCGGGAATCGAACCCGCGACTATTTGATAAAATGATCCGATAGGCTTACCCCTAAAGCAATAAATCAAACGCTCGTCCTAACCAAATCACCTTTCTACGCGGATATATTTTGAAAACTGAATTCCTACTTTTTCTTTCTTCATAATAGACCCAGTATGAAAGTGTTAGTTTAGAAAGTAGCTACGCCGATAGCATCCCAGAAATCCTTAATTCCAAACTGGGAATGTAAGAAACGTGTACTATAAGAATCTGCTCCTGTATGTTTCCACATATCCACCTTCAATTTTGGGAGTAAGGAATACATACCTACATTTGAAATTACTGCGCCTCCGATTGCGAACTCCGAAAAATGGAGAAATGCAACTATTGGTGAATACGTTATTTACTCCAGTTTTGGGAGCAAACCTTGGGTGGAACAAATCGTGTACGTTATGCTCATTTCTATAAAAGTTTTGAGCTTAGAAAGCTAACATTTTAAATCTGATAATAATTTTAATAAAACTTTAGTGTTTACTGTGTTATGTTATCCTGGTATGTGGGAGTTTGGATTCTCCCTCTATTCTTTTGATATCTGAGAAATAAGGGGGAGGGGGGATAACAAGTTTCAGCCCTTCATTGTTTATGCTTATAAGCAATTAAATCAAATTAGACCATACCAGTACTTGACTCAGTTTACGATGGATGATCATTTGTGGTAGAGGCGCTCGTAGCGCTATGCGACCGCGGTGTTCTTACCGATTACCAAGGTTAAGCAGCGTTCGACTCGGTTGGCCCGAGATGGGTGACCGTTTGTGGCATTTTCATATTCGAGCGTCTCCGTGCTTCGGAAGGCACGTTAAGCCGTTGGTCCCGGCTGCCACTTAGTGTGGTAGTCGTTAAGCCGAGTTGGAAGCCTTAAAGGCAGCTTGATAAGTTCCAACAGCAGGTGGCCACAAACCTGTCTCCACCAATCCGCACTAGGTCCGCGTGGTGGAGTATGACCTAATCTCTCTCACTTCGATTTGTGAGAGAAGGCCTTTGTCCAGCAGTGGGCAGTATAGGCAGATATTATGATCATTTGTGACAACTCCATTTTTGAGCGCCTCCGTGCAAAAGCACGTTAAGCTATTGTGGTTATCTCTTAATGTGCTATTTATTGATTAAGCCAAGTTGTTAACTTGATGTACGGCTTAAAAGGTATAAAGGTTTGGTAAAACAGCCGATGGAGCGCGATGGGAGCGTAACAGAAACGCTCGTCTACGTTCGGTCGTCGTAACGTTTACCGTCCCGTTGAGCGGGGCTGCACTATGCGGCGTCTCCCGTACATTTTAGTACATTACAACTCCCCAAGCCGCGCCACCGTCGCGCTCCCGTCGCGCTGCGTCGTCTATGTGGCGAAACCTTAATACTAACAGCAAATTACTATAAACCTACCTCCACTTATACGTAACGGGGTCAACTGATGGGGTTATTAACTTTTTTTCTCAGCTTGACTTATGTGAGAAGACCTTTGTCCAACAGTAAGGCAATATTAATTAGAACTGACAGTAGAAAACCTTTCTTTGGCTTGTTAGATAGCTGGTATGCCATAGCTGGTATCTTTAATTTTTTTACTCACCAGTTATTTTTATTGATTCCTAATTCTTACACAACTAAATACAGCTTGGTTACAAAGTTACCATCTGGGATTTATCAATTCCTTTATTTTTTATTCAGCGTCTAGACAAAATAATTTTCACTCAGAGCTGCACATGCATTATGTATTCCTAGTAGTCTAGTTGCGAGACGGGCTCGTTACGTTAGTAACCCATGTTTGTTTAATTAAAAACAGCTTGCGTCTGTTGGTCTTCCTAAATTTATCTATCTAATTTATCTCAACGCTGTAGTAGTTTATAAAAGCGTTAAACACGGTAAGTTTGATTTGGGTTACCGTTGGAGGCATTTCTATTAACGAGTATCTCCGCACTTGTTTGTGATTGTCGTTATACCTAGTTAGAAGGTGGGTTGACAGACAGTGTGTTTGTTACGGTTTTTTCATAAGTTCCAACAGCAAATGGTGTGACCATTCCTGCCTGCTTCCGTTCCGCTCTAGATCTAGGATCTCTTTCTCACTATGAATTCTGAGAAGCATTTATTGTCCATTGTATACAGTAAATTGTGCTTATTTATGATAATATTATTTGAGTTTGAGTTTTAATATCGTCACGCTAATATTCCCCAAGCAGGGGTGGCAGAAGTGTACTGTGTTCACCCACCTTTTCGCCAGCGATGTTAGGTCCTATGTAATAATCGGCGAGCTTATTGCCATATACCGGGCACATTTCTAGACTCAGGACTGATACTGGGAATTTTTCATAAGAAAAATTACTTTGTACGACCTAGGATTTAATCCAGGGCCTGGTGATTGCAAATCACATTATTCGCCACTGGACCAAGGAGGATTATTTATGAGTTTATTGTTTAAATATTCTTATATCTCTTCTAATTTACCAGGAAAACATAGATCCATTTTTTATAGATGTTTAAATTGTACTTTAATCCTTATCCATATTTTATTATTAATTTTCAAATAAACTTTTTAATAAAATTTCTCTAATCCATAAACGCGCGGAATACTCTTAGCGAATCAAATAAAATAAAATTCCATTTCTTTCATTCCTTGTTTTTCTCAAACGAAAATAGTTGACGAACTTCCATTTTGTGAACGTATAAAAGTAAATTTCCCGAGTACTTTGTTTGGTATTTCCACAAAGCTTTGTTTGCCTGATGTTAAGTTAGAGTGCGGTTAGCTGCCCCACCTCTATTTATTCATTTTTGTATTAAAGACAAACTACGCTGTGTCATAAGGGTTTGTTTTGAAAAATTTAATTTCAATATATTCCCAGACAAATACGACAAACATACGACCTCAAAGTTAGCAAATGTATTATGAATACACTAAAAACATTATATATTCCGACACACCTATATTGTCCAATCGATACGGCAGAGGTGAACTGTGGACACCCACTTATAGCCGGCGATGTTACCAGGCACAATTCCAGACTCCGGACCATTAGTAGAAATTTTTCGAAAGAAAAGCTGCATGTTGTCCGACTAGGCAGCCATACAGACAGCAACAAAGATCAACTAAGAGATTCTAATTCAAAAATCAACTGATCACTTCAACTGTCTATAAATTACTAACTCTGCAGGGGAGTACAAAAATTTGTCGGATTTTGGGAATTTTAAGATAATAAGGTTGTTTTACTTCAGTCAGTAATATCCGATAGCCAGAAATAGTTCGATATTATTTAAATTTCTATTGGTGATTGCACCATACAACAGAAAAAAGGGTGATCTGAAAAATACATAGACTAGAGATATTATGAAAAAAAAACATAATAAAATCCCTACAGAGGAACAACCTACTGATTGGTTCTTATGCCCTGGTAGGTCAAATGTAGTTTCGATTGCCTAGTAGGCTAAAATATGGTGGTGGTGGGTGGGTGGGTGTGCGTTGCCATGATTTAATTCTTATACATTATACCTAACTAATACAGACTCAGTTTTTGCTAAGCTATTTTGATCCTTACGCAAAAGCGTACCAACGTACTTAGGGCACATTGAAGTGTAATTTCAAAGAGAAAACCAAGTATTCACATGTAGGTACAGATAATTAACATCTACAAAAGTTAGATAAGGATCTTTCTGTAACACAGCGATACTTACTTAACAACTACACATAATTCACGCGTCAAAAAGCCAGACACGCAGTCCGCCATTTTGGCAAACGCCCGTACGCAACGCCCGAGATTAACAAATGGTTCGCGTGAAAAAGTTTCAACGATAAATTTAGGCAAAGTCGCAAAACTCGGCAACGACACGTTAGATTTTATTACTGACTCGAGCCTCGAGCGTTAGGCTGCTATTAAACTTGGAATATTATTGAAATGATCTCAGACAAAGGTTGTTATTGTGCGAAAATATATTATGCGAAATTGCGAGTGTGAAGTTTAAGTGTGCGATCAGGCGTTGTATTCGATTTTAGAATCGATTATGCGTTCTGAAGTCGGCGCTTGAATATTGAATTTATCGCTTTTAGTTTGGGCCGCTATTGTATTTGTATCTATCTATCTATCTATAACCTCACGCCAGATCCCTTGCGGGGTAGGCAGAGAGTACAGAGTTCCAACAGGTTATTTCCTTACATACCTCTCTGGCTTCCTCGACTCTCATAGTTCGTCTCATACACGCTCGCCGGTTACGGAGACTCTTGAATTTTCCATCGGATAAGATTCGGTTTATTTGGTCGTGGTAAGATAGTCTAGGTCTTCCCCGGTACCTGCATCCTTCCACTTTCACATTGTATGTCTGTTTTGTCATTCTTTCCTCTGGCATTCTTTCTATATGCCCGAACCAACGGAGCATGCCCTTTCTCATCTTTACACCGATACTATCTTTCATACCTACTCGCTGTCTTACTACGCTGTTGCTAATGCGGTCGGTCATCTTCACTCCGCACATCTTCCGCAGAGCTCGCATTTCTACCGCATTTATCCTACTTTCATTCTCCTTCTTACATACCCAGCTCTCGCTACCATATAACATCGTTGGGACAAGAAGTCCGTTATGTATGGCCAGCTGCGCCTTATGGCTTAAGTGCCGGCTCCCAAGTAGCTTTCCCATCGCACCATTCACTCTGTTCCCTGCACTCACTCTTCTCTCTATGTCAGCGGTGTATTTCCCATCCTTACTGAAGGCGCATCCAAGATATACAAACTCATTCACTTGCTCCAGCACATCGTTACCAACCACAATCCTTACATTTGTTCTGGTTTCTTCCCTTTCAAAAACCATAATCATGCAGTCGTCTTTCATAACTGTGACTAGTGTTTGCAGATCAGTGGCTGTTGGCGCTATTAAAACCGCGTCATCTGCATAAAGTAGATGGTTTACCACTAAGTCACCCATTTGTACACCTTCATTCATCGCTTTCAGTCTTTGAAGACTTTTGTCCAGATATATTATAAACAGTCTAGCGGACAACACGCAACCCTGCTTGACGCCGATTTTAACGTCAAACCAGCGTGACCTGTTACCACCCACCCGTACGCATGCCTTGCAGTCCACATAAGTGGACTGGACGGCTCGCAACAGAGTGCCATCTATACCATACTCTGGCAAAATGTTCCAAAGTCTCTTTCGCACAACTCCAGACCTGAAACCCCCTTGTGCCTCGCACAACATTCCATCGGACTTCACGCGCATTTTTCTTGTATTTGTATGATGATATAATCTTCTTCTGAAAGGACTTTAAAAGGGATTTGCTGTAGATAGATATAGCTGCTACTTGCAACTGAAAAATCTTCTTAACATAGTAGAAAACAAAGGAACGAGAAGAATTCTTATGGTAAAGTTTAAGTGATTTCTCTGTGCTCCTGTTAACTTTTGCTTTCTATATGTACTAGGTAAGTGTTTACTTTAAGTAAACGACGCTTTATAATACAAAATGGCTGTACCACCTAATACACAAACTCTTCTCAGACCTAAACACCCCAAAACTTGGGTTAATAAATTAGTCCGTTACAATAGCATCCATGTTCCAAAATACAATCTTTTAATTAGATTTATTACTAAATTAAAAGAATAAGAGCTTGCGGAACTTCGGAGTCGGGTCTTTTGAAACCAGCAAGTAGTCTCGAAACATTCATTCGTTATTTTAAAAAAAAGTTCCTCGGCCCCGTATTAATTTGAAAGCAAATCAGATTCATACCCCGCCAGGCTGAGCCACATCTGGCCAGTTAAAAGTTGCCAGTAAACTGGTATGAATACACCGCGTAACTTTGTTAACAATTTGCCGTTGGTTAAAGGCTGAAGCGATTAATATAAATCCAAAGACTTCTTTTTTATACTTTTAGTTACGTCGAGCGTGAAGTCCGATGGAATGTTGTGCGAGGCACAAGGGGGTTTCAGGTCTGGAAGAGGATGTTCGGATCAAGTCTTCTCACTCCGCAACATCGTAGAGAAGCATCTGGCAGTGGGCCGGAAGGTTTTCTGCGGTTTTGTAGATCTGGAGAAGGCATTTGACAGAGTTGTGCGAAAGAGACTTTGGGACATTTTGCCAGAGTATGGTATAGATGGCACTCTGTTGCGAGCCGTCCAGTCCACTTATGTGGACTGCAAGGCATGCGTACGGGTGGGTGGTAACAGGTCACCCTGGTTTGACGTTAAAATCGGCGTCAAGCAGGGTTGCGTGTTGTCCGCTAGACTGTTTATAATATATCTGGACAAAAGTCTTCAAAGACTGAAAGCGATGAATGAAGGTGTACAAATGGGTGACTTAGTGGTAAACCATCTACTTTATGCAGATGACGCGGTTTTAATAGCGCCAACAGCCACTGATCTGCAAACACTAGTCACAGTTATGAAAGACGACTGCATGATCAATGGCTTACACTTGAATGTGAAGAAAACCAAGATTATGGTTTTTGAAAGGGAAGAAACCAGAACGAATGTAAGGATTGTGGTTGGTAACGATGTGCTGGAGCAAGTGAATGAGTTTGTATATCTTGGATGCGCCTTCAGTAAGGATGGGAAATACACCGCTGACATAGAGAGAAGAGTGAGTGCAGGGAACAGAGTGAATGGTGCGATGGGAAAGCTACTCGGGAGCCGGCACTTAAGCCATAAGGCGCAGCTGGCCATACATAACGGAGTTCTTGTCCCAACGCTGTTATATGGTAGCGAGAGCTGGGTATGTAAGAAGGAGAATGAAAGTAGGATAAATGCGGTAGAAATGCGAGCTCTGCGGAAGATGTGCGGAGTGAAGCTGACCGACCGCATTAGCAACAGCATAGTAAGACAGCGAGTAGGTATGAAAGATAGTATCGGTGTAAAGATGAGAAAGGGCATGCTCCGTTGGTTCGGGCATATAGAAAGAATGCCAGAGGAAAGAATGACAAAACAGATATACAATGTGAAAGTGGAAGGATGCAGGTACCGGGGAAGACCTAGACTATCTTACCACGACCAAATAAACCGAGTCTTATCTGATGGAAAAGTCAAGAGTCTCCGTAACCGGCGAGCGTGTATGAGACGAACTATGAGAGTCGAGGAAGCCAGAGAGGTATGTAAGGAAAGAACCTGTTGGAACTCTGTACTCTCTGCCTACCCCGCAAGGGATCTGGCGTGAGGTTATAGATAGATAGATAGATAGATAGTTACGTCATTATTTCTTTTGTATAAAAACTTCACGTGTGTTGTTTAGTCTTAAGATAACTGTGATCTTCTGTAAGTGATGGAGTACACTTCCCAAAAACTGTATTTTGCTTAATATATCGACTTGTGTATATATTTCGTTGAAGATCCTTGCAATAATATATAAATAAATTTCTTGAGTAACACAAATAGAAGGATCGAGTAAATGTTTCATTCCATAAAAAAAACACTGAAAAAGCAAATCAGAAATATCATGCATGATTTTACGTTGTAAACTGTATTTGTTATTTTGTTGATTCTAGCTACCTTACAAGGGATCAAAACGTGAAAATTCGTTTATTTCTTAGATATACTTTGAGAAGCGTGTAACCGTGCATAAATATTGAAAGCTTGAGAAAACAATTTTCTGCTCACCTGTAATTTTGTTAAGATACATTTACGTAAACGTAGTGATGCTATTCTGATGCGTCCATTAAACTAAATTTAAGGACTGCATTACGCAAGGATATGAAATGTTGTCATAAAAAGACAAAGTAAATACCTCCCGTATACCCGTCTCGTTTTTCCTCAAAGGCGTAGTACATCGATATTCTGCCAAGATATTTAAGATCTGAATGTGATAGGGTGTGAGAATGTCAAAATACAGGTGATTTTCTGTTACTTTTAACAAGGGACAACCAAGCAGCACATTGATTTCGAGAAACTCACAAATTGCGACCTGTCATATAATAACGAACTCTGGCCCTTACGATTATAAAGTAAGTGTAAATAATTACGATTACACTAATAACTGTACAGACGACGAAATAAAGAAGTACCTACTACTGTTTGTTATGTAATAGAGGCCGCAATGAGTTTTACACTTGTACCACAGCACAAAACGTATTCCAGGACCGAGACTTCATACTTTGCATTCCGCGTTGTATGTTATTATTAAAGGCAAACCTCAATAACTTACATCAATAATAGTTGAGATCAATAGATCGCGCTGAGTCCAAAACTTGTACCACAGCACAAAACGTATTCCAAGTCCGAGACGCCATACTTTATAGCCGTGGCATCATTCCGCGTTGTTAGTGCGACGGGAAACAGGAAAATATCATGTTATTATAAAGTTAGATTTGGTTGCGTTACGCTTAGTGTGAGATAGGACGGGTTGAGGCAGTAAATTATTTGAAACTTGTTTAATAGTGTTGATATTATTTTTATTTAATGCACAATGCAATTTCTTGTTTTTATGTGGATGTCGTAAATAAAGGACGATATAACAACGACAGTATAAACGACGATACAACACGGCAGTATTTTATTTAGTTACATAAATCCGTCCAGTTACGTTTCAAGATCATAAATTGCTTATACTATGTTGGTCAAAACGCTACAGGAGGTGTCTCGAAGGGTGTTTCCCGGCAAAAGCGGTAACAGAGAGTCTAAACTCTCGCTCGAGACTCTCGAACTTATGAGGCAGAGACGAGAAATGTCATCCACGCAGGCGTCTTCGCCGGATGGGAGGAACCTCAACCGGAAGATCCGGAAGCTGGTGCGACGTGACCTCCGATGTTCCAACACCCGCGCCATCGCGGCTGCGATTGAACAGAACAGAGGCACCAAAGTCTTCGCTCGCCAGCTAGGTAAATCCCATCTGACGAAACTTAATACTGCAGATGGCAAAACCGTGACCTCCAAGTTCGAGATACTCGAGGAGATTGAGAGTTTCTACAAAGACCTGTACGCATCACGGATGACTAAACCCACGAGACCCAGCGCTGACGACCACAGAGCCCCACTCGCACGCCACAACACGGAAGACATCCCTGATGTCAACCAGGACGAGGTCAGAGTGGCTCTCGAGCAGCTCAAAAACAACAAGTCGCCAGGCGATGACGGAATCACCACTGAGCTCCTAAAAGCAGGCGGGACTCCAATACTGAAAAAGTTAGCGAGCCTCTTTAATTCCGTCATCCACCAGGGCTTAACACCTCAAGCGTGGAGCGGGAGTGCGGTGGTTCTGTGTTTCAAAAAAGGTGACAAAACCTTGCTGAAGAACTACAGACCCATCTCACTCCTGAGCCACGTCTACAAGTTGTTCTCGAGAGTACTCACAAACCGCCTCGCCAGAAGACTTGACGAGTTCCAGCCACCGGAACAAGCTGGGTTTCGAAAAGGCTACAGCACCGTGGACCACATCCATACTGTTCGGCAGATTGTACAGAAGACCGAAGAGTACAATCAGCCGCTGTGTATGGCTTTCGTGGACTACGAGAAAGCCTTCGACTCCATCGAAACCTGGGCGGTTCTGGATGCTCTGCAGCGATGTGGCATCGATTGGCGCTATATCGAGGTGCTGAGATGTCTATATAATACCGCCACAATGATCGTCCAGCTCCAAGACCAAAAGACCAACCCGATCGAGCTGCGTCGAGGTGTAAGACAGGGGGATGTAATATCCCCCAAGCTCTTCACCAATGCACTCGAAGACGTCTTCAAGACGCTGGACTGGACTGGGCGGGGCATTAACATCAACGGCGAATACATCTCACATCTTCGGTTTGCCGATGATATCGTCATCGTGGCAGAGTCACTGGAACAGCTACGCGAAATGCTGCATAGCCTAAATGGAGCCTCTCGAGGTGTCGGTCTCGGCATGAACTTGGATAAAACCAAGATCATGTTTAATGAGCATGTCACGCCGGGACCGATCTACGTCGATGGTTCGATGCTCGAAGTTGTTCGGGAGTATGTCTACCTTGGACAAGTTGTCCAATTTGGTAGAAACAACTTCGAGAAAGAAATCAACCGCAGGATCCAATTGGGTTGGGCAGCATTTGGCAAGCTACGTCACGTTTTCTCTTCGCCTATTCCGCAATGCCTGAAGACTAAAGTGTACAACCAATGCGTCCTACCTGTTATGACCTACGGGGCCGAGACGTGGACACTCACAGTGGGACTGGTCCACAAATTTAAAGTCGCACAGCGGGCTATGGAGCGAGCTATGCTCGGCGTCTCTTTGAAGGATAAAATTCGTAACGAGGTAATCCGACAAAGAACCAAAGTTACCGACATAGCTCGCAAACTCAGTAAGCTAAAGTGGCAATGGGCTGGTCACATCTGCAGAAGGACCGACGACCGATGGAGCAAACGTGTCCTAGAGTGGAGACCGCGACTTGGTAAGCGTAAGGTAGGACGGCCCCCAGCTAGATGGACCGACGACCTCAAAAAGGTCGCTGGGACAGACTGGATGCGGAAGGCGGAGGACCGTGTGCAATGGCGCGTGTTAGGAGAGGCCTATGTCCAGCAGTGGACTGCGATAGGCTGATTGATTGATTGATGTTGCCCTCAAGATTATATGTAATATCTAAATAATGGTAGTACCTTCAATATTATTTTTTTCTATTTACTTTGTCCAAATTAGTACACTAGGATATTCTTCTTCTAGTCGTATACTCCTGGCGGAACGGTCGTGGTCATGGATCGTCTGATAGGTTACTTTTGGCTTTTGCGTGACTTTTCCATTTCTCTCTATTCATGACACTGTGCCTACTTTCGGTAAGGGAACATTTCGTAGACGATTAAATGATGTTTTCCATCTTGTGGGTGATCGGCCACGAGAACGCTGACCTTCTCCTCTTCCTTGTACCATTAATCGTTCCAATGAGCTTTTGGGTTCGGATGATTTGTCCAAGCATCTTAAGAATTCGCACTTGTACATTCGACGAGTCTTTGTTAGATGCGAAGCTCTTTCATGATGAGAATGTTAGTGCTGCGAGCACTCCATTTTATCCTCAGCAAGCTTCTCCAACACACTAGGATATTGATTATGACTTACAAATTTCACATGCATTTCTTTGCAAGTTGACCAAAGCTAATGGTTCCGAGTAAAAGCGATATTTGGGGGGGGGTCTTTGGCTTGCAATGAACGTTTGTCGGCTGATGATAATGATAATGATTTGCATATCCTTTCTTCATACTAATGGATAGTAACTTATAGTATATTTTTATAAGCTTTTATTTAACTAGCAATGTTTGTGGGTCCGTCTGTCTTTCTTTCCGGTTCCGGTTATACATTTTTCAAGCACTTGCGGATATTCTATAGAGGTGAACTTTGACATATGGTACCATGGAGTCTGATGCTGGAGTCGGAAGGTGACCATAGAAGCATATGAACTATACAACGTAACTCCCTCGTGGTAAGGCTTATTAGATTAGTATTGACAAGTACTAAAAGATCAGATAGGATTTAGGGTTCACAACTACAATGTTGGAAAATTAAACACCAATTATTTCGGGCACACTCGCAAAGATACGAAATCCCCAATTACAAGTTCACATCACGGCTTCAAAGCCCATTAATTTATGTTGATCCAGTCTCAAACAAATTTCTATACAAATGCCTGAAATTCGTGGGCAAATTACCCGTACATTAGAACAAGAATACTTGACAATTTGCATGTATAAGTGTCGTTAAGCCACCTCAAGTGGAATCTTCTTGGCATCATAATTATTCGTACGCTCCGGTAGGTTATTTCAAGTTTTCTCTCGAAAATATTTATATTATAGGTCATTAATTGTGGTGCTTAAAGATTGTTATTTGTTTTAGAAATAATGACGTTCCAAACAAATAGCGAGTAGCTAAGTTGTAAGCATATTGTATCCGCAATGAATACCATCTTGTTCTGAGGGCTTCATCATCATCATCATCATTTCAGCCTATACTTGTCCACTGCTGAACATAGGCCTCCCCAATCGCTTTCCAGCGTAACCGGTCCGATGCCACCTGCATCCAACGATTTCCTGCGATTTTCACAAGATCGTCGGTCCATCTGGCAGGCGGTCGTCCTACGCTGCGCTTGCCAATACGTGGTCTCCACTCTAGAATCTTTCTGCCCCAACGCCCGTCCAATCTTCGCGCTATGTGGCCAGCCCATTGCCACTTCAGCATGCTAATCCTGAGGGCTATGTCGGTGACCTTGGTTCTTCTACGAATCTCCTCATTCCTGATTCGATCACGTAGAAAAACGCCGAGCATAGCTCTTTCCATAGCTCGCTGAGCAACTTTGAGCTTTTTTATGAGACCTATTGTAAGAGACCACGTCTCTGATCCATATGTCATCACTGGTAACACACATTGACTAAAAACTTTAGTCTTTAGGCACTGAGGTATTTTGGATGAGAAGATGTTGCGCAGTTTCCCGAACGCTGCCCAGCCGAGTTGGATTCGTTGATTGACCTCTCTCTCAAAGTTGGACCTACCTAACCGGACTGCCTGTCCCAGGTAAATGTATTCGTCGCTTAGCACGAAAATATTGACCGTTGGTGAATTGATATGATATCCTTGTCATATGTACTTCAAATTTACCGAATAAACATATACGTCACACTAACGTAAAAGTTTTGGTGCTAAGCCCTCTGATTATGACTATTTGTTGGAAAATGTAATTCTAGTACATTTCATTTTTGGTTATCTTTAGAGACGGGGAAAGGCTGAAATTTAACTTGGCTACAAGCTCAGGTATACGCCGAGTGGTTTAACAGTTAGGGCATATCTTGACTTATAGTTATATTAGAAATATCAGCAGTTATACACCCGTGTTTGCGATTGATGACATTATCAGTATATGGTAGCATGAAGTAGAGATACCATACCTACAATAAAAAATATCAGCTCTGTAAGACCTTGTTAGATTAATTTAATTTTTTTAATGAATATTACGTCTAATAAGACCGAATCAAATACCTTGTACCAGAGTTGTAGTGTTTGTGTAATGTAGAATACCCATTAATGAGTTATCATTAAGGACTATGGCCTAAACCCTCTCAGTTTGAGAGGAGGCCCGTGCCCTACGGTGGGACAGTTTCTTAACAGGGCTAATATTATTATTATAATACCGGATAAACAGACAGATTTAAGCTCAGAACAACAGGGAAAGTAACTATGAACTAGACTACAACTAGACCAAGTCCAAGGAATTAAGCTAAATTTAAATTACTTTTAACCCACTTGTGATTGCAGGAAGTTCACAATTAGAATGGAAGTTTTTCTATTTTATATTGGATTTTTTTGGATGCACACAGCAAGTAGCCGGTCAGTGTGGCGTTCTTAGCAGGAGGCCTATGTCCTGAAGAGAACGTCTCTTGGCTTATGATGAACTGAAATTCTCCGATGTTGCCCATCCCCTTCGTTTATAATACTTCATCAAATATTATTAAACCAGTTTCTGCCCGCGACTTTGTCCGCGTTAACTTTAGATAGGAACCTAACACTTTTCCGGGATAAAAGTATCCTATGTGTTAATCCAGGTAATAAACTATCTGTGTGCCAAATTTGTCGCCCATTGGTCGATATTCGACCTACTCTTTCTTTGTTTGCTGGTTATGTTTGACATTCAGTAAGACCATAGACAAATAATATTAAAGACAAACAATATAAATCTATTCTCAATTTGACCACAGACTTTTTAACAATAAACAAAATAGTATATACTTGTGTTTGTGTCAAATACATGGTAGTGTGTGTAATGTTTTTTTATTGATTTAATGTAATCTTTTGTACTAATTTAAAAAAAATTATTAGCAATCTGTACTCCTTCTCTATATAAACTATAAGTGTGGAAAATTTCATACTCCTCCGTCCGTGCAATTTTCGTAAAAAGGGGTACAAAGTTTTTGCTTCGCGTATTAATATGATGATGATGATACTTTTTATCCTGTATACAGTCAACGCGGACAAAGACACGGACAGAAGCTAGTTTATAATATACACCTCTCCATAGAACAACCTGTTCTTTTCGTATCTGAACTTCATATAAGCAGGTATACAAAAGTAATCATATCCTTGGAAGTTCAAAACTCATCAAAGTTAAGAGACAAGCGATGCGTGTGCCGACGTACCGCTTAGATTTCATGCTAAACAGGTAAATATGGGGGATTGAGCCTAAATACATATTCATTATGAGATTCCCGTTTGCTAAAGTTAGAATGCCGTGTGAATAAAATGAGGAGTTAATTTTATGATCGGGTAGCGCAGAAATTGCGTATTCGATTATTTTGTAGAAGACATTTTGGAAATAATAAATAACCCTTTATCTTAAAGTGGAAGTTATTAATGTTCGAAAAGGGAAATTTACAGGAGGAAAAGAACTCAGATTCTGTAAAATGGTTATTGTCTATTAGCACCAACAGATTGACGTTACCCTGACGTAATCATTATTATTTGTTTGTCCCAATATGAGGGGGGGAGGGGGGGGGCTATGACCTTTCTTCGAGTGCGCATGATTTGTGGACCAGTTTTGAACCTCTGGATCTTAAGAAGCGCTTCTAGCGCTTCTTAAGATCCATAAAAGCAACCTACTTACCATTTGTATACATAAACATTCCATCAATCTTATGCAAATAAATATCATAATCGACAAAGTTTCCCGGGTGATCTGGCCGGCGCTAGCCGCTGAGAGATCCGCGGAATTGCCGAGTTTATACGCTGGGATGAATGAACTCAAAAGTTAATTCGAAATCTTGCCCTGGTGACTATTTTTAGGAATACTTGTATGAGTTTCCAAGAAAAGTGTCGGCTATGATATTTTAAAGATTCTGATGTAACGAGTTTAGTTTGCTATATCTTGAACGTCATTTATCCCCACTTGAAAGTCTGATTGAGCAATGGAATAATTTTTTAGATTTTTATAGGTACGTATTCACCAACTATAAAAAATGTTTAAAACACGAATCCTGCACTAAGATCCTATTATTCTGGAGCCATAAATGCCTCTACAAATACGAAATACATAAACACCCCCACCAAAATAAATATCTGCGGTTTAAATAAAGATTTATACCGTGCGGGGTACGAATCCACGATTACTCGATTCAACAAGCAAAGCCAAGACTCTACGACACGACCAATCCGTAGTATTTTCTTCTTCCAAACTTTCCAAGAACTTACATATTGTATTAAAGCGATAAATTAGAATAAAAATCTGGACTATAATTAATTTTGATGCGTTCATATGCTAGACAACTTGGTATTTGAATCACGCCAGATCGCTTGCGGAGTAGGCAGAGAGTACAGAATGCTAACAGGTTCTTTTCTTACAGACCTCTCTGGCTTCCTCCACTCTCATAGTTCGTCTCATACACGCTCGCCGGCGATAGAGACTCTTGACTTGCCCTTCGGATAAGACACGGTCTATTTGGTATTTAAATAAAACACAAAAATAAAAAATTTTTTCGTAGCGATATACAAACAAAAGCTGATCCTCAAATATGTATATCATACACACATTAAATATAGTAACACCCACGCAAGTGCGTCCCAGAACTTCATACATAATACATGCCGCGCTGTGAACCCAATAATATCGCGTATTGTTTGACAGAAGCTGTGTATTGCCTTAAATTATGATAAACGGGACCCAGCCAGCGGACCGGGCTGGACATTGTGTAGTTTCAGAAAGATTTAGGACAAAGGGAATGAATAATAGGGATGGTGGTTTTACGTACTGTGTGCCAAACTGTTAAAAAAATACTCTGTCTACATAATAATCTATATGATCAAACCAAATTCCTTGCGGGGTGGGCAGAGAGTACAGAGTTCCAGCAAGGTCTTTTCTTACAGACCTCTTCGTTTTCCTCCACTTTTATATTTTTTCTTATAAACGCTCCCGGTTACGTAAACTCTTGACTTGCTCTTCAGATAAAACACTGTCTATTTAGTCATGATAACATAGTCTACGTCCCGTCACTTTGCGATGCCCCTCAGCGCCTACTGCACAGCTTAGATAAAAACTGGTGGATCCGCAAATTTCTGAAGATACTCTACACTCCAGTAGGTCCAAACAGTTAATGCTACAGCTTGTAGCTTATTAGCACGAAAAAAATTTTAATTTTGCACAGTTGCTTCTCTATCACGCGCTTTTGCAATAACTTAAAAAAAGAACTGCACTCCACTATGAATTCTCTTTACCTTCACCCCGCTTCAAAGATTTTCAAATTCCTATTACATTTCCATGCCCCTCAGTACCCACTGCATGGCTTAAATTGAGAATGGAATGATCCGAAAACTTAAGATGATCTAAAATCCAGTAAGTCCAAAAACAGTTGATGTAATATTTTGTAGCATATTGGCATTAAGACAATTTTAATGTTGCTAATTTATTTCTCTATAAAACGTATTCGCAAAAACCTCAAAAAAACACCGCACTTTACTTTAAAGTTCCCAATTCTCTTTTTGCATTCAACCCGCCTTTACGATTTTCAAGCTCCTAAGTGTCCCATTACTTTGCTATATCTCTCAACGCCCAGTGCACATCATAGTGGATGATACTATTTTATAGGATACTGTACACTCTATTAAGTCCAAACAGTTGATGCAAAAACCTAGTAGCATGACGAAATTTTCAATCTTATACCATTGTTTTTCTATAAGACGCTTTTGCAACAATTTCAAGAAAGAACCACACTTTAATACCGAGTTAATTTTCTTTACCTGCCTCAAACACGTTCAAACTCCTGAGTGTCCCATAATTTTAACATGCCCTCAACGCTCAAGATTAAGATGCTTTACACTCCAGTAAGTCCAAAATGTCAATGCAATAGCTGGTAGCTTCTTAACATGACGAAAAGTTAATTCTCTATAAGACGCTTTTTGCATCAACTTCAAGAAAGAACCGCACTTCACTACCATGAGGCCAATTCTCTTTACCTCAAAAATTTTCAAACTCCTGAGTGTCCCATTACTTCGCCATGCCCCTAAGCGCCCACTGCACAGCATACATTAAAATGGAGGGATCCGCGAATTTCTCAAGATGCAAGATTACGTCAGCGGGATCTTGCGTCGGCTCGAAGGGCTGTCTCAGAGATAAATTATCCTTAAGGACGATTTAACCTACTGCAGGAATGAACACCATATTTATTGCTTTCTCTGCAATAAAGGCGATTATTCTTTTGAAAACTTTCGCTAAATAGGCTATTTAGATCTGAAAATCTGTTAGTTTTATCATTTAGCAAAAAATTCTTCCGTTAACTCTAGAGAATTATTCTACTATCATTATGGCATGTTCGTTATATTATTTGTTATATGATTATAATTTTCCATTATTTAAAGACGATACAAAACATATACTCATTATTTTTGTGGGAACTACGCAAAAATGTAGGTAGTTATGTATTCCCAACCAGTTATCAGTTCAATACAAGTTACATTTACATTGAAGACTGATGCAATAAATACAAAACATTGCATAAGTAACCCAATTCTAAGAACTGTTTTGATAAATTAGCATTACTTATTTTTAACTGCGTAACTGTTAAAGATGTTTAGACTCCTTTCAATTCCACTAACTGTTTTGATTAATAAGCAAATATTAATTATAATTGCGCACTTTTCGTAGCTGGACTCCTATGATAAGGACTAGCATCAGCTTGCATTGGACCGGGACAGGTAGAAGAAGAGAGGGGAGGCCTTAGCCTTGCAGTAGGACAGTATAGAGTTATAATAACTTTTCGTAGGCGATGTCGTAAACGTTTGTTTGGCGATGCCCATATAGAGCCATCACCAAACTCAATACTTTCAATATGTTGTTGGGAAACGATATCGCTCCAACCATAGGACAAATGATATCATATCATAAGTACTTAACGACTGTAATACTTACTTATAAAATTATACATACTTTACAAATAAAATGGTATTTATAAAAAAAAATATTTTTTGAACCCACGTCGGCATCACGACTTGCCTAAGTAGGTGATGTTTTCTTCATTCTATTAGCAATTTAAATCGCTTTCGAGAAGTTGAATTACTTAAATATAATTATAATTAATCATAAACATATTCAAATCAGGATAATTTTATGTTTCTTAAAAGGAAATTATACTTACTTAAAAGGAAAAAAAACGTTGCCTTATAATTCATGGGTGTCACGGTGATTAAATCTGCAATAACTCGAAACAATTCCCCGAGCAACTCATGCTGAAACCACCATCAACCTATCTATATCTTCATCCGAAAGATACCCACTGTAGGACAACGCCTCCTTAAAAGGCCGCCAGGACAATTGTGTCAACCAAATCTTCTATTTACTAATTATAATCAATATCGTCAACATTAACATCGCGACAAAGTGACTGCTGTTTGCGTAAATTGTTCGGGATCGCCACGCAGCTACACTGGAGGCCGCAAATCACATACTACCAACCGATTTGCATACATTAATACGGTAATGCACTAAACTGTTTGGGAAGTGTGTCATTATGTGTGATACTCATTGCGGGTAATGGAAAGTCATTGGGACAGAGTAAATTGTTTTAGGCTTAGTTGCACCACCTAAAGTAAAGGTAACAATTAAAGTTAACTTTAAAGGGTTATTAGAACTTTTATTAGCTTGTTTTACGGACTATTTGACGTTATCATCAACTGATAGGATTGTAAATATTTATGAATTTCTAGATTGGATAAAAAGTCTTTTTTCTATGTCATAGACAGTCCAGTTTTATGAAATGACGGAGTAAATTGATTTGCTTCTTATTTTTTATTCTTTTTTAAGTTAAGACACATTATATTGGGACAATAATATGCGGTGGAAATGCGAGCTCTGCGGAAGATGTCCGGAGTAAAGTTGACCGACCGTATTCGCAACAGCGTAGTAAGAAAGCAAGTAGGTATGAAAGAGAGTATCAGTGTAAATATGAAAAAGAGTATACTCCGTTGGTAATAAGATAAACTCTAAGAGTAGAGGAAGCCAGTGAAAGAACCTGTTGGAACTCTGTACTCTCTGCCTACCCTGCAAGGTATCTGGCGTGATGATATAGATAGAATAATGTATCCTAACGAAAAAGGATAAAAATATTTTGAAATACTTTGGGATCCTAACAACATTGGCGATATGTTGGATACGACCCCGGGACCTTTGACTATGCAGTTCAACGGTGTAATCAATATGCTATCACTGCTTATTATCATTCATGTAACAAAAATTCAGATAATAATATTATTATCTAAATTTTTGTTACATAAGGTTTTTAATAGCTGTATTCCACTTTCACACCACAAAGATTCCCTTTATCGTATCCTCCATGAAAATTGATCCTCGGTGAGCTGTACCCTTGCTTAGTGTCCATGTCGTCCCACCATCTGCAACTCAGTCCCCCCTGACCGTTTTCAGGTGTCCATTCAGTGGCGTTGGTTCCCCACATTGATCGTCCATACACTTAACATCACACCCACTGAATGACAACTAAATTACTATTCGTATTAATATCGACTAAGTGACATGGTATATCGACTTTTGCTACACTAGATTTACATTCAGCTTTCTCGCACAGCAGTATGCAAAGAAATATATGAAATTGAGCAGTGAAGACAAGTTCTAGATCAGCTAACCAAAGCTCTTACAGCATCTTAACATTCAATAAGCTAATAGTAAAAAAACAAGCTATAATACATTCAGAAGGTAACGTGCAATTAAAAACGGCAAATTAAAATTGAATGTGTAAAAAAATCTTGTCTATATTGTTGGCCGTTGAGGAGTTCCTTCATCGGAATCCAATTCTGGGCGAATCAGAATATGCTTATTATAAAAATGCATTGTCATCGGAACTAAACCAACATTACAAATTTCAACTCCGTAGGACAAGAGGATGAAATGTCGCTCAAAGAAGTCTACAGTCTGTGAACATGTCCTTGACCGCACCCACCATAACATCAGATTTGTTAGACCACAAATCCTCGTGAAAGAACACCGATTCCTACCAAGGATGGTTCGCGAGGCTATTGAAATTAAAAAACATCCTAATTTCAATAGAGAAGATGGCTGGGTGCTTCCATCGTCTTGGGATCCGGTAATTAATATAATCAAATCCAAAACCAAGCATAACACTGCAAGACCTCAAGACACCGTGAGCTCATTCTGCGTAGATCGGACCAACAACAACAAAAATAATTAAGAAGTTTGAGGGTACCCCGGAACAACTATGCCTATTGGACGTCTAACACCTCAGTCCCTCCCGTGACCATGGGTGCTGCAAAGCACTCGAAACGTCGGGAACTAAAAATAAAAAAAAAATAAACCGTAATAAAATCCGTAAAATAGTTTTATTTCACAAGAGGATGTGGTTCTACTTCAGCTTGCAAGATTAGACTTAAACACTTAAACATAGAAAAGCTTATAAAAACTAAGACACAATATTCCAACAACCCAAAATTATATGAAAAACCAAAGGCAGGTCTTTACGGTAGAGAATAACTCAGTTTGTAAAGGATAGGAGTCGGTGGGTCGCGTAATGCACGCTTCCGAACCAGACGTCGCTCGCGATGCACCTGCTTCCTGCCCTGGCGTCTAGAGTAAGCTCTATATATAGCACTACGTATCTTTGTAGAGAAGTTTGAACGATTTCGGTATTTATTTTATAGAATTGATATATTTAAGTTCTCGAATGGCGACCTCGAACCGAAACACGAGGAGCGGGCATGCCCTTTATAAGGTGAACCAAACTTTTTGGATGTCTCATCCAAAAAAGTGCGGGTCTTAATTTTCTTTGCTTTCGTATAGAGTTGGATGTCAAATGAAAGAGGAGAAAACTTCGAGTTCATAAATATGAACCTAGTAAGTGTACTATATTATACTTATAGTAATAAAATATATCAAGCAACAAAAAAAAACAATGTTATAGTAACATTGTTTTTTTTCTATTTGAGTATTTATTCCGAATCGGGATACAGTTTTTTAATTCAAGTCGGTAATTCTGAAATAGGTGATTATATTTGCATGGTAGTCAGTTGACTTATTTTTACTATCTTTTACGGATTCACTATCTTTTTCAAAACGCTCAATAAAAATAAATCCTGAGCTGTAAATCAGTTGACGTTCTGCTTTTTCTTAAATTTATTTACTTATGTGTACATTAACTTAGGGTTATTTCTTAACTCGAAAATGTTTATGTTAAGCCAAATATAATTATATGTTGGGTGTAACCTGTTTATGTACCAAATAAAATAAATAAATTCTATGTTTATTCCATTCTATGTGGCAGTCCCATGTTTAAATGTCTACGTACCTCTGAAGGTACGCTAAGCAGTTAATCCCTGAAAACCTTATTAGTTAATAAGTGTTAACAGCAGGTAGCCACAAACCTGCCTCCACCAGATCCATATGGTGGACTCCTTATTCTCACTACCTTGATTTCTAAACGAAAGCCAAGCCCAGCAAGAGGACAGTATATCTCCGCGGCATGTTCTTACCGACCCTCCCGATGCCCTTACATCCCTTCTTTCGGATACAGATACCGCACACAGGATCAGACACCGACCTCGCCGGTGAGCTCGAAGAATCCCTTGCCCGCTGGCCGGTGCAGAGCACCACGGCGAGACACCTAGTATACGCCCTCCCCCACAGCGACTGCCCAAGCCGAGGCCGTTCCTCCTTGAGGCGCCCTTGAACTAGTTGCCCCCTTGCCCTTCTGGCTCGAGCGTAGTGGTTGCACGCTCGCCCTCTTGTCCGATGAGGCCCCGCGGCCAACAGCGTAGATCATTCACACACATACACACACAAAAGGGACAGTATGCGCCGATTTATCATATTCCTATTATGTTCTCTCGAAGCCATATAAATATTCCGTAGAGTTATTGTGTACACTCAATCGGATCAACATCCAATAATGAATCATGCCAATCATTTTAATGGACGAACAGATCGTCTCATGTTCGTATTAATGCCGGCGGAAATGCTCTTAACTCGAAATGGAGTTTTGTTGGCTTCCATATTATATTTTAACGATGTTTTTCATAGTTGAATAGATATAAGGTAATGTAGTTTATATAATTATTGGAAACCCCATTATAGGTAGCAAGGACACACTTGCACTTAGATATACTGTGTACCCCAACGTTTTGCCGACGATCTTCAGTCATAATGTAATAAGGGGCGAGTTTATCATAATGCATAACTTTGGACGAATTTTGAGACCGAATAAAGATTCAAATCAGAGACTTATACCATATAATATATACCAATTAGGTAGCACAGAGAAATATAGTAACGGTTTCGCCAATTATCACAAAATATTCATACTACTAATATAATATAAATGTGAAAGTTTTTTTTCTAATTTTTTCTTTAAAAACAGCCCCACACTAGGATTTATTCCTGTTCGTGGGTGCGATTACAAACATGAAATCTCACATATACAAATACCCAGACCGGAACAAATTATTGTGGATGACACAAAGATTTGTCCCGTGCGGGAATCGAACCCGCGACTATTAGAAACAGTGGGCGGAGCGGCTTAAGCTCTTAACTACTGCACTAAATCGTCCGTCAAATGGGCCGAACGACTTAAATTTAATATATTCTCTACCTGTTACCCGCAACTTTGTCTGCATTATATTATTTTTATATAAAATGTATATGTATGTAAGTTCTTTCACCGGATAAAATTTATCTCCATCCCAAATTTGATCGAAATCTTTTCAGCAGTTTTGGCGTAAAAAGCTGACAGAAAAACAGCCATAGTTACTTTCAAATTATAAAACTAGTATGGATTTAACGACCAAGTGTATTTTCTTCGTTCTTACAAACACACCGTCACGCCTATATTTTCCAAGCGGAGGTAGCAGAAGTATACTGAGTACACCCACTTTTCGCCGACGACGTTAGGTCCCATTTAATAGGGGGCGAGCCTATTGCCATATACCGGAGACAATTCCAGACGAACTCACACTCGAAATTTTTCGTTAGGAAAAACTACATTTATCCGACCTCGTGATTACTAAACGATGTGCTTTGCCACTAGACCAACCAAGTCAAGGCAGTCAATTGCTACTACACCGTTTAAAATAGGTACCCCAAAACATGCTAGCTTTAACACGATCAAACTAAACAACATTACATCTGACATTAGCAACGTAACACCATACAATACGTGTAATTCAAATAAATAATTACCATGGTTGCTAATTGATTTACCTGCCTCCGACCAATTAATAATTATTCCAAAATAATTGGCAATAATTGATGGCAATTAGGTATTACATCCACCGCAACATAGGCCAACTAAAATTAGGCTACTGCTACATGCAGTAGCAGAATGGTATTACCCTCAGAAAATGAAATAGTATCTATCTACTGACTCGTTGATTTAGTGGCGAATAATGTGCTTGACGATCCTGGGCCCTGTTTAAATCCTAGGTCTGACAAATTTAGTTTTTCTAAAATCTCCCGGTATCAGTCCAGACTTCGGAGTCAGTAATTATGCTCGGTATATGGCAATAGGCTCGCTCCTTATTGCATGGGGCCTAATATCATCGGCCAAAACTGGGTGTACTCAGTATCTTTTATTATAGCAATCATTATCATCATCAATAGCCCGCATCAGTCCCCTGTTGGACAAAGGTCTCTCCTAAGCTATGCTATTAAGCCTGGTCTTTGGCTCTTCACTTCCAACCACATGCCTGCCAGCACCTTGCGTTTATCGTCGCTACAGCTACATGCAGGGCGTCCCACACTACGTTTGCCGAGCCAGGGTCTCCACTCAAGAACACGTCTAGCGGTTATCGCTCCCTCGGAATATATGGCCAGCCTACTGTCACTTCAGCGTGCTGATCCTGTAAGCTATGTCGATGACCTTGGTTCTCTTTCGGATCACCTCATTCCGTGTTCTATCCCTCATTATAATAGCATAGGTATCAATTAAAATCTGGTAAGTAACCAATTCTCAACACATGGAAATACATACATATTATAATACATCTGTCTATTTTTCGATAATTATATTTACACAGACGGGATGTTTGTGATTTTTTAATAATTTGTTCTCTTTGGTTATCTTTTACCTTTTGCTTTTTCGTCGCTTCTTATGGCATCTTTGAACTAATAAAAAAGTTATAATCAGGAAAATATACGCGGTCTTATATTATAATGAATATACGGTTAATGGAATATAAGCCTTATCCAGTAAACGGCTTCCACAATGTTAGACTAATTAGAGGATAAACGTTTTATATGAGCGATTAGGTTACGGGTTAGGTTTATATCCTGCAATAAAGCATTTTCATGAAAATGCTTTAGTGCAGATTATAAAAGCAGTACATGTATTCATGTACTCTTTTCTACCTTTTGGGGGTAATTAGGCATGAGAAGTATGTTATGTTATCATCAACATTTTAAACCGTAACACGTCCACGACGACGACGAAAGACCTGCCATATATCGTCACGGCGATAACCGGTTTTATGCTTACGTATCCATGTGTATATGTTATATGTGTATATTCATCAACAATAAAAAAACATACAAAAGCAAATATTTCCAAAGAACCCAACGACTCCGCACCACTAGCCGTTGGCAGCATAGCCAGCCCATATACGATGGCCAAGATAAATGCAGGCCCAGATATCCGCCAACATTTTGGTCACCGCACTTGAAACATCTAGTGGGTGCCCGGATCTATCAGATCTACTGTTTCTATCCAAACAAATTTTGTTTGTCCATAATCTTAAAATCGTTACTGTAATATCAGAGACCTTGGCATAAACAGAATGGCGTTAGCGTGATGTCTTAGCGTGACGCTATCACGCTGATATGCTATCCTTTTTACACAACAAATATATTAAATATAGATGAACATGATAGCACGCTTTCTCGATGACGTTCTGGTAACGTCAAACGGTGCGTGCTCAGCCTTCTGTATTGCTGTAACATACATGCAAAGACTGGCATGCAACGCTAAATCTAAACCAACATCCTTAAATACACTGTTGCAAGAAACTTTGCCCAATTACCAACTTGGAATTTTGCTAAACTCGATTCTACAAGTCGGAGATCGAACCGCTTCTGAGCCTTAATTAGGCAGACGGTAAGGATGCTAGCTGATGGGGCGTTTTGTCGTTATACGTTGTTTTAGGTTTATTGTGTAAATTCTATCTATCTATATCATCACGCCAGATCCCTTGCGGAGTAGGCAAAGAGTACAAAGTTCCAACAGGTTATTTTCTTACATACCTCTCTGGCTTCCTTCACTCTAATAGTTTGTCTCATATACGCTCGCCGGTTACGGAGACTCTTGCCTTGTCTTTCAGATAAGACTCGGTCTATTTGGTCGTGGTAAGATAGTCTAGATCTTCCCCGGTATCTACATCCTTCTACTTTCGCATTGTATATCTGTTTTGTCATTCTGTCTTCTGACATTCTTTCTATATGCCCGAACCAACGGAGCATTCCCTTTCTCATCTTTACACCGATACTATCTTTCATACCTACTCGCTTTCTTACTACGCTGTTGTATAAATTAATCAGCCTATATTCATTGCTGGGCAAAGAACCTTCCTTCAGAAATCAAAGTGAGAGATCTTATATCATACTCCGCTACGCGGACCCAGAGCAGACGGGTAGAAGCAGGTTTTTGGCCTCCTGCTGTAGGAACTTACCCAGCCGCCTATAAGGCTTCCAACTTGGCTTAATGACTACCATTTTTGGTCCGCACTGTCAAAAATCAATGAACATTTTTTATTAAATGACTTACAAAAATATAATTTATATAGTAAACAAACATTGAAGGACCGACCATGATTACAAGACAAGTACCAGGAAAACAAAGGAAAAAGAAGATTTCGTTTTCCATACAATAATCGGTTCCCGTGTACGATTCCTTAAATTTCTCCTCAAACAAGCTCGTGCGTTATTCATGAAGCAGGTGCCTTCTATGTGCGGGAGTTTTTTTGTATGTATAATTTTATTTGCTACTCTTCGCTGGTGTAATTCCACTGTGTTCAGATTATTTTAAGGCTAGGGGATTGGTATACGGAATCTTTATACACTCGTACATTGCAATTTATTCACTTTCCTCAATTATTACTTTTGTTTTAGTTCGGTATTGAGTAAAAATAAAGGACCTTTTCTTTTATCGTACTTTAATGGTGGCTAGCAATCATGAGGTTTTGGTATCGAAGTTTTTTAAGGTTTATGTATCAAAACTTTCTGAATAGCAGCCCGTAGTCCAGAATTGTACTAAGCATAATAGCAAACGCTGAGGCTCTCAGCCTCTATCACATTTAGACCTCTATCACATTTTTAAATTGTCGGTGAAACGTGAGTGTATATATCGATGTCTCCAACAAACAAAGTCTTATAGTCCTTATCGACGAACACGAAAGTTGCAAATGCCATTAATTTTGTTTGGCATATGTAACTTTGGACATATAAAACTGTATGGGACCGTCGATATACTTCTGCTGCTTCCCCTTGGAGAAAGCAGCCGTGACCTACGTCGTAGACAAATAATTAAGTTTGCATAAATTCTGCTGAAGCACTTAAATCCGGTAGGACACCCAATGAACATTTTATTTCTAAATTTATTATTTCTATAATATATTTATACGATATTTTATATACAATGTTTGAAATAAAATGCTCGTGATGAAATCAGGCTCAGAGATTTGTTCCTTAAAATTCATAAGCAGCGTCCATTTACAAGAATGTTTACTGTCTGTCTAGAGGTATCACTCCATTCTCATATTGAAGGAAATGAAGTGTCCCTAACTCCACTGTTTAGTCTTATCATTATTTAAAGTAAGAGTATTCTTCACACTCATCCCACCTAAAACCCGATTTCACTACCAAAAAAACCTAAGTCCTTCTAAATATTTAACGACCATTCAATCACTGCGATTTAAATACAATTTTTTATCTAAAACGCTACTTTCACAAAAATACAAGTAGTTTCATTACGCCTCTTCATGCATAACACACGAGGCCGAAAACTAATAAGAGTTATTAGGTACCGAGCCGACGGCGTGATATTATGATACATAGCTCACCCCGTAAGCTCACCCTTGTCAACGGGGATCGTGGGGAAAGAAAAAATATATAAGATACGTAAACAGTTACATAATAGTATATTTTACTAAATGGGATGAATTTTAGTTGCTTGCGAGGCTGCTCGATTTTCTTGTTTTAAAAATAATTTAAATGTAAAACATGTTTAAAAACAATCTCTCATTGTGCCGGGCAATAGTCGAATTTTTCCGAAAATTGTGTGTCTAAGTTTTTGGCCGTTGAGGAGTTGCTTCATCTGGAACCAATTCTGAGTGTAGAATCAAGTCATGCTCACCAAAAAATAAGTCATTGGAACCCAACTAACATGTCAAATTATAACTCTGTAGAATAAGAAGAGGTGATTTTAATTCATCTTGTACGATTTTACCTAATCAAAAATACATTGTAAGTTGAATAAATACTCAAAACTGTAGCTCCATACTAGTGTAGGAAATTATTCCTGTTACGTAGGTGCGTTTAATAAATCAGCCGTTTTTTTTGTTGGCGAATCCTCATGGACTTGCGCCAGCCTCGGGGGAAGCTGGCGGGGTATGTCGGACTCTAAACTCCTCGATGGCCGGCACTGGCACGTGTCAGAGGGACTCCGGGATCTCCGAGTGGAACGCGCTGGTGCCCGCCTTGTGCCGTGCTCCGAAGAGCCCGCCTCGGAAGGGGAAACTTGTAGCTTGCCTCCCCCCTGCACCGTCGCGGTGCTCACGGCAGCGTGTGGCCACACCACGCCGCCATTCTTCTCAGGGTCGCGCGTGAAGGACACTTAGGGCCCTCGCCCCAGCGTCCCACGACCCCAAAGGCCCCCCTGCATTGGGCATTGGTGCAAGGGGTAGTCCCCCGCCAGATATTGCGGCAGGGGACACAAGTTAGCCCGTATTATAAAGCCCCGGGCTATTGGGCTGGGGGGCCTGGGCGGGCTGTGCCTCCGCCCCGGCGCCGTCGCCTTCGGCGAGCAGGATTGCCTCTCCCGATCCCGTTCGGCCTCCTCCTTCTGAGACATCACAGTTTCGCAGAAGGAGGATACGGCCCTCCACGCAGAATCCCCTGCCAGCATAGCCGCTACTATTGCCGGCAAGGAGAGGTTCGCTTCGATCCGGTTGACCAGGATCCGCCGCTCGGAGGTCCACGCTGGGCTCGACAAGCGTGTGCTCTGCGGAATCCCGCCTTCTTGTATTTTTTTTACAACTGAGGGTGCGTTTACAAACAAATAGATCTTTATTCACAAATATGAAAATCACTAGTGTCCGACTGAAGGTCGATTTTCGGCCGAAACTGAAGCCGAAGACGATTAATAAGCATACACCAAAATCTTCCTGAAAGCTTCCTGAAGCCTAAGCCTTAATAACCCGAAGAAATTTGGTTAACTCAACGAGATGATTAATATTACCTGCAACTGGCTAAAAATAATAACACTGAAATAATATTATTTATAATATTTACTTACTTAAAAGCATTTGTAAGTCGTAATGGGATCATTCAATTTCGGTGTTTGCTGAAAACCTTCGCCGAAATGGGCCGACGCCGATTCTTCTTCTTTCTTCCTTCTTCTTTCTTTCTTCTTCAATTCCCACTATCTTAAACCATATTCAAATAATTTTATCCCATACATCACTGCATACACTTTGGACACGTATCTCCCTCGAAAACTATCAACGGGTGAAGATTAAAACTTGAATAATATAACAGGAGCACTTCACGAGTGTACGTGAAGAGGACGTAAATAAAAATATTGACGTCACAGCTGGTGTAACGAATGGCGAAGGAAACTGTATCGTCAAAATTATGATCGAGGGTTTTTTATATTTATTTTGAGCCATGTATTAAAATGCAAAACAAGAATTACTGAAGTCTCCTCTGTCATCTTCGCCAGACCAATAATTTGGAAATATCTAGTATTGACTTAATAACAAATAAACCGAGTCTTATCTGATGGAAAAGTCAAGAGTCTCCGTAACCGGCGAGCGTGTATGAGACAAACTATGAGAGTCGAGGAAGCCAGAGAGGTATGTAAGGAAAGAACCTGTTGGAACTCTGTACTCTCTGCCTACCCCGCAAGGGATCTGGCGTGAGGTTATAGATAGATAGACTTAATAACCTTCCGACACGTAAACTCGAATAATGTATCCTTAAGATGCAGTTTTATTTTCAAACCTAACTGTGCTATGGTCCAGTCTTACACTTCATTAACAAGGGATGCATAAGTAATCTGGCTATCAAACCCACGCGCTAGATATCCAAGAAAGAACAATATTTTTCTTCGATAATACAAGGTGTATCTTAAATAACGCAAGACCTCAGACACCCCGGTTAGATAATTGCTTAACAAATTCAATACGAAAATCAATTTTCCCCTTTTTTTAAGCACTTTTATACCCCGATTAACAATGAAACTTGTACGTTGTATGTATTGAGAAATACGTCTTAGAAATGCATTTGAAATCTCCGTATTGCTTTGACTCAAGAATAAATTTAGTTTAATATAGCGCATTAAAGGAGTAATAGCATTTTTTGCTAATTTAAAAATATGTACGGTACATAAAAAATTGTTGGAATTCAGTTATCGATTTTGAACAACCTACTTTCAGGTCTTGCGTTTATTCTGTTACAGCTTGTAAACGGGTGCAATTATGCACAGAGATCTATATTTGTATCATTTTGGCGTATCATATCTTCTACGTGTACCATCATCGCTAATTTCAGCATGGAATGATAACTTATAAATTATGACATAAGGGACACAAGTTATGTAAAATAAGTTTTACTCCATTAAAATACCGTCATGCCTATATTCCCAAAGCGTGGATGGCAGAGGTGTACAGTGTACGCCCACTTTTTGCCGACGGTGTTAGACTCCCATATCCCCCTATATAGGAGTCTAACACTGTTTCGGGCTGAAATAGAACATTTGTCTATCGAAAAATTAGTTTTTGTCCAACCCTAAATTTAAATCCAGGATCTCGTGATTACTACGCCCATCATTCGGCACTGGACCTTAAACTTAAAATGTATAATTTCGAGTCCAAACTAACAATCATGATACAAGTAAATGATACAATATACCACAAAGACAGTGTAATGTATCGTATCATTGTTTTAAAGATTTAGCTAATGTTTAAGCATGACGGACGATTTGGCACAGTGATTAAGAGCTTAAGCCGCTCCGCCCACTGGGTCGATAGTCGCGGGTTCGATTCCCGCACGGGACAAATCTTTGTGTTACCCACAATTATTTGTTTCGGCCTGGGTATCTGTGTAATAAATATGCATTTAATATTCCGTAGCCTGCAAAATTCGGTACTTTACACTACGCAACTAAGACTTTCCCTTAAGAAGGTAATATTACCCATCCTAAGGTAGAGAGAGACCTAGTATACGCCCTTCCCCATAACGACTGCCCAATCTGAGGCCGTTCCTTCAGGCGCCCTTGAACTAGTTGCCTCCTTGCCCTTCTGGCTCGAGCATAGTTCGCCCTCTTGTCCAGTGAAGCTGTAAAGGCCCCGCAGCCAACAGCGTAGATCATTTACACACACACACAAACACACACCGTTCTAAAGTAAATTTTTAAAGTTCATTTCTCGTAACTTACTAAAAGGACAAAGTGTCCCTGACCTACGGTTTAATATTTGAGCATGCTGTCCCTCCGCGGGTATCAAGTTGTACTCGCGTCTACACTCGGCTGTCATATGACACCTAACCGTTCTGACACTTTAAGCAACTAGCTGAATTATTCACTTTTCATGCCAACCACTTATTATTTTAAAAGGTTTCAATGTCCCACTGCTGGGTAAAAGGTGGTAAAAGTATCTCTTTGTTATCCGATAATGTGACTTATATATTCTGGAATAATAACAATAAAGTTATAATAGAGAGATGGTGGAAGAACTTGGGGAATATTGGCATAGGACCGCGAAGATTAGTACAAAAGGGAAGATAATTATACCCTGCGGTGGGTTATAGAAAGCTGATGAATCAATCCAATCTGATAAAGTTGACGGATTAAAGTCAGTTATCGTGGCGATCTTATCATAATCATAATCATTTATTTTGCAAGTGTAGGTAGGTAATAATTAGGTGTTGTATTATAAAATGGAACACCACACGTGTCCACAAAGCATGCAAAATTTGGCAGTCTTACAAAGTATTAAAATTTAACATTACGTAATATTAAAATTTTCGGCATTCTGTTAACACATACATTTCTCACACTAATTATAAAATATTTGCAAAATTGAAGTCATCATTTTCAACCCGTAGCCACCCAATGCTGAGTGTAGGTCTCTTCCATAGCACTCCATTCCCTTCGGTCTTGCGTTTTTCTCATCCAATCCTTTCCGGCTACCTTCGTCAGGTCATCAGTCCATCTTGCGGGTTGTCTTCCTACATTTCGATGGGCGCTTCGCGGTCTCCACTCAAGCACACACACAATTGAAGTATTGTGTGTATGTAATAACAACTGTACAGGACGACGTCTGCATGATTTGTATAAATAGATTATATAATAGATTAAGTTACTGTAGTACATTATGTAATTTAAGTTAGAAATAAGATAATGTCATAGAATCCTAGCGCATAAACACTAGTATACAATTAGAAGAGTGTAACCCTGAAAGGGATAGGAATAATTGAAGAGTGTAACCCTGAAAGGGATAGGAATAGTAAGAAGAGTGTAACCCCGGAAAGGGATAGGAATAATTGTATCATGATTGGTTTATTTGATTAATAAACTCGGTACAAAGCCCACTAGCTGTGACACACCAAATAGTATTTAAGAGCGCGAAAAATCGCGCCAGACACGTTCGAGCGACTGGACATTGGAAGATTATAGGAAGAAACTCTGCGCGAAGAGGGTCACAACTGGTGGGTGGAGCACTGTTTCAAGACTATTCGGCTTTCATTAAATTCTTCTTCACGACGCATACCAGCCACAGCAGCAACAGGACGCACGACGTATTAATCGTCCTGTTCATTTTGGTCCTTCGGAAGCCGGATTATCGTCGTAGAAGAATTTGCGTGACATCGTTGAATTCGCCCGCGCTGCACCGCCTCAGCAAAAAAAATAGGACGCACGACGTACTATTAGTCCTGTTCATTTTGGTCCTTCGGAAGCCGGATTATCGTCGTCAAGAGAAAAAAGAAGACTCAAGAGAAAATAGAAGAATCAAGCTGAAAAAGGAAGAAAATAGAAGAAAGAAACATGCCAGTCACACGCTCCACCACCAGTAGACCAGCAGCATCGGCCCCAGTCGCCGAATCGTCGGGGTCGACTACGGCGACAGAGTCGACCGCCACGTCAGAGTCGACCGCCACGACAGAATCTACTGTCATGACGGAAACAACCGCCACGGCAGACACTTCCGCGACGGAGAAAACAAAGAAGCCAGTGTCCAAGAGGACTGGCACAAAGAAGACGCTCTCAACAAAGACGCGAAGATTGAAGCTCGCCCGCGCCAAGGAGGAGCTACTAGAACTGCAAGTCCAATTAGCAGCCGCGAAAATATCACGAATCGAAGCCGAAGATGAAGAAAACGAGAGTGACGCAGACACGTGCATATCAGACGAGCAAGAAACAGAGAAAAGAGTCGGGAGCTGGCTGAACGACTCGCGACCTCACGTCCTGGCCATCGCCGACAGGCCACACGACATAGACGTGGGGCGCACCATCGATGCAGCGCCGCGGGCGACAACGCCGTTGCCCCTGCACCGATCCAGCCACCACCCATCGCCGTGTCGAAGAATGAAGAAACGACAGTCGCGACGCCGCCACAGCAAATCGACTTGCGTGAGCTGGCGTCCGCAATCACCCTCGCCGCCCGGTCCGGGAGCGCCCCGCACCACCGCTTCGCTACTGAATTGCCGTACTTCAGTGGGTCACACCAAGAGTGGCTCACCTTCAAAGCTGCTTATGAAGAATCTGCGCCGAGCTTCACGGACACTGAGAACGTCGCGAGACTGCGAAGAGCGCTAAAAGGTAAAGCTAAAGAAGCTGTCGAGAACTTACTCATCTACAACGCCAAAACAGCTGACATACTCCGGGCGCTCGAAGCACGCTTCGGCCGACCAGATTGCATCGCGCTGGGCGAACTAGAACGCCTGCGCGCGCTGCCCCGACTCAGCGACAACCCGAGAGACATCTGCGTGTTCGCCACGCGGGTGATGAACATCGTCGCGACGCTACGCGCACTCAACCGCGTGGCGTACCTGTACAACCCGGAGGCTGTCAAAATGACCATCGACAAGTTCACACCGGCGCTCAAGTATAGATGGTTCGACTACGCAGCGGAAGAACAGACAGAAGAACCCGACCTACTGAGACTCTCTAATTTCCTCAGTAGGGTGGCCGACAGGTGCGGGCGCTACGCACCTCCCGAACACGTGACACCCGAACGGGAACATACAGCGAACAGAAGACAGACGAACAAGACTTATAGCACCGCTGTATCGAGCCCGAGGAAAGAAAAATGCGCGGCGTGTCACGACACAGAGCACGAGGTAACCAAGTGCAAGAAAGTCATTGAGTCGACGGTCAACGACAGATGGGATATCGCGAAGGCACGAAGACTATGCTTCGCGTGTCTACGCTTCAGAACGAAGAGTCATCACTGCAAGAGGCTCACTTGCGACACTGACGGGTGCAAATACTCGCACCACAGACTGCTTCACCACGTCAAAAGCGAAAGGGTCGCGGAAGACGACAACGCGGAGAAGCAGACAGTCGCGTCGTGGACAAGAGGCTTCGCATCGTATCTCAAGATAGTGCCGGTACACATTTCCGGACCGGCGGGAGGAGTAGACACTTACGCCCTCCTCGACGACGGGTCAACGGTGACGCTCATCGAGGCCGAGCTCGCCAACCAGACAGGCGCGCGCGGCCCCCGCGAGTCACTGCACATCGAGGCGATCGGCGATTGTAACGTCCGGTCATCGAACTCCCGTCGGGTCCAGCTGACGTTAAGAGGTACGTCCCAGCGCGCACATCGGATTCAAGCGCGCACCATAGACAACTTGAAGTCGACGCCACAAGCCGTCACCGTGCAAGACATCGCCGATTGCAAGCATCTGCGGGACATAGAAAGCGATATCACCTACAGAAGAGCGAAACCCCAGATACTCATCGGCCAAGACAATTGGCACCTACTGCTGACGTCAGAGGTACGCCGGGGGCAGCGACATCAACCCGTTGCCTCCCGGACCCCTCTCGGCTGGGTCGTACACGGTGCGCGCTCACGACGCACG
This sequence comes from Phalera bucephala, assembly GCA_905147815.2. NCBI lineage: Eukaryota > Metazoa > Arthropoda > Insecta > Lepidoptera > Notodontidae > Phalera > Phalera bucephala. The sequence goes on from LR990609.1 coordinate 55,309,783, forward strand.
AAACAGACTGAAGCACCCACAGTACACAGAGAAGATCGACCGCGATTCGAAATTGAACAAAAGGAAAATAGACCGATACATAAAACAAAAGATCGACCGCGATTCGACATTGAAAAAATGAAAATACAGAAAATAAATCGACGCCCTCGTCCCAAAAGAAAACGCCGAGCCCGCGCGAATAAAATAGATCAGACACGACAGACGGATGATCGGGCTCAGCGAGGAAAGATAGACGGAACGAGTACTCGGACTGGAGTGGAGGCCGGACACCGACGACATCGGGTTCAACATCGACGCACGCCTCCCCCCGGGCATACTCGAAAAGCCGACGCCGACGAAGCGGGAGACACTCCGCATACTGATGTCTCTGTTTGACCCGCTCGGAATCGCTTCGCCCATCACCATACGGGCCAAGCAGATACTGCAGGAGATATGGCGGCGCGGCACAGGATGGGATGACAACATCGACGATGACCTAGCACAACAGTGGGTCGAGTGGACCCAACACCTGCGGAGTCTGCGGGACCTGAAGATACCACGATGCTACCACGGGTACACGCACGCCGAGACGCTCGAGTTGCACGTGTTCGTGGACGCGAGCGAGTCAGCCTACGCGACAGCAGCGTACTGGAGAGCCACCACGAGCGACGGCGAGGTACATATAACCCTCGTGGCGGCGAAGGCGAAGGTGGCACCGCTCAAGCTCACATCGATCCCGAGACTCGAACTGCAAGCCGCCGTACTGGGTAGTCGCCTGGGCGCGACTATCATCGCCGAACACGACAAGAAGCCAAGCGCAGTGACCTACTGGACGGACAGCCGTACCGTCATGACGTGGCTGAAGACGGGCGCGCGATCCTACCGCCCGTTCGTCGCACATCGCATCGCCGCGATAGAAGAAAACAGCGCCATAAGTGATTGGAGGTGGGTGCCCACGAAACTAAACGTGGCTGACGACGCGACGCGCGAAGTACCCAGGGACATCGGCTCTCATCACCGATGGTTCCTTGGGCCCGAGTTCCTGCGCGAGCACCCATCAACATGGCCGGCGGAGCGACCGACACTCGACGCAGCGACGGGCGAGGAACGGACACACACTATCACCGAGCAACGGCCCGTCTCACCGCGATCAGCTGTTCCGGATCCAGCGCGCTTCTCTACGTGGGAGCGCCTGCTACGAGCGACCGCGCGCGTGCTGCAGTTCATCGACCTGTGCAGTGTGAATAGACAATTAGTGAACTATAAGAGACAGGCTAGGAATCGCGAAAAGGACCCACAGTGGAATAGTGTTAAGAATAGGAATAAGTGTAGCGATAAGTGTAGAATTAAGTTTAGTGATAAGGACAGTGTTAAGTGTTTACCGCTCAGTGCAGAACTATTGATAAGAGCGGAGGCGTTGTTAGTGCGTGTAGTACAACACGACTCGTATTATAGCGAACTGAGTAATAGTGATAGGCTATCGAAGGGCCGCCTCCGCCCCTTATCAGCGCAGATTATCAGTGGAGTGATAAGGATCAAGTCGCGAATAAGTGCGACATCGGACATCAGCGACGAGCTACGGTGCCCCGCAGTGCTGGACGGAGATCATCGCGTCACCCGCCTGTACATCGAGCACGTACACCGACAGCTGCACCACGCCGGAGTAGAGGCGACCATCAACGAGTGTCGGGCAAGGTACTGGATAACTCGATTACGTACAGTAGCCCGGATGGTCGTACACAAGTGCTACAGCTGTCGCCGAAGAAGAGACGCGCCTCCAGAGCCGAGCACCGGGAACTTGCCGCCCTGCAGACTGGCTCACCATCAGAGGGCCTTCACGTACACCGGCATCGACTACTTCGGACCTCTGACTGTGACAGTGGGTCGGGGCACACAGAAGCGCTACGTAGCCCTCTTCACCTGCCTGACTTCACGCGCCGTACACCTGGAAGTCGCCGCATCACTCAGCACCGGGTCAGCTGTGATGGCCCTACGACGATTCATCGCCCGCCGCGGCTGCCCGATTGAAATATGGTCGGACAACGGGACCAATCTCCGCGGCGCCGACAGAGAGCTACGGGAGGCGCTGGACAACGCCACCCGAGAAGAGGCCACGAGAAGAACCATCAGCTGGCGCTTTATTCCCCCCGGCGCCCCGTTCATGGGTGGCGCATGGGAAAGACTGGTGCGCAGTGTGAAGACGGCCCTATACGCGATCCTGACGGAGAGGCACCCGACAGAAGAGGTTCTCACCACACTGCTGGCGGAGGTCGAGTTTACAGTAAACAACCGACCGCTCACTCATGTACCCGTCGACCCTGAGGACCCAGAGGCGCTGACACCGAACCACTTTCTGCTCTACGGCCCAGCGCGCAACCCGACACCAGGGACCTTCACTGACACTGACCTCATCGGCCGTACCCATTGGAGAGCGGCACAGAGACTCGCGGACATGTTCTGGGAACGATGGATAAGGGAGTACTTACCTGGACTTCAGTACCGGCGGGAGCCCCATGGACGCGGCGCCGCCCTGAAAGAGGAGGACATCGTCCTCATTGTTGACAACGTACTCCCCAGGAACATGTGGCCTCTTGGGACGATAATAAGGACCTTCCCTGGAGAAGATGGAATTGTGCGTGCGGTGGACGTCCGCACCAAGGGAGGAGTTCTTCGGAGGCCAGCGAAGAAATTGATAGTGTTGCCGACGTCGTCCCTCCACGAAGACTTATGAACCGTCAGTGAAGCCGACAGTTCACGGCGGGAGAAATGTACAGGACGACGTCTGCATGATTTGTATAAATAGATTATATAATAGATTAAGTTACTGTAGTACATTATGTAATTTAAGTTAGAAATAAGATAATGTCATAGAATCCTAGCGCATAAACACTAGTATACAATTAGAAGAGTGTAACCCTGAAAGGGATAGGAATAATTGAAGAGTGTAACCCTGAAAGGGATAGGAATAGTAAGAAGAGTGTAACCCCGGAAAGGGACAGGAATAATTGTATCATGATTGGTTTATTTGATTAATAAACTCGGTACAAAGCCCACTAGTTGTGACACACCAAATAGTATTTAAGAGCGCGAAAAATCGCGCCAGACACGTTCGAGCGACTGGACATTGGAAGATTATAGGAAGAAACTCTGCGCGAAGAGGGTCACAACTGGTGGGTGGAGCACTGTTTCAAGACTATTCGGCTTTCATTGAATTCTCCTTCACGACGCATACCAGCCACAGCAGCAACAGGACGCACGACGTACTATTCGTCCTGTTCAACAACAATTATCAAGAAATAAATTGATAAAATAAGTAATAAATATAGTCAAAATAATAAAATGTCAATAATGATAAGACTGTCTAATTATGTATGCATAAAGCTTGTGTGATGACTGCTTAATTGAAAATGACAAAATTAGATAAATGTCAATTTTCAAATATAATGTCAACATTTATTAATGATTCATATTATAGGTGTATAATTATTTGGATTATTCCTTCTTTTACACTATAGAATGCATTTTCAATAAAAAAAATCCTTTAATCTTCACTTAAATATTTCCAACGTATCTATTTCAATGATACAGTTTGTTAATTTATTATATATATTCTAGGACTCATGCACTACACACTTCTACTTTTTAATAAAGTTCTTTTGGGTGTAACTTGTAACTTATGCATTTGTCTCCTGCTCCCTAATTATGGTAAATTAAGGAGCAGGAGACAAACATTGCAACATTGGTTTTAACAAAAATTGCTATCTCATAGATGTATATGCATGGCAGACTTAAAATTTTCAAATTTTTAAGTGGGCTTTACGTCTGATTCCGGGTTACTGATTACATATTGCACGTATCTTAGGGGAGCCTTATTTCCTGCACTGGACGTGTAACGGCTAATGATGATAAACACTTCACATTGCATTGCTCTTAAGTCCTACGACAGTAAATTTAATTTCGTGGTTATATTTTTTTATGTGCATATGTTAAAAACAAGATACAATGGATGTACAGGAGTTCTGCCGAGTGAGGTTGGCAAGTTGGGATAGACCCAACTTTCCAACCTCAACAATTACCTACGATCTATACACATTTGTTGATTTAAAGCTGTTGTTCTTAAAAGAGTTGTCCCACACCAGAAATGATCTGTATCTTCAGTGTTTGTCATACAAAAATATTTGTATAACGAACCACTTATTAATTAATATTAATATTAGCCCTGTTAAGAAACTTTCCCACCGTTGGACACGGGCCTCCTCTCAAACTGAGAGGGTTTAGGTCATAGTCCACCACGCTGGCCCAGTGCGGGTTGGCAAACTACACACACCTTCGAGAAACTCTTAGGCATGCAGGTTTCCTCACGATATTTTCCTTCACCGTTAAAGCAAGTTATAGTTAATTTTTAATACGCACATGCTTTCGAAAAGACAGAGGTGCGTGCATGGGTTTGAACCCGAGACCTCTGACTTTGCAGTCCAACGGTCTAACCACTAGGCTATCACTGCTTTTTAACAAACAACTAAGACGAAGAAGGAGTATTTGTGGACCAAAAGGAATATTTGTCAATATACCCGCCACCCACATATTATTTTTTCCTACTCTTCCAGTTATCTTTTCTTTTAAATTTGTTGCAGATTCCAAGACAATTAAAGAGCTTTCCGGGATACCCCGAGGTTCTAACCTTGGTGTCATCTAAGGAGACCACTGTGAATTCTGGCTTACAGGAGTTAAAGTGGTGAGAATGTGTGGCGGGCTTAGTCCCAAAAAAAAACACCCACATAGGTATATGCACTTGTTCCGATCAGAGATCGCACCTACAAATAGATCCACAAATAGATCCACTTTTCTTATGAAATCCCTTTTTGCCGCGTTTATAGGAAGTAGCAATTCTACTATTCTAGTCACAGCACCAAACAGGCCAACTTTTCTAGTAATTATATATTTTTAACTCAGTGCATTAAAGACGCCTTAGCAACGCTCATTTAACAAGCAAAGTGCGCCCCGTGGGACTGGCCCTGGTTTAGCCGACGAAACAACACTCATTTCTCTACATTTACAAAATAAAGTTTTGTGTTGACCCGCCATGCAGGACTAGAAGACCAGCATTCAGATTGAGATGTTATAATTACCAACTTAACTGATGATTTGATGACTTGATGACCTGAGTAGAGAACCGATAGTAGTATCAAATTAACAATATATTGTTACAAAGAAAACGCTTGAAATCATTCATAAAAAACGCAAAGGTAAGAATAAATTACACCATCCTTAATATCCGAAACGAACTGGCCTATGTAATTTTGACTATACTAGCATTTTTCATTAGTACCCTTTGTCTATTCGATACACGTAGATATTCTTTTCTTTTTTTTTATTAACCTCTTTCGTCCCACTGCTGGGCAAAGACACGCTCAAGTGAGGCTGGGCAGGTCATTTGAGCAGAATGAGCCCAGATAGTCACCGACGCCGGGCAAGACCTAGAAAAAGATGGCACCACGACCTTGACGCTTATGAGGAGAGATGGTCATAGGCGTTAGGGTGATGGATGGGTAGCGTGTCATGCCATACGAGCTCGAAGTACTGCTTGCTCCTATTGTAGACTTTTTCTGACTACTTTTTGGTGCAGGTTACTTCCTTCCCTCTAATATGGTCGAAGGAGGTGATGGCTGCTCAAGTAGTCGTACTCGTGAACGGGTGTTGCTCGTTGTCCACCCAGAATCCTCCAGCTTTTCAATAATAACATATTTTAAAAAATATTATTATTAGTCTTATATCGCAGTCGTAAGGCATCACACTGGAGCTGCATCGCATAAATGATTTTGTATAATATAAAATATATGTGTCTATAAAAAAAATGAATGAGAATTAGACATAAAAGACAAGCCCGCTGAGTTTCTCGCCGGATCTTCTCAGTGGGTTCCGATCCGGGGGTAGATTAGTAAGCTAAAAAAACGTAAATATGACAATTTGTAAACACCCCCTCAGTGTTTATGCAAAATAAATGGTTTTAGTTGAAATAACAACAAAGTTCAATCGGGGAATAGCTCCCGGTTTAAAAATACGATATTCCTGTACAGTATACATAATTCAAACGGTACAGCGGACAGTCCGCATTGCAGTTACTGGCAGTGTCCCTTCGCACCATACCGCACTTAACCCTACAATCAGTTAGACGGCCGTAGCTTGCACTGACCGATTTGAAAATGATCTTAAGTAAAATCCAACCTTAAATGGGCACCTTTAGTAATGATAAAAAATTCTACGAGATTTGAAAGTCAGTCTTGTGCATCCTACAACAAATTACCTATAGATATCCGAAACATGCCTATTAATAAGTTTAAAAAGGCAATTAAAACAAACAACAAACAAAATTTCGGATTATCTTGACGATAAAACAGATTGGGTGTGAGCAGCTCCTCAATCAGCAACATTAATCAATGATGTATACAATTAAAAAAAAAAAAAGGTTATCAGAAAGGCCAAATAAATTAAATTAAAAGACTAGCCCGCTGAGTTTCTCGCCGGATCTTCTCAGTGGAGGCTGCGTTCCAATCCGGTGGTAGATGTAAAAACTGTAATAATTTTGACGTTTGTGAGTGCTATTGTGTTGGCTTGGCTTTGGCTTTGACTTTAGAATAAGTAAGACAGAATCATACTTGAGGCCCAAGTATGAACTTATTGACATTATCGTAACCATATCAAATGATTTGTGGTTAACTCTGTGGCGGGATGAGCGAGTACGTTATTGTGGGTAATTATTATTTCCTAATAGGGGTGCAAAGAATCGCTCAGAAGGGCATATGCCCTCCATATAGGGTTATAGAGAGCTGACGATGATGTAAAAAAGTAAAAACATGTGATAAGGTTATAGATAATCATTTAATGTACTTTAAAATATATCTCAGTAAGTTTTACAATAGTTAAAAATATGAATCAGTAATTGAATTAATGAGGATCTTTTTAATAGTATTTTAGACCCAATGGACTCGATAACGTTAATACAACGAATAAAATTTGTACGAATGTTTAAGTTTTGTGTATCTATATATACCAGTCCATAGACGCTGACAGCAAATCAAAACTTTATGACCTTGTTTTGACGGTGTAAAATTGACACTCGAAGCGATTTATGACTACGGGTATGGCCGTAGTGTCGTGAGCTATAATACGATAAACCATGCAACTTTGTTAAAAAATTTAATATTACGAGATATTAGGAGAGATTCAACTTATCCAGTGTTGTAACTTTTACGATATTCAAAAAACAGGAAGCTGATACATTCAGTTTTCCGACGACAGAAATCACAAATAACGATTTATTGGGATAAAGCGTTGACAGGCGACCGAATAAAGAACGGGAGACCCTTTCCCATCGCCTTTCACGATCCGTTCTCCACAACAAATAAATATAAATCCTATATTTTACTACCCAATCAAAACATAATCCCGAATTGGAAAACACACTAAAACCCGCAACTCCATAACATCGGCCGTGTAGACTCAATTCCAGCGCGACAAAAACGTAACGACAATTCTATATTTGAAAAATGCGAAAACTTTTTCGTTTAAGTTTCGAACTCGGGCGTTTTATGTTCGCATTACGGACAAACCTTTTTGGTGCTTGAAATGGGGTACGCACTTACAAGTGTTCTCACTCAACCACCAACGTTTTTCGGTTCAACTATAAAAATTCTAATTTCGAAGCCGCCTAGTTAGTAAGACGATTTCTTTTAACTGCTGTGATCCTGGTACTAATTGCTGTGACGTACGTATCTATTTATTGATAAAATAATAAACACCCACCCTCAAGCCCAATATTCCCCATGCGGGGATGGCAGAGGTGTACTGTGTACACTCACATATCGCTGACAATGTCAGATCCCAATGTACCCAATAGAGAAAGAATCTATTACCATTATTAAACCGGTCACAATTCCATTGGTACCTAATTAACATTATGTTCAGCAATTATTAATTCTTTTACAAGAGATCTTTCCAAATGTTTTCATGATTAGGTATAATTTTAAAGTAAATTTTATACAAGTAGGAACTTATATGAAAACATTTGTAAATTTTCTTTCTTCTATTTTAATAAACCCTCAAGTTAAAACTAATTAATAGGTATTACGTTTAAATTTTAACACACTCGGTACTACGTAGTTTTGTTAACTTTGCCTATCTACACAAGTAACTTGTCTCAAACCTTGTCGCAGCGCCATCTATTATTACTAGCTTCGTACTATACGCGTAGAAGGTCATAAATGGGCCAACACGCATGCGTACTGAACATTGATCCGGGATACCAACATGTAAATAATGTATTCGACGACGAAGAATTACATGTGATGCAACGATATTAACTTTGGAATAAAGTTCATTTGATACTTACCAACAAACATTAGAATTCCAACGTGTCCAATATAAGCTTCATACATACTTCATAGGTTGACATGAAAATAATGAACGTTTTTCCTAATAATTCATACTGTAACTAAAGAAAATATACCTAACTTTTATTACAAAGAAAATTTTATTATTAAAGTCAATGATTGTCCGTTTCGGTGGCGATACGGGACATTTCGTAGCAATAAAATTTTATTCGGAGTCGGCGCACTGGCGATTTGTTTCCGCCATATTCCCGCCAGTAGAGGCGCCACAAGCGCGCAACAGCCTCCCGGGCGTAGCTGTCAAAATTATTTACGCAAAAATCGCGTTTATATTAATATTTTATTGATAATCGAATATAGCTATTGATAATTTTGAATAATCGGATACATTTTTTAGTTGTGAATTTGTCTTGTTTGTGGATTTGTCGACAAATCCTAACCTATTCGCTTGGCGGTGGTCTTGTATGGTAACAATAATATTCAGAGTTGTCGCAAGATGTCCGGGACTATTCTTCTCGTGTTTCTGTTTGTTTTCGGCGCTTGTTATGCTAATCCTGATGCTAAGAGACTTTATGACGATCTACTGAGCAACTACAACAGACTGATTAGACCAGTTGATAAGAACAATAACACTGTGCTGGTGAAACTAGGGTTGCGACTGTCACAACTGATCGATTTGGTAAGTAATTTTCGTTTATATATTTTTGTTTTAGAATTGCATGCATTTATTGTTTAAATAAAAGAGATAAAGTTTTGTTATTAAAAAAATACTTAATTAAATTTTATGGAAACGATTAAAGAAGGTTACTAACATTTATTACACGATGTTAAGAAATTTTGACACACTTTAACATACTATAGTGATATGGAAGCAATTGTCCCGTAATGTTATGTATTTCCGTGCTATACATAATATGAATGAATGAATCAAATTATTCCATATTTACATTGCACTTCACAGCAGTGATAGCCTAGTGGTTAGACCGTTGGACAGCAAAGTCAGAGGTCTCGGGTTCAGACCCAGGCACGCATCTCTGTCTTTTGAAAAGCATGCGCATTAACGGTGAAAGAAAACATCGTGAGGAAACCTGCATGTCTAAGAGTTTCTCGACGGTGTGTAAAGTTTGCCAACCCGCACTGGGCCAGCGTGGTGGACTATGGCCTAAATCCTCTTAGTTTGCGAGAAGGCCCGTGCCCGTGGGACAGTTTCTTAAAAGGGGTAATATTATTATTATATGTATCTCGCTGAGATTCACGGGCTTTACCCGGACCTTTGAAAGGCTTGCATGGGGACGTGGGTCCAACACGTAGAGGCCCTTTGCAAGAAGTTAATGTTATGTAAGCCACCTGCTGAGATCACTTGCTGAAAATGAAGAAACATAACCAGCGAACTGACCCTGGCAGGTGCAAGGACTATTGTAAATTATGGAAAGAAAATAAGGGCTAAAGTTTTGGTGGTTTGATGGACAAAAACTGGACTATTTCAAAGGGGACGGACACCGCCCATAATTATTGATACCTAATTACCCGTGGCTATCGGTGACTCGCCGCTTACTAGATGAGCCCTCAAACGGTCGTACTAGGACAACTGAGGGCAACACCGGTGTCAGCGGCTCAGGGGTGTAGAGAGGTGTGCTGCGCTTTCTCCGAAGTTACTCGCGGCGTTATGCCCTTTAACACGTCCACCCCTGGAATACATCAACGTAAGAACGCATTATCTTCCTACGTCGATATAGGTCTCACGGCTCCTCTCTGGACGGCCAATTAAGGCTAGCCAGAGCCGAGAATCCTGCGGGCACCCTTCGGTGTCCACTCGACCGACGAAGACACGCCGAGTTGGGGGCCCTGACCGACTCTCTGAAGCACTCGGGTCCGTGGTGTCGTTACTCACCAACAGCTCGCCACAAGCTGCCCTGCGGGCAATATTATTATTATACATTGCACTTAAAATCTGTATAGGACCTACCAAATAAGGGTTAAAAAAACATTTACAACTTTATCTTATTCGATCCTAAATATAATAAAACAATACACAAACATATAATAAAACTGTAAGAAAGTCGTGTCTGTACATGGAATATTTTTAGGAAATAACAACCCAGGTGTATCATACTATCGATGTAGAAGCCAATTCTACAATTTTTGGCTTTCGTGTCTGTTTGTCTATCTTTGGTAGGGTATGAACCGGCATCACACAAAAACTTCAAGGCGAATTTTGATGAAACTTTGCATGCGGATACCTTAAAGTATTGGCTAACGTATTATATAGTATTCATCCCGGAAAATTAAAATGTTTTTCCAGATAAGACGAAAATAAGCAAAACGTTGAATTTATAAAAAGACACTTTATTCATAACTTGTTTGATGGATTTCAATGAAAGTTTTTGTAATTGTAACCTGTACAAAAGGTAACAACTCTATATACTTATATTTCTGAATAACTTAACAGTTTTTGAGGAAAGAGAAAAAAGTCGATTTTGATTTATCGTTCATTGTTCCAAAACTATTCTTCAGATATCAGTGAAACTTAGCATGGAGATGTTTCATATGACGGACAACATATTTATGTTTTCAGGAAATCTAACAGTTTGTAAGGAAAAGTTAAGCATCTATATCTCTACATACTACATATAATAAAACTGTAAGGAAGTCATGTATGTGTATATTTTTTGGAAATAACAACCTACGGATATCATTCTATTGATGTAAAAGCCAATTCTACATTTTGATGGCTTTCGTCTCTGTTTGTCTGTCTATGTATGTGTCCAAGGGTAGGAATCATCATAACGCAAAAACTACCAGGCGAATTTTGGCGGGTATCTTAAAATGTTGGATAACATATTAAATAGTATGAATACCGGAAAATTAAAAGGTTCTTTCAGAAAATACAAAAATAAGCGGAACATTGAATTTCTAAAAAGACACTTTACTCCAAACCAGTTAAATGGATTTCAATGAAACTTTGGATAGTTGTAGCTTGTACTAAGGATCATAACTGTGTGTACTCATATTTTCGAAAAATCTCTGAGGAAAGAAATAAGAGTCGATTTTGATAAATCATTCATAGTTCCAAAACAACTTAAGCTACTAGATTGTCGCGAGATAAACCGCAAAACTTTATTACTGTTTGTCCCGAACTGCAATGTTACGACTTATACTTTATGATTTTGCCTACACATGAATTCCTCCATGAAATAAATTTGGACTCAGGTTCGTCTCCTCACGAAAAACTATGCATTACTTAAAAGCACTCACGGGAAAGTGTTCATACACGTTTGATTTAAACACTCAAACATGATTTCGTGCATAAACCGATGATGCATTCAGGATTATTTCTTCCGGAGAGAACTCTAACGATGAATGGGCCGGATACGAAACTTTAACGACGATTAATATCTTACGAAAAGAATAACACTTTTTGAGATGGCGTTAGTGGTGTGTGTTGAATATATCGCGCTAAAGTTTAGTTTATACTTTACAAAGACCATCTGTGCGGGCTAAGTGGGGCTAAGACGGAACCCGGTGATAGAGATAGTTGATAGAGAAATAAGTCTGGTGGAAGTTGACAAAATATACATTCACACATGGTTCTTCCGGGATAACCGTTATTTCTTCATACTAATATGGCAGAATGGATTAACTAACACTTTCTAGGTGTTTTAGGTCTCGAAATAATATTCGAGATACTTTTTATCCCGGAAAGAATCACGGTTCTTGCGACATAGCTTAACCAATTTAATTGAAACTTTGTATAAAGATGTCTTACACTGTAAAATAAAACACAACACTTTTCATTACCAAAAATATATAACCAAATAGACCGTATCTTTTCCGAAGGGCAAGTTAAGAGTCTCCGTAACCGGCGAGCGTATATAAGACGGACTATGAGAGTGGAGAAAGCCAGAAAGGTCTGTAAGAAAAGAACCTGTTGGAAATCTGTACTCTCTGCCTACCCTGCAAGGTATCTGACGTGATGATATAGATTTATAGATACTATTAAAGTATCTTAAGTCGTGAAATAGTAATATGAAATAGGTAACTTTGTTCACACACTATATCATGCCGATACTATCCGTGTAAATGGTATATAAAATCTACCTTACCTATCTACCTAATTTTTACCTGCCTGCATGAAGGATTAAATATATTAATCATATTTAGGCCAAAAAAAGCCTGGCAATCCTACGATTTCCCTCTTCTTCTTCACAGGTGACTGGAAGTCTGGAGACCGGTTGAAATTGTTCAACAACAAAAATTTACTCATTTTTATACATAAATACGATATTTTCAGTACATATGGGCACTATAAAATAATGTTTGTTTGTCCGTGTTAATATCCAGAACGGTGAAACCGATTTTAAATAGACTATCACTGGAAAATGGAGAAGTTTTCGGAGATCGTGTAAGACTACTTTTTAGCTCGGGAAATGCAAAATTTCTGGCGGATATTTAATTTTCTTCCTTCATATTAACACGGCTGAACGGATTAAAAAGAAACTGAATCTGGAGGTGTCTCTTAAGTCTTGGAATAATGTTATCCAAAAAAGTCCTACCTATCTATGTCAAATTACAAAAGAAATGCGTGCGAAGCCGCGGGTTACGGCTAGTACATAATATTTAAAGATGGCAAGTCAGTCGGTCATCATTTGAGACTGAAATAAGGGCTAGTTACCCTCAATGCCATTTTGTTGAATTGGATAGATGTGTACTCAAACCTTTTGCTTGCAAGTTGTAATCATAGCTCACCCCATCCATCAGGTATTTCTCCAATGAGTTCTTGAAAAAGCATTTGCTTTAAGTTCTTTTATTACTTTTGTCTATTATCTACATGTTGCGCATCACTCAGTTCTTTCCATCTGCAGCATCTCTCGCTCGCGACGTTATACCACAGGTAGGCGCTGGTCACTGCACGGAAAATGCAGTCTTGTTAGTCATCCTTCAAGTGTGACGATGTTACATATATACAAAGGCGATAATTTGACTAAAGATCTTTGATTTGTAATACAGATATTATTATGACATACTCCTAACGTGACTAGACTTATTTCGCCTGGCTGTACGAGTACGCTTTGCATTCGTTATTAGCTACTTGTGTTAACTTTAGTTAACAACCAGCTCATTTGCGTCCTGTCCTAGGAAGCTTACATGAAAATTAGCAGCGCGGGTAGAGATTGACTGCCTCGTTGGTCTAGAGGCAAAGCGCATCGCTTTGTGATCACGAGGTCCTGGGTTCAAATCCTAGGTCGGACAAGTGTAGTTTTTAGTAGTCCGTAGTCTGGAATGGTGCCCGGTATATGGCAATAGACTCGCCCCCTATTACATGAGACCTAACATCGTCACCGAAACGTAGGTGTACTCAGTACACCTCTGCCATAGAATGACGGCGAATATAGTAGACTCTGAATATAGGCGTGACGGTGGGTAGAGATCCGCGGTGCTAATTTTCATGTAAGCTGTTAGGGAACAAAAACTTCCCTCATTATCGCAGTCTAAGCTGTTGCGTTGATAAGGGGATAATTCTGATCGCGGTGGATTCAGACCCAGCGCGGGATAAATATCTATGTGATCCCCAAGTGACGGCGAGGAAACAGATCAATGACTCAATGGGTAGATGATATATCGAGAGTTGGAGAAAGAACTTGGAATGGATTAGCACAGGACCGGGAAGAATGGCACAAAGGGGAAGAGGCTTATGCCCTGCAGTGGGGTGCAGAGTGCTGATGGTGATGGTGATGATCCCCAAATATTTGTTTTGGTCTTTATGTATCTGAAAATTATACTAAACGCACCCACGATGCCATTCTCGGTGTACTTCTTCGTTTTATCTTAAAAGTCTGCTCACTGCCTAGCGAATGAGTTAAGCAAGTAAGAGTTCAATTCGTTATGACCAAACGCGGCGAGTTACGATAACTACGTAAAATGATCGTGTTGATCTTGTGTATCACTGAAATGCCTTTAATAATCATTTTACGAAGTAATCTTTACTCTTCGCGTTACCTATCTCATTGATCATCTATACAAATTATTAATATTGAAGTGTCTGCTTGCAGTGTCTTTTGACTAATTGCATATGAAATTATATACGGTACTTATAACAAAAACACAATTTTTCAATTTTTTGTCTGTCTGTCTGTCTCTTTGTTTCGGCTAATCTCCGAAACAGCTAGACAGATTTTGACGGGACTTTTACTGGCAGATAGCTGTTGTTAAAAGAAGTAACATAGGCTTCTTTTATTTAAGAAAAAGATTTTTGTATAATTCCACGCGAGCGAAATCGCGGGATACAGCTAGTAGCGAATAAAAACTTTATAAGGCTTTAGATAGCTAAACAATGAGCATGTCAGGACCAACCATAGAAATATGCAGTTATATTATAAAATTCATATTATAAAGGTAATTTATATTATAAAATTCAATGTTGTTAGAAAGTGGCTGAGTGATAATGTTCGAACATTACGACATCCACTTCCTAACAACTTCAGTATTGTCTCCAATAAATTTCCTAAGGATACTAAATGCCCATGTTTGTCCTTGGAACGAGTAGATCATATCAGATACCCAGGAGTTAACAGTCACCTTCATTTCAAGGAACATATTAAAAACCTGTGCTTCCTTGTACGTCAACTTATTTATGTTTTAAGACCCTTCGATATATCGTTGATACTCATCTTTTCAAAAATAAATTTATTGCGCATTATGCCAATCAATACTAACATATTGCATTACAAGCTGGGGAGGCGCTCCACAAACTTACATGAAAAATATTGAGGTAGCTCAACGTGCAGTCCTAAAAATAATGATATTTAGACCCATATTATGTTCGTCTTTACAATTCTACTAGTCCTGTAACGTGCTCTCTTTCCTTTAGCTATTTATTCAGAGTATCCTACTAAAGCAACATTGCAACATCTCGTTTCATACTAACGTTCTATCAAAACGCAAGAAATATACTGTATGCGTACAAAAACATACTCCAAGAACTTCATTTGTCAGAAGATTTTATACATTTATTGGGCCTGATATATAATAAAATAAACAAAATAATTAACATATTACTGCTGCAAAGGAAAAATTCAGGACTATTTAATTGATATTTCATATGAAGATACTGAGAAGTTATTTAATATAGAGAACTACACTAGATCAAACTAGTTATATCAAAACCATATGTGCATCTCACCACACACACGCACACAAACGCTCCCACTCACACACACACACATATATATATACACACGCACACACAGCTCAATGTTTGTACTTCTTTGATATTGTAAAATGGCATATAGACCGCCCAATTTTACTGAGAGAAGGTTTTTTTTTACGCCCAATTTTACAGATACAGGTTCTCACCTAGTTCGGGTGCAGGTGTTCCTATATATTGTACAACAAAAATATTATGCCCTTGTGTAAATTGTGTAAACTTGTGTGTCTTATTTATGCTATGCCAAATAAATAAATAAAAATGAGAAACCAAGTATTAAAAGTGTTTCTCTAACAAACGATGGCATCATTTTCTAACCAATAGCCCTACAAGAAGAGTGTTACATGATAAATACGTGGATTTTCATACTAAACACCAGTTGCCTCCAAAACAGTTGTCGTTTGTATGGTTACTAATAAGATAAAGGACCTTTTTATGTGGGCAGCACTAATGAGGAGCACTAATGAGGCTACTTAAACATTTGCCAAAGATTTAACCAGCCAAATAACCCTATTTATATTAGATTTAACCAGATCAAATTGGTGTTAACTGGAAATATACGATGCAGTCTTATTAACACGTTTTATTAGCTAAACCTGTAATTATGTAACTTATTCTAAGGTAGGGTTGACCCCCCGTACTTTATTATAAAATAATGTACTTTATTTAAGGTAAGTATACTTTATACATTATGAGAACTCTAAATTATACCTAAATACTTTATTTCGTTTGATTTTTTAAGATTCTCTATCTCTATCTATCTATAACCTCACGCCAGATCCCTTGCGGGGTAGGCAGAGAGTACAGAGTTCCAACAGGTTCTTTACTTGCATACCTCTCTGGCTTCCTCGACTCTCATAGTTCGTCTCATACACGCTCGCCGGTTACGGAGACTCTTGACTTTTCCATCAGATAAGACTCGGTTTATTTGGTCGTGGTAAGATAGTCTAGGTCTTCCCCGGTACCTGCATCCTTCCACTTTCACATTGTATATCTGTTTTGTCATTCTTTCCTCTGGCATTCTTTCTATATGCCCGAACCAACGGAGCATGCCCTTTCTCATCTTTACACCGATACTATCTTTCATACCTACTCGCTGTCTTACTATGCTGTTGCCAATGCGGTCGGTCAGCTTCACTCCGCACATCTTCCGCAGAGCTCGCATTTCTACCGCATTTATCCTACTTTCATTCTCCTTCTTACATACCCAGCTCTCGCTACCATATAACAGCGTTGGGACAAGAACTCCGTTATGTATGGCCAGCTGCGCCTTATGGCTTAAGTGCCGGCTCTCGAGTAGCTTTCCCATCGCACCATTCACTTTGTTCCCTGCACTCACTCTTCTCTCTATGTCAGCGGTGTATTTCCCATCCTTACTGAAGGCGCATCCAAGATATACAAACTTAAGATTCATTTTACATAAATCATTAAGAAAGAAAAAAATGATCGCAATTTTACGAATAACGGCTGAATGGCTTAACTAGAGTATTCGCAATTAAAAGCAAAGTGGATGATGGCTGGTGTTAAAATTCGAATCTAAGGTAAGCTTGACTTAAGAAAAATCATTGATACATCTAAGCTCTCTAACTTAAAGAAATAACCAATAATGTCAATGTGTGCGTGCGTGCGCGTGCGTACGCGTGCGTGTGGGTACTACAATTTATCTACCCTATAAGTGGATAAATTGGTGGTTTTTGGCGGGAAATCGAAGAGTTATGTCGTCAATTTGTTTTCTATCTATCTATCTATATCATCACGCCAGATCCTTGGCGGGTAGGCAGAGAGTACAGAGTTCCAACAGGTTCTTTCCTTACATACCTCTCTGGCTTCCTCCACTCTCATAGTTCGTCTCATACACGCTCGCCGGTTACGGAGATTCCTGACTTATCCTTCAGATAAGACCCGGTCCATTTGGTCATGGTAAGATAGTCTAGGTCTTCCCCGGTACCTACATCCTTCCACTTTTGCATTGTATATTAGTTTTGTCATTCTTTCTTCGGACATTCTGTCTATATGCCCGAACGGAGCATACCCGTTCTCATCTTTGCACCGATACAATAGCTTCAATATTAATTTGTTTTAATTTCCAAAACTTGTGTTATTTAGAATAGTAATGTGTAATGTTGGTGGAATATTAACCATTATGTATTCTTATATGTGCACGAGTGAAGGTAATTGTAAAAAAATCTTTTATAAAAAAAGGTAAACCGACTTCAAAAAGCAAAAAAATAAATATTTGAAGTCGGTGCTGGTTGGTGCAGTCGGTTACTTGGCACCGACTTCAAATATTTATTTTTTTGCTTTTTGAAGTCGGTTTACCTTTTTTTATAAAAGATTTTTATTTTACAATTTTAAGTGACCAGTGTATTCTATAGTAGGGTACCTATAGGATTGACGTAATACCCATAATATCGCAATTTACACATGCCTATTGTTTGTCGTTAAGGAGTTCCCTGGTGTATCTTCTAAGTCCAAAGTCCAATGTCAATAAAATTAATATGGGACCACCTTGGAGATATACTGAACCCAATGCAAAAAAAATTATCAAAATCGGTCCACAATTGACGGAAATATCGCTGAACATACATAAAAAAAAAAAAAAAAAAAAAAAAAAAAAAAGCATACATACAACCGAACATAGAACCTCCTCCTTTTTGAAGTCGGTTAAAAAGTGATAAAAGGTACCTTTTCGATTTCCCTCAAAACGGCCGTCGCAATTGGTATGTAAAGTATCCATCGCTTTATTATCCAGGCACTTAATGAATTTTATATTCATCGTTGTCATCAAGTTCATTGGGAAGTTGATTTAGAAATCTATAGTTATAGTTGTAATACTTGACATTGGCAAAATACGCGTTGTCGTGATGCCATAAACAAAAAAAAGGGCAAATTTTATGCCGTGCCTGCGCATGTGATGCTCAATCTATGTAACTAATTCATCTAAGCTAAGTATCTATGTACGTAATGGAGCTTTTGAACGTAATTTGAGTATTTTTAAAGCATCCGATTAGCTTGAAAATTACGTTTCAAGGATCAATGACAATAGAATAATTTTATAACTTTGGCTTCACATCCTGACCAGTATCACCAGGATCTGTTTTTCCGACTTTCCGGTTGAAAATGTGGTATTGTATTATCACCGGAAAAATAGTTCTATATTTAGACACATGAAAACAGAAGTAGCAAATATAAATTCTCACAATAAGTGTCCCTTTTTTGGCATCTCAGTACTATTATAATTTTCTTGTGTCCATATTTTTCGTTGACCCTTTTCAAAAAAGTTTTATATCTAACCAGACAAGACAAACCAGATAATGACAAAATTAATTGGTATACACTTGATATACAGAATATATTACTTAAAACTATAAAATTAATTACATCCAGCTCTATGTACTCTTGGTAATTAAAAATAGTCGACCGGACCGACATAGCCTTGCCTGATAACAGGCGATCACCAAACAGTTTTCCAATTAACATAACCTTTGGATTAGCTTTGTTTAGTACATGGGATGATATACAACCCTTATATAAAATTAGAAGTTATAATTTGCTTGCAAAGTCTTTATACTGATTTATTAATATGCTTTCTACCAGCTTTCCAAAATATTTTTCTCATAGAAATCTTATGAAAAAAAGAAAATGTCATTTACTTAAACTTGACACGAAATGCCGAAAGTAATATGTATACGCTCTTTCAAACTACTTTATTTTTGCAAATTGCTTTTTAGTTTTCAATTCAAATTGATCAGCTGATCGGGTAACTTGTATGGGAAAATAACAAAAACTACCAAAAGAAAAGCAAAAAAACTGTATAGTTTAAATTGTTAAAATTAGCATATAAATCCAAATTTATACATAACATAGTAGCAAACTAATATTTACCCAAAACAATAAATAAAATACCCCTCCCTTATGTCAAATTCTTAAAACCCTAATTATTTCGTCTAATCAGTGTGAGATTAGCTTTGGCTTTGGCTTTGGCTTTTATATATTTGTGACTGAATGAATCAAAATTCAATATTTCTCACACTTTATAGGGCTACATCTCGTAGGATATTTGATTAATATTTAACCAGCACATATCCGATCTTGTTCGTCGGCGCCACCGCCCGTTCGTTAGCCGCTCAAATACAAATAAGGCAAACTTAATTAGTCCTGTGCAGAACGGACGTAGCTACTAACTTCATGCCATGTACTCCTGGTACAGCTGTGTTGTAATTAATATTAGATTAGCTTCAAATTTAGTGTATCTCATGCTCAAAAAGGCTCATTAGAATCTTATTTATGTTATATTTGGCCATCATTTAGCACTTACGGTAACAAAAATAAGAATTTTTACACGGTCGATTCCTATTTCTGATAAAAAAGGTCTTATGGACGCAACAGACCTTTGGAGAACAAGGTTATCTAATAAGGGTTCGGTTTTTACCAATTGAGGTACGAAACCCCAATAAAACTTAATTTATACTGCAAATTCAAAAAGTCATAAGCAACATTAAATGAAATTATACAAATTACTTTAAATTATAATAAGAATTACTGAATTATATATTTGTGCAAAATTTTCAATATCCAATATCCCTATGATAATGATGATACGTAGTTTTCACGCACCAGACTAAAATTACTTTATTTCTTCCACTACACATTGCTTCGTACTAGTTTCCATGATCTCTCTACCCTCTGTTAAGTTTAAATTACGCTAAAAGTCACGCAGGTACGGATTCCCGCCATAGCTCCTTAGCATTTAGTTTGTACCGGAATGTTAACTATGGGGTACAAAGAGCTTGTCTGTGTACGTGTACGCCTTTCACAGGCATGCGATGTGTCTATGTGTGAGTGTATTTGTGTGTCTTTTGAAACTATGCATTATAGTTTTGCGTGCTCCGTCTTCTCAAATTATTGTTTGTGTTTGTCTCGCTATTCGAATTTGGATAGTGTGATAGCGAATTAAATAGAATTAATTTCACGATGCAATTTTAACTCTATCCAATAAAACAAGAATTCAATTTTAAATAAATATGTTTTGTTATTGGTATATTATAACATATTATGGTTTTTGAATGGAAAGAAACCAGAACGAATGCAAGGATTGTGGTTGGTAACGATGTGCTAGAGCAAGTGAATGAGTTTGTATATCTTGGAAGCGCATTCAGTAAGGATGGGAAAAACACCGCTGACATAGAGAGAAGAGTGAGTGCAGGGAACAGAGTGAATGGCGCGATGGGAAAGCTACTTGGGAGTCGGCACTTAAGCCAAAAGGCGCACTGGCCATACATAATGGAGTGCTTGTCCCAACGCTGTTATATGGCAGCGAGAGCTGGGTATGTAAGAAGGAGAATGAAAGTAGGATAAATGCGGTGGAAATGCGAGCTCTGCGGAAGATGTGCGGAGTGAAGCTGACCGACCGTATTCGCAACAGCGTAGTAAGAAAGCGAGTAGGTATGATAGATAGTATCGGTGTTGAGAAAGGGAATTCTCCGTTGGTTCGGGCATATAGAAAGAATGTCCAAAGAAAGAATGACAAAACTGATATACAATGCGAAAGTGGAAGGATGTAGGTACCTAGACTATCTTACCATGACCAAATAGACTGGGTCTTATCTGAAGGACAAGTTAGGAGTCTCCGTAACCGGCGAGCGTGTATGAGACGAACTATGAGAGTAGAGGAAACCAGAGAGGTATGTAAGGAACTGTTGTAACTCTGTACTCTCTGCCTACCTCGTAAGGGATCTGGCGTGATGATATAGATAGATAGATAGATAGCATATAAACATAATATGACGTGGCGGTTAGCTCTGATGCTGCGGAAATTACAGAGATAAAATATGGACCTACTTTAGACCGAATACTCCCATTTCAAATAGTTACAAATTACTGTAATAATAGTCGATTGACTTCAATTAAGGGCCTACGATCGACCATTCATCGATCGGGCTAGTGACAGTGATGCAGTTACGTTTTTTCTTGCGGTAACCTCTTAAATATGAGTCGTCCTTATCCCTTATTTGTCTTAACAAATATCTATATAAAGATAGTGACTTTCTCCTACCCCAGGAATAAGGCAATGCTTAGAAACTGCGCAGTGAACCAAATACTGTACAGATTTTAAAACTTATATGTAACAGAATAGTTAATTTTGATAGTTTCATTGTAAAGATGAGAACACACTCTGTGTTTGAGCATGTGAAAAATATATCAAAAGAAAAGATATAAATTCAATAACATTAAGGCAGAAAGATATGAATACCACTGAGACCTTTCTTTTTTATATTATATATATTCTTTACCCTGGGTTGACCAGTGCGTCAACACTTTGGATAAGAACTTTTTCCTGCATTCGCAACCTTTTTAAAAAAGCTTCATAAAACAGTATACCAGACTACCCATTCAAAATCTATATCGCATTTTCGAATTAAAAAATCCCGCAGAGACGCAATATTTCTTATCTGAACATAACCTAACGCTAACGACTCCAGCCCCTAAAGGGTGCTTAATTGAAATAAAATTGACGTTTACTGGGCACGCGGGTCCGTTAATTGCTGTTCAGTCCGCCACGTAAGGCATTCTCGATCGTTCGCCCATATCTCGACTACTCTCGCCGATTCCCGGCCGTTTTCTGCCTCTCCTGGCCGGTTTCAGCCGATTTTATGCCGTTTATGGCACAGCGCTTCGTAAAAAGAGTTTGCGTGCCTGAAATGCTTTTGGAAATCGACCTGGTATTTCGTTTGTACGCTTTTGGGTTTTTGTTAAAATATAAAACGTGCGAGAATGCATAGGGTTGGGAAAAAAGGGTACCTAGTTTTTTTAATTCAAATTTGTGTTATCGGTCTGTGACTGCCGCTTTGGTCTAGAGGCGAATAATGCGCATAGCGATCACGATGTCCTGGGTTCGAAACCTAAGTCGGACAAAAATGTGACATTTCGATAAAAAAATAATTCAGTATCGTTCCAGCCAGATTCTGACTTCTAACGGTATAATGAAGTGAAAAAGCGGATGTACAGCAGTGTCGGGCATCTTTCAATTATAGGATCAATGAATTGAAATTTCATTTGCCATTAAATTAATTCCCCTGCGTTACTCCCGAATAACAATGACTTTTGGACGTCAAACGCCTCAATCCGTTCCGTGATTATCGGTGCTGTAAAGCACTCGAAACGTCGAGCACTTTAAAACCACAAATAAGTCACAACGAAATCCGAAATATTTTAATTGTAACTGAATTTCCCAATGGAAAGGGAAGGAAGCCAGAGAGGTATGTATGGAAAGAGCCTGTTGGAACTCTGTACTCTCTGCCTACCCCGTAAGGGATCTGGCGTGATGATATAGATAGATAGATAGATAGAATTTCCCAATTAATTTTTTTCCAAGTGTGGTGTACATCTATGCAATCCCTCCTTGGGGAATATAAAGAAAACATATTTATTTTATTGAGATAGGTAATAACGGATATCGAAGTGACAGCGTTTGTACGCTTAATGAATTCTATTTATCCTGAATAGTTACTTATCCGGTCTAATCGGATTATAATTAATTATCCATAATATCCGAATTACACACTCAATAAAGTAATTGATTGCTTAGCTATACCTAATTGATATCCACCTACTGTAATAAGTACCTGTCTTGAATTCTCCGCGTACTTGACGGAATCCATTTAGAAACCAGTAACAGTAAAAAATAAAAATCGTTTCAGCTCCATGCATACAAACAGTACAACAAAAAGTGTCAAGATAAGATACACGAATAGTGTACAGTTAACAAAGCAGACGTCTGCCAACACGTCGGGATCAATTCAACTTAAACGAGACACGTTTTGCAGGAATGACAACAATAAAACGTTAAACGTAGTCTGGATGCTGCTGTAAAATAGCTAGTTACGAACAAATCACCTTTGAGACGAGTCGTCAGAGCATTCACACCGTTGTGTAATCACAATTTATAGGGTCCCGGACAAATTTTCGAAAAGTATTTCTAAATGCGTCACAATAAATTATTTCGAGGCACTCGACAACGAGACCACAATGTTCTTAGCGATCATCAACTTTAAGTAATGTTTGCTCGGTCGCTTTAAGATGGGTGATCGTTTCTAATAATTCCGCTATCAAAATTTTTGATGTTTCTTATGGCCCGTTGAACCATGGGTCTAGGCTGCTACTTAATAGGGTTACGTCAGTTTAATACATATACAGATACAAAGTTCCAGGGGTAGCCAACTACTCCGGTGACGGGGCGCTAAAAAAACGCATCCCATACATTTTGAAAAGTCTGCCGGCGGCCATAAGGGGCGAGACTAATATAAAAGTTTTTAAAAGAAACTGGAAAAGCATTACCTAAGTTTGTGCTGAGTTAGTGTTACCATAATATTAAGTTTGTAGACTCAACTGACCCCACAGTCAAACCGGTTGCACAGTAAAATGTTATGATTGAACATGCATTAGGTTATTTTCATAAATAAATAAGATTGCCTTGATAAATTCAAATAGCAGGTGGCCACCAACTTCTACCGAATGAAATGAAATTGTATAATAAATTTGCAGCGTAAAAGCAATTATCTGTCAGATGACGTCACTGACATGTATACGATCTTTAGCTACATAGGAATAAGGGCGCACACCATCAGTCAACACAACGATATGTTAAATAATTACGTCATGTGTGATTGATGTTTCGTTTGGCATATGGCACAGATAAAAAAATATTATAATAATATTGAAATTGTTCGGAAATAAATGTATTTACTGGCATGAGCTTATTTACTAATAAACTATCAGTTTCCCGCGGCTTCGCACTGGACCGTATACTAGGCATGCCTTTTAAGTTCTGTCGTTTCCATATTTCCCGGCACTTTTGAATTTGGAACTGTTCTATATTCGAATGTGTTTAAATTTTGAATCTCAAAACAGTTGAAAGTATTAGGATTAATGCTATTGTTTAGTCACAGCGTCGATTGGAATCTGTGAGGTTACGTACGAAAATGAATCTTTCTAAGGAAAATGTTCGTGCAATAATTTCCTACAACTTTAGAAGAGGCCTGACACGGCGTTTTGAAGAGTGTTTCAGTGTTTTGAAGAACTAACATCTGTGTTCAGCGATGAAGCCCCATGTCTGCGGACTGTCGAACGCTGGTATTTAGAATTCCAGCGTGGGCATACTAGTCTTAGTGACAAATCTTGCGAAGGACGCCCAAAATCCGCCTTCACTGAAGATAACATCATTGCTGTGAGACAACTAATTCTAAAAGATCGTCATGTGACGTATCGAGAGATAGAGGCTCTATTAGGCATCTCAGGGACAACCATTCAGAAGATCTTGCATGTAGCGCTTGGTGTGAGAAAGCTAGTTTGCTGTTGGATACCGCATCTGCTTTCCGACGATCACAAGGCGGCCCGCGTCAGATGGTGTAAGAAAACTCTGCAAAGGTTCAACCGAGGAGAGTCAAATCACGTCTACGACATCATCAGTGGTGACGAATCTTTGATCTATGCCTACGATCCTGATTCTAAACAACAATCTACAATCTGGGTCTTCCAAGACGAGCCAAAGCCGACTAAATTTGTTCGTTCTCGAAGCACTTCAAAGAAGATGGTGGCCACGTTTGTTGGAAAAACCGGCCATGTTGCGACTATTGTGCTTGAAGATCGTAGAACGGTTAACGCAGAGTGGTATACCACAGTTTGTTTACCACAAGCCATCGCCGGACTTCGAACATCTAACTCAAAGCGACGCATCATCCCGCACCACGACAACGCAAGCTCACACAGCGCTCGTCAAACGATTGAGTATTTGAAGCAGGAAAAAGTAGAAATTGTTGACCATCCTCCATACAGTCCTGACCTAAGCCCTAACGATTTCTTTACATTTCCTAAAATTAAGAAAGGTCTTCGTGGTATGCCTCGTATATATCGGGTCTTTAGCTACGAACGATCCAGGTGACCCCATAAGTAGCAAAACAAATCATCAAAATCGATCAAACCATTTAGGAGGAGGATAATTACGAACAAACTCACCGTGGAATTTTATATAGACAGATTAGCTAGAGGTCCAAGCACGACCAGATTGATGTTATCGTAACGCTATCTCGTTCATATGCCACGGAAGTCACGACCCTCATGTCTGAGGGTCGTGACTTCCACTTTCGAGGAGTCTAGAACTTATAATGTTTCGCCATTTTCCCCTGCCCTCGGCGACGACGGCGACCGTGGTGTCCATTGTAGTGCGAATCTACTCTGATCAATGGGTTAGGCTGCGGCCTCGAGGTCTTTGTCCATCGACTTTCCCAGCGACCATTACCTCCTACGGACGATTTAGCCCAGTGGTTAAGAGCTTAAGCCGCTCCACCCACTGTGTCTAATAGTCGCGGGTTCGATTCCCGCACGGGACAAATCTTTGTGTGATCCACAATTATTTGTTCCGGTCTGGGTATTTGTGTATGTGAATTTTCATGTTTGTAAACGCACCCACGATACAGGAATAAATCCTAGTGTGGATAATAAAAAAAAGAAAATTGTCGACATTTTTATCTAAAAATATGGCCAAAATACTCTACGATGAGCATGAGACATATGGTAGAGAGTCCTGCCGTGACTCTGAGCTGTTTTAGTATCGACACGTTGGTTCGAACAAATATACTGTGTTTTATCTGAAGAGCAACTCAAGAGTATCCGTAACCGGCGAGCTTGTATGAGACAAACTTTGAGAGTGGAGGAAGCCAGAGAGGTATGTAAGGAAAGAACCTGTTGGAACTATGTTCTCTCTGCCTTCGCAAGGAATCTAGCGTGAGGACATAGATAGACAGACAGATAGATGATATAGATAGACGTTGGTTTGATGAGCAGTCCAAGGTATCCTCAACATCCTCCTCCAGCACGACATTTCGAATGCATCGATACGCCTCTGGTCTGCTACTTTCAGTGTCCTGTTCACTCTACCGATTTGCTAAATAAAGATGAACGTGACGGCATGAAGTCTTGACATCTTTTTATAACAGGATGTGCTTATCCCTGTGTAATCTCACTTTATAGTTACACCGAATGTGGTTTATTTTTTATTGTATATTTAAACATTAATAACATTAATTGCCAATCAATGTAATCTTGTACATAAGTATGAGTCATCAAGTTCTATTTCTTGCACGAATACAATTTTCAATAAAAACAAGACACCGACAAAAAGTTTTTCCCGAATCAGTACTTATCAAAGCTACTGACATTGCAATTTTCCTTACTCAATACTAAGACATTTCCACTCATACGCCTTAGGTAATAAGACTCAGTATTCTTCGCTGAGATTCAACACTGGGATATTATAGTTATGCTTTCCTTGGCCATTCCAGTTCATGCATGGTTCTTTACGTGAGTCTCGTGTCATCCCAAGTCCAATCCGTTGGAATATTCATTGCTCAATTTGACTAGACATTGTGTGATTATAAGGGAGTGGCCCCCATTTTCCAACTAAATTCAACCTTATTCTAATAAGGTATAAGTCAAAATTTGCTACTAATCAGCAGGGCTACATATAATAGACGGCGTGACATGACATAACGCACATTTCGTCGCCCTCGGCGTGAGATAACTGTTTTCTAGTGCAAGTATGGTGTGCCGTAAAAACCGTTGCCACTAGAAAACTCGATTCAAGAATTGTATTGACACGATTATGTTGACTTACGTACAAGACTAGAAACACGCGCTGAGAAAATTTCGTGCCGCTCGAGAAGTCTTGCCGCCCGTGCAAGCCCTGCGAGATTAGAAGAAATCTTTTTTGTTTTCTTACATGCAATAGAACATAAAATTAAAAACATAAAATTACGATTAGATGTACTTTTAATCACTCTACCTTAAATCATTAAAAATCCGCGACGTCCTTGTTGCTTTACGGTAGTAAAATTTAAAAACAT
The DNA here is from genome assembly GCA_905147815.2 of Phalera bucephala. Classification (NCBI taxonomy): domain Eukaryota; kingdom Metazoa; phylum Arthropoda; class Insecta; order Lepidoptera; family Notodontidae; genus Phalera; species Phalera bucephala. The sequence goes on from LR990609.1 coordinate 55,337,253, forward strand.
AAACTTAACAAAGTTTTATTTAGCCGACATTTTTGTAAGATCTACATACTCTTAACTAAGTACTCAACATAATCACATCTTATATATATGCATATAAAAAAAGGAATCCTATTCACCGTAACGACAATGGAGAGGATAGAAAAAGGTCCCAGAGAAAAGAGATAAAAAGTAATAATTCGTCTAGGCTTTATGGGCTTTAAGCTGTTCAGAAAAATCCCGACGGGTGGGAACCGTCCAGCTGGCTAACCCTAATCTTAAGGCATTAGCTAAAGAGAAAATTAGCTTACATAGTTGTAAATGCACCGGTTAGTTAGGCCAGTACCGTTTCTAACGGGGCGTAATACAGTGGGTATGTACTCCGTAGTTACTAGGGTGTCAGTAATGACAAGGGGCTAGCGCTTCCCTCACTAGTGTAATTTACTTAACGTATTTTCTAATGCCTCTATACATACCTACACGGCCCTTATTTGCTATAACCAAACGCGGCGAGTTACGATAACTTGGTGAAATAGTCATGTAATGTCTAAATATATATTATAATGACAAAAACATTCCGTATACAACTAGCGTAGGCATGTCGAGTCATTTAAAGAAAAATAATTTAATTAAGATCTTTGGATTCATTCGAATACAACGTGTAAGAATCCATTCTCGATTAAACCAAAGATCAAAAGATCGATTCCCGATAAATTGATTCGAAGTAGATTCTTATTAATTTGCCGATTAAATGAGTTTTTTTGGATTCCTTCCTTGGTATAATAATATCTTCAATTTATAGATTATTGAAAAGACTACTGCCTTAAAATAAACTCATGTTTGGAACGTAGTATTTTTAACAATAAACATGTTTTGCCATTTATATCCCTGATTTGCACAACCAAACGTGGTCATAATTTCGATTACCACTTTTTTTATGATTGAATCGTGAATTGATTCGATTCGACGGCTTTTGCAGTCAATCTACTGATTCCATTCAGTGTTTCAATCTATCTATCTGTCTATATCATCACGCCAGATCTCTTGCGGGATATGCAGAGAGTATAGAGTTCCAACAGATTCGTCGATCTAAAAAATCGATTTTGATCGACATGCCTGCACTGGAGTACCATTAAACGAATATTTCATGAAGTTATTGTTACATGTTTAATTAGGTTTATCAAATAGGGCAAAGGGCTCTACAGTTGATGTTGGTGTTTTACTTGTACAAAAATGATACTTATTCATTATTACACAACAGCTGAATACTCTAAAAAACAATATCAAATGCAAATACATAAAAATGAAACTATTTTAAAGTAAATCCCGAAAAGGGCACACAAACAGCAAGATTTTAAATCATAACTAAGAATGAATCATAAATAAGAAATCCTAATTCCCCAGTATATCTTTGTGAACGCTTTGAGTATCTTGTCCCCAGGGGAAAACCATGTCGCTCTACCTCTTCTCTTCTTCTCAATACACCCCGACATACCTCAAGTCGATATGATAACTCATTTACAGTGCGTGATGTGCGTCTATGGAACTCTCTCCCTCACTCTTTACGTGATAGCCCTACTCTACGGATTTTCAAAAGAAGAATTAAAGAACATTTCCTATCTATTTAAGATGTTTGTATGTATATATTTATGTAGTATATTATTTCATGGTATTGTAAAGTATGTACTATATTTATGGATATATATCTGTAGTTTATACTTTTAATATATGTTGTGTTGTACACTTATTACTATCCACATTTTGATGATTTGTTTTTCAATCACCCAAAGGTTTGCTGGAAGAGAACTCGACTTTGAGTTAAGCTCGCCTTTGTACATTTAAGTACTCTGTAATTTTAATTTTATAACTTTTAACTATATGCGTGTACAATAAAGAATTAATTACTTAATTAATTAATGATTCTAGTAAAAAACCTACATACTAAAATGAAGCCTAAAGGTAGCTTATTTCCTTTCCTTAGATAAAATCTATATCCTTGCCGAATTTGGTCAAAATCTGTTCAGTGGTTTTGGCGTGAAATTATAACAGACAAACAGATACTCAGTGTTACTTTCGAATTTATAATATTAGTAGTATATGGATTTTCGAAGATGCTTTGGGTTCCAATTCGATTTCGATCAATATTTTCTGATACTAGGAATACATAACCATCAAGGATATTAACTTACCTCAGTTTCATGTTGTATATTAATCAATAAATAAGCTATGACAAGTAAAATTAATAACTATTACATAAGACATGCGAGATTCTACGAAGCCTCGCAAAGATTCAGATCTGATATATTAGGTTAATTTAGTTTAAAGGATTTTGCCAGAAGTGTAAATTTCCTTTGCCTATTTATAGAGGGTACGTGATTCCCTCGGGGTACTAATTCTAATGAAAGACATAAAAGGAACGCATGATAATGGATATATCCATATTTAAGTGTCTTGAAAATGCTTAGGGATGAATATCAAATTAGTTTTACGAATACTGAAATAATAACTGTGCTATTAAGGTTAAATACGTTTTAAGTACTTATGAATAAGAGAAGAAGTAAACACTTCGCTTGTCCGTGGAACCGCCAGCGTAGAAACGTCAAATAAAATGAACCAATTTCAATAAGGTTTTTTTAGCATCTCCTTCTAGCATGGCTATTTGATCCATCGTTCTTGTGATTTATCTGCATTTTAGTGTTTTTAGTCCTAACTCCATGCTTCAGACACATTATTAAATAAATAATATACAATCCAACAGAAAGTATAGAAGATATTATGGACCGCTCATTATTTGTTCTATACACGTCATGATTCCCACATTACACACATATCATCCAGCGGTACCAGGAACGCATAACCATGAATAGGCGCTTTAGTTGTGTGTTTGGTATTCCTCTATGCGCTCCGTTCACTTTGATCAGTCTAGTTGGTTGGCGCGTGCCCAACGCAGACATCGTTTTGACCGAACTACTATGGGAAGGACTTTTAACTAACTCTGGTAGTTCTATCTACGTTTATAGAATAGAAAACTCTTTATTGTACACCAATTTATAAATAAAAAATAATATAAGGTACAGAACGAACGAACAGACGAACTATGAGAGTCGAGGAAGCCAGAGAAGTATGTAAGGAAAGAACCTGTTGGAACTCTGTACTCTCTGCCTACCCCGCAAGGGATCTGGCGTGAGGTTATAGATAGATAGATAGATTACTTATAGCAATTTCTTCCAGGCAACCAAGTCGAAAGAAACACAACAAAGTAGAGGGCAGTTGGTGGCGTACATTTATTCAGATTAAAGTAACTATACTTATATTGAATATACGAGTATAACACACATACATACACACATAAAGAAATAACAAATAAATAAATATTTATATATAGTGAAATAAATATATTGCACTTAAGTAAGAAAAGGTAAATTGGTGTAAATACAAAAGGTTGGAAATTATTTATGACAGCGTCTCACTAGTGACAGCAGAGAGGAAGTGGTTCTTAACCATCGTTTTAAAACTAGCCAATGTCTGTGCACGTTTAATTGACAGAGGTAATGCATTCCACAAACGGACAGCTTAAACTGAAAAGGATTTATCACAAAAATTTGTGGAATGCATGGGTTTATGTTTACTTAGTCCTTGATGTTTTGTGAGAAGAAGTTAATTGATCTAACTAAATGACAAATTAGTTTCATTTGATGACTGACATGATGCTAATTAATATTAACATGATCTATTATATTTGTTTCAGAATCTGAAAGATCAAATTCTAACAACGAACGTGTGGCTTGAACATGTAAGTACAAAGTGAGCTGATACTTAACATTATTCCTAATGTTAAATCTTATATTGACAGGTACTTATTTTAAAGCAAAAAGCGGAGTATTTAGTCAGTTTTTTGCTATTAAAATAATTAACTAACGAACTATGAGAGTGGAGGAAGCCAGAGAGGTATGTAAGGAAAGAACCTGTTGGAACTTTGTACTTTCTGCCTACACTGCAAAGGATCTGACGTGATGATATAGAAAATAATTAAAGGGGTAAATAAAGTTTTGATTCAATTTCCAACCGACAACATATACTCTGGGATATAAAGTACTACAAGTATCTTCTGGCCAGCGGATGACACTGACAGGGAGCGTTGGTGTGAAATTAGGGTTTTCATTTAAATAACTTCGGTAAATTTCATATCAAACGACAACTCTGCGGCTATCATGAAATGACATTTTATTTGAAACAGCGTTAATTCTGATTTTGGCCGCGGGCCGAAATATCCTTGTATAACTGTATTCTGAGTTTTATAACTAACTTATTCGTCATGGTGGATTATGACCTAATCCCTCGATTTGTGAGATAATTTCATAGTAGTGAGCCAGTTCAGGCCTGTTAATTATACTGACTTATCCGTAGTAAGAAAGCGAGTAGGTATGAAAGATAGTATCGGTGTAATGATAAGAAAGGGTATGCTCCATTGATTCGAGCATATAGAAAAAATGTCAGAAGAAAGAATGACAAAACAGATATATAATGCGAAAGTGGAAGGATTTAGGTACCGGGGAAGACCTAGACTATCCTACCACGACCCAATAGACCGAGTCTTATCTGAAGTACAAGTCAAGAGTCTCCGTAACCGGCGCGCGTGTATGAGATGAACTATGAGAGTGGAGGAAGCCAGAGAGGTATGTAAGGAAAGAATCTGTTGGAACTCTGTATTCTCTGCCTACCCCACAAGGGATCTGGCGTGATGATAAAGATAGAGAGATAAGATAGACAGACTTATCCTTACTTACGTATTTGCCCTACTTTAAAATTTATTTTAATTCTATCTGTATTTAACTTTGCTCATTATCCACAGGAATGGGAAGACCACAAGTTCAAGTGGGATCCCCAGGAATACGGCGGTCAGAAGGAACTGTACGTGCCTTCAGAACACATCTGGCTACCTGACATAGTACTTTATAACAAGTAAGTTTATTTCCCATAGTATTTTAGTAACAATATAACCACTCAGTTATCTTGTAGGTTCATATAGAATACCAAATAACATTAGGAATACTAGATTTATTCTACTTTAATCGCTTCGGTGATCAGAGGCGACTTATTAGTGTCCCATGATCACTTAGCGGCAAACCCAGGTGATTAATATCCACCAATTAGCATATCATACCGTAAACAGGTTTACAATTGAATTCTTTAAAAGCCAACGCACATACAGTGCATCAAGGATCTATTGACTCGTGGATGACATTGACAGGGGTGTTGGTGTGAAATGAGGGTTGCCGTTTATTTTTTTCTATTTCCAAGGAGATATTTCAACAGGTCGACCCACCTGTTGAAATTCAGTTACTGATTACGAAAATTACTTGGGTGAATTTTATACAAATTGCTAACGGCAACTCTGCGGCGGTCATGACATGACATTTCACTTAATGACAGCCTTAGTTCCAATTTTGGCCGCAGATTATTATTGATATTGATATTTAGTGAATTTGAGTGATATCTTCAAAAAAGTCTCAGTCATCTATAGAGGACACTAAGGTACGTGGGAATTCCATCAGACTAAAATAAACCGTAGTCCTCGCTTTTGATACACTACGCGTTCCGGGATCTCTAAACAGTACGCAGTTGCTCTGACAGCATTGCTTAACTGATCTGACTTATCTTGGGGCATCAGATATTTTATGACACACCCTTACAGTGTTCATGTTAGCATAGATCTACTCTTACCACCGATCTCGATAAGATTGGTCCATTCAAAAGTGGTCACGGACCTACTTTTCAGACGTCAATAATCACAGGGGCAACCCGTTCTTTTAAACCCCAGTCAGCTGAAAGGTGTCAAAGTTATCCAAACATCTTGAACAGATTCAAGTTGGTTTAACGACTGTTGTCTTTTGAAACCAGTTATGGCTGACGATTTCATGTGGCATCTCAAGCAAGAAGATTCTATTATATTATATCTAACCAAGTATTTACTCTAATTGTGCCTAATATTCCTTATAATCAAAGCAATATACTAATCCCCTATTTCCTCAATGACATACAACCTCAATCGTAAAACTAGCCGTTAATCCGGCTCCAGCTACCTTCACAATGCGAACCAGCTTTAATCGTCGCATTGTCACCATTTCAAATAGTGCAAAACATTTTGATCATGAATATCGTCCGCAATTACGCTGTGTGCGACAAGTTGGCCGACACAACAATGCCATTTGGCGTCGGTTAATGGCCAAATGTTCAACGGCCAACTTCCAATGGCGGTAGCTGGAATTAATTTTACTATTCTGTACGCTGTTCATAGGATGTAATTGTTCGGGCTGTTAAATTTTTGGATGGAAAGTGATATTTGGATGGAAATGCTCATAGATGCATTTTCTGCATGTTAAATGAAACCACCGCTAAGTATTGTTTCGATTTTGACAAATTCATTTGACCTGAGTAAAGGCGCTCTTGGCGCTGTGCGACCACAGTGTTTTTAGCGAAAACGAAGGTTAAGCAGCGTTTGGCTCGGTCGGTTTAAGATGGGTGACCGTTCGTAGCATCTTCATATTTATTTTTAATTTATTTATAAGTTGGGATCTATCAAATAGAATATAAGGCTTCCAACTTAACGACTAACCGGGACTAGTGCTTTCCTGTTGAAACAGCAGGTGGCCGCGATTTCGCACTGGATCCGCGTGGTCAAGTATAACATAAGAAGAGAGAGACGTATAAGAATCAATTTGTAATAGAATGACTTTGCCCAGCAGTGGGATAGTATAGACTAATATTATTATAAGCATAACGCCGAGAAACCTGTAGAGTGCCGCGACGCTGGTCTTCTGCGAATACCGTCCGACCGTTCCGAGAAGTAGTTGTTGTAGAAGAACAGAAGTAGTTTTTGAATACTAATAAATAGTGTAGTATATAATCACTGTATTAATATAAAAAAAATACAAGGAGGGTATGATATTGAACCTGATTTTATCAGGACAAGAAATATAGTGTACACTGCTTGGAAAAATTGTGAATTATTTTGCGCATAATCAAACGTTAACCTAAGCAGCGAACATACCTAAGTAGATGTGTATAGGACATAAGATTTATATCACTAAGTTCAAGGAGCGATGTATAGAACACCACGTATCACTGCCCCGGATGTAAGGATAGAAGCGTATTGTTCATAGCAAGTCACTCGTTAAATCCGGTGTGTAACCGCGCTCTAAAAGCTGATGCTATGGTAGTTCACGTGTGAGTGAAATTTATATACTGGTAAAAACATTTTATGGTTATTTTGGTAGGGTTGAAGGAAGACTTCGAAGTAGATTAAACAATGTGACTTCTTTGAGGGAGTAGATAGACGATGTTAGGCCCCATGTAATAGGGGGCGAGCCTATTGCTATATACCGGGCACAATTCGAGACTCCGGACTCACACTGGGAATTTTTCGTTAGAAAAACTACATTTGTCCGACCTAGGATTAGAACCCAGAACCTCGTGATCACAAAGCAATGCGCTTTACCACTAGTCAGTACCAATGACAAGTATATAAAAATTATATTGACAGGTATATAAAAAGGTAACTAAAAATATCACATAGGCCTTATCGCTAAAAAGCAATTCAGGCAACCTTTGGATGGGAAACTATAGGGCAGAGTAGTTTCGATGATTCAGTTTATAACGTTACTATGTAATGTTCTAGTCTATTTCTAGAAATCTGAAGGACAGTTCGGCCAAATAGTTAAAGATAAAACCACTTAGGGTTGCTGCATTTAGTAATAGCAGGTTTGAAACCCGCACGGGACAAATCTTTGGGTAGCCCAAAAATATATGTTTCGGTCTTGGTGTTTATGAATTTTGTGAAAACTGTGTTTGAATACGCACCTATGAAAATACCCTCATCCGAAGGGTTCGATCAAGTTTTATTAAAAGTACCGTTAACTTAACGTGAAATTTAAATCTCCTAATGTACCGATACACGTGTTCTTAATTATAATTCAATTGTGTCCCAAAACCCACACTATCACCAAACCATCATAATTTCGTTTTCGAATCTTATCTCAAAAAAAAAAGTAACTATATTTCACAAGCAAACAGAACACTCAAATTATGACAAACAACAAAATAAGTAACAGTACGTCAAGTTAATTGATTGCGTCGACTATCGATAAGAAAGCTCGTAACTGATACATCACGCTCGTCAAAACAGCCTGCCGAGCGATTAATCATGACCGCCGAATGGGACGCACGTGTGACTAATCTTACGCTGTGTCGACTGCGCGGACGGAGCCCAAGTGCCGTGAGAACAGCGGATTGATTGCTAATCACTAACTATAACTAAATAATACAACATCTCAATCTCTACCTCCGCAAGGGATCTGGCGTGATGATAGAGATTGATAGACAACATCTCTATCTCTATGTGTTGGACCCATGTCCCCTGGCATGGCACAAGCCTGCCAAAGGAAACAAATTTATTTATTAAAGTATAAACGTCTTACAATAAGTACTGTTAAATTATGAATCAGCCTATTAGACAATACTGCTGAGTGTAGGCTTTTTCTCAAAAATAAAGGTGAGAGAGATCAGAACTCCACAACGCGAACCCCGAGCGGCTTGGTAAAGGCAGGTTTGTGGCTATCTGTTGTTGTAGCCTACCAAGCCTATAAATTATCCGACTCGACTTAACAACAACCACTTTAAGGGCAGCCGGGACCAACAGCTTAATGTACCTTCTTTCTTGGAGAATCTCTAAAAGGTCAGAAACGGTGACCCATCTCAGACCGACAGAGCTAAACGCTGCTAACCTACTAAGGTTACAGGTTACCATCGTTCGACTCGTTCGGCTAATTGATCTTCTTCTTTATCGGTTCCTCATGACTGAGGGTCGTAACCACCACGGTAAAGTTTTTGGTATCTTTGATGGTAGCTGGAATACTGGTGCCCGTGGTATATTTGATGACGTCTATCCATCTGGTTGACGATCTTCCTCTACTCCTCTTTTATTCCATCGATCACTTATTGATCACTAAATCGCTAATTATGCCTCGGTCCCCCAGCGATACGAAGCATCAATAAAAAAAAAAGAAATGTAGATAGAAAGAGTTGGATAGTTAGAGAGGTCTAAGGCCCATTTCTAGTAGTTAAGAGAGCTAAAAGACTAAGGAAATAGAATAAAGAAAGCATTAACCGCTGATTCTCTTAACTCGAGGCACACCATCTTTGGACTGCGCCGTCCCTTCACGAATCAGTTGCCTTTTGATAGGTTTATGGTGGCTGTCATAATCCCTTAACATAGTAAGGTCGGAGTTATTGCTGTGTTTAATGTCCTTATTATATAGCATCATATATTATGTTCAAGATAGGATTATAGAATGTGCGTATAACTATTAATTTTGATGTAGCTGTTAAACTTATGTACGAGTTCCTGTAATCTAATTACATAATTTCCGCCCAAATCGTTTCATAGGTCAAATATAGGCAACTTTCAGAAAAAGCGAGTGAAATTTATTTTTATTTATTTGTTTTTCAACAGTCGGGCCCCAACAAAATATTGATAGGAGAGGCCAATATCTAGGCATAATCATATGACCTGTTTCACGGTCGCTTCACGCCTTAGAGCATTTAACCAACTGATTCAATGATTAAATGCTCTAAGCTTCACGCACTATACATAGAAGATCAACATGCCGTCTAGAGCAGGCACATAAATGATGTAACACAAATTTGGTCACCAATGTTAGGCTGACCGATCCAAACGCTGGTCTTACATCACTCGCTCATCATCGCGATGTTAATAACATGAATCACGACATTCACTGGAAGAAATAATGCTTTTCTGCCAGTCTCCAACTATTCATGACTCAGTAAATATGCATGAAGTTTGTAAAATTCATAAAATTGTTTCTCCAACAGTGCTGATGGTGAATACGTTGTGACCACCATGACGAAGGCAGTTCTCCATCACACCGGCAAGGTGCTGTGGACCCCACCAGCCATCTTTAAGTCCTCTTGCGAGATCGACGTCCGCTATTTTCCTTTTGACCAGCAGACCTGCTTCTTGAAGTTCGGTTCTTGGAGCTATGATGGTGATCAGGTAAGGGTCGTTTTATAAAAAGCTTTGGGTATACAGAAGAAAAGAAAGAAAGTAAAGTTTATTTTTGCAACAGGTAAGCAAACAAGTACAACATATTGTTATTATACTAACAAAACGTAAATAAACATAAAAAAGAGATATAATTAAATGACATAATCATTTATCCTGCAAGTGTAGGTAGGTACAATTAGGTCTTGTATTATACAAAGGCACTCCACACTTTGCCACAAAGCATGCAAAATTTGGTAGTCTCACGAAGTATTAAAATTAACTTTACAATATAATACGATTTAAGGCATCCATTAACACGCACATTTCTCATTGAATCATAATAATTATAAAATATTTGCACATTGCATTAAAATAACAAACAATAATCATGAAATAAGTAGCATTTGCATTATATATTTATAAATATTCTTTTATACTATAGAATGCATGACGTCGTCACAAAACGGTCCTAACTCAGCATAATGCTGGCTACCTAAAGGTTAAGCAACCAGCGCTGGTCTTCTGTTGGGCCGGTTGGTGACGTCACAGATGCCAACAAAACAAAAAAAAAGAAAAAGAAATAATGATATAAATAAAATCAAAGTCTAATAAATAGAAAAAACAAAAACTTACTAAGGAACAAACAAATTCAGCCAACATGACATAACAGCATAGAAAACAATGTGTGGGGTTTTCTTTTTGCAATAATGGAGACAACAAACCAATTTTTATAATTTTATATATCCTATTTTTACTTTACATTGGCGAAATACAATGTTAAAGTGTGAACAGAATAAATAAATGGATGGCGGTATCAACAGACGGCTTGGTCGAAGTATTTTTTCGAATCAAGTCTCAGTCAGCAAGTGCGTGAATTTCATGTTGGTATATACAACGATGACACAATAGTAATGCTTAATGTGGGGTAACGTTTTTTTAAAGCTATTTACTATGTACGGCGTGTTCCTCCCTATAAAAGACATTAATATAATTATTTAGGTGTAAGATTTTAAATTACTCCGCCCACTGCCATTAATTAGTTAATGGAAATTACTTAAAATTTATGATCAACGGAGTTTTGCGTCGTCCTTTTTCATTTGTTTTGTGAGAGAGACTACGTTTAATTACCTATTAATTGTAAGGCTAGCTAATTATAATTTGCTTTCCGTTCATTACCATCTATATACAGCTATGAATAAAACATTATTAGGAAAAAACCTGTTGGAACTCTGCACTCTCTACCTACCCCGCAAGGGATCTGGCGTGATGATATACATAGATAGACTATTATGAAAGAAAACACGTTTTTCAACTGATTACTATTTCATTTCAAAATGGCTTCTGTCTGTGTAATCATTCAATAATGATGAATTCCCGGGATGAAGTGAAGAATTAATATTTTTTTTACTATTTGGAGTAAAAGAATTACATTTATATTTATTTATTTATTTATTTATAACTATATTTATTGCTCGTCGCTATCCATTATGGCTGCAATCTTGGACCGAGGCAGTACCGCAGTGCGGGCTAGGGCGTCCCCCGAGGCGACGCGTACCGGCCCGCCCCCGTCGGTACGAACACAGGCAGAAGCGGCGATGGGGGCCGCCACCCATCACGCCGGGCCCGAACTGGCGAGTCATGGGGTGCAGAGTGCCGAACAGGCACCTGAAATGTAAGAGGTGGTATGGAAGATAAGATGCATGAAGTGATTGATGTAATGAAAGAGAGACGCCTGGATGCTCTGTGTGTAACAGAGACTAAGCGAAGGGGCAGTGAAACCTGTGATCTCCCTGACGGCATGATGGCTCTGTGGTCTGGACTGCCACAGAGCGATCGTGCTAGCATAGGAGTGGGTATCTTGCTGTCCCGTCGCCTGGCTTCTGGAGTGAAAGATTATGGCCTACATGATGCGATACTTCTCTGGGTCCCTAGAGTGTTTTGGTTAGAGCCTACGCTCTCGTAAGCTCGTCGACACCCCAGGTCCTTGAGAAGTTTTGGGATAATGTCAGGGAAGTTCTGGATCTGGCTGATGCGAATGAAAAGGTGATTTTGTGTGGCAACCTGAACGGATGGGTGGGACCAGGTGGGAAACTTGCAACGCTGCTCTGGGTCCTTATGATAATAAGAGAGTGAATGATGCAGGTAAGTTTATTGTAGATGTGTGTTTGGAAAGAGGTCTCCTTGTGTCAAATACAGTATTCCAACACAAGGATATTCATATGTATACGTGGAGAAGAAACGAACAGAAAAGCATGATAGATTTGATCCTGGTAGATAACCGTCTCCGAAGTAAACTTCAAGATACGTATAGAGCCCCCACTCTTGAATCGGACCAGAGCGTATCCCCTTTGGAGGCTTTGAAAGAATCAAGGTTGAAAAGTTGCAAGATGAGAGCGTGAGGAGAACGTATGAAGACAGAGTCCGGGACAAGCTTTTGACAGCTGGTTCTTCGGACTCAAACATAGATGAATGCTGGAATTGCCTGAAAAAGAGTTTGGTAGAATCAGCGAAAGAAGTATGTGGCTGCTCAAAGAAGCATAGCACAGCAAAAGGGGATGCATGGTGGGACGTAGAGTTGAAAAGCTCTGTAAAACGTAAGAAGAAAGCGTGGCAGGACTTTGTCTCTTCTTTGAATCTAAATGACAGTATGACAGAGATGAAGAAAGAGATATATCGGCAATGCAAGAATGCCATCAAACTTTAGTGAAAAAAAAAGCGTGAAAGAGCTAGTGTGATTGAGGAGGAGAGGCTGGCGAAGAACTTCGAGAATAACACCAAACTCTTTTGGAGCAAGGTGAGAAAGGCTCGAGGTGATTCGTCAGGCTCCAGAATGGAAAAGATAAAATCTAAAGATGGTGACATTCTTGCAGAAATACAAGCTGTGCTAAACCGGTGGAGTGAATACTTTGGAGAAATGTATGAGGATGCCCCGGATGCTGGTGCCACAGACGAGCCCAGAGGCGAGTTTGCGGCACCAGAATCCACAGAGGAAATCGCTATGGATGAAGTTGAATGGGCGATACGAAGTATAAAAAATCGTAAAGCTGCGGGAACAGACTTGATATCCGCCAAGATGATTAAATATGGTGGAACTTGCGTCCGGGACGCTGTTTGGGTACTTGCAAATCTTTGCTCGAAGACCGGTAGAGTCCCTACAGATTGGCGCCGCGCAGTCATAGTACCCTTGTATAAAGGCAAGGGCTCACAATATGACTGCGCCAATTACAGGGCCATCAGTTTGATCAGCCTGGCAGCTAAGGTGTACGGTAACATTATTAAACGGAGAATGTGTGAGAAGTCCGATGGAATGTTGTGCGAGGCACAGGGAGGTTTCAGGTCTGGAAGAGGATGTTCGTATCAAGTTTTCTCGCTCCGCAACATCGTAGAAAAGTATTTAGCTGTAGGCCTGAAGGTTTTCTGCGGTTTTGTGGATCTGGAGAAGGCGTTTTATTGCGAGCCGTCCAGTCCACCTATGTGGACAGCAAGGTATGCGTACGGGTGGGGGGTAACATGTCACCTTATATTGACGTTAAAATCGGCGTCAAGCAGGGTTGCGTGTTGTCCGCTAGACTGTTTATAGTATATCTGTATAAAAGTCTTCAAAGACTGAATGCGATGAATGAAGGGGTAAAAATGGGTGATCTAGGGGTAAACCACCTATTGTATGCAGATGACGCGGTTTTGATAGCGCCAACAGCCACTGATCTGCAAACACTAGTCACAGTTATGAGAGACGACTGCATGAACAATGGCTTACATTTAAATGTGAAGTCAACCAAAATTATGGTTTTTTAACGGGAAGAAACCAGAACAAATGCAAGGATTGTGGTTGGTAACGATGTGCTGGAGCAAGTGAATGAGTTTGTATATCTTGGATGCGCCTTCAGTAAGGATGGGAAATACACCGCTGATATAAAGAGATGAGTAAATGCAGGGAATAGAGTGAATGGTGCGATGGGAAGGCTACTTGGGAGCCGGCACTTAAGCCAAAAGGCGCAGCTGGCCATACATAACGGAGAGCTTGTCCCAACGCTGTTATATGGCAGTGAGAATTAGGTATATAAGAAGGAGAACGAACGCAGGATAAATGCGGTCGAAATGCGATCTCTGCGGAAGATGTTCAGAGTCACGCTGACCGACCGTATTCGCAACAGTGTAGTAAGAAAGCGAGTAGGTATGAAAGATAGTATCGGTGTAAAGATGAGAAAGGGTATGCTCCGTTGGTTCGGGCATATAGAAAGAATCTCAGAAGAAAGAATGACAAAACAGATATACAATGCGAAAGTGGAAGGATGTAGGTACCGGAGAAGACCTAGTCTATCTTACCATGACCAAATAGACCGTGTCTTATCTGAAGGGCAAGTCAAGAGTCTCCGTAACTGACGAGTGTGTATGAGACGAAATATGAGAGTGGAGGAAGCCAGAGAGGTATGTAAGGAAAGAACCTGTTGGAACTCTGTACTCTCTGCCTACCCAGCGAGGGAGCTGGCGTGCTGATATAGATAGAACTATATTTGCTAAAATAATCACTACATTAATTGGCACAGAAAAATAATGGGCTCACATAACTTGCTTAATTTTTTTTTTTGAAATGAGTGTGCATTTATAATGCGTCATTTGTTGTTCTACAAAATTGCGGCTATGACCTGTACAACGAATGCATTAAAATAACAAATGATAACAAGGTTCAGAATTCCTCATTCCACTGAATTACTTATCTTCAGCTCATATAAATGCGTATTTAATAACTTGCTTTCTGTTCTGTCTGTAAAATTGATTTGTTTTTCTTGTACCTAAATATATATGTCTTCACAGATTGATTTGAAACATATCAACCAGAAGAAAGGGGACATGGTGGATGTAGGCATTGATCTCCGGGAGTATTACCCATCAGTGGAGTGGGACATCCTCGGAGTACCGGCGGAGAGACACGAGAGGTACTATCCATGTTGCCAGGAACCTTATCCGGGTGAGTGAAATATCATCTCTAAAGTCAGGATTTAATTATATGTGGGTACTTTAGTATGACAAATCATAGTGAGCTCCCTCTCTCTCTCTCTCTCTCTCTCTCTCTCTCTCTCTCTCTCTCTCTCTCTCGCTCTCTGTATCATCATACCAGATCTTTTGCGGGGTAGTAGAAATTATAGAGTTCTAACTTATTACTTCCTCACAGATCTCTGGTTTCCTTAACTCCATATTAAGCTCATGTTTCAAAACTCCTACGTTATTAAATACAGGCCTTACTATGGTAACATACTAAAATACATATATTCTATTACCCGTATATTTATCTTTACTGTTAAACTTAGTAAGGATAAGTAACTTAAGGCTACGGCTACAGATACGTTCACGAAACATTGATTCGAAAATTGAGAGTAGCCGATGATCGTACTTAGTTCCGTGCACTGGACTATTATTATCCCCATCTGTAACCATGAAATAAACTGAGATGGTGGTACGGCCACATCGAATTATACTGTCTGCTACTGGGCTAAGGTTTTCTTTGACAAATTGACGTAACAGAGAATAGTATACTCCACCGCGAGGATCCAGTGGGCATTGGTTGTTTTTTACCACTCGCTATCAGAACTTATAAAGCCGTCCATAAGGCTTCCAACTTGGCTTAACGACTGCCACATTAAGTGGTAATCGGAACCAACGACTTGGCATGCCTTCCAAAACTTGCAGACCCGCGAATATGGAAATGCCGCAAACGGTCACATATTTGTCTGGCCAACCCGAACGCTACTTAAGCTTGAAGATACTTAAAATCATTGCACCACAAGTTACATGAATTCACGTTATTTCAAGTACGGAGACTCGCATGCCCGCGTAGCTAAACCAGAAGATATATTAAAAATTAAAGGTTAGAAAATAAACTGTAAACAGAACTGTGATCAGAGGATTTAATAAAGCGGTATACCGATATAAAGCTAATCAAAGTTTAAAACTAAACAAATTACTTGTTACCAAGTTTGATTGGATAATATGATACAAACTTACAAATATGAAGCGGCAACTTTTCAAAAGAGTTATTTCTCCTATGAATACAACTTCTTAGAAGATGTTGCGAGTTTATTGCGAAGAGTTGTAAGGTTATATTGATAGTGTTTCAGGCAGAAAATCCAAGAATAAATTCACATTATTACTATTTGGTATACGTTGTAAATAAATATTTTGCTTATCATCATAATTAAAGAATTAAGAAGATTAAGAAGTTAAATAAACTATCAAGTCCTGGTAAAGACCAGGTACTTGATAATTTATTTTACTTTACTTTACTTTTAAAGCAGATCCACTCTATCTGTAAGTAATTCATTTATCAAGTTCGCATAACCATATGTGATCAGAGTCACTTTTTAAAAAGTAAAACGTTGCCACTCACCTTTAATTATTCTTGTGCCGTAAGAGCAAACATAAATTACACAAACACCTAGACAAACCAATTTTAATATCAGCCTATATTGCCCACTGCTGGGCAAAGGCCTTCTCTCACAAATCCAGGTGAGAGAGGTCAGGTCATACTCCACCACGCGGACCCAGTGCGGATTGGTGTAGGCAGGTTTGTGGCCACCTGCTGTTGGAACTTATCAAGCCGCCTTTAAGGCTTCTAACTCAGCTTAACGACTACCACATTAAGTGATCCTACCCCGCAAGGGATCTGGCGTGATTATATAGATAGATAGACATTAAGTGGTAACCGGGACCAACGGCTTAACGTGCCTTCCGAAGAACGGAGACGCTCGAATATGAAAATTCCACAAACGGTCACCTATCTCAGGTCGACCGAGTCGAAAGCTGCTTAACCTTAGCGATCGCTAAAATACAGCGGTCGTACAGCGCTACGAGCGCCTCAAGAGACAAACCAATTAGCACATACTAAAGTAAATGGATCGACCTACGTTTTAACCTTCAGTCTAAGCCGTTGCTAAAATAAAATAAAAAACGCTTCAGTTTAACCTAAAATGACATTTTTCGCTGACTGTAAGCAGTCAAATAAACATATATTTAAATACCTTCAAAACAATAAGCTTACAATATTTTTGTTATTTTAATCCAGAGAGTAAAACGAATGTTAGTCTGGCACAACGGCTTGATCTACAAGCTCTACCAAATGGGTGTGCCGGACAGACTCGTGCTCATCATAAGAGACTTCTTGTCAAATCGCGCCTTCCGATATCGCGTTGAAATGACGCGCTCCACTCCCCACTCCACCCGAGCTGGAGTCCCGCAGGGCTCAGCTCTCTCGCCCCTCCTGTTTAGCCTTTACACGAACGACATTCCTCGTTCGAGTAAGGCGTATCTAGCCCTATTCGCGGATGATACCGCTCTCTACGTCTCGCATAGGAATAAGGGTTTCATTACCAGAAACCTTCAGGCAACCGCCAATTCTCTAGGGAATTGGTTCAGGAAGTGGCGTATTGAGGTGAACCCGGACAAGAGCGCTGCGGTGTTCTACTCCAGAGGTGCCACCCCGCGCCACTCCCTGCGCCGCCCTAGAAGTTATCTCGGCCAAGTGACCATGTTCGACCGACCCATTCCCTGGGTCAAAGAGGTCAAATATCTAGGGGTCACCTTAAACAGTACCATGTCCTTCGGCCCGCACACCAAGCGGGTCCGTCACCGAGCATCCTTTGTGCTCGGTCGTCTCCATTCGTTAATCTGCAAGCGGAGTAAAATGTCCCTTAGAAATAAGGTGACGCTTTATAAAACTTGCGTTGGACCCATCATGATTTATGCGTGTGTTGTATTCGGGCATTCGGCCCCCTCTGACATGGATAAACTCCAAGTGGTTCAAAACCGCTTCCTCCGTAAAGCCGTAGGAGCCCCCTGGTTCGTACGGAATGTCGATCTCCACTCCGATCTAGGTATCGAACCTATTCGCGCCTATATTAAAAAGGCGACAACACGACACTTCGCGAACGCATCTACCCATGCGAATCCGTTAATCGTAGTCGGCCCCCCCCCCCCCCCGACTCCTGCCGCCACCGCCGGCCGCGACATGTTCTCTCCGATCCCCCCGATGCTTTGTCATCCATTCTTTCCGCTCAGAATACGGGCGACGACGACGTAGTCGTAGATCCCCTCCCATAGCCGGCGGTTGACCGGTGCACTTAGTAGTGCACCCCGTCCCTGTCCCAACCGAGGGCGCCTCGAGTGTGTCGCCCCTTGCCCTTCTGGCTCGAGCGTAGTGGTCGCCCTTCAGTCCGGTAAAGGCCTCGCGGCCAACAGCGTACATCACTCACACACACACACACAAATAGTCTTTAAATACAGAAAATGCTTTCAGTATTTCACAACAAAAAAATGTTAGTTTAACTGACACATATTAAGGAGATGGCGGGACGAACTGGACAACATTTTGGAATACTGGCCTGACCTGAGGAGTGGCAACAATGATGGGAGGCCTTTGCCCAGCAGTGGGACACAAATGGCCTATGATAATAATAAAGAAAGAAGAAAGGGCAGCACACCTCTCTACACCCCTGAGCCGCTCACACGGGTGTTGCCCTCAGTTGTCCTAGGTCGACCGTTTGAGGGCCCATCTAGTAAGTGGCGAGTCACCACCGGCCACGGGTAATTAGGTACCACTAATTATGGCCGGTGTCCGTCCCCTTTAAAATAGTCCAGTTTTTGTCCATCAAACCCATAATACCTATAACCTATATAGCCCTAGTTTTCTTTCCATTTTTTACAATAGTCCTCGCACCTGCCGGGGTTAGTTCGCTGGTTAGGTTTCTTCATTTTCAGCAAGTGATCTCAGCAGGTGACTTACATAACATTAACTTCTCGCAAAGAGCCTCCACATGTTGGACCCTTGTCCCCATGCAAGCCTTTCAAAGGTCCAGGCATGTCCGTGAATCTCAGCGAGATACATATCTAATAATGATAACACTTGTTATAGTTTTATCTCTAATGTACGATACTAAAAGTAATTAATAAAACTAGTTATGATGTCAACGAAACTTGATTACTACTGAAAATCGATTACTTTACTACCTACTACACCTAATATCTTATACTCTGCTCATTTTAATGTCCATATCCCCGCACCCGCGTTAGACAGTTTCATGACCATTCCTCTGTTTACCGCTACGCAAGTGGACTCCAAGACTTAATTAAAGTTTGAAAACCATCCCAACAAAACACACAAAGCATTAAAAGCCAACATCTTCCCTTGAAAAATCTCCACAATCACGCCCACTATCAATCAAGATCTCCGGCTGCTAGCTACCAGTCTTAACTAAAATTGCCATCTTACAAGACAATCCTTTTATATCCCAAATCTCATCCACAAAGCTAATCTGTGCGCCTTGTAAATTGCCGCAGAACCGAGAGAGCCTTATCTATGTTAAATTAGTGAGTTTTACAACCTCCTTGAACAGGTTAAGCGCTTGTTTCTGGTACGAGGTTGCACGAAGCCTGAATGTTGATCATGCTTGTTGTTCATTTATCACGCCGTGTTTTATATATCTACCCGCCCCAGTTTATGAATAGGTAATTGAAAACGTCGAGACGTAATTGTTTTTCGCGGTTTGGTTGTGTGGTAACTGTTCGTGAAATAGGGAATTTATTTGTTTTGTTTTGAACGGAGGTTTAAGTTGAGGATATGGAAAATTATTTACATACATTGTAAAGAGTGAAATATGTATATAGAAAAAGAAAAAAGGAGACAATTCACGCTAAAGCGCTTTCCGGGAAAACCCGAGGTTCAAACCTAGATGCAATCTAAGGAGACCATTTTAGATCCTAGCTTACAGGAGTTACAGTGGTGGGGTTCTGTGGCGGGCTTAGAAGAAAAAAGAAAGACAAGAGTTCTTCTGACTCCTTTGTGTTGTGGTTGCCTTAAAAAAAACTGTAAATAGTGTTTAATTAACTTGCTGGTTTATTTAGATGGTCAAGCAGTCTGTTGCGGCAATAACATCGCTTTCTATTACATGCCCGTTTTCGCTTGTTTGGTATAATGTTCATGGAATTTGGACTTTCGAAATACTGTACGTATTACTGTATTATGTATACTGTTATCTCTGCCAACTTTTTTACTAATTTATGTGCATAATGTTCAACTACGGACAAGGACTTGACCTGAGTGGTTAGAGTGTATGGAGAGGAGGAGCGTGTGGGGCTAGCTCAAGGGAAGGGTCCTCTCCTTTAGCGAGCAGTCGCGGATGCAATCTCCACATGGGACAAATCTTTGTGTGTCCCACAAACATTGATTCGGTCTGGTTGTATAATGTGGGTGCAAATCATTTTTTAAACTACACCACGATACAGGAATAATTTCTAGCGTTGAGCAGTGTTTTTTTTAACCAAACTAAAACTAATCTTGCTTGAGTATATTAACTCTAACTCCAATATAAGTGCTTACCTTACTAACTTATCTTAAACAAGCCCAAAGATTATAGAATTTTGGTCTTCTAAAATTATTTCCTTGCAAAACCGCAAAGTAATAGAATAACAAAGTATATAAAGGACTTGACCAGACAATGCGCTTTGAAGTGATCACTTTAAGTCGGCTGAGACTCGCGTCTTTATGCACTCGGTCAATTGTTGTACAAATCGCCCGGTTTAAGTATCATTTTTGCGGTGGAACTTTTCAAAGGATACTATTATCTGATAAATTTTTGGATAAATCCGGGGGTTTAGTATACAAAAGTAGAGTGAATTGTTAGGAAAGTTAATATATAGACCTGTGTCTATGTCTGTACATAGGGGGAAGCTTATAAGTTAATATTTTGAAGAGGTTAGTCGTTAAGACAAATTGGAAACAACAAAACCACAAACCTGCTTCTAATAAAAGGCACTGCGTCCGCGTGATCAAGTATGAACTATTCTCTCTCTTGCCTGATCACTGAACTTGTGAAAGAAGGCCTTAGATCAGCAGTGGCACGGTATAGGCACATTGATTACTATTTGTCTATAAAGCATTTGAAATCTCAAAAGAGAAATTTAATAAAAAGATTGTCCGTTACCCTCTCATTTTAAGTTCTTAAAATGACAGTTGTAATTAGAATGACAAGTTTGCCGTTTGATTAAAATAGTTATTGCATCTTTAGCATAGAAGTTGATCCAAATCTGTTTTCTAGTATATAAATTCTTTCTATGGTTGTTTCGGATATCCTTAGCGTGTAAATTATAAAATATTCTATTAACAAGGAGCAACTACCACCGTTAGTCACCCACATCACGCACACTTTTGCCCCCAACAGGTTCCATTTAACAGGCGTATATTTCACGTTTAGATAAACACATTACGTGGTCCATAATGACGCCCTTTTCATCTCTGCTTAACGACCCTCCAGAGATCCTCCATGTTTTTTCTGTTGATACGTTTTTACGGTTTTCACCTCCAGGTTACGTGTTTGATTAATTTTTATTATTTTGTTAAAATAGGACTGCAGATTGCTGTCGTTAAATTTTGGTTATTAGACTTGTCTTTTTTTTTAATTTCAGTCGTTGAATTCAAATACCGATTCGAAAGAATAGTTTGATTAGTGCAACTTTTATTTGACTTCTATGCTATGAGAAGCAGGTTTGATTCAGGGCCCGATATTTGTATAATTTATTTATTATTATAAAATTAAAGAACCTGTTGAAACTCTGTACTCTCTGCCTACCCACCGTCTAAGGATCTGGCGTGATGATATAGATAGATAGAGAAAATAACATAAATATTAGGCATCTTAAATTTGTGTTTGCAAATGCACACACAGCTCAGGACTAGCGAGAAGCAAGGATTTTTCCCCTATTTTGCCTCACCTCCCGAGAAATTAGCTCCATCGAACAACCTTGCAAGTTTATGTCCGTGATTTGCCGAACCATATTTAAAAAAATTAGATGGAGGTCTAACTTTCCACGCAGGCCCGATTCAATAAAGAAGTTAATTTAGTTTTTATTTTTTAGTTAATTTTTCATACCCAGTTCCTTAATATTACCTTCCGTATACAACATTTTACTACACATCTATATACTAACTATTCTACAGTTACAAACTATGTCGTAACTGCTCCTCGCCCGGGTAACCCTCCTTTGCTACATAAAAATTCCGACCGCATGCCCAACCCTTCTAACTCCGAAATAAATCATAACTAACAACGGCCCAATTTCTTATTATTCTTATCACAAACATGTATCATGTTTATCTTGAACGTACCTAATCTAATGAGATTCTGGTGAAATTATGTAATATTTTTAAGGTTTACAACGATTTGGAAGTTTAATTTCAGATTAGTTAGTACCAGGAGTTCATGCTCTTAAAGATGTTATCAGATTCATACAAAGAAATAATTTAAATCTTAGCAACGCTATCACACTATTTCTTTTTGTAATAACATTACTTTTACCGTTACTATTATTTTATTATATCTTAGATTTAATAGATGTCTCTAATAAGATTTTACATGTTTTTGAAATTTACCTAAATATCTAGGGCAGATCACGTAATTAGTGCTGTTACGAAAGCTTTTGATACTTGTTATTCTTTGAGATGATTAAATTCTTACTGATATATTTTAGAGAACCCATAAGACCGGCGTTTGTTTGTCTATGTGATAGTCAGTACGTCTTGTGAACAGTATGTATGCGGTAACATTTAGAAAAGTTATATTTACAATAGGCTTGGTAACAATTTAAGATAACTTTTGCATGTATTCTTAAAATAGCATGAACAAAACGTTTTTAGAACGCATAAGGTATTTGGATTAATTAATTCTAGACTCCAAAAAATACAATTAATTTTCGGGAATTTAACGTTTAGTTATTCATCCAAAGTTTTCTTTATCTCAAGGTTTATCAGTGTGTGCGTCGTCGTGAATTGTCAGTTGAAAGCATTTATATTTTTGTGTTACCCCTGCTTTCTCGAGAAATACTCATTCTGTTCAGTAAGTGACCGTAACGTTAGTCTAGACAATACGATATTTCACAAAGACTGAAATAAAGTCCTTTGTATTTAGAAAGTCTTCCAGACTTGCAAATAGAGCTTTTTAATAAAAGAGTCTTATTCCTGTTTCTAACCCTTTTTGGAATTAAAATGTTGGTCTGGATCTTGAGATGTTTAGTTTATATTTTTGTTACTTAATACTTTTTATATCGATATACCATAACTGTTTAATATTACATATTTAGACATAAAATTGCCATGTGCTCGTGTTCCTAATTCTTCGGCTCCTAAACTTGACCGACTTTGATGTTTTTTTTTACATATGGGGTCACAAAGAGATCCGCAGGAGGACCAAAGTCACTGACATAGCACTCAGAATCGCTAAACTTAAGTGGCAGTGGGCGGGGCACATCGCTCGTAGAACTGACGGCCGTTAGGGCAGTAAGGTACTCAAGTGGCAACCACGTACCGGACGACGTGGAATGGGCAGGCCCCCTACAACATGAACCGATGACCTTGTGAAGCTCACGGGTAGAAGTTGGATACGAACATCACAGAGTCAGTCGTTGTGGCGGTCTTTAGAACAGGCCTTATAACAGATAGATGGGGTCACCTAGGTGGTTCTTAGCTATAGTTAGACCCGGTAGGTGGCGCTATGGTCGACCAGGTGCGAAGTCGCAGTAAACTGCTAGTCTTTTATAGATTACCAAAACTATATACACATTAAAATTAACTATCACTTACTTTATCGGTACGCACATTGCACGTATATTTTGTACATAAAGAAGCTTAAAATGGTATTAAAGCAAGCTTCGAAAGACTAAAATTAGAACAAAATTTTCCAATATATTAAATTCTAAAAATGAAAGATATTTATTTAAATGCGTTGCTTGTTAACAAGCTAACCATAATTTTACTGATAATTCTGTTAATTTAATACCATAATTCTAATTAAATAGCAGTAATAAAGCTCTTGCTTCGTATTCGAGGTCCGGGGTTTCAATCTCGACTCGCTCTAGGGCACAATGGTCATGGAAAACATTGTAAGGAAAGCTTCCGTGTTGGGGGAACCTACCTTTTTTTTTATTAAAAAAGTAGCGCCACATAGGAATTATTTCTGTATCGTGAGTGCGTTTACTAACATGAAATTCACATGCACAAACACTCAGACCGAAACAAATATTTGTGGGTCACACAAAGATTTGTCCCGTGCGGGAATCGAACCCGCGACTTCTCGATCCAGTGGGAGCGACTCAAACTCTTGACCACTGGACCAAACCGTCCGTCAAATACAATTTTTTTGGAGAGATAATCGAAGAATGTCGTCAGGTTCGCTCCCTCGCAGGTGTAATATTCACACCTCTGTCTACACGTTCGGAAAAAACGGGCTTAAGAAGTATATCGTGTATACTAAGTTTCTATCATTACGCAGGATCCCTCGCGGGATAAGAAGAGATTACAGAGTTTCGCAGTGGTTACGAGCTTAAGCCGCTCCGCCCACTGTGTCTAATAGTCGTGGTTTCGACGCGCACGGGACAAGTCTTTGTGCGATCCACAATTATTTGTTCCGGTCTGGGTATTTGTATATGTGAATTTCAATGTTTTTAAACGCACCCACAACAGAGGAATACATTTTAGGGTGGGCTAGGTTCTTTGTTTGTGAAAAAAAAAAACTTTTTGTGTGCCATATTCATCAAAATTCATTCAGGTGTTTTATTTTGATCGAGTAACAAACATTCAAACCTCTAAACATCCAAACATACAATCTTTCACATTTATAATATTAACCGGATTTGTACACTTGGGCTCTTATTCGCTGTGTCAGAACGCGGCGCGTTTCGATAACTTTGTGAAATAATTGGTAATAATATTTTCTATGCCACTGAATTACCACTAAACGATAATTTCACAAAGCTATTGTAACGCATCGCGTTACGTTTTTAATTTGGTCATAGCATAAGTAGTAATGTGAGAGACGAGAACAATCGAATTATAATAATATATTTCCATACCATTTCATACATCCTCCATTGTATTTCTAACGCCCATTAAGTCAAGCTAATGCGTATGGATTTCCACTTCATTCTGTTTTATCGCTCCATTATCGTTCCAACATTGTTTTTATTCATTCGTCTACATGATATTTTTGTTTATTCCACACATACTGTCGCACTAGTGATTCCGAAGGGGTTAGACTTGTGCAGCAGTACACCCGACGGTGTTAGGTCCCAATTTAATATGAAGCGATCCTATGGCCATTATAATAGGCAAAATTTCAGAATTTCCAAATTAGTCCGTCCAAAATTTCGAACCTAAGACTTCGTTATCGCTAGCTGCACCTTACGGCTTTAGACAAACGAGGCCGTTACAGTTATTTCTTTGCACTGATACTGAATACGTGGACACTAAAACATAGATATTTTTAATGAGTTATAAGCGCGCAATTCTTAGAACCTCATAAAATAATCAGAATAGATGGGTATTAGTCGCTGCAATGACATTATCAACTGGTTATTTTTGCTCTTAATGACAAGTTTTTACATAGAAATTTAAACAATTACGACTTAAGCTAAATAAATAACCTACCTAAGGCCTTCGCTGAATTCTTTGGCCTTTTTTTTATTTTATGCTACTAGTACAACACATAAACAAAATATAGACTGAGCAATATCTAATTATATAGGTGAACCCAAATCAAAACCATGTCGGTCACTGGCCGAAACGCAACTTTCTTTATTAAGTCACACTCATTGATTTCCAACGTACAATAAAACAACATTTCTTTCAGATATCTTCTTCAACATAACACTGCGAAGAAAAACACTATTCTACACAGTAAACCTCATCGTCCCATGCGTCGGCATATCATACTTATCAGTGCTAGTATTCTACCTACCAGCGGATTCCGGAGAGAAGATAGCACTAAGCATTTCAATACTACTCTCCCAGACGATGTTCTTCTTGCTGATATCCGAGATCATACCATCCACATCACTAGCGTTACCATTGCTAGGGAAATACCTACTATTCACAATGTTATTAGTAGGACTGTCAGTAGTCATAACTATAATAATACTGAATGTACATTATCGAAAGCCGAGCACGCACAAAATGGCTCCATGGGTCAGGACATTCTTTATAACGAAGCTACCGAAACTGTTACTGATGAGGGTGCCAAAGGACTTGCTAAGGGACTTAGCTGCGCAGAAGATAGCAGGGAGAAGTATGAAGAAGAATAAATTTAAGGATGCTCTGGCAGCGGCTGAGCAAACTAATTCGAATGCATCAAGTCCTGACTCCTTGAGACATCATTTGCCTGGTGGATGCAATGGTTTACATTCGACTACAGCTACTAATAGGTAAAATATCACAATTTGATCAAAAACAAAAATTTGGAATTATGACGACAGCTTGGTCCAGTGGTTAACGGCACATGCCGCTTGGGTCACTGGATCGAATAGTCACGAGTCCAATTCTGGCATGGGACATATCATCGTGTGATCCACAAATGTTTGTATCAGTCTGGGTATTTGTGATGTGAATTTCATATTTATAAACGCAGCAACGGTATAGGAATAATTCTAAGTGCAGGGGTTAAGTTTAAAGAAAAATGTTCCAAAAGTTCAAGGGTTTTGGCAAATGGTCATTGGTAACCATTTGAAAGTTCTGTATAAACAAAAGCCTATTATTGATCAAAAGTTTATCATTAAATGAGAATATTAAGCTACTTTTTTTAATAAAAGGTCTTAATTATTGTTTATTCACTTTTTTCTATAATTTTACATTGACCAACAGATTTAGCGGTCTTGTCGGTGCGCTGGGCAGCCTAGGTGCAGGATACAATGGATTACCTTCAGTCATGTCGGGTCTTGATGACTCCCTAAGCGATGTGGCCCCGAGGAAGAAATACCCGTTCGAGTTGGAGAAGGCGATCCATAATGTTATGTTCATTCAGCATCATATGCAGAGACAAGACGAGTTCAATGCAGTAAGTTATCTTTTGTATTGGATAAATCTAATAACGCACCTCTAATACCTTACCAAGCTTAAGTATGTTAGGAACTTTCAAATGTGCGAAAATGTGTCCATACAAAAATAATGACAGCCAGACAACGCGTCGAATCTACGTACACCTTGGTAACTGCGGTGGTCATTTTATTCCTTGCAAAAGTCATTACTAAGCTGTAATAATCACTATATTATATATATACACTAAGTGTTTTATTTGTAAAATTCTCAATTCGGAAATCGGTGATCTACTTTACGAGCAGTAGCCTCAGCGCGAACACTTTGACGTTAGCGTGACAATAGGAAGTATTCGTGTTGTCTCGTTTATGTTTATTTAGTAAGTTTTTAGTGTGATAATGATGGCATATCAGCACGCTAACGTAATTTATTTTGTGTTAAGTTCTCAAGAAAAAGAAACGAATTATGTAGTAGTAGACTAATGGACAAAGACCTGGTGAAGGTCACGGGAAATGCATGCAGCCCAAACTCCTTTGTCGTAGCGGTCTTTGGGGAGGCCTTTGTCCTGGGATATTTTGAGTTTAGACAGACAAATAACTAATGTAGTTAAGAATTACTTCTAAATTCGATCTCTTTAACAGGAAGATCAAGACTGGGGTTTCGTCGCAATGGTTCTCGACCGCCTTTTCCTATGGATCTTCACAATCGCTTCTATCGTTGGTACCTTCGCTATTCTTTGCGAGGCCCCATCACTGTATGATGACACCAAGCCCATTGACATGATGCTGTCTTCCGTTGCCCAGCAACAATTCTTACCGGTGGATAGCGGGGATTCTTAAGTCTACGTAAATGCAACAACAAATGGAATGCAACGCGAGATAATTTCCCCAGTGAGTTACCAGGGTCGAAGAAAATGAAAAAGCCCTTTTAAAGTTTTTGCTTCGAGCCTTGAAGTTCGAATATTTGTCATGTTATGATTGACAAAATCATGGATTTCTATTTAAAACGGATTGAGTAATTTTAAAATATTGCTAGTGAGAATAAAACTCTTACTCACAGACACAAAACTCAATTTTCTATGATTATAATAACAAGAGGAACCGTGGCATGATGACATAGATAGATAGTTGTAATTATACCATTATAAATTAATCATTAAGTCCCTAATCATAACCATATATGGTCACATTGGTCACCCTACTGAGAAAGAGACGTAGTAGGGTTCTAGGTAAGCATCCTTGTCGTCACGTTTTTTCGCAGACTGCTGAATCCGTTTTGTATTGAAATCCATGGACAAAATATTAGGAAAATTATTATATGTAAACAGTATGTAATATTTTGTCTATGTTAAAGAGAATTTACTAAAACCCCACAATATTTGGTTCTATAATAAATAAGATACCATATTTAAAAATCAGCTAACCTAATACGAGTATTAACCCGAACTTATTCGTAAATTGTTACTGTGAGTTCATGAAATGTTTTTATCTTCATAACAAATGCGAATGGATGTATGAGTTATAATGACATCTACGGTTGAATTGCATGAAATTTGACAGAAAGGTAAATTATAGGCTGAAATAAAGTATAGGCTGTGTAAATTTGGACTGGACTACGGTATAGTCGGTATAGTCTGTTCTCTAGGGTCTTTTTATCAGGGATGCTGGTTACTAATTTGATATCTATTTTGAAATCTATATAAAATCACTCGGACATGATAGCGTGCTAATACTAACATTTCATGAAGCTGTACAAGTTCTAAATTAATTCAAATATGAGTATTATGAATGTAAAGAACTTCATAGTTGAATATAATTAAATAAAGAATAAAACACAGTGCGCTCACGCTTATATTCCCTATAATCGGGAGTGGCTGGTGGCTGGGAGGTGTACTGCTCATTTCCAATCTTGATACATGTAAGTCTTGGATAGAAAAACTGCACTTAGTCCAAACTAAGATTCGAATCCAGGATCGCTACGTGCATTATGCGCCACCAGATCAACGAGGCAAAATTAGATCTCGTGAAAGCCAAAATAAAGGCTGTGAATTTGTATCATAACACTTTTAAAGTCAGTTAAGATTCCGACTAATAAGTTGGTGAGATTAAAGTTGGTTCGAGAGTACACGCCGGTAATAAATTGTTCTTCTTTGCCCGATTTGATACTGTACACTAATAAATTACTGTCTTTATCTCGATTTTTTTCTTTGAGAAAAGAGAAATCGTTCTGAAAAGTTCATTGTCTGCGTTTTTGTTGGATTATATCTTGGATTTTGTAACGATTTAAAAGTAAGAAGGCTTAATAGATTACCTAAGTTTTTTTCAATATCAGTATCGAAGTATGTAACTTATTAATCTTTAGAAAAGCTCTTTCATGACAGTCAGTTGTGAATAGAAGGATTATTTGAAAGGATAGTGTTTTTGTAAAATAAAATATGGCTGTGTTAGAATAAATATTTGTGGTTAAATAGATGTTTGATTAATATATAAGCTTTTCATGTATCTTCCTCGGTAAAATGATGTAACGATAGAATAGTATCTTCAATATACCCCAATTTAATGGGCCCCTCAATAATCTTCGTTTTATTTTTGTTAAACTTTCTATAAAATAAGCAGAAATTACAGAAAATTGACTTTTTAAAGGACATTGTCGATAACTGCCCCAGAACCAACAAAAATTTGAACACGAACAATTTGCAATTTGAAACGAATATTTCAAAGTATTGTAAGTACTTATATCGAAGTCGCCGACATCTTTACTGAATGTCAACACACAATATAACCTCATACGTATTAATGGCCACTGCATTATAACCTCAAAATCTAATACTTTTTGTGCAATATTGCGATTCCCCCGCTTGTCCGTTTAATGCCTTAAAAGAATTTATGAGTGATTTGAAATCATTCCAGTATTTTTTCATTGCTCTTGGTTCTGGGGCAAATCATATATGGGCGCAGAACAATGTCCCTTACGATACAAAAATCAATCTAGATTTGATTATAAACTAGAATAACAATGTTACAATATGGTCCTCTGTAAAATGTGGTACATAAGCATTAGGCTGCAAATTTTGAAATAACAATGCCTCTTCTTTGTACATTTTAAACTTTATTATTGCTGTTAAAATTATAAATAAGTAATGGTAGTAATCCATAAAACCAATTTATTTTATGTAACCTCTTTACGATTACGAAATCTACCTATCATAAATTTGAGAAAGTTTTTTTTTCCTTTAAATAAATCAAATATATGGTCCGACAAGGATATTTTGGCACGCAGATGACAGTGACAGGGAAATGTGAGTGACAGGGCCGGTGTGAAATTAGGGTTACCGTTTAATAAAATTTTCCTACCTTCAGGGAAATATTTCAGTAGGTGGGTCCGCACGGTATAATTATCTCGAGAGAATTGACGCACTTGCTCAACGTACTCAATCAAGCTGTGTCATGTTGATATCAGGGCAGTAAACCAAATTAAAATATGGACCAAATAAAAAAAATGTCTTTTAGTTTTAAAAGACATTTTTTTTCTTTGTACTAATTTCCTACTAATTAAAAAAAGATTATAAATAAATTTTATAGCAAATGACAACTCGAACCAAATGTCATGCAGTGACATTTCACTTGATGACAGCGTCAGTTGCAAGTTTGCCCACGCGCCAAAAGATTCTTGTCGGAATAAAACCTAACTTTTTCAATAAAAAACCCTATTCTTAAAAAATATATTATAGAAAACGCCAATACCACTTTATTAACTTCTTAAGTAGTGATTAATTCTGATCGAATTTTGCCCATAAAGGGGCTCAAATAGTAGCTGTTTTAGTAATTACTTAATAACTAGTTAATTTAGAGCATAAGCCGCATGACAGGCTAATCGAACATTGTAGCTGTTCAGTGTTGAATATGTAAACTTTGACTTAAATAAAGCGCTAAATTATATTTTATGCTGTTTTGATTGCCCCGTTTTTTTTTTATTTTCATCAATTTAGGTGGCGTCCATTAATTACGTGAGCTAATTTTAGCAATTTTTTGACTCCTTGATGAGATTTCGTGAGATTTGGCTCAACCCGAGAGAATCTTACGTGAGATTTTTCAAAATGTATCTCTTAAATGCATCGAAATTATTCTAAATAATTTGCTCAATATTTTTATTTAAGACTAATCAACACTACTATTTAAATTTAAATTTCTGAGGAAGTAAACTAGAATTACAGTGAAAAGTAAACAATAAAATACTTAAATCGTTTAACGATTTGTGAAACTTTACGGCGTTCGAAAAATCTTGTTAAGTATTATTGAATATGATTTGACCATATTTTATTAATCTTTTAATTAATTATATACCATTTTTTCGCAATTATACTCTGTTTCTTGCGAAAAAAATTACGTGATGTTTGCCGGGACCCCCCTCTCCCTTAAATAAGTTTAGATAAAATTCGACTCAACCCCCTCCTCCCCCTTGAACACTTCACGTAATTAATGAAAGCCCCCTTACATGATTAATAAGTGTTTTATGTAACAAAAATCCATAAAAATATTATACAAAATGGTGTACTTGGATGCGTATTGCATACACAGTGTAAATACTAGGAGCATTTACACATACCGCGTAGTAGAGCATTCTTCAAATCTATAAAGGGTTATTTTAATTAACTATCTATTAAGTTGTATTAGTAAAAACATACACTTTATACAAAGGTACCTGCTCCGCTCACTGGATAGTGTAGGAGTAGTCGTGGGATCGATTCCCGCATGGGACAAATTATTGACCCACAAATGTTTATTGCAGTCTGGATGTTTGTACATATTTTCATGTTTGTAAACGCACCCACGACGCAGGAATAAATCCCAGTGTTGGACTACGTTTTTTTTTTAAAGAAGAAACATTTTACATATTCTTTATATTCCACGATATATGTATAAATGGCTGACAGAATGTAATAGTGTATAACACAGCGCGAAAAAAGAACTATTTCAATTAGGACTCGAATTTTAAAACGTTATTATATTCCCCCTGTTCATGTTTTTTTTTGTGTTGGTTTTTCATTCGGCGAGCGAAATCAACAATACGTTCTTATAGTTTGAGTGTCTAACAATCCTTAAAAATATATCAGAGTCACTTATACTACAATAACATCTATGATGTCCATCTTCTTTTTTTGGGGCAATTGCGTTTACATTATGTCATTGTACAAAGTTTACGAATATTCATTTCTAAATTAATTCAACTCTCCAATGAACTTGATGACAAAGATGATAATGAAATTGATGAAGTGCCCCACCCTGAATAGTAAAGCGATGGATACTTTACATACCAATTGCGACGGCCGTTTTGAGGAAAATCGAAAAGGCACGTTTTATCACTTTGCTACAATTACCTTCACTCGTGCACATATAGGAATACATAATGGTTAATATTCCACCAACATTACACATTACATTTCGAAATAACACAATTTATGGAAATTAAAACAAATTGACAACATCACTTCTTCGATTTCCCGCCAAAAAAGTCGATGTCCATCTTAGTTAATACTTCATGTTCATCCACCATTTAGTGAAGTGTTCTAATTTTAAGTTTTAAACGCATTTCTAAATAATTGTTTTTTGTGACACCGCTGTTTATTTTTTTTACTTTTATCTAGCAATGTGGCAATTTTATCTGAAGAGTTTTATGTATTTCTCCTCACCGTCCAACCACAAAATGCTGACAAAATCCAATGCAGCAAGTCTATTTGGACATTTTTCATCTGTTTTTCCGCACACCCCTTATTGACTTGAGAAAGTTTAGCCATTACCTCTACCCTGAATTATTCATGTGTGTACTGACCGATCGCCGTTCTGTGCCTCAGCTCTGCCTTCGAAATGGACCATTTAGCAATTCAATTAGCTTCGCATTTTAAAGTCTTTGAGATTACAGATCCAGAAATACTCAAGACGTTGTTGAGTTTGTGCTGTGGAATTAACATTAAGGAGAGGGTTGTAAAGTCGCGGAAAGCGCTAGTCGTTTCCTCGAGTGGCGTAGTAAAATGTAATTGAGCTGTACTAGATTTATAAAGTTAAAAAATAATAATATCAGCCTATACTGCCCACTGCTGGGCAAAGGCCTTCTCTCACAAATCGAAGTGAGAGAGATTAGGTCATACTCCACCACGCGGACCCAGTGCGGATTGGCGGAGGCAGGTTTGTGGCCACCTGTTGTTGGAACTTATCAAGCCGCCTTTAAGGCTTCCAACTCGGCTTAACGACTACCACATTAAGTGGTAACCGGGACCAATGGCTTAGCGTGCCTTCCTAAGCACGGAGACGCTCGAAAATGAAAATGCCACAAACGGTCACCCATCTCAGACCGACGTTGTTAAATTTTAGCTTTTGTCAAGTAACTCGATCGACTTCCCGATCGTAACTCGATCGGGAAGTGGGGTCAGAGCAATCATGTCAAATTCGTCTCTCTCGTTGTCACTGCCTCTTTCACTGCCCGGTGAAAATGAAATTGTACAAGGTAAAGGTTTGTTTTTCAGGTTTGGTAAAGAAACTATTTTTGGGCAAAACTCGGGGTTGAGGTTTTGGGGTGAGATTTAATGAACGGCTTGGTCTTACGCCACTCCTACCATTAGATCGAGTAGCCGCAGATTCGATACCCTCACGGGATATATATTTGTGTGACTCACAAATATTTGTTACAGTGTGGGTACTTATGTATGTGAATTTCATATAAGCAAACGCACCTACAACACAGGAATAATTCCTAGTGTGGGGTTACATCTAATAATAGTAGGAAAAGCGCAGTCGTCCAAAATACACGTCACTCTCGCTGTTGGCGCCTCCCTCAACAAAGCCTCATCGTCACTCCCCGGTGTTCGCTTCGTTGGCAGATTTTTTTGTGGATTGACAGTAAGTGCTCCTCTGTCACGCCTATATTCCTCAAGCGGGGGTGGCAGAGGTGTACTGAGTACACCCACTTTTCACCGACGATGTTAGGTCCCATGTAATAGAGGGCGAGCCTATTGCCATATACCGGGCACAATTCCAGACTCCGGACTTATACTGGGAACTTTTCGTTAGATAAACTACATTTGTACGACCTAGGATGTGATAAGTGTACCATGGATACAAAAATCCATGAAGTGCACAATAAAGTATTTAATGTTGTCAGTTTGGATTTCGTTTTCACCCATCTTAGAAGAATAAGTATCAGTTTAAATAAAAACGGACTGTATTGACAAAAATGTTGTATTACTTGATTTCTTCTAAACACAAACATTCTAAAAACCAACAACAGAAACAACACCAAAAAATGACTTAGGAGTTTTCACCACCAACGATTAAAATATTTTCTATGCAAATAAATGTATCCAGTGTTGGGCATTTTTAATTGTAGGATTAATCAATTGAAATTACATTTGCAATTAAATTCATTTCCCTGGCATACTCCGGATTAACAATGATTTTTGGGCATTAAATGCCTCAGTCCCTTCCGCGATCATGGGTGCTGTGCACTAAAAACGTTGGGCACTTGACAACCACAAATAAGTCGCGATGAAATCCGAAATATTTTAATTGCAACTTAATTATTTCACAATTAATTTTTGCCCAACTCTGAATGTATCTTATTATTTATCTCCTTAATCTATATATTAATACGTGAAGCAAAAACTTTGTACACCTTTTTACGAAAATTGCGCGGACGGTGGAGTATAAAATTTCCCACACTTATAGTTTATATAGAGACGGAGTGCAGAATGCTAATATTTTTTTTAAATTATGCATAAAACATATATTAAATCAATGAAAAAAACATTATACACACTACCATGTATTTGACACAATACACGTCAAATTGATGTTTGTCCTTAATATTATTTGTCTATAGTCTTACTGAATGTCAAACATAACCAGCAAACGATGAAAGAGTAGGTCGAATATCGACCTATGGGCGACCACTAGTCTATATAAAACCTCAATTACATAAAACGGTAGGACGAAGACACCTTCATTTATTAAATTTAAAGATGCCAATAGGATAGAGTGCAGTTTGCATTTAACAATATTCGCAAAGTTACGGAAATTATAAGTATGGTTCAACCAGAATGTTTTATTGAGAGTGGATGAAACTGTATAAT
Organism: Phalera bucephala; assembly: GCA_905147815.2. Taxonomy (NCBI): domain Eukaryota; kingdom Metazoa; phylum Arthropoda; class Insecta; order Lepidoptera; family Notodontidae; genus Phalera; species Phalera bucephala. The sequence continues at coordinate 55,372,260 of LR990609.1, forward strand.
TTTATACTACGAGTTTTGTGTTACTATGTAGAAGAAAAACGCCCCTTCTACTCTATACAAACAAAGATGTAACATAGTTTTAGTAACTTGACGCGATGTCTAAAGAAATCATTATCATCATTAGCTTTCCATAACTTATTGTAGTCCCGTGCCAAAAGTTCTGCTTCCAACTTAGGTATACCATTTTTTTCCTTTTTAAAAATGAGCCCCGCACTAGGATTTATTCCTGTGTCGTAGGTGCTTTTACAAATATGAAAATTCACACACAAATACCCAGACCGGAACAAATAATTTGGGAATCACACAAAGATTTGTTCCGTGCGGGAATCGAACCCGCGACTATTAAACAAAGTGGACGGAGCGGCTTAAGCTCTTAACCACTGCACTAAATCGTCCGTCAATATTACCTATTGAGTCACTAGTTTACTTGTTGGAAACACAACACATAATTTTGTACTTTTTATACGTAAACAAAACTCTTCTCCGCCTAGGATGCCATCTTGAACACAATTTGCAGACTTGTTTTATTTAATTAATTAATACAACAACCTATATACTATCCTTTACATTCATATTCTTTTACACTGCTCCCTTGTCTTTTATTAGTCCTGTACTGCTGTCTTAGCTCTCAGTACTAAAACCTAGTGTTTGTATGCTCTTTGATCAGGATTGTGGTGCATCAGAGACAATGTAGACTGTATTTTGATAATAAAAGAGTAACCATATTAACTCATTTATTTCTCTGGTATCGTATAATTTTTTGTAACCAACGTAACAAGAGAGTTGCCTACCATAATCACTAAAAACCCAAAATAGGAGGGAAGCAGTGTTGCAATGCTCAACAGACAATATATTTTATTTATTCTTACCCCACCGGCCCACAGTGCAGAAAAATATCCAGCTCATCACAAATTTCTAAACATAAAATACTAGTGTCAGCGGCAGGTTGCAGACGGAGTGGTGATTAAGAAGCGCGAGTGCGGCGTTTACACGTAACTGGCGCGATTCCAAACGCCCACTGTTGCGCTTTTTGCCCACTGCGATAGCAGCACTCTTGGAGCTGGCGTTTGCGATTGATATGTCACTTGCGATGGATTAAAAACTAGCAGCAATTTATAAAGAGTCGAGTGATGTTGTAAAGCGTAATTGGATGCATAAAGCCGAGGATCGGGCTCTGTGGCGCACATTGGCAAAGGCCTATGTCCAGCGGTATATGGCAGATCCACTAATTTGGCTGATGTTGATAATTGTAAACTGTCAATAATGTTTACGATATATGTGTAAAGGACACCTTCAGGCTCTGCCGAGGCTTTCCTGTTTCTGTAGTGCATCAGGGATGTATGCGGATGCTGGAAAAGAAACATTTTATGCCACCATGCATAAAAAATCGGCCTCGATTATTCGAAGGTTGCGAAGAGAACAAATAGGTTTTGAGGATTATTACTTTTGGGGGTATTACTAGTTGGGTGGTCTTTGCAAACATACCATTTATGACTTACCGGATTGGTCTCCCATCTGTAAAACTTCAAAACCATATCCCTCATCATAAATACGTAAAAAAAGAAACAAAACCAAAACAAAAAAGATTATTATCTCCATAAAAGTACTAGGAGTACATAACCGACGACGGCTGGTCCGCAGCCGACTATCGCAGAGTTAGCGATAAAGTGCGAGTAACTCGGGCCCCGGGAAACTTCGGCGAGTGACAGACGCGGGCGAGAATAATCTCTTAAGTTTTAGTTCATAGACTGCTGTGTGATGTATAGACGCTGTAAATTGTCGAGACCAACTGATAAAACTAGGCGATTGTTGCTATTACGTGAAATATTACCGGGGTTTTGGATAATTGTGTCACTATCAATTTAGTTTCAATGTTTTAGAGGGTTACGCTGAATACTAAAGGTGAATCAGAGATTGTACCGTTAAATTATGTTTGTGAATAGAATGATTTGTTGGAGTAAACTATTGGCTACGACGATTAAAGAAGAATCGAAAATAGTTTCCGTAAGTACAATATTAAGATGTTATTTAGGACACAAATGATAATACAATATATATATGTATATATACCCTCCGTTGATTCCGGCATATAGAAAGTATGTCGGAAGAAGGGATGACAAAACAGATATAATGCCAAAGTGGAAGGACCACCATAACCAAAGAGACCGTGTCTTATCTAAAAGACAAGTCAAAAGTCTTCGTAACCGGCGAGCTTGTATGAGACGAACTATGTGAGTGGAGGAAACCAAAGAGGTTTGTAAGGAAAGAACCTGTTAGAACTCTGTTTTCTCTGAATACCCTGCAAGGGATATGGTGAGATGATATAGATAGATAGATAGATGATTATACACCTGGTCGAAATGTGTCTCGTCCAATTAGAATGTTTTAATCCCGCAGGTGTGAAATTTTACCATAAGTAAGACAAGAGTGGTATATGAGTTTATTGGCATTTAAAATTATCTTTTTATGCCGCAAGATGAAGAGATTATTGTAAAGTTATGGGTAAATGTTTCCGGAACGAGTAAGTAAATTGTGCTTCTGACTCAAATAAACCAATGGAGGAAACCAACAAAAATGGAATAAGCGGCGACCGGCCCAAACATGTCGCACAGTTGGTATAGTCATACCAGGTTCTTTTGTCCAAAATCACAACTAACACTGTCATAAAGAGAAATGTCACTTCATGACATCCGCAGAGTTGACGTTTGCTATGAAATTTACCCATGCTATTTTTTTAATTAGTAACCATGCTAATTGAAACTGTGAAAATTTCAATTCACACCCTGTCATTATCATACACAGGCCAAAAGATCCTTGCAGCACTATATCAAGGAATTAGAACGTTTAAGTAGGACTACCCCTTCAATGTATGTGGCATATCTTCTATGTATATTCTGATCTATGGCTACTGACAACTTGCTAATCCGAACAAATTCCAATTCCCATTTCATTTTCCCAACCACTTACTTCGTAGCACTAGGAGGTCACGGTGTTCTTAGCAGTCACCGAGGTTAGGCAGCGTTCGCCTCGGCTGAAGGATGTGGATGTGATGGATGGTTGTTTCTGGCATTTTCATATTCGAGCATATCCATGCTTCGGAAGCCGTTGGTCCTGGTTACCATTTAATGCGGTAGCCTTTAAGCCAAGTTGGAATCCTTAGGCGGCCTGATAAGTTCTAACTGCAGGTGTCCATACATCTGCATCCAACAATTTAATTGATATATTATTTTTATTAAAAGTCAAAAAAATAGCCCGAGAAAAATAAGAAAATGACTATGAGTGCGATCTTATTTCAAATTAGTTGAATTTGTCCATAGCTCTCATGAGGGCACGTTAAAATGCTACGGTTTGCAAAAATTACCATAATGAAAAGATACCGAATTCATTAATTAATTAGTAATTGATTTGAAACTTATATCTGCAGTTGCTAATATACTGTGCTGTATACTTTCGCATAGATAACCTACTCGTAAGGTTATCTATGCGAAAGTATAGCCAAATACGACTTTTTTAAGCTGTAATTTACATTTTGTTACCCGTAATTTATTACGAATATACTGATGACCAATCTGCACTGACTTCGCGTGGTAGAGTATGACTTAATTTCTCTCACCATGATCTGTGAGAATAGGCTTTTGCCCAGGAACAGTATTGGCTGATTTATCCAACAACCCCCCATTTCTTTCATCCAGCAATCAGCACAGGTAAAAATAATAATTTTAATTCAAAAAGACCATTTTCAAAACAAGCTTTTATAGCAAATACACAACGAAGATATCTTGCTTAGTTAAGAAGTTCCTATAACTTCCTTCCGGCTCCATCATCAGACCGTGCACACCATCCAGGTCTAACGTACTCGTCAAGATAAATCCAACGAGCCCAAACACGGTGGGGTTATATTGAGGAGTTGGATCGTTCCACTGGCCACCTTTTGGGGTCATCATCAGACCCTAAGACTATCTGGTTATAATACTTATGAATACCAATCTAACCAGCCTAAACACGAGGGGGTTACGTTTTTTCACATGTTCCTATGGCCACCTTCCGACTCCATCATCAGACCAGCTCCATGGTACCATATTATTACATTGTCACCAAACTTACATACGTAAGCTCAGCTTCAGCTCAAACGGATACCCGCTTTTAAGTTTTTGAAAAATAGATCACAAGATTTGAACCAGAAAGACAGACACACAAACATTGCAAGTCAATAAAAGCTTGTAAAAACACCCCACTCCTTTCATTCAGCAATCGGCACAGTTAAAAATAAAATATAGCTACAATCAAACGAGCAGACGCCGTGATACTTCAACGCCTGTGAGAGCTTATTTTTTTAAAATGGCCGCCACCTCCGCTAGTTCAAACAGCGTTTGAGTAGACTCCATTAATATCTCAACTGAACGTGTCCGGAATCCTAAGTTGGGATCTAAGTATTTTTAAATGCACAACCGTCGAAAGAGATTCAAGTATTTTAATGTTTTTAAATGCTACACGCGTTATATGAATGTGGGTATGAGATGTGTTTGAAGATAATTACATTAACTAGCAGTTTTCCGGCTTCGGTCGACAACAGCGCTATCTACCGGATCTATGTTGCTTCTGAATAATGTAACCGTCTAATGGTGAAAGATTCATTAAAATCGGTTAATGGTTTCAGAGCTAATCGGTTTCAAACAAATAAACCAACAAATCTCTCGTCCGTATATAAGATGTATCGCACATAACGCAAGACCTCAGACACCCCAATTAAATAAGTGCTTCAGAAAATTAATGGAAACACCAACTTTTCAAATTTAAAGGCTTTCACCTATGTTTAGAGTACTTTTATACGCCAATTATCAATGAAACTTGTACGTGTATGTGTGCGTATTGAGAAATAGTTTTTTGAATTTTTAGAAATGCATTCAAAATCTCCCTCCAATATTGCTCTAAATCAAAAATAAATTTAGTTCGTTATAGCGCATAGAAGGTGTAACAGCATTTCGTCCGAATTTAAAAAAATACATTAAAAATAGTTTTTTTTTTTTCTTTAAAAAACGTAGCCCCACACTAGGATTTAGTTAGTATTAAAAATAGTTGGAATCAATTCGGTTACCCATTTAGAACAAACTACTTTTGTCTTGCTTTAATTATATAACACATTGTATATACAGACCTCTGTATATTAGCATAGATTGATAGATTATTATTTATTAAGGACTATGAAATAAAACTATTTTACGGATTTTATCGCAGTTAATTTTTTATTTTTAGTTCCCGACGTTTCGAGTGCTTTGCAGCACCCATGGTCACGGGAGGGACTGAGGTGTTAGACGTCCAAAAGGCATAGTTGTTCCGGGGTAGCCTCAAACTTCTTAATTATTTTTGTTGTTGTTGGTCCGATCTACGCAGAATGAGCTCACGGTGTCTTGAGGTCTTGCAGTGTTATGCTTGGTTTTGGATTTGAATATATTAATTACCGGATCCCAAGACGATGGAAGCACCCAGCCATCTCCTCTATTGAAATTAGGATGTTTTTTAATTTCAATAGCCTCGCGAACCATCCTTGTTAGGAATCGGTGTTCTTTCACGAGGATTTGTGGTCCATCAAATCTGATGTTATGGCGGGTGCGGTCAAGGACATGTCCACAGACTGCAGACTTCTTTGAGTCTAAAATAAAAAATAAACCGCGATAAAATCCGTAAAATAGTTTTTTTTCATGTGTAATATTCGCGTAAATCTAAGAACTCAATATATTAAGGACTAGTCAAATTTTACCTCTCTGACCCCATGGACAAAGATGTCGTTCGTTGACTCAGTAATAGTCTATTTACTCTGAAATAGGCTGAGTAGACGGAAGTAAGACCAAGTTCCAAATCAGTATGATCCGGCTAAACCCGCCGTATGGAACACCAATTTCTGCCCCCCTACCGCTAGTGAGAGTGCTACTCATTTAGTACTGCCCAGAAACGTAGAGAGTGTAGGGAATCTAGAGAAGTTTGGAGTGTTTAAGAAAAGCGCCACCGAACTAATAGTGTTTTTGACTCTCCGTTCAATGGAATTTTTCCGTTTATTCCACCTATCTTTGTAGGGATATATATATATATATATATATAAAAAATCTTAATTAAAGTACGACAATATCAAACAGACTAGGAGATCGTAATTCATTAATGATGTACTCGAAAAAGATTGGTGGATAAAATAAGAACCAATTTTTTGCAAAGTACCAGAATTCAGAATAGTAGATAGTGCCTGTAAGGGATTTGGCTTCATAATATAGACAACGTACTTTTCTAGAGTTATGACTTTTGCGAATTGCAAACGGACATTTTTTGTGGTAATCAATTCAGTATTGATGACGGTAATTGAGCAAAAAAATCCACTTAATTTATTTGTTATTTTTTTATTTTATAAAATAAACGTAGCCTCACACTAGGATTTATATCTGGGTCGTCGGTGCGTTTAAAAACAAATTTACAGACACAAATACCTAGACCGAAACAAATAATTATGAGGTTCACAAAGTTTTGTCCCGTGCGGGAATCGAACCCGCGACTATTCAACTCAGTGGACAGCGCGGCTTAAGCTCTTAACCTCTGCGCCAAATCATCCGCCAATTCATAGTAGTAATTACAATTCATAAAATAATTAAGCCACTAGTTGTGCCCGTAACTTCGTTTGCGTTATTTTCAGGCGCGTATTAAGTTTTTTTGTGACAAATGATAGCCTATATGTTTCACCTGGATTAATTCAATTTCCTTGCTGGATTTAATCAAATTTAGCTCAGTGGTTTGGGCGTAAAACGTAACAGACAAATAGACAGAGTTACATTTGAATTTATAATAAAGTCATTAATAAAAATGTGAGACGAAAGAATAACAAAACAGATATACAATGCGAAAGAGGAAGGATGTAGGTACCGGAGAAGACCTAGACTATCTTACCATGACCAAATAGACCGTATCTTATCGGAAGGGCAAGTCAAGTCTCCAAAAACGACGCGCGTGTATAAGACGAACTATGAGAGTAGAGGAAGAGAGGTATGTAAGGAAAGAACCTGTAGGAACTCTGTATTCTCTGCCCACGCAAGGGATAGGTAGACAGAGTTTGGATTAAAAGCAATAGTATCACGGGAAAGGAAAAGCCCCTATCGCATTATTGGTTGTGACAAGCAGTTGTGCCACGAAGGGCTAATCGTTATAGGATTGGTCAAATAACCGACGGAGCGCAAAGGGAGCGCGACGAAAGCGCTTGGCTACGTCCGTTCGTGACGTTTGCCGTCGCACCGAGCGGGGCTACACTGTGTGGCGCGTCCCGTAAATTTGAGTACATTAAAACTCTCCAAGGCGCGTCGCCGTCGAGCTGCGTCGGCTATGTGGCGAAACCTGAATTCCTAATTTCATAACTATACCACTTCATTTTATACACTCCAGTTCCCCTGTGGGGCAACTGATTAACGTTATTCCGCCGCTCATGGTCAACCAATAACAAAAGCGATTGTTCTAAAACTATAACAAAAACTTTCAACCCTTAACTTTTAGGTACGCGGATTTGGAACAAAAGCACCGTTTTGAATAGCGTATACATTATTCAAAAATTGATATTATAATTCGTTATATTTAACTTGAAACGCGGCTGGTGGCATTAAGTTCTTGCATTGCAAAGATAAAACTTTCAAGACGATCATACTCCAGAAACTAGTGGAAAATTATACAACCACTATAACTTGACCCTTCCATTTTCCGCTTAGATCCTTTAAACGTGGAATATTGGCTATAATTCAGGGCTCATAGCAATCTGGTATACCCGCGATGTTTATTAACGTCAAGTGGCCTGGCAGCTAATTCGCGCCTGGACTGACAAATTTAATAACTAGTAATGAAGTACATAGAGAACCTCGCTTGCCATAATCCCTTGGTACATATAACTGTTATGAGAAAATAGATTGCGCTGTAGTTTCAGAACAGGTACAATGTAAACCACAAAAATAATACATTTCGCCTCGTCGACATTTTGTTAATTGCAACACATCCCCTTTCATAGAAAAAGTTCACCGCAATCAACGAGCCAACTCACGTAATTCATCTCACGTCACCGACCTCACCAGACGCGCAGGTGACGTGACTTGAAATACCTTAGTGATAAGTGTAGTTATTTCTGTAGTTTACCTGTATACTCATCAATACGTTGACTACATTGTATCTATGTATTACTATTGTATCTAAAGAGCAGAAATTATAACAAGTTAATCAGGAACCCAGTGGCTTGGCATAAACATGGCACCACATCTACAATTCAATCCAACTCGAAGTTAAATTGCTTTTAGCTCTGTAGTGGCAACATTGAATTATTTGCCAGCTGTTATGAACTGCCCCATAAACAATATTATACGACAGATTTATTTATGCATAAATTCCCACTTCAGTTCGGAATAGTGTGTTTATTTAGTTATGGTCGCCTAGTAGCTTCGACTTGATTCGAGTAACTAAACAAAGTAACTTAGTAAAGACAATGAAGAACAAAAGATGTGTTAGATAGCTCTATTTTTTTTTGTTTTTTTTTTAAACGTAGCCCCACTCTATGATTAATTCCTGTGTCGTGGGTGCGTTTACAAACATGAAAATTCACATACAAAAATACCCAGACCGGAACTAATTGTGGATCACACAAAGATTTGTCGAATCGGAAAGTCGGAATCGAACCCGCGACTATAAGACACAGTGGGCGGAGCGGCTTAAGCTCTTAGCCACTGCGCTAAATCGTCCGTCTAATTGTTGTAATTAACGAAAACTTACGTCATGTAATTGGAATATTTGTGAAACTATCTATCTATATTATCACGCCAGTTCCCTTGCAGGGTAGGTAGAGAGTACAGAGTTCCGACAGGTTCTTCTCTACAAAGCTCTCTGGCTTCTTCCACTCGCATAGTTCGTCTCACACACGCTCGCCGGTTACGCTGTTATTTGTGGAACTAATTAATCAAATCCTTTTTATAAAAAGATAATTACAAATAACAGTTTAAAAAATTAATTAATTTAAATAGGATATCAAGTTTAGCAGTGCCAAAAGGCAGTAACAATGAAATTACAATGACTGTATAAAATTCCTAACATAGCACTAGAAGTTATTTAGAAAAAGTTCTGTTCTTTTAGGACCCTTAGCTACACTGCATTCGATATCGGTTAATAGAATTATCTATTATAACAATTCTTAATATATAAGATGCACGCTAAAGTATAAACAGTAACTTTGTGTCTAAAACCGTAACAAGGTGTCCCAAACTTTAATAGCATCAATTAATACTGAAAGTCAAAACTATTAACGCAACTTTGATAGACCGTCGTGTTTACGAATGCTTTTGATACCCCAAATAACGAACCGAATCACGCCGGCAGAAACTGGGATCAAATCCCAGGACTAATAAATATTCCAATGATTTGCCATCCAATTCGGCCGACTACAAAATCTTTCCAATGGGAGCTGTACATTAGCATATAACCTGTGCAACTTTGGTTTGCCACTTTCGATGCCAAATCACATTTGAATTTACGCTCTATTGAATTCGCACAAAGAATACTACGTTCGTTCAATTACATTATTTAAATTTACAATGTTTATTCCAAAGCTTGAACAAGAACAATCCCTCAAAGAGCTCACCTCTGAATGAAACTTGCTAACAGAAGTTTGTCTTTCCGCCTCTTAATTTATGCGTTTCTCGTTTAATTTTGTTTGATGCCGGACAGGATGAATTTGATTTTCAATAGAAGAGACAATACCAAAGCGTTCTGTATAAACAGGCGACAAACAATAGTTCTCTTGTTGTGATGAGGCCCTGGTACTACTTTGCTTAATTAAACTGTATCTCTTTGTTAGATTAAAATTTGTGATAAAATTAGTGAGTTACCTTTAGATACAGGATTAATCAGATGACGCACAAAATAAATAGCACGATTCGTTATTCATAATACAAGTTCGTAACCCTCATCCCTTTAATATTGATGTATTTACCACGAGGTATTTAGATTTAAGCAGTTGTCAATATAATCTATCACTATTATATATTTAAGAAATTTCACAGCTTTCAAATAATAAAATACAATGATACAGGTAAAAATGAAATGCCAATGACGAAATCAGCAAATTAGCAGTAATTACAAAGGATTAGACGTTAATCCTCAGACAAAAAATTAGACAGAATAGCAAAGATGTGCGCGGGCGCGTGTTTGTGTGTGTGCATGTGTGTGTGTGTGTGTATGTGTAGTGTGTGAGCGTGAGCACGTGTGTGTATGTGGTGTGTGAGTGTGCGCGCGCATGTTTGTATATGTGTGTGTGTTTATGGGTAGAATATTAGCATGATGATGGTGAAAAATTATTTATTATCTGATAATATTCTTATGCGAAAAGAATAAAATAGGTCCAGAGATGAAAATTTATTGTTGTACAGTGCTGGTAATCTATTAAAAGTGAGTATTTTGTATAATTATTTGGTACTTGGGGGGTTGAAAGCAGTGAAGTATTCCTGGTTCTTTTAAGGGAAGTATTAAGATTAATTGTATCCAACAATTGTGGGCAGTCAAATTTGTTATTAAGAATATCATGTAAAAACATCATGTCTAAAAGTTCTTGTCCTTCTTCTAAATGGTTATTTTAAAACGGGTGCATTAATTCAGATAGACCTGATCAATATTGTTAGCTTTATAATTTAGATGCTTGATGAAAATGTGTTGAATTTTATCTACGTATTTTTTGTAATAAGGTCGCCATATGATACTAATTGTAAAATGTTCCTAACGTACCAGTACTATAATGTTTTAAAGCATTGCAAGCCTTCAAATGTGTGTAAAATAAAAGCAGGAGACTTGTATGCTTTACCAGTTATGTAGTCTATGTGAGCCTGAAAAGAATACCTATCATCGAGAATCAATCCCAAGTTCTTCATTTGATTCGCCCGCGGGTTGGACTTATTGTGTTTGTTGTAATGAAAGATTGAGTTACTGCGTTTGCGAGAAAAAGTTATTTGTCTATATCATCACGCCAGATCCCTTGCGGGGTAGGCAGAGAGTACAGAGTTACTACAGGTTAGAGTTATGATCTGACATTTATGGGTATTTATACCTATTCTATTATTTTTATAGTACTCTCCTAGCATTGAGGTAAATACATAGAGAAGCAAACGTCACTTCGGCGCGTCGAAAATGTGTAACGAAAAAGTATGCCGACGTAGCTTTGAATCCAATAAAGAATTTGGAGTAAACATATATCCATCTCTTTTACTCTTGTTCCCCACCATACCGACATTACGTCGATCCGATAGAGGTAGAATTATTACTAGTAGTAGGAGGCTCAGTGTTGCTTACTATATGATTATTTCCCACAATTTAAATGCACAATGAATATAAATTTTTAATGATGTTATGATTATAATTTTTTATTATATATTTTTTTAATAAATTTCGTTACATTTCAGATAGAATCCAATACATTAATTAATAAAATAAATTATTATAGTACCTAATTCATTTTATTGTATATGAAATTAGAATTGTTACACAGATTATTTGGATATTAGTTAATAGTGTCCATTAGAGTATGTGGTCAAACTATAAAAATATTATTCAATGAGTAATAAACAAAACACACCTAATGTTATCTATTGCATTATTTTCAAAATATGCAGGTTGATGGTCGCAATCTATTTAGAGCGGGTAAAATAAATACAAATTTACAAAATACGTATGTCTTCAACAAACTCAGTAAAACGTTGTTGCCTATTTCCTTTTTCCACTTCTTTATACTGACGTTAAGAGTGGTAGGCCGCTTCAGTTACTAGACTGAATGGTCGCGGGTTCGATTCCCACATAGTACAAATCTTTGTGTGACTCACAAATTTTGTTTAGGTCTGGCTATTTTTTTGGGTTATTTTCATGTTTGTAAACGTACCTGTACAGGCCAGCCCGTCCGTTTGCAACATCAGCATTTTTACCTCACATGCGCATTATATTAATTAGTATCATCAGTTCGCAATCGGTTAGCAAGAGAATCGCGCGCGTGCTCACATACATACATATATCATATCATACATTAATTCTCATTTATCATTAAATCATAGAATAGTGATAATTTGGACTATCAATAAACCTTTTAATTATTACAATATCAAGTGTATCATTTATCATCTTCAAAAAACGCTGTACGAGTACAGTCTAACCCGTACAGTACCCACGAGATTGAATAATTACCAGGTGGCGCATTTAAAAAAAAAGGATAGAAAAGTCTTAGTTAATTCCCCAATTGCTTTCTACGACACACGTGAGAACAAATGGGCCACCCCATAGCTATTCTTTAGCGGATCCATTAGGCAATTATGTAACAAAGAATTGTGTACAATATTCGCTTTGAGTAAATAGCTTATATATTTTCATAATATTCTAATGAAATATTTGGAACTCTATACTTTCTGTCTACCTCGCAAGGGATCTCGCGCAAACTGCACCCTTTGGGATCCAAAAAAATTAATTAAATAGATATTCGTATAGTACATAATTATAGGTGACACAATTATCCAAAATTTTTCCATAAAGACGGGAACACCAAATGGTGTTTTAATTGGCAACACTGCGTCTCAAATTTATTTTAGTAACTTGAAATCGGTTTTTTATTTTATTTACTAGTAAATATATGAAAAAACAATAACCTTATGTATGGAAAGTAATTCCGCTTGCGGTTTAGTGATTTTGTGACCTCAAATCGCGTTCTTACACCACGCATTTACCTATTTTGTGATTTTTTATTAATACGTGTTACTCGAGAGATGTCAGGCAGGCCAATGATTGACAGAAGCTTGAAACTTGGCTACGGGCTTATTCTTAGCCGACATACATTGACGCCTTCACTGCTAATCTAGTGTTATGTATATCAATGTCTCCTAGCATATTAAGGTCCAACTGAAGTCGATGACAGTCTACTTCGCTATTTCTTTTTAAGAAAGTCATCTGCATATCTGTCATAAATGAATGCCTATTTCATCCATGAAGGTCCTGCTTTATTATTTTACTTTTAATTATTTAGACAGGTGTGTCATGAGAGACTTGTTTAATTTGTACTACAATGAGAGTTTGTTATTTTTATAATAACATCAGAATACTCGATCCGCTTATTTCGACAGCCATCCCACATATATATTTTGAGTTGTGCAAGGAATGCGTATATCAAATAAGAATATATTAAATAATAAAGGGGATATATGTGATCCCTGAGGAACAACTAAGGTTACGGTCACAAACTTAGATCGGTAACTACCCATGACAACTGCCTGACGACGATTTCTTATATAAGATTTAAGCCATCTGTGTAAAGTTCCTTTTTATTCCCACCGCTTTTAACTGGTCGATAATAATTTTATGGTCCACTCACAACAAATGCTTTTTCGTAGTCGATATATATAACATCTATCTGTTTACAGTGTCCCATATAATATTAGCCCTGTAAAGAAACTGTCCCATCGTTGGGCAAGGGCCTCCTCTCAAACTGAGAGGGTTTAGGCCATATTAGTCAATATATGTACATTGGGTAAATTCCGATAGATTAGTTTTTACTGTGCGAGATTTGAAGAATCCATGCTGAGATATAGGTAGACACTGTTTACAAGAGCTATACAGGTAATCGTTCACGATACTTTATATCATTTTGCCGGAAATATTTACAAGTGAAATGCCTCTATAATTAGTGATTTCGATTTTATCGCCTTTTTATGAATGGGGATAACCTGTGCATCTTTCCACTACTTATTGCTACAAATATCCTACTTCAAACTCTGACATTGATATATTAACACGTTCCAACTAAATTACATTATCAACTAAAGCGAAATATCTCGACTATCTATAACAAAACACAAGCAAGCTATTTTTGCCAAAGCATCCATCTAAACCGTTGTCCCCAAAATGTAACTTCGCACCAACCATATATCAAACGGGCGAAGTTGAGCGGTGCCTCTAGAAAATCTTCTTTGATGTAAACGCACCCTGAATTTTCAGCGTGCCCTGAATTTTAGAGCAAATTATGTTGGGATAGTTCCTTTAAGCGACTATTATCATCTTGGTGTGGTTTAAGTGCACGATAAGTATGGATGGGGTGACCATGCATTAATTTTTAGAACAAAAAATCCTTATAGCATTTATCAGACATTCAATTTATTGTCTCAAGGAGCTACACGTCAACTGATCTATTTTATAAAGTATAGAAGACAATATAGGGGCTAGGCAATATCTTGGTTCAACATAGTAGAAATATGTGTCATATTATAATAATTGATATTATTAGTGGGGCCATCATGATTGTAATATTTCAGTCTAAGGGACGAGCGCTGATGTATCATATATAGATAATTTTGTCTAGTTCAGACTCAGATGTCTTTCTGAAATTTGTTTTTAGTGTCATTGATGATGTAATAACTTCTTGTAATAATGTAATACAAAATCTTGTAGTGTGTTAGCTGAACTGTATGCATCACAATGTTTTTTTTTTCTTGAATAAAATTTATTATCATAGTAATGCAGTCAGAATTTTTGAAATGTTTTTTTTATATATAGTCGAAGTCTTTCGACTTACTTCGTTGACAACTATCCCGTGTTGTTGTTTGTAGTTGTTATTGCGGTAAAATTAGATCTCATTTTAAATACATCCATTTTTGACTGATACAAAGTAAAGGCGATTTTCTTCCTAATCTTGTTTTCAGTTTTAATATTTTTGGTATGTGTTGATTCTTTTTGTTTGGATCTCAGTTATGGATACGTAGCCAGAAATACATAAAATCCGCCAACAGGATCACTTCATTTTCCTAAATTACCTTGTAAGCTTTTCTATCAGAGCTAAGATAAGCTAAACTACAAAAACAACGCGATTCTATTGTCAAAACCACACACTCTCGCACTTCGCAGATACAATGTTCCAAGGATAAACCAACTACTACGGTGACAGGGCACTAAAAACGCTTCCTAAACATTTTGAATAGTCTGCCGGCGGCCATTAGGGGCGGAACTAATGTAATAACAATAATATTAGCCCTGTTAAGAAACTGTCCCACCATTGGGCATGGGCCTCTCAAACTGAGAGGGTTTAGGCCATAGTCCACCACGCTGACCCAGAACGGGTTGGCGAACTTCACACACCTTTGAGAAACTCTAAGGCAAGTTTTCAAAAGGAAATTGAAAAAGCAATACCTAAGTTTGTGCTAAGTTAGTATTACCATAATATTAAGTTTGTAGACTCAATTAACCCAGTCAACTCAGTTAACTCAATTAACTCAGTCAACCTGATTGCCAAGTTTTGTGGTGCTATGATTTAACTATGTGCATTATGTTGTTTTTCTAAAATAAATAAATAACAATTCTAAGTGAAATGCAGCAGAGTCTCAGTTTCCAAACAAAACACAGTCACAGCGCTGCCATGAAGCGAGACCTATTGTTTATAGGCCCTACTAGCTAGCTACATCGCTCTATTTTCATTAAGGTTAGATGAAGATCTATAGTTATTACGATTAAGTTATCGTTTACTATGAAGGAGCTTGAAATGAAATAAAATTAATTAATGATATCTACGGATTTCGTAATATATTTCATTATTTTGTTTATGAAAACGTAGCCCCACACTTGTATTTATTCCTATGTCGTGGGTGCGTTTAAGAACATGAAAATTCACATACACAAATACTCACACCGAAACATATAATTGTAGGCCACACAAAGATTTGTCCCGTGCGGGAAACGAACCCGCGACTAGTAGACAGAGGGCGCGGAGCGGCTTAAGCTCTTAACTACTGCGTGAAATCGTCCCTCCTATGTAAAATTATTGAAGAACTATAATGGTAAATAAAAAACGTTGCCTCGTACTAGGAATTCATAATATTATAGATACACTTTCAAGTACTTCAAACATCCAAGGCCCTTCGCTATAACCAATTAAACACTTTACGTCGCGATGATTTCGTGGTCATTTACCTTTGTGACATACAGAATACCATTACATGGTTATCGTAAGGTTTAGCGTTTGGCCATAAGGGCATTGTGCTGAACAAATGCGTGATACAAAAAATTAAGTATGAATCATGCTCTAAAAACAACAATAAAAAAGAACTTCCTTTCTCATCACAGAACATCAATTAGGAAATGTGAGCTACCAGGATCGCAGAAAAGCGTGAAGGTGAAAATCAAATCTCTATCAATGCCATGTTTTAATAACGTACCTATTCGTATTCATAACATCTCAACCGGAAATGAAATCAGAGCCCCTCGATTAGGGAGTTGATTTTCTGCTTTCTTCGTATTAAACACACGGAAAAATCCCTTTATCCGGATGAAATGGAAATACCCCTCACGGTGCAAGGAATCACGTGTTAAGGGATGTATGCTGAAATATCACAAAATCCGTACTAATATAATAAATTTGAAAGTAACTCTGTCTGTTTGTGTGTTACTTTTACACGCCTAAACCGTTGAACAGATTTTGTTTTGGCATCGAGATAAATTTTATCCGGAAGAAGGACTAGGCTACTTTTTATCTAAAAAAAAATACTTAAGGGTGTGAAATAGGGAATAAAAGTTTGTATGGGGAACCCATCATTATTCAAGTTAGGCATATGAATATAAATTTCGCTAAGAAATTAAAGACTACGTGTTTTAGCATTTTTTTAAAATCATCAATTTAACGGTGTTAAAAACTGTTATGCCTAAGTCAAATTACAACATAACGCATCATAACATAACATCAATTTGGCGCAGTGGAGCTTAAGCCGCTCCGTCCACTGGGTCAAATAGTCGCGGGTTCGATTCCCGCACAGGACAGATCTTTGTATGACCCACAATTATTTGATTCGGTCTGGGCATTTGTGTATGTGAATTTTTATGTTTGTAAACGCACCCACGACAATAGAATAAATCCTAGTGTGGGTCTACGTTATTTTTAAAGAAGTAAAAAAAATTGCTGTTTATTTAGCTTAATAAAAATCTTTTATAAAAAAAGGTAAACCGACTTCAAAAAAAAAAAGAAAAAAATTTAGGGGGGTGTATCTTCAAAGTCCAAAGTTCAATACCGATATCATTAAAATGGGACCACCTCGAAACTACACTTAACCCAACGCATAAAGCATCATCACAATCAGCTCATATATTAAGACGTTATGAAAAAACATAGACGAATTGTCAACCTTCTCCTTTTTTGAAGTCTTTTAATATTCTGATTAGTTCTATGGCAGGGTACCTATAGGATTGACGTTACAACCATATTATCTCAATCTACGTACCTATTCGTATTGTTTGTCGTTTAGGAGTTCCCTGGTGTAACTTCCAAGTCCAAGATCCAATACCGATGAAATTATAATGGGACCAACTTAGAGCTATACTGAACCCAACGCAAAAAGAATCATCAAAATCGATTTATAATTGGCGGAATGATCGCGTAAAAAAAAACATACAGTCGAATTGAGAACCTCCTCCTTTTTAGAAATCGGTTACAAAGTCATCCATACAAGTTGCAGAGTATATCTTAAGCTTTTTTCGTATGTATTTTATACATATCCAGTCTACCATTGAATAGAAGATTTGATGATTCAAGACAGATTTTTTTAAGCATTTTATTGAAAAAATGAATACATCAAATTAAATTTTACTCCATACATTAATTTAGAACATAAAGGAAATCTTGAAATAACACATCCGTTGCTAATAGACTAACAACGCAGCGCTGTCCGCCATCCTACATCGACTATCTGTCATCGGTGATTCGACATCTGACAGATGTCATCTGTCATCGCTCCACAACTAAACACACTCGAGCAATCATAGAGTATTTCTATGACAAGATTAAAAGGTTACTAAAATGAAAACAACTGCTCGCCATTCCATTAAATGATTTTCAAATAATAGGATACGACATATATTTCTTATAATAGAAACACAGTGCATTCATCAACAATCTTCTGTAAATAGACCCTATTTTTGAGAGTAAGGGTTAGGTTCTCCTTAACGTTAGTGTCAACTCCTACGTCAAAATGCGTCTTAAACAAAACGCTAAACAATATCACGTTGTCTCACATCAATAAACATGACAAACGATCCAGATCTAGTAGTCAAGACCTTAAGCCACTCCACCCACTGAATCGAGAAGTCGCCGGTTTTATTCCCGCACGGGACAAAATTTTGTGTCATCATCATCATCTCAGCCTATACTTGTCCACTGCTGAACATAGGCCTCCCCAATCGCTTTCCAGCGTAACCGGTCCGATGCCACCTGCATCCAACGACTTCCTGCGATTTTCACAAGATCGTCGGTCCATCTGGCAGGCGGTCGTCCCACACTGCGCTTGCCAATACGTGGTCTCCACTCTAGAATCTTTCTGCCCCAACGCCCGTCCGATCTACGCGCTATGTGGCCCGCCCATTGCCACTTCAGCTTGCTAATCTTAAGGGCTATGTCGGTGACCTTGGTTCTTCTACGAATCTCCTCATTCCTGATTCGATCGCGTAGAGAAACGCCGAGCATAGCTCTCTCCATAGCTCGCTGAGCAACTCTGAGCTTTTTTATGAGACCTATAGTAAGAGACCACGTCTCTGATCCATATATCATCACTGGTAACACACACTGACTAAAAACTTTAGTCTTAAGGCACTGAGGTATTTTGGATGAGAAGATGTTGCGCAGTTTCCCGAACGCTGCCCAGCCGAGTTGGATTCGTCGATTGACCTCTCTCTCAAAGTTGGACCTACCTAACCGGACTACCTGTCCCAGGTAAACGTATTCGTCGACAACTTCAAGAGTAGAGTTCCCAACGGTGAGTGCGGTGGGTACGACATGGACGTTACACATTATTTTCGTTTTGTCCATGTTCATTTTAAGACCCACTTGTTGAGATACTCTGTTGAGGTCACCGAGCATTCGTCCTAGATCTTCCAGCGACTCCGCCACGACCACAATGTCGTCGGCAAATCGAAGGTGAGTGATGTATTCGCCATTGATGTTGATGCCAAGTCCTTGCCATTCCAAGAGCTTGAAGGCGTCCTCTAAGGTGGCCGTAAACAGTTTCGGAGAAATGACGTCTCCCTGCCTTACTCCTCTTTTTATGGGGATCGCCTTCGTGCAATGCCCCTGTACTCGGACTGACATGGTGGCGTTATTATACAAGCACTTCAACACTTCAATGTACCGATAGTCAATGCGGCATCGCTGGAGAGATCTAAGAACCGCCCAAGTCTCGATCGAATCGAAGGCTTTCTCATAGTCCACAAACGCCAAGCATAGTGGCCGATTATACTCCTCGGTCTTCTGTATAATCTGCCGCAGCGTATGTATGTGGTCTATGGTACTAAAGCCTTTCCGGAAACCGGCTTGTTCGGGAGGCTGGAAGTCATCAAGCCTGCGTTCGAGACGATTCGTGATGACTCTCGAAAACAACTTATAAACATGGCTCAGCAGTGTGATGGGCCTATAATTCTTCAGTAAAGTGTTATCACCTTTCTTGAAAAACAGTACCACCACTCCTCTGTTCCATGCTTCCGGCGTTTTCTCTTCGAGCAAGACGGAATTAAACAGCCTCTGAAGGACTTTAAGTACCGGCGTTCCGCCCGCTTTCAGAAGCTCTGCGGTAATTCCGTCTTCGCCTGGTGCTTTGTTATTTTTGAGTTGTTTGAGAGCCATCGTAATCTCGTACAGGCTGATGTCCGGGATATCTTCAGTGTAGTGTCGGGTTAGCTTGGCTCTTGGGTCTTTTACCAAGTCAACAACAGGTTCAGCTACTGAGGTGTACAACTGCCCATAGAACCTCTCTATCTCCCTGAGCACCTCTGACCTATTCGACGTTACGTTTCCGTCCTCCGTCTTCAGCTTCGTCAACTGGCTTTGCCCAATAGACGCGTCTCTTGCGAACACTTTGGAGCCCTTGTTCTATGCTATGGTCTCCTTAATACGCCTTGTATTGAAGGACCGTAAATCGTGACGCAAGGACTTCAGTATCTGTCCATTGAGCTGCCTATAGGATTTAGCATCATCGGAGGTTTAGAGCGTCATGGAACGTCGCTCAGCCATGAGATTTCGGGTGGAGTTAGATAGTTTTTGAGGTCTATTTTTACGGTGGGGCTTATAATACTTGGACCCGACCGTATGGACAGTCTCTACCAGCCTGTTGTTGATTTCGTCCACTGATGCGCTGCTGTCTAGCAATTCGAAGCGGTTTGCCAATTCGAGTTGAAAGTTCTCGGGGTTTTGGATGTGTGCATAAGAAGGTCGGAGCGTAGACTTCATCAGACGCGATCTTTCCATTTTGACATTAATATTTAATGTGCCTCTGACCATTCGGTGATCACTGCCGGTTTTTACCCTGTGAATCACGGAGACATCATTAAATATTTGTCGCTTGGTGCTCATGATGAATTCTATCTCATTTTTTGTGGAACCATCAGGGCTCATCCAGGTCCATTTTCTATGAGGCGGCTTCCGGAAGAAAGAGTTCATCATAAAGAGTCCCTCCTTCTCCAGATATTCGGCCAGCCTCTGACCCCTGGGGTTGCGCTGCCCATATCCAAATTGCCCCACTCTCAACTCATCATCGCCCCGTTTGCCCAGCCGCGCATTGAAGTCACCCATAACCACTGTAAAGTGTGCTTTGGAAGTATGTATGGCTCTACTAATGTCCTCATACATTACTTCGACGTCATCATCTGAGTATGCCGAGGTCGGTGCGTAGACCTGTATGACCTTCAGCGAATATCTTTTGGATATTCTGAGTATCAGGTACGCTACCCTGCTCGACACACTAGTGATGGACACAATGTTGTCTATGAGTGACTTGTGGACGATAAATCCGACACCACCTTGGGACTGCTGTTCACCCTCCCGGTAGTAAAACAAGTTGCCGGATTTTAAGGTTATCGTGTCCTCGCCCTTTCTTCGGACCTCCGATAAAACAACAATATTCCACCGCAACTTGTTTATCTCTTCTTCCAGCTCAACAAGCTTCTCATCTGTCCTTAACGTGCGTGCATTGTATGTCACCAGGGCCAATTTTCGATGTTGGTGGTAGCCGAATCTCTGCCGGAGATTCTTAGCACCCCTTGTCCTGTCGTTACCATAGCTGCTACCGTGGCCAGGACGAACAGGACCGCCGGGGACTAGGGGCCTGGTTTTATTCTTATCTTCCATTTTAATAAATTGGGGGTGTTTGCCATACTCGCCACGCTTGGCAGGCGGGTTGGCGAGCGCAGTTTTTGATGGTAGAAGTGTTAAGGGAACGCTGCTGCCCATTCCCTAGTTTTCCCTTAGTCGCCTTGTACGACACCCGATGGGATGAGATGGGTTGGTCCTATTCTAAGCCGGGAACCACGCGGTGTGTGACCCACAAATATTTGTTTCGGTCTGGGTGTTTGTGTAAGTGAATTTCGTATTTGTAAACGCTCCCGCAATATAGGAACAATTAATTTCTAGTGAAGGGCTATGTTTTACTAAAAACAGAACAAAATAAACGTTGGCTGAGGCGCTCGTAGCGCTGTGCGACCGCGGTTTTCTTACCAATCGCCAAGGTTAAGCGGTGTTCGGCTTGTCGGTCCGAGATGGGTGACCGTTTGTAGCATTTTCATATTCGGGCGCCTCCATACTTCAAAAGGAACGTCAATCCGTTGCCCTTAACGTGGAGAGTCGGTAAGCCAAGTTAGCAGCCTTATAGACGGCTTGATAAGTTCCACTAGCAGGTGGAGTATGACCTAATCTCTCTTTTCTTAATTTTTGTGAGAGAAGGCCTTTTCCCAGGACTGGGATAGTATAGGCTGATATTATTGTAAAAGTCAGCTGCATTTGCATGATGTTTTTATTAGTGTGATAATTAACACATTACGGCACCGGTAGGGTAAATTACAAGGTACTAGCAATAACATGAATAGCGCAAATGCCCCACTAGTTTAATAAAACAATTTATATTTTCTTCATAACGAACACTCGCTCCGGGCCGGCTCTATAAAGGGATGTTGCTGCCTTCGTCCCTAGCCAGGTGGGTAGAGAGTACCGAGTTCCAATAGGTTCTTTCCTTACATACCCCGCTTCGGCAATTCGGTAAGTAATACTTAGTATTAGAATATACTAGCTTCTTCCCGCGACTTCGTACGCGTTGACTCAGGACGAGTAAAGTATTTCATTAATTCAGGTTGTATAAGGTCTACCGCTCCTGGATCAAATATAGATCACGGTAACCTAAGAGGTGGTTTTATTAGTGGAGGTTACCTAAGAGGTGGTGTGTCTATAAGGTCTGGGGTCTAGACCCCAGACCTTATAGACGAACTAGGTAGATCCTATATTTGATCCAGGAGCAGTGTCCTTGTGATATGTGCTTACGACCTAATTATACAAAAAAACTATCGAGTATATAAACTGTATAAAAAAACTCAATACCGCGATTCACAATTCCGGGCGTCTCAATGAGCGCCATCTAGGGAGGTTATATGGAAACAAAAATGATATAATTTAATAATACGTAAACACAGGTAATAAACTATCTGTGTGTATTTCATCCAAATCCGTTTAGCCGTTTTTGCTTGATTGAATAACAACTATCACATTTATAATATAGGAAGGAAGTAGGATAATACTCAATCACTTTATCTACGTATTGTTGCCAACTTTAAAAAGATTCCAGCATATATTTTGCAGTTAAAATCAATTTGATCAATTTAATTCATAAACAAACCAGATTGCATGCAATGCGAATGCAAGGATTGTGGTTGGTAACGATGTGCTGGAGCAAGTGAATGAGTTCGTATATGCGCCTTCAGTAAGGATAGGAAATACACCGCTGACATAGAGATAAGAGTGAGTGCAACGAACAGAGTAAATGGTGCGATGGGAAAGCTATTCGGGAGCCGGCACTTAAGCCAAAAGGCGCAGCTGGCCATACATAACGGAGTTCTTGTCCCAACGCTGTTATATGGTAGCGAGAGCTGGGTATGTAAGAAGGACAATGAAAGTAGGATAAATGCGGTGGCAATGCGAGCTCTGCGGAAGTAGTGCGGAGTGAATTTGACCGACCGTATTCGCAACAGCGTAGTAAGAAAGCGAGTAGGTATTAAAGATAGTATCGGTGTAAATATGAGAAAGGGTATGCTCCGTTGGTTCGGGCATATAGAAAGAATGTCAGAAGAAAGAATGACAAAACAGATATACAATGCGAAAGTGGAAGGATGTAGGTACCGGGGAAGACCTCGACTATCTTACCACGACCAAATAGACCGAGGATGAACCGACCGACCGACCTTATCTGAAGGACAAATAAAAAGTCTCCGTAACCGGCGAGCGCGTATGAGACGAACCATGAGAGTGGAGGAAGCCAGAGAGGTATGTCTCTGTACTCTCTGCCTACCCCACAAGGGATTTGGCTGATGATATATCTATATCTATCTAGATAGATAGACCAACCAGATTCTTGAAAAAAATTGTTTGGCTGGCTAATCCGTTGGCAAATATGTAGTACGTAGTAAAAATGTCACATTGACGAATTACCAATGACGTGAATAGCGCCCACTAGTTCAATCAAACAATTTATATTTCCTTCATAACGAACACTGGCCCCGGGGCGGCTCTATAAAGGGATATTGTTTCCTTTGTGCGTCGCCGCGCACCCAGCGGCATGTTACGGTTGGTTTACCGGTTCCCCGATGACGTTATCGTCAAGTAATCTCTGGAAAGCGAAATCAAAATGATTCTTAAATATAAATTGATTATTTTTAATTTTTATTCCGTTGAACATATAAATCTTATAAAAATACTGAAGTTTTAATATGCCAATGCGAATTTCAATATAAAGGTGTCTATATTTTTATAACTAAAACTGTAAAACTAGTTAAACATGGCAAATAGCATTAAAATATGGCAATAGGCTCGGCCCCTATTCACCTACTAAAATGAAATGTCACCTACTAAGTACACCCCTACCACCCCCGCTTGGGGAATATAGGCGTGACGGTGTAAAACTAGGGAGTGAAGAAAGCTAGACATGTCTGTATGGAGATAACTTTTGGTACGTACTGTTTGAGCCGATGGCTTTCGAACCAAACGGGTGTCCTCTTTTGATCTGGTATTAAAAATGCTCTTCTTGTTTGAAGATATTGTATAATAAAATATTTTCTTATAAGGGGATGTTCCCCGGACGCAGGCGTACAGTGAAGTGAAAGCGTGGCAATTGGAATGTGTACTGTCAGGGTACACCCTTACAATTTTAGACAATGATATTATTTGTTATTATCCATGGTTATTATTTATTGCTAATATCAAAGCGCAGGCGCGGCCGCAACCCTACTCTATCCGAGGACGCGTGTGCGATATTTTTATACATAAAACGACGACAACGAACAAATTACATATGACTGGCTGTAGTGTAAACAGCCATTTCTCAGACTCTTGCCAGTGGCCACTTTACTTATATTTAGCAACTTGCTAAAGTCAAAACTAATGTAAATCGGCCATAAACAAATAGGACAAAAGGTTGTATAAATACTTGAATCCACGAAAATGGACCCCGTTTTCGTGGATTCAAGTATTTATCCTGTCACGATTCCTTGAATTTGTATTTTAGCTGGCTTTGAATTGTTAAAGAAAACAAAATAGTACTTGATTTCATTTGTTGATTTAAAGGAAACGCTGAATTAAAATGGAGCAGACGTAGGAATTGGGTGACCAGGATTTGATAAGTGTATCATGTACCAGGTATACGGAATTACGGTTCGTGATTAACATTACAAACTACAACTTACAAAGAAAGGTGTAGTGTACTACAAGTTGTTATTTTATTACGAAATCGATTTGTATTTGATTTATTCGCGTCGATTTATTATCGGCACATTCAATGGTGCTAGTAATTCACAGTCCAGCATCTCTACAGACTACAATGTTTGATGGCAGGTCATTAATGTGATGAGCCGGACTTGCACGGAAACACTTGTATAAGCGCACTATTAGTTTTAAAAACTTGACATGCTGTTAACATAAATCTTTTTACAGTCGAAATCGGAACATAATGGTTAGAAAATACATGACCCGTAAAGAAGAAATCTTTAGAAATTACATCTACTACTGGTACATATACTAAAGTAGCATTATTATAAAAGGTCCGATGGATTACACATGCCTAGGCAAAGAATATTAATTTTAGGACGGATTTCAAAAATTTTACAAGTGTTTCCGCTATTTTCAGGCGTGTATTACACACCCTTCAGGTTTTTTAAGTCAAACGGTAGCCTATATTCTTCTATTGGATAAACTGGATAATATCTATGTCCTTACCGAATATGAACAAAACCTGTTCAGCGGTTTGGGCGTGTAAAACTAACAGACAAACAAATAGAAAGAGTTACTTTTGAATTTATAATATTAGTATGGAGTTCATCTATCAAAAGAGGCCTCTTATAATGAAATTAGTAAAAGTTTTATCACAATTAAAGTCGATCTATTATCAAATAAAAATCGATTTATGAATAAAAATCAACTGTGCCAGTCGTACACAGTCTAGTATTCATCTACTGACACTACAATGGCAGATGGCAGCTCATAAAATTGATGACTGGATTTCCTCGGAACCGCTCGTATGAGGCATCGCCGTGACGTCGGCAATGGCGTCATAAGTTAATGTAATCACACTATTAGTTTGAGAGACCCTAAACATATTGCTGTTCTTTCGACTCTTGACGACGACTTTCCACTCACTCTGTTCGTTGCATTTTGTTTACGTATATTTTTGTAAGTACGAGGCGGGTCAATAAGTCCGTGACTTTTTGAATGAAACACAGGTTTTTATATATATATAATATATACGTATATTTTTGTAAGTACGAGGCGGGTCAATAAGTCCGTGACTTTTTGAATGAAACACAGGTTTTTATATAAAAAGTTATTTTATTTTTCAACATAGTCTCCTTTGAGTTCTATACAGATAGTCCAACGTTTCTGCAATTTTTTTATCCCTTCCGAAAAATATGATTTGTCGAGGTCATCAAAATAGGCATTTGTTTGTGAGATGATTTCGTCGTTAGAGTCAAATCTCTTTCCGACAAGCCATTTTTTCAAGTTTGGGAACAAGAAATAGTCACTCGGGGCTAAATCTGGAGAATAGGGCGGATGAGGGAGCAATTCTTAGCCCTATTCATGGATTTTTGCAACAGAAACTGCACATGTGTGCACCCTTGCATTGTCCTGGTGGAAAAGAACTTTTTTCTTGGCCAAATGCGGTCGTTCTATTTCAGTTCCTTATTGAACCGACCCAATAAGTTGGTATAATATTCCCCATTGATTGTTTTCCCCTTTTGAAGGTAGTCAATGTGGATTATACCGCGTACATCCCAAAAAACACTCGCCATAACTTTATTGGCTGACAAATCCACCTTTGCCTTCTTTGGCGCCGATTCACCCCGAGGAACCCACTGTTTTGACTGCTGTTTGGTCTCCGGTGTGTTATGGTGGATCCACGTTTTGTCCACGGTTACGAAACGGCGCAAAAACTCGTCCATATTGCGGTTGAACAACGCCAAATATTCCTGCGAAATTGTCACACGGTTGCGTTTGTAGTCGATTGTGAGCAAACGCGGCAAATCTTGCGGAAATCTTTCTCATTCCCAAGTGATCATTCAAAATTGAAACCACTGAGCCATATGAGATGCCTATGGCCTCCACAATCTCTCTCACTTTCAATCTCCGACCGGCTAAAACTATATCGTGAATTTTTTCAATTGTTTCGGATGTAGAGACCGCAACTGGGCGTCCAGAACGTTTGGCATCTTCCGTGCTTGTACGGCCACATCGAAACTCAGTAAACCACTTCTTTACCATGGAAATGGATGGTGCAGAGTCGCCATAATATTTAAACCAAGGCTAAACTTGCCTTGGTTTGAGTGATGGTTTTTTTCCGCATAAAATAATGCTTAATGAGCACACTAAATTCACTTTTTTCCATATTCTTCTCAAAACGCCCGGTAATCTGCTATCAACGGCTGCCAAGCACAAACTAAATAACGCAGCTTGTTCAAATTTTGACAGGAGTCAACTGACAGTTGCCTGTTGAGCAATGTTGCTATTTCAATTAAGAGGCGGGAAATTCAAAAAGTCACGGACTTATTGACCCACCTTAGTATCTTGTCACTTTAATACGAAATTTTAGATAACGTTCGGAGTATAGTTTCTTCGGAAATACGATTGTGGCGATATTTAGATATGTACTAATATTCTAACAAATCAACCGTGTCTGAGTTAGTCAAATAATAGACGAGTCAATAGACTCGTATTTGTGAATTATTAAAAAGCCAAAAAGGTTTTTTGAAAAAATTATCACCTGGACTGGTAGCCTCCTCAGGTGACAAGAGGGCTGGCTCGTTCCTTGCCTAAAAAATAAGGTTAGCTATCCAGCGAGGAAATGCAGCCAGCGATTAGTATTTTAAATTTAAATGCAATTTTTGTAGTGTTTTTTTCAAGTAATTTATTGCTCAACTAATAATATTGTTAAAACAAATTGGAATGCAAAATTTCTTAGAGTCATAATTAACCATAAATTGTATAAAAACCCTGGAAAATTCATATCTTTCTTTAACTGATTTAAATTCATTAAATCTCGAGAACCGATATAAGCAAGAAAAGCTATATTGTTTAAAAAACGTGCAAAGTTAGCTAATTACCCGTACCCTATTTCGTGTACAGTTAAATCTTCATCCTTAGAAGAGACCCAATATTGTAATTCCAAAACAACATACCAATTTCTTGCAAAGCAACACGGCCTAAATGTAACAGAACTGTCAGCCAACTTGGCACAATAGCTTTTCAGGTCCAAGATTAATTTCTTAACTTCACAATAGGTTCGCTGGTATTCCCGCTAATAGTATAGTCAATTAAGGCCTCCGTCCGACCACTCGGAGTGATTTCGGTTCGCGGCCTTGTATTTAATGACTTGCTAAGTTGTCCGGACGGCGGATAGTGTAACAAGTGCTTTAGATTAATGCTTTGTTGCCTAGTGAAAGCGTTAGGGTTGCGATTTTGTTGCAAATGTATTCTTGGTTTTCATGTTGTCCTGGTACTTTCGAAACTAAGACCTACTAACTATTCGCCGTTAAATAGGGTTACATGTGCCGTCGAACTTAAATTACGTACCTACTTATTTAATAAATCGTCACTTAAGGGCCTAGCGGAACCGACCATTTATCGACCGGAAGACTGATCGTGATGCAATTACATTGCAAAAGAATAATAATGGACGAATATATTAAGCTAACAGGGCTAATATTATTATGTATCTCGCTGAGATTCACGGGCTTTACCCGGACCTTTGAAAGGCTTGCATGGGGGCATGGGTCCAACACGTAGAGACCCTTTGCGAGAAGTTAATGTTATGTAAGCCACCTGCTGAGATCACTTGCTGAAAATGAAGAAAAATATATTATTATTATCTAAAAAATCTACACTATGGCGTAAAAAGCTGCTTTACAAAAACTTTGCTACGATTATTTGATATGTTTTAAGTAAATTCTATAGATCAATTCTTAAGCATTTCTAGATAGAATCAGAAAATGTAAAGCAATAAATATGACTTTATTTTTTTTCCATCAAGAACATTTCGTTTATATGTTATTCCTTATTGTTTTTACCAAATTCCAGAACATGCAGTCAACAATCATATTTCGAAATATTAAGTCCCTAACCCATATACTTCATGCATGGAGTGCAAAAACACTAAGTAAATACTAATGAAACTGACGATAATTTATTTTAATTCCTATAGTAAATATGTAATACTTTACTTTAATTTTTACGTGACTACTTATACATAAAATGAACTGTCAATTATTTTCGATACTCATGTTAGTATTAGTAAGACGTATCTATTTATGAACCCGTTGGTTCATAAATAGATACGTCTTACTTATATATACTTATATACCATACCTTAGTTTATAAATAGATACGCCCTAACAAAAACTAACTATATTCGGATATGCACCAGCATTTGAGATTTAGCAAGTTTTCCTCTAAGGCCTGTGTTCCAGAACGTAAATCAGTCATAAATCTAGATTAAAAGACTAATTGTTGTACTATAATTCTAGTTTTAAAACTAGATTCGCGTGTCCGTTCTGTAGTACGGGCCTAAGAGAACTTGCAAGTAATTATTTAAGTTAAACGTAGATAAATGAAAAATATTTTTGATTATATCGGGTTATTTTTTCCCCAATATGACGCGACACATATTATTTAAAAAACCATTAATCTTTTTTAGTTTCTCTCGTACAATAAGATTTCCATACGATATTTTCCTTTCCGGTTGGTAAACGCACATACGCTTCGAAAAAGCAGACGTATAAGACGGGATTTTACTTTTAGACGAACCCAAGGTTTTTATATGTTTTTACTGTATTAATAAAAATATTATAATATTTTTCACGTAACGTGGGTACTGGGAGTATTTTTTTTAATTATAACGTAGCCCCACACTAGGATTTATTCCTGTGGCGTGGGTGCGTTTACATGGAAATTCACATACACAAATACCCAGACCGGAACAAATAACTGTGGATCACACAAAGATTTGTCCCGTGCGGGAATCGAACCCGCGACTATTAGGCATAGTGGCCGGAGCGGCTAAAGCTCTTAACCACTGAGCTAAATCGTCCGTCGAGTTGTAAGTGCCAAAGAAATTTATACTTAATTCAATAATAATAAGAGGCATGGCCCGTTTCTATACTTATGGTTTTATGCCTTAACACCATTGAATTAAATATTAATTTCGTTTGGCACTTAGAACTGTCCCTTCCTATGTAAAAAATAATATAGTTAAAAGATACCCTAGTCGAGATAGCTTTAAAGCATACCACTTTCCGTTCATTTTACCTCCCCCATAAGCAACAAAAAGATTACGAACAAGTTATGCCCATTTGAATGCAACACCCTCATTTAATGAAGCAACTTGTCGTTCGTTATATCTTCGCCGAGTCCTGTGAACTGGAAACTTTTCTTGTTAAGATCCAACGACTGCAAGAGTGGACTTTTAGCAGTACCTCTTCGTAATCATGATAGCTGTTAGAAGTGTGAAAATATTTTTTATAAATAATATCCATGTATTTTCTGAATAATTTTCTTGTGGGGTAGGCAGGGAGTACAGAGTTCCAAGAAATCCTTTCCTAGCAGTGTGTGAAACGAAACCTACCCAGAAATTTAAAATATAAAGTATCTCTTTCATTACTAAAATAATTTTAGGTTAGCTTATGTAGATATTCTTATACATTACACGAACGTAATGCATATGAGTGTTCCTAAATTATCATGATATACAATACCACTGATCTATTCTTAAATATATCGGAGACTTTACACATTTACAAAAGAAGTTCCAGCGAACTCTTATTAAAACTTTTTTAATATTAAAATTAAAAAGCTCAAATTATAAAGATTCTGTGAAAAAGTTTAATTAAGTTGAATTTGTTCAGTAGAGCAACAAATTTGTTCCATTACTTCAAAACACAACAATTTACTTGGAGTTATTTACATATGTTTAATATAAAAATATATATTCGATTATTATTATATTGACTGCCTCGTCGGTGTAGTAACTTTAATATGACTGACAATCACGAGATCCTCAGCTCAAATGCTAGTTAGGATAAAGTGTACTTTGTTGAAAAGAATCCTAGTCACAGTCCATTGAATTGTTCTCGATATAATGACAATAGGCTATATATAAAGACCTTGCAATTTATCACCGTCACGCCTATAATCCCCAGAGGGGGTGGCAGAGTTGTACTGAGTACACCCACGTTTCGCCGACGATGTTAAATTTTAAATTTCCATTTTATGTTACTATCTTTGGTGGAACAATAAAGTGTTATCTATCTATTTACATTATGACCTAAGGGTTCTACACCTGTCACTGCCGCTTGGAGAATAATGGCGCGACAGTATTTTTTTTTAATTTTCATTTTATGAAATCCCGTTGGCAAGCAAAGTATCCTTCAATACTCCTAATAATACAACAATTATTTAAATAAGTGTTCAGATTGTTATTAAAGTAACAACAAACTTTATTAAAAAGATAGCAACCTTCTTATTGTAATTCAATTTTTTCCCAAAGTATACCCATACACGAATTCACGAAAAACTGTATACTATCTATAGTAGATATCCCTTGCGAGTTATGCAAAAAGTATAGGGTTCCAAGAGGTTCCTTCAGATCTCTCTGGCTTCCTCCACTCTCATAGTTCGTCTCATACATGCTCGTCGGTTACGGAAACACTTGACTTGCCCTTCAGATGAGACACAATTTATATGGTCACGGTAAGATAGTCCAGGTCTTCCCCAGTACCTACATCCTTCCACTGAATACTACCTACGTTTAACCAAACTGCATCGAACCGCTGACAAAGAATATTGCATCACTTCTGTCTTTCATTTTCGCTTTTTTCATCCGCACCCCACAGCATGCACGTCCCACTTGACTTTGCCGAAATAATCACAATAAAAGCAAAAATCCATCAACGAGTTGCATTCCGCGTTCGTCCCCGCCGACGCAATCCTAAGCGATTATAGAGATTCCCACTTTTCGTTGAACTAAGGATGGCGGGTAACAGTAAAAAATATACCTAAATTATAATATGTATGTGGCTGAAGAGAGTATATTAAAGGGATTGAGGTAATCTATACTACTGAGTTCTTAGATTTAAGCGAATGTTACACATGAAATAAAACTATTTTGCGGATTTTACCGCGGTTTATTTTTGATTTTTATGTTCCCGTGATCTATACTAACGTAATAAAGAGGTTTTTTTTTTGTTTGAACGCGTTAATTTTTTAAACCATATGACGGTATTGAAAAATTATTTTTGCATTTAATACCAACTCTTGAAAAAGGTTAGGCTTTTAACATTACGCTACAACCCGGAGCCAATAGAAAAAGTCAGAAAGAACGCAATGTGAAAACAAAGTACTAGCGCGAGCGGACAGTAAAAGGCGCGTAAAACCGCGGGGCACAGCTAGTGATAACATAGAAAGACAGTAGTGAGTGTGTTATTGACGCCAAAAAACGATAAACATCGCCGCGACTGTAATTCGTAAATGGGCGTGGAAAAAGTGTGTACATCCACAACTCCAAAAATGTTATAGACGTAATAGCTAACTCCGGATCGCAACGAAGATTTTTTTCGAAAAACACTTTGAGCTTTAGCGCAGTGGTTAAGAGCTTAAGCCGCTCCACCCACTGTGTCTAATAGTCGCGGGTTTGATTCCCGCACGGGACAAATCTTTGTGTGATCCACAATTATTTGTTTCGGTCTGGGTATTTGTGTGTGTGAACTTTCATGTTTGTAAACGCACCCACGACACAGGAATAAATCCTAGTGTGGGGCTACGATTTAAAAAAAAAAAAAAAAGGTATCAAATTTTTTGTTATTACAGAAATTATGTTCAATGAAGTGCGGTAATGTATTTTAGCACACAATAACTGGTGTGAGGTCACGAACCGTTTTGTGGTTGACTCCGAAATAAGTGTTTTTACAATAATTATATAGATTTGTGACATTGGTGGATGAAGCAAGCCATCTTATTTTGAAAGTAACATCTATAAAATTATTAAATCTAGACCAGGGTTGAAGAAAACGAAAACAAAAAATGTAAAATAATGCAAGTGTATTTTCATTACAGTAAACTATAATCAAAAACCCACGAGCCTAAAATTTTCAACTCCGAAATCGGTTGTACAAATGGCGAGGAAAAAAGTATTAATATTTTTCTTTTTAGGTAAATATTTTTCCTCTTTCCTTAAATTTGCCTACTCAAAGGCACAATCATCGATTGCGAAATCGATATTTGAAGCCCGAAAACAATTGATCCTGAACTACCGACCCTAGCCGACCCGCGACAAAAACCCCGTGCCGACGTTATCTTCCCAGCATCTCGAATTGTTTTCGCTTGCGGCTTATCTCTTTCCTTTGTGTTGGTTATAAATTCGTTTTCTTTGCTTTCCGCCGAGTACCCACGGCGCCATTCCTGAAGATTACCTCGCTTTTTATTTGGGATATCAATTTTGTAAGTGGCCGTTTTTGGGAGTCGCGTGTTGACGCCGAGATAGCTTCTAATCTGTTTGTTCCGCTTCGAACTGTGTTAAGCATTTCCGTACTGCATAATACAAATTTGTTTTCTACGTTCCTTCCTTAAAAGAAAAGGAATGGTCTTTTCGTTATTTCTAGCCTATGAAAGGATGGGATGGGATGGATTCAGTAAAGATGGAAAATACATCGCTGACATAGAGAGAATAGTGAGTGCAGAGAACAGAGTTAATGGTGCGATGGAAAAGCTGCTAGGGAGCCGGCACTTAAGCCAAAAAGCGCAGCTGGCCATACATAACGGAGTGCTTCTCCCAATGCTATTATATAGCGACAATGCAAACAGGATAAATGCGGTCCAAATGTGAGCCCTGTGGAAGATGTGCGGAGGCAAGCTGACCGAGCGTATTCGCAACAGCGTAGTAAGAAAGCGTGTAGGTATAAAGATCTGACGTGATGATAAGGATAGATCTAGCCTCTGTGTCGACACTGTCGATTACAGCCCAGTCGGATTGTATTAAAAAAATACTTATAAAAAGCGTGCACAAGAAGGTTTCTTGCGCGATCCAAGCTGTTTAATCGTATCAGACAGAGCCACCCCATTGATCACCACAATTA
Organism: Phalera bucephala; assembly: GCA_905147815.2. Taxonomy (NCBI): domain Eukaryota; kingdom Metazoa; phylum Arthropoda; class Insecta; order Lepidoptera; family Notodontidae; genus Phalera; species Phalera bucephala. Next base: position 55,405,953 of record LR990609.1, read on the forward strand.
ATTAATCCTTGAGACACTCTTTATAAATAACATCATTAATCACTGTAGCTAGATCGTAAACTATTCAATTGTAACCTAAACATTATATCCACACAATATGATTGAAAATATAGAAAGGAAAAAAAAGAAAGAGAATTAAATAAAAAAGACAAGCCCGCTGAGTTTCTTCACCGGATCTTCTCAGTAGAGGCCGCTTTCCGATCCAGTGTTGGATTAGATTTTAAAAAATGTAAAAAGTCAATTTGTGAGTGCCCCGCAGGTTTATAGAAAATAAATTGAGTTGAATCCACTCCACGTCTACTTTCACATGGTCATCGATTACGGGGTTTACTAAAATTTTATTATTGTAAGTCATTATAGCCCTACCGTTAGGCAAAAGCCTTCCTTCTCTGCTGCCTCTCAGTTCGATATCCTGTTGTTGAATACAACACTTCTAAGGAGTCCGCTTCGTTCTGTCATCTTTGTCTTTTGCCCGCCATGATGTAATTTGTATTTTTGCGGATGGTAATTATTTTTGCCTAAACTGTATTGATAGACATAACCACACAGGTGCATAAAAGGTACAGTATTCTTGATGAAGTCTGTAAATGAAATAAAACTTTTTTTCGGATTTTATCGCGGTTTATTTATGACTTTTATTTTTTATTTTGCCAAAATGGTATTGGATATGGATTGCTTAAAACTTTGGCTGGACTGGAATCTGCTTTCCTTTAACGATAAAAGACTCTGTAAAAATAAAAATCTATACAACAAATTGTAACAGATATTCATATAGTTGTGAGGAAATCACTAAAATTGAATCAGACGGACGATTTAGCGCAGTGGTTAAGAGCTTAAGCCGGCCGGCCCACTGTGTCTAATACTCGCAGGGTCGATTCCCGCACGGGACAAATCTTTGTGTGATCCACAATTATTTGTTTCTGGCTGGGTATTTGTGTATGTGAATTTTCATGTTTTTAATGCACCCACGCCATAGGAATAAACACAAGTCCTACGTATAAAAACAAAACATCATTCAAATACTTAGGCGTTACCATTCATCAGCGTCTTTCGTTTAAAATGTATGTTGAGCAAATTGGTAAACGTACTAGAAAACAAATTCACACAATGAAACTTCTACGTTATTCAGGTAACGATAAAATAATAAAACTTGTGTATGTAGGTTGTGTGAAACGGTCTCAACGCTCGATACTAAAAGTGATGTATAAAAAAAACATTCAGATACCCCACAGATCTTCTATATGCTGAATCATCTTTACCTAACGTTCATCAAATATATAGACATAGAATGGTCACGCAATAATATAAAATAGTCATAAACTCAGATGAATATCCAAAACCCTTGAAACGCTGTATATTTCAATGTGAATCAAAACTGTATATTTCAATGTCAATCAAAAGAAGTTAACTCTTCATTGGCTCAGCGTATGCAAGAATTCATGCTACCTCTCATGTGTTACAAAATTGTAAAATATTGCAACATATAAAATTGTCTAAGACAATGCAAGTAAAAGCGATTGTAAGGAAATGGTTAATTACCCAGTTGTAGGGGTAAGGTGGTTGATTCCTTATCCTACAGATGAGTCGTGGCCCTTTTATTAACCGACTTCAAAAAGGAGGAGGTTCTATGATCGGTTGTATGTATGCTTTTTTTTTATGTATGTTCAGCGATATTTGCGTCACTTGTGGACCGATTTTGATATTTTTTTTTGCATTGGGTTCAATATAGCTCCGCGGTGGTCCCATTTTAATTTCATTGGTATTGGACCTTGGACTTAGAAGATACATCAGGGAACTCCTTAACGACAAACAATAGGCATGTGTAAATTGAGATATTATGGGTATTACGTCTATCCTATAGGTACCCTACTATAGAACTAAGCAGTATATTAGCCAACTTCAAAAAAGGAGGTTCATAATTCATCCTTTTTTTATAACTCCTTTGCTTATGAACCGATTTTGATGATTCTTATTGCATTTGGTTCAGTATAGTTTTGAGGTAGTCGTATTTTATTGTTATTGGTATTAGACCTTGGACTTTCAAGATACAAGAGGGAACACCTTAACGGCGAACAGCACGAATGTATAGATTCCGTTATTATAGTCATTATATTAATCCTGAAGGTACCTTACTTTGCAACTTAGCAAAATAATACAATATCGGTATATAAATATTACTAAATAATTCACTCGTCACTTAAAATTGTAAAATAAAAATCTTTTTAAAAAAAGGTAAACCGACTTCAAAAACCAAAAAAAAAAATATTTGAAGTCGGTGCCAAGTAACCGACTGCACCAACCAGCACCGACTTCAAATATTTATTTTTTTGGTTTTTGAAGTCGGTTTACCTTTTTTTAAAAGATTTTTTGGGAGATAAATATTGTTTGTATTGAAACCTACTTGAAATGGTTTTATTTAGATTAAACAATTAAAACATGTTAGTTGTTTGAGTACAAAATTGCTACTGAAATGTTAAATGTAATACAATTCCACCGTTTTGCTGAATCGCAGGTTTACTGGAGGACGTTCGGATTGCAACATAAATGCAGTAAAAATCACTATATAGAATAATAATGTGCGTGTGATTTTATAATATGACTGGTGTACGATTGTAAAATCACATATACACACACACGCACGCACGCATGCACACCCGCGCACGCACCCACATACGCGCATGAGATAGATTTTATTTATAATTTCTTTTATTTAATAATGATCACTTCTTCTTATTAAATTGATTTATATAACAATAATATTAAATCGATATCGATCGGCAATTTATTTTTTGACAAAAACACTTTGTGATAAATTTCGCTTTTATGAGACAAGCTTTTCCTAATATGGGAGACACATTGTAAAAATAAAATAAAATAAACAAGTAACTCCTAAATTTTACAGCCTTTCGTTAATTTTTAGTTAAGAATACTTACCCGTTGTTAATTTAATTTTTTATTTAGTATTGAGACTTACCTTTTGTTAATTTCCTACTTAAATACTGTATTCTATATTTAGTTTTAAAATTGTATGTCTGTAATTTTCTTTATCAGCAAATAAACATTATTATAACTTCTAAGTTTGCTTTGCAGCACCCATGATCACGGGAAGGACTGAGGTGTTACACGTCTTAAAGGTTGTTCTGGGCACCCTCAAAATTCTTAATTATTTTTGTTGGTCCGATCTATGAAGAATTAAGTCACGGTGTCTTGAGGTCGTGCAGTGTTATGCTTGGTTTTGATTATATTAATTACCGGATCCCTAGTCGATGGAAACACCCAGCCGTTTACTCTATTGAAATTAGGATGTATTTATAAATTTCAATAGCCTCGAGAATCTTCGTTGGTAGGAATCGGTGTTCTTTCATGAGGATTTGAGGTTTATCAAATCTGATGTAATGGCGGATGCGGTCAAGGACGTGTTCACAGACTGCTTTGAGCGACGGTGTTTTAGGTCATCTATGTATTCTTTTACCCGAGTTTTTACTGGTATTTTTGTTTGTCCTATATAAGAGAGACTACATTCACAATCAAGCTTGTATACTCCTGCATCTTGTTCAGAGATGTGACAATTGACAGTCGGTAAACTTAACCTCTCTGTCGGTTTATTGTCGCTCACGGCGATTTATGCGCATGTTCTCGCGAGTTCGTAGTTCTTAGCATGGAATCTTTCGGAATAGCAACTGAAACCAAGAAATTACTGCTTTAGTAAATACCTACTTAAAATTCTCATTTTATTTTAAGAATACGTATATTCTACTAATATTATAATCGCGAAAGTTTGGAGGATGGATATATGTCTATTTGTTACTCTTTCACGCTTAGACTGCTGAACTAATAAATCTATATCTATATCATCACGCCAGCTCCCTCGCGGGGTAGGCAGAGAGTACAGAGTTCCAACAGGTTATTTTCTTACATACCTCTCTGGCTACTGAACTAATAAAACTTTACAATAATCTATATTATTATTTACCCATTGGTGTCCCACTGCTAGGCAAAGGCCACATCCAATATAAGCTGTACACAAGCTATACATAAGCTATACTAAGTATAGCTAGCTTATATTAAGTATAGCTAAATATAAACTATACTTAGTAAAGAGTTGGAAATTATTCCGCATCACTAAAACGCAACATAGCAACGTTTATGAATTGCTGGCGGCAACGAGGCGGTTAAGTTGACGTCATATTCATAATCGCCGCCGCGAATTCAGTCGTTATTATATCCAAAACTTAACATGCGGGATCGCGCAGATGTGGGAATAATTGTAGCAGATGTGTGTCATTGGTACAATTATGGATGCTTCATAGGGTGTCAGGTGCCGAGCGCAAGTCCCATTTTGACAGGTCACATCACGCCAGATCCCTTGCGGGGTAAGAAGAGAGTACAGAGTTCTAATAATTTTCTTTCCTTACATACCCCTCTGGATTTCTCCACTCTCGTAGTTCGTCTCATACACCTCAGCCCATACTTCAGGAAAAGGTGACTTGGAGGATGTTAGGCATTTAGCATTATTTTTTACTACCCGTTCCGTTCGCACCACAGTGTGACCAGGATACGTCGTTGAAATTTAGTTACAATTTATCCTTAGAAATAATAGGCGGGTAAAGTATTTAGTTTTAAATAGGCATAGTATATTTATATCTATGAAGTCCAAGCCGTATTTAAATCCCGGCTCGCTTCATTGGGTTTTACGAAATCTATGAATAGAGATATTTTACGAAACTTTTAGAGAGATTTGCGGTGTACCCGAACATATTAAGATAAAATATAAATAAAACTAATATGCTTTTATAAGCTCACCAAATTGAAACCAAAAGCCGTTGGTGTAGTTATACGTCATCATCATCAATTAGCCTTTGTCTACCCACTGCTGAGTGTAGGCCTCTCCTCTACCATGCCATTCGTTCCGATCCTGTGCTAATGTCATAGCTCCATCTAGCCGATGGTCTGCGTATGGGTTGGCGTCCTGTTCTGGGCCACCACTCTGTTACGGGCTTGGTCCACCTGCCATCTTCACGCCTCATCAAGTGTCCTGCCCATCTCCACTTTAACCTTGTGATCCGTTTACCAACATCTTCAACTTTAGTCCGCCTTCGGATTTCTATGTTTGGTATTCGGTCGACAAGGGAGATGGGCAAGACACATTGATACGTACCAAGTACAAATCAAACCACCCCTTTAAACATAGCAGGCCAAAATGGTAAATTTATATTTTTCTTAAGTAATACCACATCCATCTGAATCTGGCTCTGGTCACAAGTCGGAAAGCTCGAATGTCGCCATAGTTGTGCAGTTATCTCACGCCATACTGTGTTACTAGTTAAGTTCAGTCTTGTACCCCGCATACACTTAAATAATATTGTTAGATAAACATAGCTTCCTAGAAATCTGGATTGTTGTCTCATATCGTATATCACACAGCATATAACACAGTAATAATAATAAAAAAATTGTAAAAAGTAACTTTTTTGCAGCCCGGCGAAATGATGCATGAATTTTGAAATGCACCGTCACGCCTATATTCCCCAAGCGGGGGTGGCAGAGGTGTACTGAGTACAGCTACGTTTTGCCGACGATGTTAGGTCCCATGTATTAGGGGGCGAGCCTATTGCCATATACCGGGCACAATTACAGACTCCGGACTCATACTGGGATTTTTACGTTAGTAAAACTACATTTGTCCGACCTAGGGTTTGAACCCAGGACCTCGTGATCACAAAGCATTGTGCTTTGCTAAAAGACCAACAAGGCAGTCACTTGAAATACCATTTAAAATTCAATATGTGTACAAAATTTTGCAACTCTGCTGTTGGCCGTTGATGAGTTCCTTCGTCTGGAGCCAATGGTGGGTGTAGAATCAGGTCATACTTACCATAAAAATGCATTTTCATTGGAACTGAACTATGTCAAACTTAACTCCCTAGGATAAGAGGAAATAGTTTTAATTCAGCTGCAAGATTTGGCTCAAACTTTGTACGTTTTAACATTGCAAGTAAAAGATTTGTAAAACTCTCATCTTTAGAGGAATAACCGTGGAGTTTTAAACCTTTTTAACTCAAACTGATACAAACTCAAATAATTGATTTTGTATCAGCCCTGCACTTACAAATAGTCAATATATATTTTTTTTCAAATCTAAATTAACTACTGGTGTACCACCGGATCGGAACACGGCCTCCAGTAAAAAGATCCGGCAAAGAAACTCAGCGGGCTTGTCTTTTTTTATTTAATTCTCTTTCTCTTTTTTCGTTTCTATTTTTCTTAATCATATGCATACGTTTATAACTACATATAAGATAGCCTATTACATCTATCTATCCATATCATCACGCTAGATCCCTTGCGGGGTAGGCAGAGAGTACAGAGTTCCAACAAGTTCTTTCCACAAAGACCTCTCTGGCGTTTCTAAATAGTGTATTCATTCACGAAATTCTAGTCTTCATAACAGCACGTGTGGCTCGCCTGGGATCTTGGTCGTAAGAATGACATTCCAAATGTGTGTGATCTAGTCTAGTCTTTTATTTTGACCATTCTTAATTACTCGTTAGGCCACATAAATAAAAACAACTTTTAGTTTATACGATTTTTTTCTTTCCAAAGATATAAAAAGGCGACCCTGAAGAAGTAAGAAAAATCTTGTATTTTTTTAAGATTTTACTTCAACTAGATGTAGTGAAATCCCCTTGCACCAACATCGTGGGAGAAGAGGTTCTTGGAATCTGAGGACGCAAGCAGTTTGAGACCCTGAGCGGATTTCACGCGTGACTCCATGGAGGATGGTAGCGTAGAGTGGCCACAGTGCCGCGATTCCAGACTCAGATGACGCGTTCTTTGGAGCATGGCACTGAGGAGCACCGGTGCGTTCCTAGAGGAGATTCCGAAGCCTCTCCAAAATGTCAATGGCAACTACCATAGGGTTTTTGTCCGTAGGAATCCGACACGCCCCGTAAGCTTCCCACCAGGCGCACAGAACTCCTAAGCAGGATTATGGCAAACACGGTGGTATAAGCGAGAATCTCTACAAAAGACAAATCTTATTGGTTACAAACATTTTGAGAGTAAATATGACTTTTACAACATTTTCCGATAATATTTCGCTGACCTTTTAATCGGATATTTATCATTAAATCTCAGTAAACTAAATGGAGCAAAATGAAGTTTATCACGTGTAATTACATAAATAGAGCGTCATTAAATTTGAATGACACGGCTTGGTTCAATAGTCCAAGGATAGACTGCATTACCTACTGAATCGAGTAGTTGCGGTTTCGACCCCGCTTGAAACAAATCTTTGTGTGACCCTCAAGATTTATTTTGGTTTAGGCATACGTACATGTGAAATTTGTGTGTGAAATCGTCGTTGTGTTCTCCAAAATTCATCATGTTAATACAAAAATGAGGCCGCTGAAAATATTTGGTTAAAAACCGTACTTTGTCAGTTATAAGTAAGTATTAATATATTTTTAGTTTCATGTACTAACATTCTACAACTTAATATAACAGTCTAATACCAACTTAGATCCGAAAGCTGTCTAGTCCAATAGCATTAAACTAAGTCTTTCTCCTTAAAAAAAATTGAAACGAATAAAATCGTGGAAAAGATAAAACGGTTCAGAATAAACTCGTCGGTTCCCCCGTCCACTCACAGCTGGATAATCCAGGGGGATTTTAAGCCTCGCGACGAATGAATCCCCAATCCCCACACGAAATACGGTATCAATGATTACCGAATAGCTGATTAATCGTAATTGGGTAGAGAGTTCCTTTGGAGGCGCGTTGTACCACCAATAGAGTGATTTGCATGAAATTGCAGTATGTTTTATGAAATGAGCGTGTTTAGGGAATATGTGAGGACAGGTATTTTTAAAGATGGATTTTTGGAGTTATTTATCGCCGACCGTAGAGCTTTTTATTAATAGTAATTGGATGGAAAGCGCGTTTGGTGTGGACTCCAACTCAAATTATTCATTTTGTATAAACCCTGCGGGGATTTGACAAAGTGACATATTTCCTTTTTTTCGACTAATTAATTCGGAACGCGGCCTCCACTCGGAAGATCCGGCGAGACGCTCGGCGGGATTGTCTTTTTGTCTAATTCTCTATTAATTTTTTTGTGCAGCCAATAGTACTATGGTTTTGCATAAAAATTAAATGTGTGATATTTCAGTGTGTTAAATGAAATGAATACTTTTAATGTAAGTACTTATTATAGAAGGTTATTAAAGTTATTTATCCATATTCTGTGAGTAATGTGATCTCAAACATCTGTGATTCCGCATTTACCTGTGATTGGTCAACTCTGGCCCATCTTTGTGGAACGCATCTAGATCGTCAGGCCAACGTGTCCTAGGCTTGCCCCGATGTCGATGCCCATCCGCTGGCACCCATTGCGTAACGATTCTAGCCCATCTTTCAAGGTGCATTAGACTAACATGCCCTGCCCACTCCCATTTAAGTTTTGCAGATTTGATGCCCATATCAGCGATCCCCGTTTTAAAGTGCATAGATGTGTCACGAAATCTATCTGTTAATTTTATACCTAATATACTACGTTCCCTTACTCTTTGGCAAACCTTGAGTTTCGACTTTGGAGACTCTGTCAGTGACCACGTCTGAGCACCATAGTTTAGGATGGGCAGACGGCGAGTTGTTCGATTCATCATTAGTCCAACCTCAAGGCTTGGTGTGCTCAGATCTTGGAGCATTTGTTGTAAATCTAGAGCGGATGGTGCAAATAGAACAATGTCATCAGCAAAACGAAGGTTGGAGAGCCTTGTGCTGCCGACAACAATGCCTTTCGCGGACCTTCCGTCTGCTAGCTTCTTGAAAATTTCCTCCAAAGTGCTAGTAAATAGTTTAGAGGAGAGAGGTTGCCCTTGTTTCACGCCTTTTTCTATTTTGAATGTAGGGCCATGGGAATTTAATTTAATGTTGGCAGTACTATTGGCGTATATGCGCTTTAAGAGGTCTATGTAAGTTAGGCTTATATTTTGTTTTTGCAGAGCGACAAATATGGCATACTGTTTTTAAAGTTATCTATATACATAATTAAAACATACAAACAATTCTAATAAACACTAGTTAAAAAAAGGTATAAATATAAATTCACCTTTGTAAAGACTATTATTTATGAAATAAAACTATTTTTTTCGGATTTTATCGCATTTTATTTTTGATTGTTAAGTTCCTAAGTAATGATTAACTTTATTGACAAATGGACCCTCAATGTTTATGTTAATTACAACTAAAGCTACAACTTTTGTATAAGTAGGTGTGTAATCCAATTTAAATAACACGAGCGCTGATTCATTTGCATCGAACGTTTAAATAATTCAATTTTAAAGTTTGTCTCAGTTCGCGGCATAATTTTAATTTTTCACGCTCCCCTCTCCCTCCCAATTTAATGTATTGATTAAAGCGTCTAGGTACCAGGGCGCCATATTCTCAAAGAACTAACTCCGGCACATTGCGTGCATTATGAAGGCTTTACAAGCTAAGTTCCACACTTAACTTGGTCCACTCAGTTTCATGGGCGCGCAACAAGTGCTTTCCATAATTGAACACACCTGCCCAGCTTCGCCGCCTTCATTGTTATGCGCCTCTTGTACAAGAGTGTAATGAGTTTTCTATAAGAAAAATTAATAAAATCTAGTAAGTATGTACCGGCAAACCAAAAAGAGTTTGGTAGAATTTTTCTTTGGTTTTTATTCTCATTGAAAATCTAGTAGGGCGTGCTGAGATTATAACTAAATATAATAAATAATTACAGCTTTTACGGTCCTACTGTGGGTCATGGCCCTCTTTCACAAATCGGCATGAGGGAGAATGGATCATACCTATTCCATCACGCGGACCTAGTGCAGATTGGTGTAGGATTCAAAACCAAATAATCTCGCTTATTAATTTTAACTCCCTTATTTATTTACGCTCGCGGTTTGCCAGTGCTACATAAAGCGTTTACCTGCCAAACTAAAATGGAATTGGGCTGGCCATGTCTGCCGCATGCCAGACAAATCGTGGGCTAAAATAATAATTAATTTGGTCCCTTCTGATTTTAAAAAACATCTCGGTAGGCCCAGTAGAAATGGCGGGACGAACTGGACGTCTTTATGAGTTTGGCTGTCAATTGCTTTAAACAGAGTGGAGTGGAAAGTAGGGCCTTTGTTCATCAATGGGACACCAACGGCTAGATAATAAAAATAATTTACAAGGTTTTTATAATGCTTACATATTGCTTATATTTAGCTTACTTAAATGGAAATGACTAGAAGAAATACTAATATCCTGAGTACATTGCATTCCAAACTATCAAATTAAAATGAACAATCATTTCTTGAATAAAAGTATGACAAATAACTTATCCCAGCCACGGTCGAGAGTAACCAGCTGTAATAGTTTACTACAAATTGTAAGTAATCTCTCTTTGTTACGGCTATATATCCGGGGGACTTGATAGGATATCGAACAAATGTTCGTTCGGTACCCGGACAAATTGCCCGGCTTACCCGGGTATAGAGTGGATCTATTATGTGACGTTATGCTGTGACGTATATCGCATTTAGGATGTTATGCTTTTCAAATATCCTAAACAACTTGTCGAAATAAATCACCGAGGAATATATGGAGCGAAATAATTAAGCGAATTAATTAAATAACACACAGAACGCGAGCTAGAAGCGAGTCGGCTGTTATGGAGGTCGGTCATCAACGTACTAGATCCATTGCGCGGGAGGCAGAGAGTATAGAGTTTCAAAAGGTTCTTTCCTCACAAACCTAGTAAACCTGGATTTCTTGGAGATTCTTGATTTGCCCTTCTGATAAGACACGGTCTATTTGGGCATAGTAGTGGTGCCTAGATCTTCCCCGGTACCTATGATATCCTTCCAGTTTTGCATTGTATAAGAGTTGTAAAAAAATACTAGCTAAGTTCTCCACTGTATCTTTTCAATTAGGCCGTGTTTAGTTTCGATGGTAGTACGAGTAATAACAAAAAACTTAATTCCAACCAGTGATGCATATTTTATCAGTTAAAACATATTTTACTGACGTGATGCTGATAAAGCTGTGCGACAGCGGTGTTCTTACCGATCACCAAGGTTAAGCCACTCACCCAGTACTGCCCAGTATAGGCTGATATTATTATTATTATAATCATTAAATATACTTAATTAAGCAACCTCGTACCAGAAGAAATGGAAAGGGTAGGCCACCCTCTAGGTGGACCGATGACCTGGTGAAGATGGCAGCTAAAATCTGATAAGGTCCGTCAGCCGGTCGTGGTGGCAATCTTTAGGGCAGGCATTTGCTCTGCAGTTACCGTCTCTCAGCTGATGATGACAATAATAAAATGCTGCTTGGACCTATAGGTCTAAATAGCTATAAATAAATGATGTTGGCATCAAGGTGTCAAATTATCTTTGACTATAACACATCGTCACGCCTATATTCCCCAAACGAGGGTAGCAGAGGTGTACTGATTACAGCCAATCTTCGCCGACGATGTTCGTTCACATCTATTAGGGGGCGAGCCTATTGCCATATACCGGGTATAATTCCAAACTCCGGACTCATAATGCGAATTTTTCGTTAGAAAAACTACATTTGTCCGGCCTAGAATTTGAACCCAGGACCTCGTGATCCCAAAGCTATGCGCTTCAGCACTAGACTAACGAGGCAGTCATCTTTGACTATCCTTACATAATATACCAACACCGTCATGCCTATATTCCTAAATCTAGTGTGGCAGATTATACTGTTTACATGATAAAGCCATTACGAATAATTGCTCTATGGTATACATACACGTATCACCAACGATTTAAGGTCTTAATGTGAGAGGAGGCCAGGAATTTATATCTAAACTTAGAAAAAGAAAGAAGATACCTAAAAATCCATAGTAAATTCAATTCAATACAGTCTGTGCTAAACAGATCGCTCCGATATTCCATTCGCGTCGATACTAGACAGAACGGATTCGCACTAATCTAGCTCCGATGAGGCGATTTGTCTCTGGTTCTACGCGGCGCTACGGATAGCTTGAACTGAAGCACATACACTTCGGAGTGGAGATACGCGATCAAGAACAAACGTCTATCTATCTATGTACGACAAGGATCTTTTTGCTCGTGGCTACTAACTAACGCTGTCATCAAGTGAAATGTCACTTCATGACACGCAGAGATACCGTTAGCTCTCATATTTACCCAAGTTCATTTTTTAATTAATAACCGTGCGGACTCACCTGTTAAAATATCTCCTTGAAAATAGGGAAATTTTACTAAAATATAAACGCTTTGTGCCAATCGTTGATGGCTCCGTCAGTTTCGTTACAGTGTTTCCGGATTCAGCTGGTTTTGTCTCAAATAATTTATCATGAGACCCTTATGAAAAGAATAAGAAAAATGCCACGACTGACTGGATTCGTGTAAACAGCACGGTCCAGTAAATCTATTCGCTGATGACAGTAAATATTGCCAGTCGCTGGCACAATGTAAACTATCTTTACACACAATACAATCTACCTAGTCATAACTTGTTAATATAGATAAATAATCATTATATTGATACGTGAAGCAAAAACTTTGTACCCCTTTTTAAGAAAATTTCGCTGACGGAGGAGTATGAAAATCCCACACTTATAGTTTATATATAAAAGGGGTGCTGAATGCTAATATTTTTTTTAAAATTATGCATAAAAAATACATTAAATCAATAAAAAAACCATTACATACACTACCATGTATTTGACACAATACACTTCAAATTGAGAATAGATTAATATTTTTTGTTATTAATATTATATGTCTATAGTCTTACTGAATGTCAAACATAACCAGCAAACGATGAAAGAGTTTTTACATAAACATCGTTTACAGAGAAGTTTTGTATCATTAATTAAATTATCGAATTATGTATGTCAAGTTCAAAGGACAGCATTTTCTTGTTTTGGTTTTTTGTTTCAATAACCAAAAAATAAAAAAAAGGTATTCTTTATTTTATTTTTTTTGTTTTTATTTAAATCATTATTTGTTTTTATTAAATTACTTATAATTTGTTTGAAAAAAATAGGAAATAATTTTCCTCCATTTTCCAGTGTAGCCTTGGCGAAATCTGTGATTTAGAAGTATAGTTTTTGACAATAGAACCTTAATAATGTTCAAACTTATAATTTAAATGAAGTATGATCGAATTTCGACCAATGGGCGATCACTAGTGATAATAAAAAGGTCCCGTCCCACCAACAGAATTAAAAATACTTTCCAAGGTTCACGTTTTTATAACCAAAAATTTTTAAGGAGGGACTAGAATTCGACTATATTAAGCATCATTTGACACGCTTGGGCTTCAAATGGGTGACTGCAGATTATCTAACATAAGCGTCTACCGTTAGTCAACTATTCTTACCAAAAGACAGTCGTTAAAATTACTTCTGAAATTATCAGACCTCAGCATTTTTAATAAGGCCAATAACCGAAATATAGATGTATACACACCGTCACGCCTATATTCCCTAAGCAGAGGCCCCTGGCAGAGGTGTACTAAGTACCCCACGTTTCGCCGACGATGTTAGGTCCCATGTAATAGGGAGCGAGCCTATTTCCATATACCAGGACTCGTACTGGGAAGTTTTAGTTAGAAAAACTACACTTGTCCGACCTAGGATTTGAACCCAGAACCTCGTGATCACAAAGCGATGCGCTTTGCCACTACACCAACGAGGCAGTCTCTGCTGCTAATTTTTTTATTAAAAAAATATTTTCGTCATTTTTTATTAGTTATAAATCCAAGTACCTGAGGACTTAGCACGAACAGATTGACGTTAGTATGTCGTTCTCAAAAAGGCGTGATGTCATGTTCTTCTTTACTTACAGGCGGTTTCATTATTAAACAAAGGATAGATTTGCCGGATACGGATGGAATTTTGATATATTTTGTATGGAAAATCTGTCAAAATTCTACTAACATTTTTTTACGGGCCATTAGTGTGATTTATCTAAATTATCACTCTATATCATCTCTTGCTTATACACCCCTCGGACTTCTACAACTCTCATAGTTCGTCTCATACATTTGTAGTTTGATAAGTATAGCTTATCAACTCTATAGCATTAAACTAACGTCAATCTGTGCTAAGCTGTCTAAACCAATCGTTATATCTATAACATTGTACTATAAGTTAAGCAGACATAGTCGGGAGGTAGTGTGGCATGCTAGCCGCTTTATCTCTAGGCCATTTATTGTGGGGATGTAGCGAATGCAGGCCATTTGTGTGGACGCGTGATATCTTTACGAGACTCCGTAATTTGTGATTGAAATTTTCTTCCTTTAGATTTAAATTGTTAAAATAATTTCTGGTGCAGGATTGTGTCTCTATTCAATAAATGTATCACGCCTTTCAGCCCCCATACGGCAAAAACTGTGCCGCTATAAAAAAACAGTGCACGCCCGCAACAAGTAATGCGCTCGCCGTAAGTAATGCGGAAATCAGGCCTGGCGCTGGTATTCTTCGCTAACGAGTTTGCGTTCCCTATAAGATGTCGGTCCGCCTGTGCAAAGCTAGTGGATACATCACTGAACGAAACTTGCGCGAATATCACGAGATGCCTGAAAGCGACTCCCGTGAAACTGCTGTACCCACTGTCTGGCATAGCACCCCCAGATATTCGTAAACTGTGACGAGCTCTGCAGAGAGGCCAAAAATGGTTAACGACATACGGCACTCCATGAATGATCATACTCGAGCACAGCAATAAAGTGTGTCGACTCATTATCCCTGGAGCCAATAAAAGCGAGGCGCAACCTTTTTAGGGAATGAGTATCGCTAGCAAATCCCTTTGTTCCACCTACTGAAAGTCCCCCACATGAACATAAATTACCATGGCCAGTCTTTAAATAGACTTCGGAGCCAAGTCAGCCGAAGCAAGGAAAACAGAACAGTACTAATTTTAGGTGTTTGTGCGGAGCAACCCAAACGATGTTATATCCTGCTGAGCATGCCCTAAAGCTTGCACGCAGCAATATTTGATGTCTGCTTCTGACAATGCAATCATTGCGGCCACCTTCTGGGCCGCATCTATAAAATTACTATGTTAATCATGTTTGCCATCGAAACTTTAACAAGAAGCCTTTTACACTTGAAGCTAGCTACATTTTTTTCTGAATTAATTCAATTTTAAGACAAGAACAATATAGTTTAAAAAGTTTATTGTGAAAAGGATGGCGTATCAACTCGATAACTTAGCACGAACAGATTGACATCAGCATAACACTATCGAGTTTATATGCTGTCCTTTTTACACAACAAATTTGCTAAATAAAGATAAAATTGACAGAGCGCTTTCTCGACAACGTCACGATAACTTCAATCTATTCGTGCTTAGCCCTTAGATCGTACTTAGCCCTCTGCACGTAGTTTAATATAGTAATGATTGTGGTTTG
The DNA here is from genome assembly GCA_905147815.2 of Phalera bucephala. Taxonomy (NCBI): domain Eukaryota; kingdom Metazoa; phylum Arthropoda; class Insecta; order Lepidoptera; family Notodontidae; genus Phalera; species Phalera bucephala. The sequence goes on from LR990609.1 coordinate 55,421,394, forward strand.
ATGTACTGTAAAACAAACTTTCTTGTTATTCTCATATTTACATTTAATAAATATGCGCACAAAGTCGGTAATTGGCAATTATATGAAGAATATTTTTTTCTATCTGTATACAAAAAAATATGAAAAATAAAATGGAATATTACGTTATCACTTTGATTTTAATTTGCGCACGTAAGTTTTTCTTTGTTTCTATATTTAAGATAAGAATGTATTGTATCAAAGTAATATGTACTATTTTCAAATGTAACGTTAGTGTCTTGCGTTGGTCTGTTAACACGGAACAAAGTATAAAATATATTTTAAATTCACACAACTTCAGCAGCAATCGGAAGGCGTTCACTGCAGGTTAAAGCCCTCGTCACAACGAAGGTTTGTGCTGTATCCATCTAACTTCTGTCTTCCATCGGACGATCTTGTGAGAAGGCTTGCCTACTCCACGAAGCTGTCCCAACGGCCGTCAATTATACAAGGAATGTGCTCAGATCATCCTATAACTTAAGTTTGCAATTCTGAAAACTGAAATTCACACATCGTTTTTTTTAAAGAACGTAGCCTTACACTTGGAAATATTTGTGTCGTATCATTTATAAACTGAAAATACGTGCACAAACACCCAGATCAAAAAAATGTTTGTGGAACACATAAAATTTGACCCGGGCGGGGTTCGAACCCGTGATTACGCGATGCATTGTGTGTGCGAAGTGGCTTAAGCTTAACCACTGGACTAATCCGTCGTCATCTGGATAAATAATGATGTGATATCTTTGATCAAAATGAAACTACATCAAAAACTACAGATATAAATTGACTTTTGTAATGCTAGATAGGGGCAATATATAAATATCATAATATCATCTGGATTTTGATCCAAGTTTCCAGTTTTTAAGTCAGACTAATAATTTTCAACGCATTGATTTACGAGCGTAGAGTCACAGAAGAAATTTAATCATATAATATCTATTATATAGGATATCTATCCTACCCAATTTCTACTTAAATGTGTATGTAAATCTTCTTTAAAAAATCACATGTTGCAGAATCCACAATACAAACAAATAAACGAAATGCCAACATTAGGTTTGAAGACGGAGATGAAAAGGTGAGTTTTTCAACACCAGCGAGATTGCAAAGCATATTTTTAAAATTTTCTGATTCATGCGACACAAACAATAAACTTAGTGCAAGAATCGTTGTTAACATAATTGTATTATAAATAATAATACAATTATGTTAACAACGATTCTTGTAACTCTTTTTTAATAATAAATTCAGATAGAAACACACTTAAGCTTCTCGTAGATTTGCAAATAAAATAGCGACATTCCTTTGCTTCATGAATACCCGATACAGTACCCGATGGTGAATAACTTATTCACTGATTACCATGTTACCAGGGTTATTTGAGTTCATTTTGATTTAAACTTATCAATCATCCAATTACAAATAGGGAGCAACTTTCAAAAGAAATTATTTACTATATTGAAAAAAAATATGTATTTAATTTCTAATCGATTCTAAAATCTTATAAGCTACGTTTCCTAAGGACTAAACAAAACTAAGTATTAAAAATTAACATCAAGTGTGCGTGTGTGTGTGTGTGTGTGTGTGTGTGTGTGTGTGTGTGTGTGTGTGGGTGTGAGTGTGTATGATCCACGCTGTTGGCCGCGGGGCCTTTACAGCTGCGCCGAACAAGAGAGCGAGCGTGCAACCACTACGCTCGAGCCAGAAGGGTAAGGGGGCAACTAGCTCAAGGGCGCCTCAAGGAGGAACGGCCTAGGCTTAGGCAGATCAAGTGCTTTGTTATTGGTCCAATGATTTGAGTTTTTGCATTATCTGGAATGCATACTCCTGTATAATGTTTATAATATCAGCCTATACTGCCCACTGCTGGGCAAAGGCCTTCTCTCACAAATCGAGGTACGCGAGATTAGGTCATACTCTACCACGCGGACCCAATGCGGATTGGTGGAGGCAGGTTTGTGGCCACCTGCTGTTGTAACTTATCAAGCCGCCTTTAAGGCTTCCAACACGGCTTAAAGACCACTTCATTAAGTGGTAACCGGGACCAACGGCTTAACGTGCCTTTTAAAGCACGGAGACGCTCGAATATGGAAATGCCACAAACGGTCACCCATCTTAGGCAGACCGAGTCGAACGCTGCTTAACCTTGATGATCGGTAAGAACACCGCGGTCACACAGCGCTACGAGCGCCTATATAATGTTAAGTGTCTCTGATTAGACTCTCGCGGGATATTGTCATGAAGTTACATACACGCTAAAATAGAGTTCTTAACACAAGTGCCTATACAGTCACGCCTATATTCCCCATGAGGGAGTGGCAGAGGCGTACTGAGTACACCCACTTTTTGCCGACGATGTTAGGTCCCATGTAATAAGGGGCGACCCTATTGCCATATACCGGGCACAATTCCAGACTCCGGACTCATACTGGGAAACTTTTGTTAGAAAAGCTACATTTGTCCGACCTAGGATTTGAACCCAGCACCTCGTGATCATTAGACCAACGAGGCAGTCGTAGTGCTTACAGTGCGACAAGCCTACACATTGAGCATAAACCGCAAACAAGGAAAATTGTGTCTTATTTATTAGTGTTTATCTAGAATTGAAGATAAAAATAGCCCATATATGAAACTGCGCCATTTTAATTAGCATTTATCTAAAACTGTTTACACAATAGCGTTGCTGTAATCTGTCGGTGTAGGTATTGAACTAAATGTAAACAGTACAAAAATAATTATTTATGTATATCACTTTGTCCTGTTTAAAGGAAGTTCTAAATAAAGTTTATTTTCAAAGAAACGATAGCTTCCTATTTCGTTATAAAAACTAGTTCCTGCCCGCCACTTCGTCCGCGTTGACTTTAGAGAGGAACCTAAAATTTTTCCGGGATAAAAAGGATCCTTTGTATTAATTAAGGTAATAAACTATATGTGCGCCAAATTTCGTCCAAGTTCGTTCAACCGTTTTTGCGTGATTGAGTAACAAACATTTAAACAGACAAACTTTTACATTTATAATATTACTATTTTTTTATTTATATCATCACGCCAAATCCCTTGCGGATGCGGAGAGTACAGAGTTCCAACAGCTTCTTTCCTTACATACTTCTCTGGCTTCCTCCTGGAAACTATATTTAATATTTTATTAGCTTTTATTTTTTACCTTTCTTTAAATATCTAAACAGACTGACTATGGTTTCTTTACATACAGCTAGGTCGAACAATCATAGATCGAGATCTATATAGATAGTTCCTCCAGTATTCTGCCTGCCTCTCCTGCTTTATGTGGATCTATTTTTACATGCAAAACAAAGGATCCGAGGAAAGAATTAATCGATTCACGATCTATCCTTGAAGATTAATTACAAATTATAAAGTTACTGAAGTATTTCATATCTCTAAGCTAGCTCAAAATATATTCGCGTTATAAGTGAGGTCCATCACTTATTACGCGAAATAAAAACTTGATTATTCTGTCTGTACATTTTACTGCATTATTATTCACTATATACAGGTGATAATTCTATTAGACTGCCTCGTTGGTCTGGTGGCAAAGTGCATCGCTTTGTGATCACGAGGTCCTGGGTTCAAATCCTAGGTCGGACAAGTGTAGTTTTTCTAACGAAAAATTCCCAGTATGAGTCCGGAGTCTGGAATTGTGCCCGGTATATGGCAATAGGCTCGCCCCCTCTTACATGGGACGTAACATCGTCGCCGAAACGTGGGTGTACTCAGTACACCTCTGCCACCCCCTCTGGGGAAAATAGGCGTGACGGTGTGTGATAATTCTATTACATCGTTCGGACCGATTGCTATTATTTACATTTAAATCATATAATTATATTTTAACTTGAGTCAAATCTGACTGAACTCTATGTAACTAATTAAATTTACCTGGTATATGGGTTTCATGCATGGAACTTATGTAGTAACTTTAAAATAAATAATCGATATATTTCTGTAGTAACCTTAGCTGGTATAAAACGACGTATTACATCAAAACTTTTTGTTTTTGGTATCGGAAGGATACCTGTACTATTTTCCATGTATCCTTCATAACCATTCCGTCGGTCGTTTTGTTGCGGAAGGTATAGGATTCTTCTTTAAAAAGAATTGTCCTGAGGCTGATTCTAATAATTTTTGTAATCATGCCATTCTTAATAAGGAATTTAACTTTTCAGCTAGATAACCGGAGGATTTGGGGATACGTGTTACCTACTGAGTCTGTAAGTTTATAAAAATCTACATTCATCATTTCAGCCTATGCTCGTTCACTGCTGAACATAGGCCTCCCCAATCGCTCTCCAGCACAACCGGTGCCTTGCCACCTGTATCTAACGACTTCTTGCGATTCTCACAAGATCGTCGGTGCATCTGGCAGGCCGCCGTTCCATGCTGCGCTCGACTAATCCTATGGGCACGACGGTGATCTTGCTTTTACGAATGTTCCCATGCCTGATTTAATCAGAAACGCCAAGGATAGCTCTTTCCATTCCTTTCCATTTCCGTAGCTCGCTGAGCAATTCTGAGCTTTTTAGTCAAATCTAAATGTTGAAGTCTAAACCGACCACTTTATTCTTTTAGTTTGAGTAACAGTCGTTAAGTTTCAGAAACACAAGCAAGAGTGGAAAACGGCAGACAATCCGTGTGATTCATATACTCCAACAAAACCTGATTTCACGGCACCTTGGAGAAGAATTAGTCAGATAAGTAATACTACATTTAAAATGTTAATAAAATACGAATGATAGACGGGCTATTAACTTATATTCTCGCGGAATTTATTGATTACTTAAAAGACGGAGAACTTAATAGGTCTATATTACTTAACGCGAGCTATGTTTGTTTTTAGCCCATATTTTTACTAATACTTATTAGACAGTAAATATATAAAAAAACCCTTAGTCGAAATGAAGGATAGCACAACCACCAAAAAATATAATATTGTATACTTCGCCTTCGCCTACTTTGAACATTCGCCAGGGAACATCACACATTTTTTTTCATATTAAGTAAGTTCTGAAAGGTTCTCGAGTGGCGAGCTCGTACCGGAAGACGTGGAGTGGGCAGGCCCCCCACAAGGTGGAGCGATGACCTGGTGAAGGTCGAAGCAGTTAGGTAGAAGCTGGATGCGTACATCACAAAGCCGATCGTTGTGGCGATCTTTTGGGGGAAGCCTTTGTCCTGCAGTAGACGTCTTTCGGCTGATTATGATAAGTACGTAAGTGAGAGGCGCTCGTAGTGTTGTGCAACCACGATTAAGCAGGCACCGCTTTATCTTTACCTTGGCTTCACCACATGCCGTACAATTTCGACTGGACGCGGCTTCTGGATTATATTTATTCTAAGAGCCTACACTGACCCACTGCTGGGCAAAGGCTTCTCTCGCAAATCGAGGTGGGAGAGACTAGATCATACTCTAGCACGCGGACCGAGCGCCGATTGACGATGGCAAGGTTGTAGCCACCGGCTGTTGAAACTTGTGAAGCCCCCTATAAGACTTCACACTTGGCTTAACGACAACCACATTAATTGACAGCCGGGACCAACAGCTTGACGTGCCTTCCGAAGCACTGAGACGCTTGAATATGAAAAACGGAAAACATTTACCCGTCTCAAACCGACCGAGGCGAACGCTACTTAACCATGGTGATTGCTAAGAACACCGCAATTGCCAGCGCCATGAGCATAATAGGAACAAAATTAACTTATATCATCCTATAAGTTACTTTCCGGGTGGAGCAATCAAGTAAAAGCAACCAAAATAATACGTATATTCCTTTCAGAATGCTATGAATATATTTGGGAAATAAAAAAACGAGCCGATATAACCAAAAGAATTGAAGAATGTGAGTATTAAATATTAGTCCGTAATGATAGTAATAGGAGATCAGAACAAGTAAATTACGACGGTATGACGGACGATTTAGCGCAGTGGTTAAGAGCTTGAGCTGCCCCGCCCACTGTGTCGAATAGTCGCGGGTTCGATTCCCGCACCGGACAAATCTTTGTGTAATCCACAATTATTTGTTCCGGTCTGGGTATTTGTTTGTGAATTTTCATGTTTGTAAACGCACCCACGACACAGGAATAAATCCTAGTGTGGGGCTAAGTTTAAAAAAAAAAAATATGTATTAATATTAGAAAAACATTTTTGTCACATACATTAACGTTGTATCAAGACGATTGTAACGATTTATCTAAATCAGAATATTTTTATTTATATAAACCATTATGCTAGCGCCACCTTGCAATTCCCATTTTGTGTATCTTTGTCGGACCAATAAAGACTTAACCATTTATCTATAGTATTAATGAATCGTCAGTAAAATAACAGCCTGAGAGAGCTCAAAGAGCTGACGACATGAACAACGCGGACATAACGCGAAGTCAAACACTGATTAAATATCTTTTTAGGCTATAAATACCAAGCATCATTGGGATTTTCGATTCATTTCGTGACTGGCGGATATGATGCCGGACCTGAAGAATATCCACACATGGTCAGTAAATTAAAATGTTAATCGTTCATAATTTCTTTTTTACAAGATTTTATTTAACTTGCAATGTTCGTTTATTTGGGTCAAATCAGCAAGCTTAATAAGAACCACTTCGACACTTATACTACGGAGTTGAAATTTGATATGTTGGATCAGTTTCAAGCATGACCCAGGTTTGGCTCCAGCCGAGTAAACTCTTCAACGGCCCACAGCATAAACACTTTTGTATACATATTCAGTTTTTATTGGCCGGTTTAACCATTACCTGGCTGTATAAAAGATTTTTTTTTTTTAAGTGTTTTTTAATATTCACTGATTTATTCTTCGAAATAATTATGCCTAGGAAGCAAGTCTAGTGCTATAATGACTAGGTGGTATATTCTCTCTACCTTGGTTTTTCTTAATCTGGTCCGTGAATGCTTGATAGATGATATTTTTTTCTGTAATAATTAATATCAAAGTATTATGTGGCGACAAATAATATGGTGCATTTTCCTTATTGTTCCCATAGGAATTTTCTAGAACTACAGGTACGTTATACAGAGATGAGATAACATAATTTTTTTAAGAGGGAAGCATGAGCTGGAATATGATCTGAAAGTTTTCACAACCACCAGGCGACCATAAATTAAGTATCGGTGTCAAGAACCCGTATCATCAGATGCGGAAACTCGTTTACGATATTTTCTGAATGAGACCACTGTATATGCGAAAGCTTCTCACTTTACGATCCAAATGACTTATACTAAAACTGTCTTTATTTCTACAACTACCAGGGAGCCATAGGTTGGGCAGCGGCGACAGGAAACTGGGTTTTTAAATGCGGGAGCACTTTAATCAGTTCAAAGTTTGTTCTCACTGCTGCGCATTGCACCCGTGCGTCGGACTTGGATAGTACCATCACTGATCCCGTACCCAAAATTGTCAGACTTGGACACACAAATATAATGGAATGGGTAATTAAGTACCTTCACTACTTTTATGATCATTAGCTTAGTAAGAACAGAGTCACTCAGAATAGATCAAGAATTATCATTCCGAACAGGAGCTTCTGGCACGGGTGTGCGACTCCAACAGTGATTGAAACACCCGTACCATTAATAACATGTACATGATATATTTACAAAGGATTCCAATATATTCATAGCGCGCATTAAAGAAAGTACAAAGAAGAACTAATGTCACCTTGTGGTTGCCACGGCGACCATGTAGCGATGTAAGTGTAAAGAGGCGCTACAAGCTCATAACGCTAGGCGACCGCGATTTTCATAGCGATCACTAAGGTTAAACAGCGTTCGGTTCAGTCAGTCTGAAATAGGTGGTCAGACCTATAGTATAATTTCGTGAAATGATCGTTTAATGATATTCTGAATGTTACTGGAGTACCATTAAACGATCCTATCGCAAAGTTATCGTAACGCAACGCGGTACGTGTTTGAGCAAATGAGGGCCTTGAGCACACTGGGACGTCTCTCGAGCATCCTATAATATAAAACGTAAATGTTCTTATTTGACATTTAATGTCATCAAAATTTTCTATCCTCACCGAGTCGGTCTATGTGCTTTATTGAACTGTCTACTATAATTAGAGACGGCGTGGTTCAGTAGTTAAGAGCTAAACCGTTCCTAAATCAAGATGCTACGGGTACGATGCCTTGCACATGACAAGTCCTAGTGTAACCCACATTTTTCTTTCGGCATTGGTGATTGTGTATGTTGTACAGAAGTAATTCCTAGTGTGGTGCTACGTCTTTTTTAAAGTTAAGAATTTCTCACATATTTTATTACATTTCAGTTCCTTTATCAATTTACTGATGCCAAGATCGTCAGCATTATAGTGCACCCACGATACTCATCCCCGAAGAAATATTACGACATAGCCCTCATGGAGTTGGAGAATGAGATTACATTTAGCGTACACATCCAGCCCGCTTGTTTGTGGACGAATCCTCTATCGAATAGCCTGCCAGCTCAGGCCACGGTGACAGGATGGGGCGCTTTGCAAGAAGGTAAGCTATAAAATTTAAGACGCTTCAACTATTTCCCTCATGAAAGAACACTTTCATGACTTTAAAACAATACCCTTATGGAGTTAAATAATGAGATCGCATTTATCAATATATCCAAACTGATTGTTTGTGGATCAATCCTCGACTTAGTAGCCATCCAGCTCAGTCCATGGTGAGAGAATGGGGTTCCATGCAAGAAGGTAAACTATAGAATACCTACTTTCAACTATTTCCTTCATGGAAGTACACCTTCATGACTCTCTCATAGAGTTGAATTATGAGATCACATTTACCAAACATATGCAACCTGTTTTTCTATGGACCAGCTCTAACGCGAATATTCTCTTAACTCATGCCATGGTCACAGAATGGGGCGCTACGCAAGAATGTAAGCTATAGCACACCTTAAAATTTCAAAATTTCCTCATTGACTTGGAGAACTAGACCACGTTTAGGACCAATCCTAACCAAGCCTTCCAGCTCAGGCCGCTGTGACAAGAACCACTGTAAAAGAAGGTAAGTTTTTCGGGACTCTTCAATCAAGAGACCCTTATGGAGTTGAAGTATGAGATCACGTTCGGCAAGTAAATTCAACCTGTTTGCCTTTGCACCAGCTCTAACGCAAGTAACATGTCGACTCATGCCGTGGTGACTAAATAGGGCGTTGTGCAAGAAGGTAAGCTATACCATACCTGACTCTGCAACAATTTCCCTCCCTTGAATTTGTCTATGGACCCATCCTAACACGAGTTTCCTGCCAACAAAGATCACTGTGCCGGATGGGGTATTGTGTCAGAAAATAAGTTACAGCACGTCTTCATGACTCTTTTACAAAAAGTCTCTCATGAGATTGGAAAATAAGATCACGTTTAGCAAATACATCTAACTAATTTGTCTCTGGACCAACTCGAAAGTAAGTAGCCTCTGAACTCATGCCATGGTGACAATATGGGGCGCTGTATAATAAAGTAATCTATAGCTCATCTTCTTGATTCTTGATACTTTGACAAAAAATCCTTCATGCATACGAAGATCAGCACTCCACCTAGCCTGAGGGCGCCCTGCACTACGTGTTTCATGCTAGTTCGTGTTTCATGATTTTCAGTAATTGATCTCAGCAGGTAACTTATATAACATTAACTTCTCGCAAAGGGCTTCTACGTGTTGGAGCCATGTCCTTATTTAATGTCTTTCAAAGGTCCGGGTAAAACTCGTCAATCTCAGCGAGGATATTAATCTCTACATTCATTACTCTATTGATAGTTTCTGGTGCGATCTCTCCTCGACTGCAAGCTGGTGTGGTCAACGTCATAGACTCCCAAACCTGTGACAGCTTGCTCTTGCGCTCGCGCAACCGAAACTGGTGGGGGTTGGAGGATCATCAGCTGTGCGGCGGTAAACTCACTGGAGACGTTGACACTTGCCAGGTAATTTTTTTGCTATTTTTTTAAAGAGGTTCTCATAGCGCTTTGCGTTGCGGCTCGCTCATTCCGAGATGGGTGACCGTTTGTAGTATTTTCGTATAGAATATGTTAGTTGTTATAAATATGTTACCTGCGTAAATATGTTAGTTGTTAGTCGTATTGTTAGGACTTATGCTATACTACTAATACACACAGACACATGTGTGTTTGTTTATATCCCACACAACCTCTGTTGTCTGTAGCTATATATTTTTTAATTGTTCTCATTTCATTTTCTTTTTGTTTTGTTATTAATTATTTTTTACGGAAACATAATAACTTTCTGTGACCACTCTAATATGCAATACAATTATGGCACCCAACGAGTTCTATTTATATGATCACGCCAGATACCAACAGCATGTAGAAATTTATAAACCTTCCCTCCACAGGGCGATTCTGGAGGTCCACTCCAAGTGAAAATCCCGCTGCCAATTACATCAGAAGGAAATATGCACTACGTCATCGGAGTCACCTCTTTCGGCATTGGTTGCGGGCGCCCTAACTTACCTGGAGTGTATATAAGAGTCTCTAGCTTCATTAATTGGATAGAGGCTATTGTGTGGTCTAATTCCAGACAATAAAGTTCGTCCTCGAAGAGACATTCTCCCTAAAGATTGCGATTAGAGATGTAACGAATATTCGCATTCGCATAAGCGAATATTCGAATATTTGTGGGCATTTGTATTCGCATTCGCTCAATTTATACGAATGTTTGGCGAATATCAACTTTCGAAAAAATATTAAAAGATATATGTAAGTTGTAATTAGAGTTTGCATCTAACTCGTCGCAACGCGTATAATAAGGCCATATTTCAACAAAAACTGATTTGTTCGTGTTAAAAAATGACTAATCACACTACAACCTCAAAATTCATGTATTTCTAGTAATGATCATTCGATAAGTAAACATATCGATCGGCTTTTTTTGGATCAGCTCGGCAAGGTTCGCAATAAGATGCAAACGATGACAAATGTGTGCTGTTTGTCAGCTGTCAAAATAGGACCATGGACAAATAGCGCCAAATTTAAAACTGACTGAACTCGCATTCGCGAATATCGGTGGCAGATATTCACACCCGCATTCGCGATCGCGAATGCTTAAAAATTTATATTCGTTACATCACTAATGCGATAACTGACGACCAACTTTGTGCTGGATGCGTATCCAGCATTTTACGCATGACTTTCAACGGATCACCAGTCATAGGAAAGTTGCATTTACATTATTCATAAATATATACTTACACGTTAATATTTTGTAACAAGTTAATTATTATAAATTTATAATGCTTGTATTTTTTAATTATAACAAGACTGTAGCATAAATAAAATGAAAAAGTTTTTTTTTTATTATAAACCTTTAGTGTATGCGGTACAAAAAAGATTTTATCTGTTAAACTCAAAGTCAAATCGTTTATTTCGCATAAGCCCTGCGGGGGTATTTACAAAATATCATATTTACATTTTTTAAGTTACTAATCTACCACCGTTTTCTTACACATTACATTTTAGACATGTTATGTATGAGAATGAGTATGACTTTTATGTACATTTTTATTAGTAGGTACTCCTATTTGGCTTTTAGGATTTTTAATACTAATTATTTTAATAGAATTAGATATTTTTTTATTAATTCGTATAAGAACCGCCCGTGGCGATAAAATCTTCTCCAATCCCACTTCACTCTTTGCCTGGCGATTAGGTGCCATAGTTTTCCGGCATTTTTTTACAGTCTGCCGTATCCTCTTAGTGTCGAGCTCCTTAATATTGAGGATCTGTCTGGTTATAGTAGTATTCATTAAATGGTGGCTAAAAAGTTTCATTATCTGAAATAACTGATCTAATTACAACCAATATCTAGAAAACTATCTGCTTAATAAAATTACGGCAAAGACTGCTCTTTCACTAGACAATTGACTTAAACAGGTGCCGTGAGCTTCAATTAAATAACGAAATTCAGACACACAAACACCCGCAACAAAAATTTTTGTGTCACACAATCGGGCAGACGATTTAGCGCAGTGGTTAAGAGATTGAGCCGCTCCGATGCGTCTAATAGTCGCGGGTTCGATTTCCACACGTAAAAAATCATTGTATGACCTACAATTATTCGATTCGGTCTGGATAATTGCGCATATGAATTTTCATGTTTGTAAACGTACCCACGACACAGGAGTAAATCCTAGTGTGGGGCTACGTTTTTTTTTAAGAAAAAGAAAATGATTTGTCCTTACGTGGATCGAGCCCGCGACCGCTCAAACCCGCGATGACTCAAGCTCTAAACCAATAGTCCACCATCCAAATTATACAACGGCCATTACGGCAAATACTTAAATTTCACTTGACAATTGTCTTAAACAGGTGCAAGGTAACTCCGAGTGCTTCATTAAACATTCGGCAGGTTGTTACCTCGCTCGAGGCAAATTGCTCGTGAATTCCTCATAAAACCAACACTACGAGCAATAAAACTAGCCTCACTCCGCGGGAGGATACAACTGAAGACCGTTGGCTTAAAGTGACTTACTGTTACACCGTAGTGTAAATTACCGTCCGCTTTTCTTGATAACTCCATACCTCGCTAGATTCCTTGCGAGGTAGCCATAGAAGACGGAGTTCGAACAAGTTTTCTCCTCACAGACCTCTCTGGCTTTTTCCACTCTCACAGTTAGTGTCTATCTTTTTTGTAACGCGGTAGAAAAGTGGGCAACATAATAAATTATACATCTTCTGTAAGTAAAACTGAGATATTTTATGACAGTTTTAACACACTGAAAAGCCTCTTTTAACAAGGACTCATTAAGGCATATTCATCTATCTATTTACTCGTATCCATATCATCGCGCCAGATCTGTTGGGGGGGTAGGCAGAGAGTACAGAGTACCTATAGGTTCTATCGTCACACACCTCTCTGGAGATTATGGCCTGTAGGCCATAATCTCTCACTCAGAGGCCAGGCGACGGGACAGCATATTTTTTTTAATATTTTACTTTATTTAATGTAGTAACGTAGTAACAGTAGTTACTTCATCTATAGAACAACAAAAATCAACCTACACTGTTCCCTGCAACAAAGTCATTTTCTCACAAACTAAGGTAAGAAGAAAATTGATTAAATGATATAATCGAATCAAAATTCCCAAACGACTGCCTCGGCGGTCTACTGGCGAATAATGTGCTTTGCGATCACGAGCTTCTGGGTGTAACTCCTAAATCGGGCAAATGTAGTTTTTCTATCAAAGAACTCCCAGTATCAGTCCGGGGTCTGAAATTGTGCCCAGTATATGGCAATAGACTAGACCGCTATCACATGGGACCGAACATCGTCCGCGAAAAATGAGTTCACAGAGTGACGGTGTTGTAAAATTTCCAAATATAATGCAACGTTACACTACAGTGTAACAGCTCTCCCCGTACCGTAATCTTCCATTTGCAAAGGCGATTTAGATAGATAGACCGGCGTATCTCAGGACTGCACGCACGCTGCGACGCAATCCTACGGCAGTCTTGTTGGGCCATTACAAACAATTTAGATGCAACTAGTTATAAAATTCGACCAGCGAGGCTAGCACGGGAACAAGACCTTTGTAAGACCAAATAAGAAGAGCAAATTTGGTCGGCCCGTAATTGATGCAAATTCTATTTTAGAAAAAGAAGTGTAAAGTGGAATTTAATTCTTTCTTACTCTTTACATTCTGGCTATGCGAAGCGCTTCCCGGCGCTCCCTGCAGATTAAACCTTGGCGTTACCAATGGAAGCCATCAGCCACGGAAGCTACGGAAGTTAGACTAAGCTCCGAATTGGTATGATCGGGTTAGACCGACCTCCTTGTAAGGCACCACCATGCCTACCATCGGCAAAAATACGGCTCAGTTAGCTTTGCCCAGGGACCACATATAGGGAACCGAGAGTAAATGTTATGGACGTAGAACAACGAATGGTAGATTTGTAGACAATATGCAGATCTGCGCACAACAGTGTCCGATTACAGGGAAAAAAGGAATTTATGCGCCGTAAAAAAAGAATAATAAATGAGATCCCGCCCTTAAAGTTACGTCATGCCGCCCTAAACTCGCTTTCAGGGGTGCTTCATCAACTGAAATTTTATTGTAGCCGGTTAAGTTCTTAGGAATAGACAGTAATTCCAGATAAGTACCTAAAGAATTATTTTTGAGCTTTTTAAAGATTTTTGTTTAAGTGGGAGGCGGCATGTTCCAGTGGCTAAGAGGTTAAAGCCGCACCGCTCACTGGATTGAATAGTCATAGGTTCAATCAGATGCAGAGCATGAAGATGATGATGAGCATGAAACAAATGTATGTCATTTATATCAATACCAGCTGTTGCCCGCGTTGATCCATGTCTCTATAGAATTTTTCCCCATCCCGTAGGAATTTTGATAAATCCTGAAAAAGTTTTTAATAATTATTATTACCTACACCCATGCCAAATTAAGAGATTCTAATAATTGTAGTTACGGAAAAGTATTCACATTTATTCGCTATCCCGTAGGAATTTATTATTAAATCATTATTCTTCGTCCACATTATAAAGGGATTCTGTGTGCAAAATTTCAGCTTTCCAGGTTCAAGGGTTCGGGCTGCGCGTTGATGAATAAATCAATCAGAGTGTTAGGGTTAGGAATTAGCTTTTTATATGTATTGATATATTGATTTAGGCAGAGAGTACAGAGTAGTGATGTAACCAATATAATTTTTAAGCGTTCTCGAACGCAAATGCGGATGTAAGTATTCAATTTTAAATTTTGGCGCCATATTTCTATGGATCTATTTTGACAGCTGACTTGCCGCGCGAGTCGCACGCACACATTTGTCATTTTTTCCACCTTATTCCAAGCATTACCAAGCTGATCCGAAAAAGGCCAATCGATACCGGTATGTTTACTTAACGAACGACCGTTACTAGAAAGACAGGTAAATTTTGAAGTCAAAGTGTGATTAGTTATTATTTAACATGAGTAAATCAGTTTCTAGTGATATATGGACTTATTTTACGTTTTGCGATGCTGAACGAGCTAGATAGAAACTCTATTGACATCTTATATATGTATATCTTATAATATTTTATGATAATATTATATACATCTTATAATATTTTTTTGGAGGTCGATAAGGTATGTAAGGTAAGAACCTATTGGAACTCTGCACTCCCTGCCTACCCCGCAAGTGATCTGGCGTGCCGATATAGATAGATAGATAGATAAATATTTGCAAAACATTCGCATAAATTGTTCAAATTCGAATGCGAACATTCGTTACATCACTAGTACAGAGTTCAAATAGGTTCTTAGTTTTTTTCTTCTTACAGACTTTTCTGACTCATAGAAGTCACACTCGAGAGTGTGATCCACGAATACTTTTTTTTATATAAAACGTAGCCCCACACTAGGATTTATTCCTGTATCGTGGATGCGTTTACAAACATGAAAATTCACATACACAAATACCCAAACCGAAACAAATAATTGTGAGTTACACAAAGTCGAACCCGCGACTATTCGACAAAGTGGGCGGAGTGGCCGAAGCTATTAACCACTGCGCCAAATCGTCAATCATTTTTTTGTTTAAAATTCAAATCAATTTGTTTAGTCGCGGTGTTCTTGTCTGTAAATTTCATATTTGTAAACACACCCACGGCACAGGAATAATTCCTAGTAGGAGGCTCAGTTTTAAGTATAAATAGTAAAAAAAAAATTATTCATTAATAAAGAAAAATATGTTTGACTTCAGCAATATAACTTTTAGCACTGCGACATCAAGTATAGAAATGCCACAAAACATGTTTAGTTATAACTCGAATTGTGTAAAATTCGAGTGTACTTGGGGTGTTTGAAATGAAGGCACACACTAGTAAGCCAGTCCCTCTACTCCGAACAACTGTACTAACCACTCTCCAATATCGAGAAATACGGGCGTGGAAGGTACTTTATTTGCTTTTTTATGATTTATGTGAGTATCAGTATAGCAAACACCCATTTCAAATTCAATCACCATTGCCACTTATCATATAATACTCGTATGTACTTTTTATATATCTAGAATATTACATACAATCTTTAAAAGTACAACCCATACAAAATCTTATAAAACACGTTAATCCAGACCCTTTAAAAAATGTAAAACATTCGCTATAAAAAAATGTAATAACCTTATTTTATGTCAAAAAAAATCCTATCCGCAGAGTTAAACAGATACAAAAAAATATTTTCTAATATGCAAATACTGCCATCAACACATGTTCTGGAGAAAAAAATGCAAATCATGGTAAGGCGACCTAAACCTCTCTTTTATAGGATCCCATAAATTAGAGAGGACCAGAGCCGAGAAATATTTATATATTTCTCGGCTCTGGTTGCTATTAAACTGGGCCCACTGAAAAAAGTCCGTGTCAAACATTTTTTCTCCCAACCTTATAAAGCAGGTTTATTTATGACTGGTACGTTTTTATTTTTGTCTATGTTTTACTATCTTCAGAGCTGTTAACATACAGTATACATTTTATAGATATGTGTATGATGACTGTATTTATAAAAAACACCGTCACGCCTATATTCCCCAACCGGGGGTGGCAGAGGTGTAATGAGTACACTTTTCGCCGACCATGTTAGGGCCCATGTAATAGGGAGCGAGCCAATTCCAGACTCCGGACTCATACTGGAAATGTTTGGTTAGAAAAACTACACTTGTCTAACATATAAAGCGATATATAGCGATGCGCTTTACCACAAGACCAACGAGGCCATCTGTGACTTGTTGACTGTGTTAAGGTCTTAATGGTTCACATTCTAATAAAATGTTAGGACTCCTAAAGGTGGAGTTACATGTGTAATATTTTCCTTATCGCTAGGTTGGGCGTAAAATAGCACGTATGATTTCACGTTGAAACTAGCTATCATACACATTAATGAAACAATGCGGAGATCTACGAGTATATTTTTATATCATCACACCAGATCCATTGCGGGATAGGGGAGTAGGGATCATTGTAATGCGGAGATGCAATACAAAAAGTTATGGTGGATCCGCCGAGAGTATCCATAAGGCATACTTTATAGACATATTGGCCATACCCAAAACAAAGCGTCCAGCTGCGCCCGCGATGGCGTGCACGGTGGCGATCTGTTCCTGCAGTAGTATTTGTATGGACGTGTTCGCACCAACGTGTCCTGCGACCTGCACGCGCTATCTATGCCTCGTCTGCACGCGCGATCATACGAAGATACTGATTGCCACCGCGGGCGTGCCTTAAGTCTTATTGCTGTAATGAGAACTTGCTTGATCGATAACCATATACCAAACTAACAGTTCCCCGCGCCTTTGCACTCGGTCGACTCTCTGGATAATGTAGCTTTCTTATAGTGAAAGAATTATGAAAATCGAGTCAGTAGTTTAAGAGTTTGACTATATACAAACTGACAAATCTTTCTATATTATTAGTATAGATAATATTTCTTCGTTAGTTATTAAACGTTAAAATTTTCGTGCTAAGCCCTCCGAAATAAAACACCTGTGTTTAAAAAAAATTCATTTGTCCTATTCTCTTACAACATAAGAGAAAAACGGATGGATAGATGAAACTTTGTTTCTATTATCTCTAAGCGAAGACCTTCAGAATTTTTAATCTCATAGATTAAGATTAATGTAAAATAGAACTTTTCATAACGCGCTGTCAAATACAAGATTTTTTTCTCATTACGTGCCCCACATAGGATAAATTAATCAAAGTTGGAAACTTAGATTAAGTTCAGTTAAGTTATTAAAGGGCAGTGCGGCAGCTCCGTCGGTAAGGATACTGGATTATTGGTTTTTCTAATGATATACTTTGGAAACCGACCATCTCACTTATATATACTTACGTCATTGGCCCTTATAGTCCTACAAGGATCTTTTAGCCTGTGGATGACATTGACTGGGGAACGTTATGAAATAAAACTATTTTCGGATTTTATCGCGGTTTATTTTTAGAAGCCAGAGAGGTATGTAAGGAAAGAACCTGTTGGAACTCTGTACTCTCTGCCTACCCCGCAAGGGATGTGATGATATAGAATTTCCCAATTAATCTTATTTTTATTAGATAGGACTTTTAGGTTCCCGACGATTCGAGTGCTTTGCAGTACCCATGGTCACGGAAAGGACGAGTCCTTCCGAGACGAAGAGTTTTATTTCATGTGTAATATTCGCGTCAATCTATGAACTCAGTAGGGGAGCGTTAGTGTGCAATAAGTGTTAACATTTAGTAAAATCTTCCTACTTCCAAAAAGTTATTTTAACAGGTGGGTCCAAATGATTAGTTATTAAAAAAAAACAACTTGGGAAAAGTTCATAGCAAACGGCAACTCGATATTTCACTTGATGACAGCGTTAGTTCCGATTTAGACCGTGGGCCAAAAGATCCTTGAAGGGCTATATGTATATATACTTACGTCATTAGTCGCGTCTCTCTCACGGGGCACCAGCCCATCGTGATCGCCTCCGTATACCTTTCCCCCACTAAATCCGTTCTCAGGAGTGACTTTGAAGCACTCCTCAATCTGGGAAGCGCCGTCATTCTGGCGGGTGACTTCAACAGTAAGCACGTGACCTGGAACGGTCTCACCACTTCCCCTAACGGTAGGAGCCTTGACGCCCTGGTCGACGTTCTCGACTTTGACGTCATCGCACCTATGCACCCTACCCACTATCCTATCAATCCCAACCACCGACCCGAAGTCCTGGACATGGCGCTTCTAAAGGGTGTCACCCTACGGCTGCACTCCTTGGAACCTCGACTCTGACCATCGACCTGTAGTCATGAGACTCGGTTCCCCCCCTTCCGCCCCTCAGCGACCCAAAAAGACGGTGGTGGATTGGCATGCGCTAAGCACGGCCTTGGCGGATGCCGACTCTCCCCCCCTCCCTCTCAGCTCGGACTCCATCCCGTCCCCTCAGGACACCGATCAGGCCGTAGATGCCTTCACCGAACATATCCGATCAGCTGTCAGTCGATCGTCCAAGCAAGTCGAGGCGGAAGATCTCTACCTCAACCGCTTTCGACTGCCGGACGATGTTAGGGAACTCATTCGTTCCAAGAATGCTTCTATCCGAGCGTACGACTCCTACTCCACTGAAGCCAATCGGGCCCGGATGCGCGCTTTACAACGAGAGGTAAAGCGTCGTGTCGCGGAGGTCCGGGAGGAACGGTGGGGTGACTTCCTAGAGGGCATCGCGCCATCGCATCTGGCCTACTGGCAGCTGGCGCGTAGCCTCAAATCCGACTCCACGACTGACATGCCCCCGCTGTCCCGCCCTTTAGGCGCACCCCCAGCCTTCGACGACGACGAAAAGGCCGAGATTCTCGCCGACTCCCTCTAGAGCTAGTGCGCCCCCAGCTCTTAGTCCGTCGACCAGTCCCACGTCGACGCGGTCGACAGGGAAGTCGAGCGCAGGGCATCCCCCCCCCCTTGATTCCTTGCCTCCTATCACCCAAACGGAGGTCGAAGATCTGATTATGGGTCTCAAATCCAAAAAAGCCCCCGGCCCTGACGGCATTTCGAATCGCGTTCTGAAATGCCTGCCCGCCTAACTCATCTGCCCCTTAGTGGCCATATTGAACGCCGCCATGACGAACTGCACCTTCCTCGCCAAGTGGAAGGAGGCGGACGTCATAGGCATTCCCAAGCCCGGCAAACCTCGCAATCTCCCCGCGAGCTACCGCCCTATCAGTCTCCTCAACTCCCTGGCCAAGATATACGAGTGCCTCTTTCTGGCGAGGCTCAAAGACTTCGTAACGTCCAGGGGTATCCTTATCGACGAGCAGTTCGGCTTTCGAGCCAAACACTCTTGCGTCCACCAAGTGCACCGCATCACGGAGCACATCCTCTCCGGTCTCAATAGACCCAGAAGACCCATCTACACGGGTGCCCTCTTCCTAGATGTCGCGAAGGCATTCGAAAAAGTCTGGCACAACGGCTTGATCTACAAGCTCTACAAATTGGGTGTGCCAGACAGACTCGTGCTCATCTTACGAGACTTCTTGTCGAATAGCGCCTTCCGTTATCGTGTCGAAATGACGCGATAACGGAACTCCCACTCCATCAGTGCTGGAGTCCCACAGGGCTCAGTTCTCTCTCCGCTCCTGTTTAGCCTTTACACGAACGACATTCCTCGTTCGAGTAAGGCGCATCTAGCCCTATTCGCGGATGATACCGCTCTCTACGTCTCGCATAGGAATAAACCCTTATTCCTTATTACCAGAAACCTTCAGGCATCCGCCAATTTCCTAGGGAATTGGTTCAGGAAGTGGCGTATTGAAGTGAACCCGGACAAGAGCGCTGCGGTGTTCTTCTCCAGAGGTGCCACCCCGCGCCACTCCCTGCGCCGCCCTAGAAGTAATCTCGGCCAAGTGACCATGTTCGACCGACCCATTCCCTGGGTCAAAGAGGTCAAATATCTAGGGGTCACCCTAAACAGTACCATGTCCTTCGGCCCGCACATCAAGGGGGTCCGTCACCGAGCATCCTTTGTGCTCGGTCGTCTCCATTCGTTAATCTGCAAGCGGAGTAAAATGTCCCTTAGAAATAAGGTGACACTTTACAAAACTTGCGTTCGACCCATCATGACTTATGCGTGTGTTGCGTTCGGGCATTCGGCCCCCTCTCACATCGATAAACTCCAAGTGGTTCAAAACCGCTTCCTCCGTAAAGCCGTAGGAGCCCCCTGGTTCGTAGGGAACGTCGACCTCCACTCCGATCTAGGTCTCGAACCTATTCGCGCCTTTATTAAAAAGGCGTCAACACGTCACTTCGCGAACGCTTCTACCCATGCGAATCCGTTAATCGTAGCCACTGCCTACTACGATCTCCCCCCCGACCCCTGCCGCTACCGCCGGCCGCGACATGTTCTCACCGACCCCCCCGATGCTTTGTCATCCCTTCTTTCCGCTCAGAATACGGGCGACGACGACGACGTAGTAATAGATCCCCTCCCATAGCCGGCGGTTGACCGGTGCACTTAGTAGTGCACCCGTCCCCCTACAGCGACTGTCCCAACCGAGTATGGCGCCTCTTGCCCTTCTGGCTGGCTAGAGCGTAGTGGTTGCACGCTCGCCTTTAAGTCCGGTGAAGCTGTAAAGGCCTCGCGGCCAACAGCGTATATCATTCACACACACACACACTTACGTCATTAACAAGTTCTAACTGAGTTCGAAAAGATTATTTAGCGAACGCTGACAATACGACGGACGATTTAGCGCAGTGGTTAAGTGCTTAAGCCGCTCCGCCCACTGTGTCTAATAGTCGCGGGTTCGATTCCCGCACGGGCCAAATCTTTTTGTGACTCACAATTACTTACTACTTACACAATTACACGTATCGGTCTGGGTAATTCTGTATGTGAATTTTGATGTTTGTAAATGCACCCACGACACAGGAATAAATGCTAGTGTGGGGCTACGTTTATAAAAAAAAAAAATAGACATGATGTATAATCAGATAACACTTTATTCAGTAGATGAAGGTAATACACTGAACAGACCAATAGTGGGAAGGTATTTACTCATCATATCATAATCCCTTCCACCAAAGAGGATTATTAATTGATGCATTACTTCAATTCATATTCAAATCCCTGCGGGATATAGTCATTTTTTATTGCTTGTACATAACGACGAAGAACCAAAATAATAGAGCAAATTAAAGCATCATTTACTTACATACATAATTTCAAGGTGAAGGAATCTCAAAGTAAAGGAATCCTCACATACTAAACCCTCCCAACTTTATAATGATCCTAAATCTCCTGAATTACTCAATAACCAACACATTCTCGCCTTCACGCGGCCATTAATTAAATATCTAACAAAATAACAATTCTCTGACAATCTAATCAAGACGTCTTACATAATAAACGCCGAATTTACTAACTTAAACACCTTGTTGGTTGTAAAATTTATTCTTAACTTTATTGCACATGAAATAGAGTTTATTTTCCCTTGTTATAATCTAGGCTGTTTTATGTGGCACCTAAGGTAATAAAGAGCGTGTAACGAGGTTCATAAAAGAGTCCACTTCTATTAAAGTAAGTAATAAATGACGTTAGTAAGTTCCGATTAGGGTTCTAAAACTTCATGTTACAATTGTAACGGTATTGGAGACTGGACTTTTGGATTGGGCTGTGATATTTTTAGGACTTTGTACTGGAATTGTTTCTGTTGTAAGCGAAAAATCCGCGTGAATGGCGGTACTCGTGTAATTGCGGCGGCGGGGAAATAGAACAAGAGAGAGAGAGAGAGAGAGTAAGAAATTTTATTTGACACGCAATGAGAGGGACATATTATTGTGTGGCAACATTTTTTTTTTAAACGTAGCCCCTCACTAAAATTTATTCCTGTATCGTGGGTGCGTTTACAAACATGAAAATTCACATACACAAATACCCAGACCGGGACAAATATTTGTGGATCACACAAAGATTTGTCCCGTGCGGGAATCGAACCCGCGACTATTAGACACAGTGGGCGGAGCGGCTTAAGCTCTTAACCACTGCGCTAAATCGTCCGTCATTGACCAACGGCTTATCTTTCGAAGCGGACCATATCTGTCGAAGCACTGATACTCTTGAAACTTTACATTCCTCACCCGGCCACCCATCTGACACTAACTGCATCAACCCTACTTAACCGTGGTGATTGCTAAGAACACCGCGCTACAAGCGCCTCTCCCGTAAACATACTAGGACATCATAGAACTTTAGGATATCATAGGAGACTGCATTTCTAATTATGTAAAGCCTTACCTTAAAGCAAAGGTCTCCCCAAAGATCGCCACAAATATCGGCTTTATGATGTACTCATCCAACATTAGTCTTTAGTATATTTATCACACTTCATCCACCAGAAGCACAGCATTGTTAAGGTCCTTGTAGCGATGTGCAACCGCGGTATTCGATCACCAAGGCTAAGCAGCTTTCGGCTCGGTCGGTTTGTGATGGGTGGCCGTTTGTAGCATTTTTATAATCGAACGTCTCCGTGCTTGCGGAGGCTTAATGTGGTAATCGTAAATTAGTCTTCAAGTTGACTAACTAGGTTAGGTTATAGGCGGCTTGATAAGTTCCAACGGCAGATGGCCACAAACCTGCCTCCACCAATCCGTACTGGGTCCGTGTGGAGTTTAATCTAATCTCTCTCACCTCGATTTATCAAGGAAAGCCTTTGAATAGCAGTGGGATAGTATAGGTTGATATTATTATAACCACAATCGTATTTTTACAACTGGCAACCAATCAAAATATCCAACGTTGTTCTAACCAAAAACCGCATTTCTCTTTTAAATTGCTATTGCACAGTGACACGTCGAACTGAACTGGGCCGAAGCAATAAAACAAAGTATTTTTTCATCACAACTCAGCCATATTTCGTCGTAGGCGACCATTGATTGGCTGTCAGCGCCAAAACACAATACATCGTAGCCAATAACAACAGGAAAGTCCTTTATTGTAGCGAGACGTGGAAAGACGTGCGCTTTTGTGGCGTGCCAAGTAATAAGTGCATAGAGAATTCTTAACTAGCTAACTGAAATTCATGTGATGTAACTTAAATTTCGAGATTAACCCGTTTTATGTAGCTCTTGGCGTTACAACTACAACAAGCCTAAAATTTTCGTTACTTCTAAATGATCAAGCCATATCTGTCAGTGAAACGGCGATAATGCAAGAGCATTATCGCCGTTTCACTGACAGATATGGCTGCCTTTAATCACTTTTCTACAAGAGTAGAAAAGTAATTAAAGGCAGAGAATCAATATGTATTTATTCGAAGGTTCTTACGACTTTGGAAATTATTGATGTTTAATTGTAATATTGTTTTGATTCTTGGTTAAAATTCCTTCACAAATTTTCTCCGCGTCCATATGGAATGCCCTTTCGCCTGAGCCCCTATTCTACTAACAAAGGTGCGCTTGACTTTAGTTGTCCTTATATGTATACTACTCAGATTCGGATTAAACAGTTTTTCGCTTGTAGAACGGAGCCCTTAAGTAGCTTATCACACAAACCATAGGAGCACCAACAGACAAATTTCCGCCCAAAACATTGTCAATTACAACTGAGGGCATTGCATGAAAAGATTGACTTTAACGTAACGCCAGCGAATTGATATGCCATCCTTGTCTTACTACAGATTTACTAATGGCCAGTTTCAATATTCAACTCAAGGGTAGATTTGATTACTGTCAGTAGAATTTTGACGGACTTTCCATACAAAATATGTCATAAATCCGTAGGCAAATCTATCCTTGAGTTGAATATTTAAACCGGCCGTAAGTAAACGTAAACATGACAGCACGTTTATTTCCTAGTTTCACGCTACAGTCAATCTTTTCGTAACTAGCAACTGTAGAAATTAATTTAAAATTTATTAATCACCATAGTATTTTTAATGTAGCATTTTAATTCGTCGTTGGTTCGAAATGATTCCAAATAAGACCGTACCAATATTCATGCTCTTATTTTTCCGTTATTTTTCGGTCCCGTCTTAAATAGTATATCGATTGTTGCCTACGAATGGCAGGTTTATCGCTCCTAACTTACACCACATGTTCCGTGTCAATTTTCCTGTTGCGGAAATTAAATTTGTTTTATGGTTGCACAACTTCCAAGAGGCGCGTATCTTTTTATGCTTAAAGCAATGTTGACATTTACAAAATCTTATAATAAAATATCGTGTCATTGCCCGCCGAAGATAATTAGACGAGTGCTAGTTATGACGTGTGTCCAAATGATTTCGCAACAGTCCAGTACCCCAAGTCTGCTATTTTTACGTGTTTTTAATTATGGCATGCTACAAAAATCGTTCAATTACAATTGTGCCAAATGTCGGTCATTGTTTGAACTGGTACCTACGACTATGGAAAACCGTAAGAATTATGAGTAGGTACCATAAGAGTTAGAAAGCATTGAATTAGTAGATTAAAAACCGTCGAAACTAACAATTATTATGTCAATGATCAACAATTTTATTAAAATTTCAATAACGGATTTGGGGCCCTGTTTCATATAATAGCAATTTTCTGGGGCTTCCATCCAGGTAACCTCAAGAGTACAAAAAGTCACAAAAATCTATCAAGCCAGGAGAAGGAGGAGAAGAATAACGAACACACGCACACCAGATTTTTTAATATACAAAGATAAACAACTCCAATATCCATAAACCAATTATGATGATAGTGCAACATTTGTGTAGGACTTATGATCCCGCACAAGCCTTCCAAAGGTCTCAGACCTTATGCCCATGCATGCGGGATACCTAAATATCCTATATATATAAACAATACCGTAACTGGTATATTGCGGATGTCGTAAAAACTCGCCATACCATTGTTTAGGCACAGCATATCGTCTATTTTGAAGGTGATCTACAGTTCGTCCAGGACCCTGTTAGCACATACCGTCGCGCCTTAATTTCCCTATTAGGGTGACAGAGGTGTACTGTGTAGAATGCACATATACACTTGTTAAACGATTTTAAGTCCCAATGTAATGGGAAGCAAATATATTGCCATTAAACCGGACATCATTCTGGACTTCAGAGATCTACTACTCTTTTTAAGATTTGACCTTAAAAATGTTCTCTCTCATTTCTTCTGACGTTTTTTTCCCCAGTTAGTCTATGTGTAGCGAGTAGGCAAGTGAACTCGCCCGACACAACGCAGCACTGTATCGTATGATCGATGACGTCGGGTGGCGTGATCGGCTTCTTATCGCTGACGTCACGAGCTAGCCACGCCCATTATTAGATGGCCGCCTGCGCATCTATTGTCTGCACGCCGCGGGACAAGGACGACCACCTAAGCATCTCCTGCGCAACCGTTGTCTAGAGACCGTCCGCCATGTTTACACCAACCCCACTACATTCTAAATGTGTCAAGCACGACCGCTTCCCTGGAGGGATATAAAAGTTGTGGTAATGTTGAGGCGCAGGACTACTTGTATATCTTTTGTAAATCAATTGTAACTATACCTACTTGAATAAATGCTATATTTGTTACTGGCCTTTAAATCGAAGTTTTACGAATAATACCTGACTAGGTCCTAGTAGTACAAGGTTCGATTTCCGGCTACAGAGTAAAGGGGCTAAATACCCTTCATATGTATCTTTAATATCACGCTAAATCCCTTGCGGTGTAGGCAGAGAATACAGAGTTTCAACAGGTTCTTTTCTAACAGACCCCTCTGGCTTCCTCCACACTCATATTTCGTCTCATACACGCTCGCTGGTTAGTAATATTCAATAATTGCTTAAAAAGTAGAATATTAGTCATTCTAGCATATAAACCCTTATTTTACACCGTAACTTAGCTATCGGTCAGGGCCTCCTCGAGTAAATTCGCAAGAATAATGTTGCAAATCCTATCCAATACTTAAACTAGCCAGTTTTAATAGCCAAGTAACGCTAATTGAGAAGTAGCTAACCAGCACTTTACTTGAGGGTAGTGAAAGAGGTCCGTAAAGTTATAAGTATGTAAATAAGACAGGGTTTAAGGGATAGAGTGGTAGCCAAACATTGACCGTTCCGTAGTCAATACTAATATTGTTCCAATGAGCTCCACCAAACTAATGCGGAAGGAAATCCATTTTTTTCCAAACAATCCTTTAAGGGATTTTCAATTAAATTGGAAAGTAGATTTACTGACTAAGATAAAGGGTCTAAAAAGATACCGTGCATAAAAAGTATTTTTTATCTATATCATCACGCCAGCTCCCTCGCGGGGTAGGCAGAGAGTACAGAGTTCCAACAGGTTCTTTCCTTACATACCTCTCTGGCTTCCTCTACTCTCATAGTTCGTCTAATACGTACTACGAATCGTTCGGTAATAATAATAAAAAGAGAAATTTCGTCGTTCGTTTTGTTTATTACTTAGTTGCAATAATATGGAATATAATATTTCAGGACACTTAATATATTACATCAAAAAACTTAAATTATTTAAAAGCTTCATTAATTTATTTTAAAACAAAAATACAGTTTTAAATATTTTTTTTCTCACATGATACAAACAAACTATGTGCCCATAGAGTCCTTACAATTGTTGAAATAATCACTGGCATTGACCTATTATTATTTATGATTATCCAGCCGTAGGCGTCCCACTGCTAGGCAAATGCCTCTCCCATATTTTCCACTCCACTCTATTTAAGGCTATTGAGAGCCAACTCATAAAGGCATCCAGTTCGTCCCACTATCTCCTGCTGGGCCTGTCGCGATATCTTTTAAAATTTAAAGGACCCAGTTGGTTATTATTTTAGCGCACGGTGTGTCTGGCATGCGGCATTAACCCTACATTTTTTTTAGAATGTGCTTTTTCATAATACGTACATATCAGATTTATTACAAAGCTAATAATCAAGCAGAATCCACGTTGCTCATCGACTTATTAAAGATAAGCGGAAGTTAATATTTAATCAGAGTTTTGTACAAACGCCGCCGGGGCGCTAATGTATGCGTCATCACGACACGCGCACTCTACGGAGTGGGATAAAATGGTAGCACTCACACCGATGTGATTTTGGGAAGTTTTAGCCCACGCAAAAATGAACCCATGACACATAACGGTTTCGCCACATAGCCGACGCAGTGCGCCGCGCCTCCGTCGCGCTACAAACCTTTAATGTTAAAAAAGCACCGTCACGTCTATATTTCCCAAGAGGGAGTAGCAGAGTTGTAATAGTAGCACTGTTCGTCGACGACGTTAGGTCCCATTGTACTAGGGGCGAACCTACTGACTTTATACCGAGCACAATGCCCTACTCTCAACTGGTATTGGGATTTTTTTTACTGGTGATGGGAATTTCTCAATCGAAAAACTACACTCTTCAATACAACGAGGTAAAAAATAGAACAATTTGGCTACAATAAACCAATAAAAGCTGTTAGACGTGATACAAAACTAGGATACATTTTAGTACCATGTTTCACCGGGTTTACTCTCCATACGTGGAAAATATATGTACATCGAAAATCAAAAAAGTTCGTGACGGTTTTGAGTGAGTGATTGATATATGCTGTTGGCCGCGGGGCCTTTACAGCATCACTAGACAAGAGGGCGAGCGTGCAACTGCTACGCTCGAGCCAGAAGTGCAAATGGGCAACTACCTTAAGGGCACCTCAAGAAGGAGCGGCCTTGCCTTGGGCAGTCGCTATGGGGGAAAGCATATACTAAGCATCTGGCTGTGATGCTCTGCACCGGCTGTTTCGGCAAGGGAAACTTCGACCTAAAGTTCGTAACGGTATGACAGAGTCCTACATCGCATAAGGCGAGCTACTTACTACTTGACGCGTATAACGCGGTCAACTTAAGATAAGTGCCGACGAAAACTTATTTATGTGTTTAAGGTCTTATTACGAGTATCAGTAACAATACTAAACCACTCCTATAGTAGCGCAAGTGCTTGAATGCAAATTATTCTAAGAATAATTATTGCAAATTTGTTTCACAGCTGCACAAAGGCCTTCTTAACAAATGGAAGTAAGAGAAATTAGGCCATACTCCATCACACGGACTCAGTAGGAATTGGTGGAGGCAGGTTTGTGACCACCTGCTATTGGAACTTATCAAACGCCTATAATGCTTCCAGTTGGCTAGTCAACTTCGACGACCACGAGCGCCTCAAGGATCGTGCGGTCTACTGTAAACGAACTAAGAAAGTAATATCTAAGCAATTTTTACACACGCTATCCTCTGGTTTATACTTAGCGATTCGGATGACTTGAAACTTGATTGAGAATGTAATAAAGTTTATAGTGAGGCATTACAGGCAAATAAGAAAGATAAGTGTTAACATATTGCTCTGCCCAGTTTCTTGTTGATTTCTTTGCTCATGTCGGGCGAATGGGCTCATTGTACACCAAGGGAGGTAGGATTAACGAGGCATTCATAATACACAATGTTAATAGACAATGTTAATCACAATCCAACCTAAAAAAGAGATCATTAAAGGGTGTCTTCGGAATTCTTAGTGCACGTCAAATTGTTGGTTCTAGTTATCACTTTACGGCACTTGTTAAGCTAAGTAAATAACTAATAATTACTTAACAAATTCTAGAAATATAAAAAGTACTATCTATATCTATCCCTATGTAAAAAATAATCATTGTAACCCAGGCATAAAATATAAGTAAAAATGAAATATTTCTAATCGTACCACCATTTTAAAATGTAAGTACCAGGCGAGCATAACAACAAAGAACTATAAGTGCCCTATTGTTAATATTTTCTAGTTTGCAGCAGCCCCCGAGGGCACCTGTTGACTATTCTTTCGCGAAAACTTGTTAAATACTTGATGGCAAGGTCTTGACAAGTTGGAACTTGCCGCTAGTGTCAACTGTGAAGACTGGAGCCATTTTCTTTTACAATACGAAATGTTATAATGTTCTTCCGAGGATAATAAAATTTTCTATAGGTTTTATTAGTATGATATTCACAAGGAAAATGTTTTGCATAAATTTTTGACTTATTGACTTAATTTTCTCACCTAAAATGGTTTCTTTAAGGTTAACAATACTGCCTTAACTAGATTCCACCTTTCTGAGAGACTGGTGCCTGACGTAGGTTTTTGAAAGAAAACCTGTGTTACAGGTCACCAGGCCTCCACCCGCGGATAGAATTAGTAATAATAATATCAGCCTCTACTGCCCACTGGGCAAAGGCCTTCTCTCACAAATCGAGGTGAGAGAGATTAGGTCATACTCCACCACGCGGACCCAGTGCGGATTGGTGGAGGCAGGTTTGTGGCCACCTGCTGTTGGAACTTATCAAGCCGCCTTTAAGGTTTCCAACTCGGCTTAACGACTACCACATTAAGTGGTAGCCGGGACCAACAGCTTAACGTGCCTTCCGATGTACGGAGACGCTCGATTATGAAAATGCCAAAAACTTTGATCATCGGTAAGAATACAGCGGTCGTAAAGCGCTACAAGCGCCAACATAAAAATATAGAATTAGTAGTATTGGCATATTAGCAGTCAATGAAAAAATAATTAACTATCAATGTAGTAAAAAAAAACAATTTAAGTTATGATGAATAGGTGCGTATAAAATAGTGTGGAGAATAAGTTTCCAGTATATACGTATATATGTTTGTATGTATGTGTGTGTGTGTGTATGCGTGTGTGTGTGTGTGGATTCTCAGTTTCTTGATATAGTCTAGGGTTTTTAGATATTTATTTATAGTACTATTACATCTTTGTTTGGTTTTGGGATAAATATTAAGAGAGCTATTACGTTTATTGTAAAGGTATAGTCTAAGGAAACAGAAGAACTAAAATGAAAGTGAAGTATTAAATTCTAGAGTTGGGCATACTTTACCTTTTCGACGCCTATTATTTAAAATATTGGCATTATACTGCAACTAAGAGTGTTTTAAGCACAATATGCAATACAAAGGTTTGCCTTACCGTGAGTAGATCCCATAACTTATAAAGATCAATAGTAGGGAATCGGAAGAGTAAACCAGCACCAACCTTGATTATAGCGCGCTGTGCCCTCTCTACCTCGATTAAATGAGATTTGGCAGCACCTCCCCATGATGTTCCTCTCTCTCCCCAAGCATAATGAACTATCTTAATAATCTTTAGAGCAGCAGACTACCTTAAGCATTTGAAAATAAAGATAAATTTGCGGAGTCTGCTTACAAGAGCTTCTATATGCGGCTTTAAGGTAAATATTGATCAACATAGACTCTGAGGTATTTAATATTCTCTGCTCTTTCAAGAACGGGACATGAGCATATAGTTTTGATTTCACAAGTATTGGTAAAAATAGTTAAAGACGTTGGTGGAAGTAGGTTCGACCTATGTGCGAAGGCTATATATTTGGTATTTGATACGTTTAGTGTCAAAACGTTACGTTGCAACCAGTCAATAACTCTATTAAGGCCCATCGGCGCAAATTGAAATACCTCGTCCCAACTATCACCACTGAAGAGCAAGGCGGTATCGTCAGCAAAGGTAAGAACTTGGTCTTTATGGAGAGAATCTTGACAAAGGTCATTGAGGTAGCCCAAGAAGAGTGTTGGGCCAATAATGCTCCCCTGTGGTACACCAAATTTGACAGTTAACACTTCACTTACTCTATTTTCAATTTTTACTTGCTGTTTTCTGTCAATGAGATTGTTTTCCATAAATACCCCTTAGGGTATTCCTCTGATTCTGAGTCTATTCAACTTTTTTAGAAGGTGTGGAATAGAGACCGTGTCGCATGCTTTAGCAAATTCAAGGAACACCGTCAAGCATTTTTTTCTGCAGTCCAAATTTACTGTGGTAGCATTTACCAATTCGTGGACTGTGTCATTGGTACATTTACCACTTCGAAAGCCAAATTGTACAAGAGACAAGAGTTTGTTTGTCTCTAAGAAATTTATTAGACGCTGATTTATTAGGCGTTCCAAGACCTTGGATAAAGGTGGCAGAATAGAGATACGTCGGTAGTTATTAACACAATCTCTTCGTTACATATGTGTGTAATGGAAGGGATGAGGAGGTTCGCGCGTAAATTAGTTAATAGGTGTTAATTGCTTACATTAATGAAAAAAATATTCTAATTCTAAATAATATACTCTTCTCTCTTACGGCCGGTATCAATATCCAACTCAAGGATAGATTTGCCTACTACGGATAGAATTTTTACATATTTTATATGGGAAATCTGTCAAAATTCTACTAACAGTAAGCAAATCTATCCTTCCGTTGAATATTGAAACAGGTATTTTAAGTTCTTAAACTGAATTCTCGTAATCGGCTCTATATGACTAGAGAGCTCAATTTTCTTTTTTTAATTTTTCGCCATCTCCTCCGACGAAACTGATAAAATCACAAAAACCAACCACATGTTAGTCTCGTAAATTCTCTCTCTTACAATAGGTGTCATAAAAACATTCAGAGTTGCTCTGCGAGCTAGGGAAAAAGCTATGCTCGGCGTTTCTCTACGTGATCGAATCAGAAATAAGGGGATTCGTAGAAAAACCACGGTCACCGACATAGCCCTCAGGATTAGCCAGCTGAAGTGGCAATGGGCGGGCCACATAGCGCAAAGATTCTAGAGTGGGGACCACGTATTGGCAAGCGCAGCGTAGGACGACCGCCTGCCAGATGGACTGCCGATCTTGTAAAAATCGCAGGAAGTCGTTGGATGCATGTAGCATCGGACCGGCTACGCTGGAAAGCGATTGGGGAGGCCTATGTTCAGCAGTGGACAAGTATAGGCTGAGATGATAATGGTGAAATAATATTCTCTTCTCTCTTAGAGATGTTCCAGGTATTTTAAATTTTTAGACTGAATTCTCGTAACCGGCTCTATATGACTAATGAGGTCAATTGTTTTTTTTTTCAATTTTTCGCTATCTCGTCCGACGAATCTATAAAAATCACAAAAACCAGCCGGATGTCAGTCTCGTAAAATTGTCATGTATATGTGGCGTGCAGTCAGACCTTCAATTCCGTACTTCGTGCGTCAGACCGGCTCGACCCGACCCAGAAATAAAAGCAAACCAGAAAGGAAAAATAAAAGCTACCTGCCCAAAGCAAACTAGTACCAGGCAAACAGAAGTTCAACGGACATAACATTGTATTTACAAAATATAAAACTGACCATTCGCTGTCATGAACGCGCGGAGATCACGCGTTCACTTTGTCGCAAGTCACGTAGGGTCGCAATTTGCCGGGCAAATGGAAGAGTGCGGTTGTCCGGAGACGTGTCAGCCGGTTATTGCCGGCTTTATTTCACTGACAAGTATATTTATTATTTTTTGGAAAGTATTTCCTTCGTGTTTATTACATTTTCTTAATCTTTTATTTTGTACTAGGTGTTTTGTTGACTGTGTCTAAACAGTCTTACAGAAAGGATGCTAGAACTTACGTGATTAAAGATAATAGACATTAAGTGGCATGGCAATTATTGGAGTAGTAAATAGTACAAAGTCGGACAAAGTGCAATTTTTCTATCAAAAAGTTCCCAAATCAGTTCAGAGCCTGGAATTGGGCCCGGTGTAACATGGTCGACGAAAAGTGGTTTTATACCGTAAACACCTCTGCTATTTATGCTTGGGGACTATAGGCATGACAATGTCTATTTTTTTTTGTCAAATACTTCGTTTTTTCGGGGATTTGTTACTCTGTTCGTTTACAATTACACGTTACTGTTATCCACCAATTATCAATACATCGAATAAAACAATAACAATTTTCACATTTCACTTAGTTACATGAAGCCGTTATTATATTCAAAACCTTACGGTAATTAACATTGTATAACGGATGAATAGTTACCCTACTAATTGCTATCTTTCTGTCATCAGTCATCCGTCCTTTGAAAGACAAAAAGAACACATTGTGTTACTAAGCCGCCGCTATACATTTTTCTTTTTAGTTTGGGGGGTAGTATCAATTTCCAATCTATAGTTGTATAAGGATCTTCGTCTTACAAGGCCCGTGGCCAAATCGGAACTAAATTTTTTACATAGGATGGGTAGTGACAATTCTAAGTGCCAAACAAAAGTAATATTTAATTCAATGGTGTTAAGGCATAAAACCATAAGTATAGGAACGGCCCATGCTTCTTATTATCATTGAATAAAGTATAATTTTCTTTGACACTTACAACTGTCACAGTACCCACCTTAAATGAAAAATCTTTAAAAAAAAGGTAAACCGACTTCAAAAAGCAAAAAAATAAATATTTGAAGTCGGGGCTGGTTGGTGCAGTCGGTTACTTGGCACCGACTTCAAATATTTATTGCTTTTTGAAGCCGGTTTACCTTTTTTTAAAAGATTTTTATTTTACAATTTTAAGTGACGAGTGAATTATTTAGTAATATTTATATACCTACCTACAGGATTAATATAATAACGGAATCTATACATTCGTGCTGTTCGCCGTTAAGGAGTTCCCTCTTGTATCTTCAAAGTCCAATACCAGTAACATTAGAATAGGACCACCTCAAAACTATACTGAACCAAATGCAAAAAGAATCATCAAAATCGGTTCATAAGCAAAAGAGTTATAAAAAAAGGACGAATTATGAACCTCCTTTTTTGAAGTTGGCTCATATACTGCTTAGTTCTATAGTAGGGTACCTATAGGATTGACGTAATACCCATAATATCTTAATTTACACATGCCTATTGTTTGTCGTTAAGGTGTTCCCTGGTGTATCTTCTAAGTCCAAGGCCCAATGCCAATGAAATTAAAATGGGACCACTTTGGAGCTATACTGAACCCAGTGCAAAATGAATCATCAAAATACATAAAAAAAGCGTACATACAACCGAACATAGAACCTCCTCCTTTTTGAAGTCGGTTAAAAATACTATAACACTGTCTTCGAGTGAAATTTCGATTCATGGCAGTCGCAGAGTTGCTTTTTTGGTATGAAAGTTCTTTTTTTAATTAATAACCGTGCGGACTCACCTGTTAAAATATCTCCTTGGAAGTAGGGAAATTGAACTAAATGTTAAGGATAATTTCACACCAACGCCCTGTCAATATCCATCCATGGGCCAAAAGATTCCATAGGCCATTGTCGCACCATTAACAGACGCAAATTCTAATACCTACAAAAAACAATTCTAAGGCGGACAATTTCAATGTCAGAAACACCATTATTCCACATTAAGCTGGCCTATTTAAACAGTTGCAGGTGTTTCTAAGCTGTTAAGCTGTATAAACGATTTTAAGAAATGTTGTGCCGAATATAAACGCGGTTATCGCGGCTAAATAGCGCAATAGACTTATTTAATCTATGGTAATGTAGAAGGGAAGAAACCAGAACGAATGTAAGGATTGTGGTTGGTAACGATGTGCTGGAGCAAGTGAATGAGTTTGTATATCTTGGATGCGCCTTCAGTAAGGATGGGAAATACACCGCTGACATAGAGAGAAGAGTGAATGCAGGGAACAGAGTGAATGGTGCAATGGGAAAGTTACTCGGGAGCCGGCACTTAAGCCATAAGGCGCAGCTGGCCATACATAACGGAGTTCTTGTCCCAACGCTGTTATATGGTAGCGAGAGCTGGGTATGTAAGAAGGAGAATGAAAGTAGGATAAATGCAATAGAAATGCGAGCTCTGCGTCAGATGTGCGAAGTGAAGCTGACCGCCCGCATTAGCAACAGCATAGTAAGACAGCGAGTAGGTATGAAAGATAGTATCGGTGTAAAGATGAGAAAGGGCATGCTCCGTTGGTTCGGGCATATAGAAAGAATGCCAGAGGAAAGAATGACAAAACAGATATACAATGTGAAAGTGGAAGGATGCAGGTACCGGGGAAGACCTAGACTATCTTACCACGACCAAATAAACCGAGTCTTATCTGATGGAAAAGTCAAGAGTCTCCGTAACCAGCGAGCGTGTATGAGACGAACTATGAGAGTCGAGGAAGCCAGAGAGGTATGTACGGAAAGAACCTGTTGGAACTCTGTACTCTCTGCCTACCCCGCAAGGGATCTGGCGTGAGGTTATAGATAGATAGATAGTAATGTCCCAGTTTGAAGCAAATGGCGGAATGGGCCACAGATAACCGTACCGAATTATGCATTTTTATTTTACGACCATTATGATATTGATAAGGAATGTAAGGAAAGAACCTGTTGGAACTGTACTCTCTGCCTAACCCGCAAGGAATCAGGTGTGATGATATAGATAGAGAGAGATCATATTGATAACTGTTTAGGGATAATCGAATTTTTACAGTGCAGTGTTTATTAAAATAGGAATTTTTCATTAGTTTCTGCAGCCCTGGTAGGTAGGTGTCCAGCTACTAAGGCTACAGAAATCAATGGGATGATGTAAAATCATGAAAAACATCATACTTTATATACACAGCTTATTATTATCCCCAAGCAGTAGAGATGTACTGTTTACTTTAACATCCACATTTTGATAACGATGTTAGGTCTCAAAGTGATATAGAACATAAATGTGTAACCATCTCGAGTTGTTAAGAGGTGTCCTGCGGTTTCTCCGAAGTTACTCGCAAATATTTTTTACATTTTTGAAACTAATAGATGGCCATATCTCAAAAGTCTACATATTATTAGCTAATTCCAAGCGGAAACGAAATATGGTTTACAGGAATGATCAAATTTGTTTCTTGAAATTATATAAAAAAGCTGCAAGAAAGAGAAGGAAGCATTTTCCTAGTAGTGATCCACAATAGGGTCGACAAAACTCCCATGGTCATCATCTCAGCCCATACTTGTCCACTGTTGAACATAGGCCTCCCCAAAGGGGGGATTTGCCATACTCGCCACGCTTGGCAGGCGGGTTGGCGAGCGCAGTTTTTGATCGCAGAAGTGTTAAGAGAACGCTGCTGCCCATTCCCTAGTTTTCCCTTAGCCGCCTTGTACGACACCCGATGGGATGAGATGGGTTGGTCCTATTCTAAGCCGGGAACCACGCGGCTTGAATACCACTCCCATGGTAAGTTCCATAAAATTACCTATGAGTTGATGACGCAATCGATTTCAAAATCCAACTTCGTATCCAATCTCATCAGATTTGCAAGTGAAAAGCAAACTCGTTTCGTCTTAGAGCAATCGATCTTCCTGTGCTTGATCAGATTCCTGTACTGAGGGAAACTATCGATACAAAAATTTATTTAATGCAGTTTTACTAAGATGACCTTTGAGAACAGAGGAGGTTAATATTCATCACTCAGTTGCAGAAAGCTCATCATCAGTACTTCATTACATAAAGCGAACTAATAAATTCATTATTTTAATGAAATATAATCGTAATTTTGTTTTGTGCAATGATTTAATGATCGATTAACGAATAATGTTCTCCTTAAAATTTAAAGAAAATCTCTGCAACTGTGCACATACCTTATTAACTAACCCTATAGTCTCTGGCCCTATAGGTAAATGGACTTTCTACGTCATTAAAGTTAAGAGAAAACAAAAAATGTGCGGGAATGACATTTCGCAACGAAAAGAAAAGAAATACATGGCCTGAAGAAGGCGCTAACGATTGCAAAGATAATAGATACAAAATGCTTATAACTTGACTGGGACCCCAGGACCCACGTGTACCCAGTTAGTGAAATTCGATAAATAATATTTGCTATCAACTTAACACATTAAACTATTTATGCATGTCCAGGATAGATAAGCTTAAATCACTTTTTCATTTCGTCAACTTGTGTATTTAGTCATATACCTATCCGCGGAGCAAATTGACGTTTACAATGTTGTCAGGATATATTTTTTTTATATAAAATCTAGTTTATATTAAATATATTATGTCGATTGATTAAATTGTTAGCTCTACATAGCTGGAAATATTATTTTTGTTTTGTCAGTGAGACCTGTCAGATTATCCGGATGCATTTCAGAACACGCGCTCAGTTGCAGAGACTTTCTTTAAATTTAAAGATGACATTTATCTTTAATCTACGTTATAATACATGATTTAAAGATAGATTACCTATAAATAACATTTTTGTAAATGTAAGTCGTAAGTAGCATATAAGTACTATTTAACACAACCGCTAATACTTTATATTCTAATACTGTAGCACACATTAAACAGCCACAGGTAATAAAAGCGAGTACGAACGTCTACGGTGACGTTATTGCGTTATTTTGTGATTTACGAGCGCGCTAAAGATTAAACGTTAACGCGTTAAGTCAGACTTAATGCAGATATGGAAATGTCCTCGCGTTTTAAAGATTATTTCGTGCATATGGACCACCGCTTGTAACCTAGTGGCGTCCCAGCCATTTGTATCTTAGGAGTCCTCGCGACTGTACCGTAAGAGAGTAGTTTCTATGACGTGTATCTTAGGGGAGTCACTACGACTTGTGTTCTATGGTATTGTCCTATGCCTTAGATCCTAAGGGAGTAGACACTACAACTTGAATCCTAGGGGTCTCTTTGTTTTAAAGGAATGGTCCCCACTAAATGTATCCTAGGGAAGTAATACCCACCTCATGTATCTTAGAGAAACCGTCCCCACCACTTGTATCACAGGGGATTAATCGTCGATTAACCGTTTCGGGAAGGGCATTATAGAGGGACTCCGATTCGGTTGGAGATACAGGAGCCTCTCTGCCGTACCAAACGGGCCATCACCGCCATCAAAAACATAAACAACGTAACGCCTATCTTCCCCAATCGAAGGTGCCAGAGGTGTAATGTGGTACACCCACAAAATACCGCTGTCTCAGAGTCCTATAGTCCTGTAATAGGTGGCTACCCTATTGTCATTATACCAAGCACAATTCAAGGCTTCGAAATTTCCGACAAAAAATCAGAGTTCATTCAATCTAGATGGAGATTGCACGTGGGGATTCAGAGATCAAATTAAACAGCCTGCGTCTGCAGTACGACCTCACAGACTATGTCGCACCTGCTGGTCTGCTCTTTGTGCCCCAACACCTGTACAAGGAAAGAGCTGAGCGCGGCCACAGATGGCGCAATCGAACTAGCCACTGACTTAGCGGGACAAATATGAACCAGTGACACGAAAATATGAAGTCTAGAAATCCAACCCAGAAATAAGTATCTCATGATTGCTAACTGTACCATTCGCTACTAGACCAATCAGGTAGTCATTATCTGATTCTATCAATACCAATAATACCCCTCATTACACTAATTAAAAGAACTCAACGGTATCTTCATTGAAGACAAAACCCATCTTTTCTGTACTTTCGTTGCTACAAAGCGTGTTTCCTGTTCATTTTTCTTTGAGATGTTGGTTAATGATAAAGCAAGGCCGAGGCCATTATTTATGCATTAAGTAAATTTCAGGGAAGGTTAACGCTGTAGTTTATTTCCTTAAATGAGATCGAGTTCTGTGAAAATAATAAAGGAATACCTACTTACATTATGGACCAGAGGGCTTAGCATGAACAGATTATTGTTAGCGTTACGCTATCGAGTTGATATGTTATCCTTTTTACACTACACATTAACTAAATGTACACGAACGTAACAACACGCTTCCTCGACAATATTACGAAAAAGTCAAATGGTTTGAACTTAGAACTCTGAGGGATTAGTACTAATAGTTCGACGTTGGCGTTACATCCTCGAGAAAGCGTGCTGTCACGTTCATCTTTATTTATTTATTTTTTTAGTGTGAATAGGATAGCATATCAACTCGATATCGTTACGCTAACGTCAATCTGTTCGTGCTAGGCCCTCAAATTTATAGATTAAGCCTGAAGGTAATGTTCCATTGCGCCGAAAGGACACGGGACGCATGAGTGCATCATCATCAGAAAGACACTGTAGGACAAAGGAATTGACGGCTTTTGGGGCAGGAATGTTGTTGAGTTGTGACCACGTAGAGGAAAATCTGGTTGGAGTTGAGTGGGCTAGCACAAGATGGACCAGCCACTTCGCGTGCATTTAGATGCATCCAGCGGAGAGCTAGCCGTCGTAGAGATTTTTTGGGAGAAACCTTGTTCCTGTAGTAGACGTCCTTCTCTAACCACGATTAGTGAGAGAAGCCTTTAATGATTGAAACATAAAAGGAATAATTTCAGTAAACAAAATAAAGTTAACTAAGGCGGATATTATATCTACTGTCGTAGATAGATAGACTGTAGTGCTAACCTCTTGGTTCCTTAGGTTTATTAGTCCATTCAAAAGTGGTGGTGGAGCGGCGACATATGCGCATCAAGTAATGGCGTCATGGTATTTTATACACTTCACTCATAACTCATAATTATTTTCTTTGTCCGTATAAATAAACTTATCACTAGTTACGACTCAACTATTTTCGGCACTTATTTCCTTACTTGTTTGCAAACCTTGTGTAATCTAATACTTTACCGTTAAGCACATAATAGTACAATGGTTTTGTATATTGCATAGTTGCCTATGAGCGGAGTGAGAATAACACACATGCGCCGGAATGCCGCGCGGAGAACCGGTTTCGTGCAATCAAAACGATTCTCACTCGCTCAACACAACAATTATATATAATTATACCTCATATCGCCTGCGCAGGCACAGAGTTCTATGTATTGTACCATTTTAGTCCTTTTTATTTTATAGTAAATGTTAATTTTACCACTCATAATATATGTATACAATTTCCTTTTCCCTTTATTTACACATTTATAATACATATTCAGGTGTACGTATGTGTTATATCTGTATTACGCAACGTACGCGATTGCGTCACCATTGAGTGTAAAAATTTTATGTGCAATAAATAGTAAATGAGCAGGCTTTGGCTGAAAACCAGCGCTAGGGGAGACTCTGTTCCCCTCCAGCACATGCTGAGCCAATTGCCTTTCGGCACAGCTCACACCAAGGCTAATGCTGCAGCAGCAGCCTATTGTAGCTTAATATTATTTTGTTTTTGTTTTTTTCTGTATTTGTTTATTTTTAATTTTATTTTTACGCAACCTGTCCTACTTTTTGTGATTTTAAAATGTGCGCTGTGTTGATTAAATATTTTTCATTTCATTTTCATTTAAATATTTTACATATTAACATAATATTTTTATTTGTATTATTTATCATTCATTCACCTCTATACCCTTGTACTACGTCTGCTACTGTCTTTACACAAACAGACGACATAATGTTTACCCAATTTGACGTCGAAGACAAGACAATCCCTATTTGTCCAGCTAATGCCGAGTCAGCACACATACGAACAATTACGTGTGAATACGTGCGCCCTTATGTAGTGTTTTGCAAATATTTGCCATGCACGCTTGATTTTCATGTTTTCCTGGTAGATTGTTATTGAATAGGGAACACGTTAGGTTAGTTAGGGAATACGGGTTTCAGGAAAAATAAATTTTACAGTGCAGCAGCAGCAGTTATTTTAAGTATATTATAATTGTTTTACACGAATTTATAATAACTAGGTTTCTTAGAAAGTAACAACATTTAACATTCTAATTAAGCTTATTTATTTAATTCCCTATTTACACACTGCTCACTTTCGCGAGAAGTGAGGTCGTGTAAACATTCCACTTACGCTCTACTTCCCTTCCCACACTATCACTGCCAGGCACTCCTATCGTTGGTGGTTTTTTTGAGTGGAAGTCTAAAGGCTGACAGGCCACGCCCACTCTGTGTGGCCAGCTTAGAAATCTTTTTGGAATTATGGGGAAAAAATAATTTTGGGAATAACTTAAGGATTTTAAACTAAAGAAACATATAAAATACAAAATAAATGTGAGGGTGAGGCATTAGAAAAACCATGGAAAAGCTAGTATAAAAATTGCTTTGGGGTTATTTTTATGAAAACAATATCATTTCGGGGAAAAGAAAATTTGATGTCGGGAGTTTTTGCAAACATAAGAGAAACACAGAGTGGTGCTTGAAGTACGAAGAGAGTATGTGACCAGTCGACGCTGCGGCGGTACTGCTCATTACTTTTGGCGGGAAGTGGCGGCAGTAGCAGTATATAAACCGGGCATTACTAGACAGTTATTTTCCTCAATATCACATTACCCATATTATGTATTTATGGAGGTTACTATGTTTTCTGGTTCTTTATTCATATACATAGGATTCATTTAAAAAAAATACAAGACCGTGGTGTTTACTGTACTCCTATAATTATTTTATTGAATAGAATTCAACCATTACTGGATTAGGTCGATTATCCATTCGAGCGAAACAAGGAACTTGAATAAATCTACAATCCACCTGAGATCATAAGTATATTGGTTTGAAAATAGGACAAGAATAAATTTTAGAATAAAAAATGTCCTAAGAAAAGGGCAAAATGTTGACATATACCTAAACAAATTAACTAATTTTCTTAATAACATCTACTTGCCGGTTTATTTCTCCATATTTTCCACCAATTTCAGAAATAACAGAAAGCAATTAGCATAAAAAGACAAAACACATAAACGAGCGTACATGATGACATGACCAGGACAACAGAAGTACGAGGTGGTATAACGCAACAGTCATAAAAGATGTGCAACCACGCGACCCAAACTTTGCTCTCTGCACTTATCAAGACATATTGCCTGGTACAGCGCACACATTGCCGTCAAAGATTGCCAATTTTCAATCGACTGATACTATTGCAACCTGAACATTATTAAAAGCATAATTAAAAAAATGGACTTTCTAATATCACATTTATTGTCTTTTCTCGGGATAATTAGGAAAAAAATATCATACTTAGGTATCTTACACTTATTCACTAGCCTTTTCCCACTCCTGAGTAAAGCCTGGCAAATGTCAAACTTTGTAAACTATTAACATAAAATAATTATGGATCTAGATTACGTATTTATAGGGTGATTACACCTATTTAATGTAATCTAGTTACTTTCAAGGGAGACTAAATTATTATTTGAGATTCGTGAAGCAGTAGCTTATTACCAAAATTATCACCCGTTTTCCCATAACGTAGGGTTATTTTTAGTTAAAAATTTCAAAGTGTAAAGCCAAGTATTTCTGAATATTCCTTCAGAGTTAAACTTAGATTTCACTTAATTATTTCTTTTTCTTTGTATTCGACGAACAACAAGCTTGTGTGTACGCCCCCTGGTAAAGGTACGTCCTCATATTTTGTAGACATTATACCGCATCGGCTAAAAGCCTTTGCATACGAAAGTTGTGCGGCCCCGGGCACACCAACGTTCGTAATAGGATTCTTAGCTGGCTGACTTTGAAGCTGAAATGCCGTAGGGGCAATTATGTCTCTTAAATGATCATTAGCTCCTGGTATCAAAACTTATATTGTCATAATATTCCAGTTGGTAATTACTCTCTTCTGAAATATTATTGATGGATAGATAAGAAAGTGTATTTCTCAAAAACTTACGTTGTTTTTCATCTAGATTAAACGTGACTATTCGAAAAACAACCCGAATAATAAGATCACAACTATGCCTTTAATCTTGTTTCGAATTAGTTCCTTCCAACCATATAACCAACGTGAGCATGCGTTAAAATGCTTTAGTTTGCTAAAACCACCCTAATAAAAAGAACTGAGGCCAATAATCATATTGGCCTCAGTTCAGGCCTCAGTTAAAAACTAATTTTAAAAGTTAGAAACTAATTTTAGAAATAAAAGTGCAAGCTACGAATATAAATGCGTAAGTATACACTAATAAAATATCGATGCAATTAGTCCTAAACTCTAGATCTGCATCTCACTAGCAGACAAAATGAACATGAATCTATCTATCTATATCACCACGCCAGATCCCTTGCGGGGTAGGCAGAGAGTACAGAGTTCCAACAGGTACTTTCCTTACAGACCTCTCTGGCTTCCTCTACTCTCATAGTTCGTCTCATACACGCTCGCCGGTTACGGAGACTCGTGACTTGACCTTCAGATAAGACTCGGTCTATTTGAACACAGATGAAAAGTGAAAACTTTTAGGATAACAATTGCTATAAAATGTTCTAAAACGTTTCGTGGTAGTAACATCATAAGATTTTTTTTATTTAGGCTATTCAAGCCCCATTTCCAAAAAAAATCTATGATGACGAAAAGACGATCCCAAACGCGGCTCATATCTCAAAGACACATATCCCAAGAAATTCTCTATCCAAGAGCTGTCACGAACTTTAATCTTTCGTTCCACACCATTAGGAACTAATCGAGAAAACTGCGGTTACAGACCACCAACTAACTTAGACCCCTTTAATTACTACATCATAGTCACGGTGGCCTAAGATGGTTAAGATTAGGTACACGATGAGAGGTCTTTTCAAAGTGGGCGTATCGATTAGTCGGTATGGGCTTTTCGATGTTATGGGCTCTTGGTATATGTAGGTCATGTGTAGGTATATACATAATGTTGTGTATTGTCATATCATGAGTACAATCCGACAAGGATCTTTTGACCGGCAGCTTGGGAAATTCTTGAGGAGTAACAGAGAAACACAGACATTCAGATGGAGATATTTATTCCGACTGGCCCAACAATACTTAACCTACCCTCCACCTATACTTATAAAACCGTTAGTGTGTGTATTCTTAATACACTACACTCCTCCACACTTAAATTCTACTCATCCTTAATACCCTAATTATTTCTTAAGTCTACATTGGCGAACCGGTCGACTTGAACGCGGGATTGTTGGATTTGTATCGGGGACAGGTTCACGGGGTACAGGCTCACTGTTGACTAAAGAAGGAATCGACAAAGTTTGTTCAATCGCTTGCGCCCGATTTGACTCCTGCGCCTGCTCAGACCGAGCCCCCAAAACCACCTGTGTCCGATCATTATGAGTCGGGATATCACCGCTGTTCGTCACAGCGTCCACCGTTTGACCAGCATCAGTATTACCGTCTGAACGATTACACTCAGGGTTAGGTGCGGCTAATGAACTTCTACTGCGGCGTTTCAATTGGTCGATATGACGATGTACTTGGTTGCCACCCTCGCCTATCAATCTATAGTTAGACGGACC
The DNA here is from genome assembly GCA_905147815.2 of Phalera bucephala. Taxonomy (NCBI): domain Eukaryota; kingdom Metazoa; phylum Arthropoda; class Insecta; order Lepidoptera; family Notodontidae; genus Phalera; species Phalera bucephala. Next base: position 55,465,792 of record LR990609.1, read on the forward strand.
TAAACACGTATCTACCGTTCCCGGTACCCATTTTTCCCCCTTCAGATACTGGCGGTACCACACATCTTCCCCTATTTCCCTATTCGCCGCCCCGGCCGCGTTATCTACTTGCAGCTGCTGTTTATGTTTCACGCGCGCCTCCCGGTCCGGCCGCAAAGTGTCTAGTCGCGTACGCAGTTGTCTACCTAACAATAACCTAGCTGGGCTCTCACCTGTCGACGCATGTTCTGTATTCCTATAGTACAATAAGAAGTTATTAATCATTGACATGGGATTTTGTTTTGTATAATCAGCTTTTTTAATTACTCTTTTTAAAGTTTTTACTGCATTCTCGGCCGCACCATTCGATGACGGATGGTATGGCGGTGAAAACACATGCTCAACAGCATTACTTTTAAGATAAAATCCGAATCCTGGCTTGTGAAAGGTGGACCGTTATCAGTAACTATCTGTTTTGGTAAACCCCATCTACTCCACAATTCATTCAACCTATCAATAGTGGTCGCCGCCGCCGTACTCGGTACAACAAATACTTCTAGCCATTTGGGCATGGCGTCGACCACCACCAGATAGGTTTTACCAAATATGGGCCCCATGAAGTCCAGATGCAGGCGTGTCCATGGCCGAGAGGGCCAAGGCCAGGGGCGAGGCGCCTGCTGCGGGGGAGCGTCCGCGTGCGCGGCGCACGCGGGACACGCGCGGCACGCCGCCTCCACCGCCTCGTCCATGCCCGCCTACCACACGTAACTTCGGGCTAAAGCTTTAGACTTAACGATACCCATGTGAGGTTCATGTATGATTTGCAAAACTTTATTTCTACATCGTTCTGGTATAACATTACACACCCTAGTTCCTCGTATAATTCACGTTTCCTATTAAAATAAGGTTGCATACCTACTATATCACACTTGTTAGGCCAGCCGTCTCGGATAAAATTTAACACCCTACCTAAAGTCGGATCACGCAGCGTAAATCTCTTAATTTCATTATAATCCAGAAGCAACGCCTCCTGCGCAAAGTGCAAATGCGTTTGTTCCGGAATCGGTAACGAAACCGGTTTCTTATCGCACTGGCAGTCGAGACAAGCCGTCCGCACTATTGTTATCTGTGCGCACGTCTGTCTATATCATAAGTATAGGCCGATAATATGATCGCCCACCGCTGCATACGACTAGCCGTCATTGTTGGGATACCGTTATGCGGACCGAATATAGACACAAGCGGCTTATGGTCTGTCCTAAGCGTAAAACGGCGACCATAAATATACTGATGAAATTTTTTCATACAAAAAATAATGGCCAAGGCTTCTCTATGTATTTGGGAATAATTTTTCTCCGCCGGCGAGAGCGTGCGCGACACGAAAGCCACTGGGCGCTCGGGCGCACCGCCGCGGCCCGGCTGCGACAGCACCCCGCCCACGCCGACGCCGCTCGCGTCCCACGTCACTATCAGCGGCTTGTCAGGGTCGTAATGAGCTAGCACCTCTGAACCCGTCAGGGTTTCTGTTATGTTTCTAAAGGCATCCTCACATTTAAGCGACCAATTCCATTCAACGCTTTTCTGGAGGAGATTGTATAAAGGAACTAATCTCTGACTAAAATTATTTACAAATTTAGCAAAGAAATTAACTAAACCTAAAAATGACCGTAGTTCCGTAATGTTGTGCGGTCTCGGTATATTTTTAATTGCTTCAATTTTAGCCGGATCCGCCTTGACTCCATTTTTTGAAACTATGTACTCCAAATAGGAAACCTCTTGTACAAAAAATACACACTTGGATTTCTTTAATCTTACCCCGTTATCTAGTAAGCGCTGAAATACCTTTTGCAACGCCACAAAATGTTCCCATTTTGTTTTCCTTCCGATAATGACGTCATCAATAAATACCGCCACATTAGGGATACCATGAAGCAAACTCGTCATAATGCCTTGGAATATCCCCGGACTAGAAGACAGCCCGAAAACTAACCTGTTGTAACGGAATAAACCTCGGTGTGTATTAATTACTGTATATTTTTTTGAATCATCTAATTCAATTTGGTTATAAGATTGTGATAAATCTATTTTACTGAAATATTGGGCCCCATTTAACGCAACAAGTACATCCTCAAATCGGGGTAACGGATACCTATCAATTAATAAAACTGGATTCAATGTCGCCTTATAATCTACACAAACCCTGAGTGTACCGTCGGATTTATTAACGGGAACAAGAGGCGAGGCCCTGTCGGAGCAGTCGACGGGCTCGATGACGCCGGCGCGCAGCATGGCGTCTAGCTCAGCGTCCACGCGCTCGCGCAACGCGTACGGCAGCGGCCGTGCGCGGTGGAACACAGGCGCCGCGCCATCGCGCACCCGCAAAGTTGCCTTGCCGCCCGTGAACCGTCCTAGAGTGCCATCAAACAATTGCTTATACCTGTCCAATAAATTATTTACATTATTCTCGTTTTCAGACTCTGGCTTAATAAGGTTACAATTATAAAGTTTTCCAACGGCTATGCCTAATTCCGTCAACCTTTGTCGACCGAGTAGGGAAGTAGTCCCTCCTTCAATAACAAATAACTCTAAATGTTTTGAGACATTTTCATACTTGACTAAGGCTGTAATAAAACCTAACGGTTTAATACGAGATCCATCATAAAATTTTAATGATAGGTTATGAGACTGAACCACTTTATCTTGAAAATACTTATAATAGGTATGCTTACTTATACAAGATATCGGTGTGCCGGTATCTACTTCCATGAAAATAACTTTTCCATCAATAGTTACTGGTAAACTCACCGGTTTATAGTCCCTCAAACACAACTGATGCAATTCAATGGAGTCTTCTTCAGTATCCTCGTCTTTGTCGCCGGTGACATCTTGCCCATAATGCAGTCTACTGCGTCGCAAGTGCCCCACCCGTTAGCACTGACTGCAAACGTACTCACGGAACTTACAATTTCCGTAAGCGTGACCTGTTGCTCCGCAGCCTTTGCAGTTAACGAGCAATGTGTTCCGCTCGTCTCTCCACTGCACCTCCGCGGGTCCTCGTTGCGCACTACTGCCGCCATGTTGTTGGCGCACTCTGCCCGCGCGCACTGGCTCCGGCCGCATAGCATGCACTCCGATACTCTCCGCCGCTTCCGGTACGACCCGTACCTTTACTGCAGCCGCATCTCGCTCCGCTGCTTCTAACGAGCACGCAATCTTGACAGCGTTACAAAAATTCAAATTTTCGTCTTCCGCAAATAACCGTTGACGTATGACGTCACCAGAGAGGCCGCACACAAACTAATCACGTAAATTCTCGTTCAACCCGTCATTGAATTTGCAATTCCGCGCCAACCGTTTCAGCTCTGCTACGTAGGTGCCCACGTTCTCCTCCGGTCTCTGTCTCCTCTGCCTAATTAATACCTTTCCGCTAGCACTGATGGGCTCGGTTGCAAGTGATGACGTAATAATTCCGCCACCTGATCATACGTCAACTCAGACGGCTTTTTCGGGCTCGCCAAATTGACGAGCAACTCGTAGGCTTCATCCCCCATCACCGACACTAGCGTAGGCAGCTTGAGCTCCTCCTTGATACCATTAACCTTGAAATACATTTCAAGTCGATCCGAATATGATGACCATGCGCCATTCTTGGTATCAAAATCCGATATTTTGCCGATCGACATTGCGTATATTATTAATGCACGATATTTTGAATTAATTGTATCACTTGTCGCCTCTGGGAAATTCTTGAGGAGTAACAGAGAAACACAGACATTCAGCTGGAGATATTTATTCCGACTGGCCCAACAATACTTAACCTACCCTCCACCTATAATTATAAAACCGTTAGTGTGTGTGTGTGTTCTTAATACACTACATAATCGGAACTAACGCTGTCATCAAGTGAAATGTCACTTCATGACAGTCGCAGAGTTGCCGTTTGCTACAAAATGTACCCAAATTCTTTTTTTATTAGTTACTACAGTAGTAGTACCGTACCCACCTGTTGAAATATTTTCTTGGAAGTAGGAACATTTTCTAAATGTTAGCCAAAGGATTCTTGTCGAACTATATTTAAAGTATGATATACATAGGTAGAGAATACACTTAAGGTTAAACCAGAATACTTTTACAACAGAGAAGTCCATATTATGAAAGCACAGGAGAGGGCCTTTGCCCAAATTGGCTGAATTAATTGAATGTATATATATGTATAGGTATGTTTTTCGGTTAGTATGTGTTTGAAATTAATTTCATTATACCTAGTATAGCTAATATGAAAACCTTGCTAATCTTGTAAAGTATGTAAGTGGTCGACCGTATAGGACAAAATTTCTGATAGCTGATTGTATCACAAATCCAATATTCATATGAATATTGGTTATGCCCACTTCAACCTTTAGGTCGCTCCTTACCTTCTAAAGGTATCTCATTTGAATCGTTCTCTTGAGAGCAATCTCTAAAGAGACTTCACACTTGAGACGGTTTTATAAAACGTACTTCATTATTATTAGAAGCTTATGCATGAGTTTCCCATGAAAATTCTGCATTATAAATGCGAAAGATTGGTTGTTTAAATACTATTAATAAGGAGTTTAGGCGCTAGAGTAATACTCTGTGTTAAGATTTTAAAGAGCTATATTAAATAATCATCATTATTGTACAGTGCCACTCTAATTTTTAATATACGATATTATGTATCCGTAACAAAATAAGTACCTATCTCAAACTTCTAAACTGATCACAAGATTGGGATCCTAAGTAGGGCAAAGTATTGATAGGTCCGCACTGCTACTGAAAATTCGTCAACAGAAATTGAAGAATTTTCAGTAGCAGTGTGGAATCTGGAATCGTAGCCGGAATAATAACAATATATACCTATTAGAACCGAACATCGCCCTCTGTTCATCCATCGTACCTCTGCTGCTCAGGAATTATTTTCATTATGAAAAAGACGGAATACCGTGACCAGCGAGTGTATGAGATAAACTATAAGCCCGACGGAAGCGAGACAGTTCTGCATGGAATGAACCTGTTAGAACCCTATACTCTATGTATACGTACTCCGCAAAGGATCTAGCGTGATTTTTTTAGATAGACTGAGTTTTTTTTTTATTTCTGGACCTGCCCTTCGAAGTGCATAGCTACAATGCAATAAAGCACAACGCAGCGCCTTTTTGCCGCGTTTACGTAAACATGCGACTGGTATAAATAATTAGGTAGTCGCAATATCGTTCGGATTGCACGGCCGGTGACAGGGGTCGACACCCTCGTCCGGACACTGTTAATTTCGCTGTCGACTGTACACAAGAGCTTGCGAGTTAGAGGATTTAGCGTGTTTATTAAACATTTGATGGAAAAAAAATAGTCCAGCTCGAGTAGAACTCGCGCTCTGAAGGTCACATATGTAAGAAAGAGAGAAAGGACATCGTCGAAAATGGCCCCAGAATCAACAGACGTGTGACCTATACCATAATAATTTATCTGTTTTATTATAGTAGTTGCAAAGATCCATATCTAACGGACAATGTGCAATCCAAAACGAATATTTCAAAGTACTGTGAGTACTTAAATCAAAGTCACCAACATATTTTCCAAATGTCAACACTGTTCTCGAATCGAGGTTGGAGATATCAATACTACTACCATTTGGTTATAATCAATCAATTACATTCAGTAATGATCGATTTCATTATTGCCACTGTATTTTTACATAACGATTTTACAAATATATTGTTGGCTACTAAATTATAACCTCAAAATCCTAACCTTTTTAGAAATAATGCAATTCCCCATCTTGTCGGTTTAATAATAGATGCATGAAGATAATTTGCAGGTAACTTGAAATCATACACGCATTTTTTCATTGCTGTTGGTTCTGGGGCAAATCATGTAAGAATGCAAAACAATGTCCTTTTATTTGTCACAGCAAAAGAAACACAATCTTTTGTTGATAAATAACATACAGATCAACAATTCAACCACAGAAAGTTCTATAAAAATTTGCTCAGTAATTTAAATAGTAACATTATCAACCTAAAGGTACCAATAGAAAAATGGAACTAACAAGTACACTTGAATATGCGTCTCATGGTTAAGCCGAAAAGGTATCCTTATCAAAGGATTGTTGACTTCTATTTGACACAGAATTCAACTTGATCGCTCTATCCCTTCCTAAAATAGGGTCTTAACTATCGAACAGATAGACAGACGGGCATTGAAACGATTTTAATCTCCTAAATCTTAATTATCTATAGATATCATCACGACCAATCCCTAGCAGGAAAGGCAGAGAGTAGATAGATTGTACCAACCTAGGTTTTCTCTTTATAGACCTCTTACGCATCGTTCACTCTTATTATAGTTCCTCTCATACACGCTTCGCGTTAGACTCTTGACTCCGTCCACCCGTCTCTCTTACGGTAAAATAAGATTAGAGTAATACTGCCAACGAGGTTAAAATGGCCACGGGGATCTAATTGCTCAAACTTTAAGCCTTACTAAAAACAACACAATTTATTGTATCTACCTACGTATTTGTTGAGCGCTACTATAAATTGAATCCCGCCCCTCGCTCACTGCAAATATTAAATACCCTGTTGCTCTCGCCCCGTCTCTACTATAAACATATTATTTATTAACATGTATTGGCAGCCATGTTAATTAAACGTTTGCCTTAAAAGCACAACGTCCTGAGTTGCGTTCTACCCATCTATTCCCAAGATCGGAGGCATATGTCATACGGTCGTCCTCAATAACCTATGTATTATAAGGCGCAGTTAGACATCGAAGATAAAAGATACGGTGTGATCTATCTCTTACTGCCGTCTCAATGTCGATATTACGTTATGCTTACTATGTCTAAGGATAGATCAAGCTTCCTCTCCTTGGTTAAAGTGGCCCTTCGAAGCGTTTTACTTTTGCGTCGCATCTAAAAATAATGTAATTTTAAGACAGGATAATATATGTAATTTACATTATTATTGTATAATTCTATCTATCTCTCTATCTATATCGTCACGCCAGATCCCTTACGGGGTAGGCAGAGAGTACAGAATTCCAACAGGCTCTTTCCTTACATACCTCTCTGGATTCCTCTACTCTCATAGTTCGTCTCATACACGCTCGCCGGTTACGGAGACTCCTGACTTGTCCTTTAGATAAGACCCGGTCTATTTGGTCATGGTAAGCTAGTCTAGGTCTAACCCCGGTACCTAAATCCTTCCACTTTTGCATTGTATATCAGTTTTGTCATTCTTTCTTTGAACGAAGCATACATACCCTTTCTCATCTTTACACCGATACTCTCTTTCATACATATTTGCTTTCTTACTACGCTGTTGCGAATACGGTCGGTCAGCTTCAGTCCGCACATCTTCCCCAGAGCTCGCATTTCCACCGCATTAATCCTACTTTCATTCTCCTTCTTACTTGCCAGCTGCGCCTTTCGACTAAAGTGCCGGCTTCCAAGTAGCTTTCCCATCGCGCCATTCACTCCGTTCCCCGCACTCACTCTTCTCTCTATGTCAGCGGTGTATTTTCCATCCTTACTGAATGCGCATCCAAGTAATATCCAAATATACAAACTCATTCACTTGCTCCAGCATATCGTTCCCAACCACAATCCTTGCATTCGTTCTGGTTTCTTCCCGTTCAAAAACCATCCATTGTATAATTGATATGTTAATATATGTTGTACTGGTGAAATTTAATAAGTTAAATTATTAATTGAAACATATTCATATATTTACAAATATGGATCACAATATTTCCTTCACGCACAATAAATAAAACGTAACATTGTTTTGAAGTGTCAGCATGTAACCACGGCAACTCGGCATGTGATTAATGTTAATGCCGCTTCCACACATGTCGACCAACATTCGAATGATCATAAACCGAGTGTGTATGAAAAGTGGTTCGAGGCTATTTATAGAGTGTACCCCAGGATGTGTTGATGCAGGTTTGGTTCAATTCGCCTGAGATCGCTCTTGGATTGGTAAATCGACACTGAATCAAAGGTGTTTGGATAGGTTCGCGAACTTGTACAAACGGGCGCTCCACACTATGGTGCGCACTTAGATGACATGTTTCTTTATACGCCATTTTTGCGATATGGCATGCCATTTTTAACTGACTTCAAAAAGGAGGAGTTTCTATGTTCGTCTGTATGTATGCTTTTTTTATGTACATTCACCGATATTTCCGTCAATTGTGGACCAATTTTGATAATTCTTTTTGCATTGGGTCCAGTATAGCTCTAAAGTGGTCCTGTTTTAATTTCATTGGTATTGGAGCTTGGACTTTGAAGATACACCAGGGAACTCCTTAACGACAAACAACACGAATGTGTAGATTGAGATATTCTTAGTATTATGTCAATCCTATAGGTACATCAAAAGAAACATCAAAATCGGTTCATAAGCAAAGAAGTTATTACTATAGATCTAAGCAAATTTCGCTTAGATCTATTACTATAGATCTAAGCAAAATTTAGCCGACTTCAAAAAAGGAAGAGGTTCATAATTCGCCTGTGTTTTTTTTAATAACTTCTTTGCTTATGAACCGATTTTGATGTTTCTTTTTGCATTGAGTACAATATAGCTCCCCCAGGTGGTCCCATTTTAATTTTATCGGTATCGGACCTTGGACTTTGGAGATATACTAGGGGACTCCATGAAGGCAAACAGCACAGCATTATGAGTATTATATTAATCCTTTAGGTACCTTAGTATAGAACTAAGTAGAATAATATAATATAGGTATATAAATATTCATAAATTAATTCACTTATCAACTTGTAAAATAAAATAATAATATTAGTCCTGTTAAGAAACTGTCCCACCGTTGGGCACGAGCCTCCTCTCAAACGAAGAGGGTTTAGGCCATAGTCCAACACGCTGGCCCAGTGCGGGTTTGCAAACTTCACACACCTTCGAGAAATTTTTAGGGCATGCAGGTTTCCTCACGATGTTTTCCTTCACCGTTAAAGCAAGTTATAGTTAATTTTTAACACGCACATGTTTTCGAAAAGACAGAGGTGCGTGCCTGGGTTTGAACCCGAAAACTCTGTCTAACTAAACTCTGTTTAAAATGCGCCTGTATATGTGGAGACATATATTGCAGCGGCGATGTTCCTGGTAGCGTTTTCGTGTCCGCAATGAATAAAAAATCATCTGGGATAAATATCAAACGAGTTCGCCCAGGTTTGGCAAGGAGCTTAGGCTTCGGGTGTTGGAAGAATGTGTATTGGACCGGTTTGAAGATCGGGAAATTTTAGTCAGGTTTGGTCGAACGGATGTAGGACGATACGTGTAGAAGCGGCATAAAAACAGTTTATTCTTGTATAAACTTTAGGACCTCGGTACTCCTCTACTTCCGAGTCGGAAACTTTCAACAGTGAATATAGAAAATATGATGTTTTATATGAAATCTTCGCAAGAACCCCTTATTATCTGCTGATTTTGAAGGATAAGGCAATTGACGTATTTTCTCTCTGCAGGTGGCTGTCATAATGTTATTGAAACGCATCGCTTATTTTTTGTATGAAGATCTTTCTATCCATAGTTGCAAGTCAATCCTCAAAAGGATTTATAGATAGGAATTTAAAGATAGAAATTTTATCTTAGTTTCTTGACAAATTTTAATGAGCAGAAATGTAGTAAAAATAGATGTTTTAACCGACAGTAAGCGACAGATAGGTTATTGAGAACAACCTACAATAAATGAAATAAAACTACTTTTTCGGATTTTATCGCGGTTTGTTTTGATTTTTAAGTTTCCGACGCGTCGAGTGCTTTGCAGCACCCATGGTCACGGGAAGGACTGAGGTGTTAGACATCCAAAAGGCATAGTTGTTCCGGGGTACCCTCAAACTTCTTAATTATTTTTGTTTTTGTTGGTCCGATCTACGCAGAATGAGCTCACGGTGTCTTGAGGTTTTGCAGTGTTACGCTTGGTTTTGGATTTGATTATATTAATTACTGGATCCCAAGTCGATGGAAGCACCCAGCAATCTTCTCTATTGAAATGAGGATGTTTTTTAATTTCAATATTTCTTTGTTACGGAGTAGAATCACTATTTTAATCCTATTTTGTAATAAAACTACTATTTACCTGTCTCTGGATACTAAAGGTAAATTACATTTCCTGCCACCATCAATACTAACTACTTACAATTCTCCACACCCCCTCCAAAGTAGTCAACTGACAATGCCAAACGTAACTTAAGTGCACTGTGTGGGTGGTGTGATGACAATGGAATGGAGCTGAATGTCAACAGTTAGTATGTCAAATTTATAAGAAACCAAAATCTAATAATGTCGTAGCATTTCAATGGAATTTTCTTTTCGGAAAAGGATACAACCAAAGACCTGGGTGTACTATTCCGTAGTAAATTTACTTTTAGTCCACACATAGACCGTATAGTAAAAAAAATCACGAATGTTGAGGTTCATTTTGAGAATGGCAAAAGTTTTCAAAAATGCCAAAACCAAAATACACTAATGCATAGTATACTGCAGTATTGCAGCACAATATGGAGACCACACTATGCAACTCGTATGGTCAGACTTAAGAGGAACCAAAAAAAGACTATTGTAATATCTAGCATATGCAACCGGTAATACGAAATGATCAGCATGCGATTCTCACTGCCTAAAAATTCAAAATGATATCTCTGGATAGAAGGAGAGGTAAGCTAGATTTAACTTTCCTATACAAAATGGTTAATAATAAAATTGATTGTCCCGAACTTCAGTCTTGCGTATGCTTAAGGGAATCACGACATCCCCCTGGAAATCCTATAAAAGACCAATGCGTAGATCCATGCTTGGATGTAATTCACCATTGACCAAGCTGTGCAAGCTGTACAACTCATGTGACCAATCAATGGATATGTTCCAATATCACTTAACAAGTTCAGAGTCTTATTTTCACTACAATCCTGAAAGATCTGCCCATCTTCTTCCTTCGATGTTTAGATAATATTTAGATATACCTAAGTAACTAGTTAATAAGGTTAATTATATTTATCCGTTTTTGTAATTCAATTTTAAATCAGTTTACCTTTAATTAACGGTGCACTTAATTTAAATATATTTGAATGTTTTATTAAAATGTAAAAGTGTAACTGTTGTTGGTGAACCAAATAAATAAATAAAATATAATTATTATGAAAACAGATCATAAACAAATCTTCTTAAATTTATTATTTGATGCAACGCACCAGCTGGTTTTAACCTTCGGCAATAAAATGGGAAAGTATCCGCTATTCCGATATTGATAATGTCCATAACCGAACGTGATAAGGGGATGGTTTTGTTCGCGGTTAATGTTCCTCGCGTGGCTGCCCGCCTAGTAATTGAGTTATTAGCCGATTACTTTGGAGAGGGTGTGAAGGGTAAATTGGTGGAGGTGGAAAGTAATTTTTCAATATATATATACCTGTAGCTTTTTGGAAAGCGATTCTATTTCAGACTATTAGATAACGATTTTTGTTTTACGTCCCCACACTTAGAATTATTTCTGTGTCGTAGGTGTCTTTACAAACATGAAATTCACAAATGCCCCGGTGAACACAAATATTTCTGGGTCACACAAAGCTTCGGGAATCAAACCTATGATTTCTGGACGCAGTGGGCAGCAGCTTAAACTCTAATTCATTGCACCAAGCCGTCCGTCCGTCCTTCCGCCCGTCCGACAATTTTAATCACATTTGAATATTGATTCTACTACGCTCACCGTGAAAAAAGTCTTTCCCATGGATAATACCTTATTACCCTCAAATATACCCATTTGTGTCTCATGTCGAATATAATTGTAACTTGTATTCTTTTTAACGATAATAATTATCATTTTTTTAACTAACAGTAAGGACGTTACTTTTAGCATTGTTAGCTGACTACTTTGGAGGGGGTGCAAAGAATTGTAAGTATTGATGGTTGTAGGAAATGTAATTTTTCATTTTCACAATTGTGTACGTTTAATATCCAGAGAAAGGTGAAGACTTAGTTATTACAAATACGATTAAAATAGTGATTCTACTCCGTAACAACTGAAAACGAGTCCTTTCATTAGATCCACAAGGAGACATTATTTTTTTTAAGAAGTCCTAAGGTAAATATGGGACCTGCATATAAGATGTTGAAAAAAGGTAATTCAGTATAGAAAAAATAAACATATTGAAAATTTTCATGGCTTTTTTCAATAACCACTTAATTGATGATAATAATAAATCACTTAATTGATAATATTAGTCAAGCTAATTTAGACAAGGACACAACCACTGTTATATTTTATGATGATAGCTTATCAGTTAAGAGGAAGGACCTGACTAGGGGTATTGAAAAATTATCAGAGCTCCATTCCAAATTATATTGTAAATTTGTATTCTGTGCCTTGCCATATGCCAGTAACTTAACAATACAGCAAAACAGGCACATTTATGACATGAATTTATATATTTATAACTTAACACACCGTCATAGTGACGCCATTTTTTATTTTGATATAAATAAATTCATTCGCAAGTTTAGGCTGACAGAAGATACTATGTATCTGCCCTTTACAACTAAACGATAGTTGGCTACATTGTTAGCATTTAATATACAAAGAAATGACGCGGTTATATACAATATAAACCAAAATATAATTATTGATACTGGCAGCAACATTGGTTGTGTGACCATAGTTATGACCATAGTTTAAACTAGTGAATGCGACAACAGCTAAGTCAATAGAATTAAATATTTTTCATCAGAATATGCAAGGTTTAGCTGGCAAAGATCTCGAAATAGAATTATTTCTTAGTAAATACAACATCCATTTATTCTGTGTTGCTGAACATTGGCTCAAATCTCATGAAATAATCAAATATCAAAGTCAGTTGAGTGCGTTCACAAAAAAACAGCCATACGCGGAGGGTCTCTAATATTAGTCGCCAACGATATCAAGTGTAAAGAACGCAAGGACATTATGGGTCTTTCTATTGAACGCATTGTTGAGATATCTTGTGTCGAACCGGATATTTATGTTTTAGCATGCGTTTACCGACCGCCCTCAGGTGATTTAAATACATTTGACGTCATGGAAGTGGAGTTAAAAAAAAATTCTGGCATTAAAAAGCAAAGCATTATATGTGGTGACTTCAATGTCAATCTAATCGAAAAGTCATCCATTAGCTGTAGACTAATTAATCTTTTTAAATCTTTTAATCTAGTATGCTTGTTTAATGAACCGACTAGAATCACTGCTACGTCTGCTACCTGTTTAGATAACGTGTTTTGCGACTGTGAAGTGTTTGATAAATTAATTATAAACGCTTTGCCCTCAGATCATAGTAGTCTGTTGGTGTCAGTACCCAGCCACCTTATACCTAAGTTACGTAAAGTTACTTGTAGGCCGATATCAGATCGACGTATAAACTGTTTTAGGGATAAAGTTTACAATCGCATATCTAATATGGATTGGTTACATAATGATCCAAATTACCTATATCAAAACCTTTTTGATACCATGAAATCAGAATTCGATAATATATTTAAAATAAAAACATTTTCAAAGGCCAAAAAAGCAAAGTTTAGTGATTGGGCTACTGTAGGAATTCATAAAAGTAGAGCTAAGACGTATGAACTGTATGATACGAAAACATATAATCAAATCCCAGCTTTCTTGGAATATGTTAAAAACTACTCGAAGACTTTTAGGAAGGTGTGTACTGCAGCAAAGTCTTTATATTATAGAAATATGATCAAAAGGTCATCAAATAAGATCAAAACCACATAGGGTATAATTAACAGTGTATCTAGGAGAACTCAACCCCGTGATGATCATATTGAACTTGTAATTAATGATAACATCTTAACAGATGATTTCGATATTGTGCAGACTTTTAATAATTTTTAGTGAAATTCCAGTTCATACTACTGGCTCCTCCTCTCCTCCTCCTGGCATCTCCTCTTCCCGAAAAGCTAAAAACACTGTCGACTTCTGGGGTATATCATTAAAAATACTAGATAGCATAGTAATGACTATAGCACCTGCGCTGGCGACGATATTTAATAAATGTGTAGAGAAAGGTAGGTTCCCCGACTTAATGAAACTTAGTAAAGTTGTACCGATTTTTAAATCAGGGATAAAAAGCGAGCCTTCCAATTTTAGACCGATTTCCATCTTACCGGCCTTGAGTAAAATTTATGAAAAGATCCTACTCAATCAATTGCTTAACCACTTTAATGAGAATAAGCTGTTACACGGTGATCAATATGGTTTTACTAAGGGACGTTCAACCACAGACGCGGGAATAGGTCTGCTTCAGCAAATTTACGGTGCCTGGGAGGCATCGCAGAATGCAATTGGCGTATTCTGTGATCTCTCTAAGGCATTCGACTGTGTTGAGCATGCAACCCTTATTAAAAAGCTAAGGCATTACGGTATTAAAAACACTGCCCTTAATTTATTAGCTTCATACTTAGGTGAAAGATCTCAATGTGTTGAGATTAACGGGGTCAAGTCTCAGGAAGTTAATATTTCAATTGGTGTTCCACAGGGCTCCATCTTAGGACCCTTTCTTTTTTTAGTATATATTAATGACCTGCCGAACTTTGTCCGTCTGTGACATTGTACTATTCGCAGATGATACCTCCTTGATCTTCAAAGTTGACAGAGCTAAGCTTAATTTTGACGTTGTGAATGGTGCTCTTTCACGGATATCAAATTGGTTCGAAATAAATAATCTATTGCTTAATTCACTCAAGACAAAGTGTATTAAATTTACTATGCCCAATGTAAAAGATAATGATACGAATATTCTTATTAATGGCACAAAGCTGGACCTCGTGAACTCCACTGTCTTTCTAGGCATTACCCTAGACTCCAAACTCCAATGGGGGGCCCATATCTCATCACTTGCGGGTAAACTTAGCTCCGCTGCTTATGCAGTGTGGAAAGTACGGCAACTTACGGATGTGGATACAGCACGTCTAGTTTTTTTTAGTTACTTCCATAGCATTATCTTACGGTATCCTACTGTGGGGTAACGCTGCTGACGTGGAAAATGTATTCATTCTGCAAAAAAGAGCTATCCGTGCCATTTATAATCTTGGACCTAGGGCTTCCCTCATAGAATTTTTAAAGAGATCAACATTCTCACGGTCGCTTCACAGTATATATACGACAACATAGTGTACATACGTAGGAATATCCATTTATTTGATAAAGTGAACGATGTTCTTAAATTAAACACTAGAAATAAACATAAACTGGTATTACCAATTGTTAGGCTTAAAAAAGTATTTACTTCCTTCGTCGGTATTCGCTGCTTCAATAAGATACCAAAGCCCATGTTAGAGTTGCCACTTGACAGATTTAAAAGGTTTATTAAATCTTCACTAATGAGTAAAGGATATTATACACTAAATGATTTTTTAAATGATAAAAATGCCTTTACACAAATTAACTGAAATTTAGAAGAATATAATGTTAAGTGCAGCGTGTCTGGCCTAGCGAGCGTTCATTGATTTTAAATATTATTCTCGAACGATGTCGACATGGTCGTGGATTGGTCATGCTCACTAAAATGTCTTTGCTAGTGGCGGCTCTGTGGAGCGGGTCAATCTTTTCCCTTTAAAATGGGTGAGGAGAGTGATGGCTGCTTCTCAGGTCATACTCGTGTACGGGTGCTGCTGGTGGGGACTGGTCTGTCCCCTGTCCTTTGTCTGACTGAACGTGTACCATAATGCTGTTGAATTTTGTCTCGTTCGGCATCACACTGGAGCTATGACCAGTTGTTTTGTACGCACTCTTTACTTATTTTATAGTAACACTTTCTCTTACTATTATTATTATGCTTTTTATTATATACCTCTACAACATCTCTATTTTGTAAATGAGAGGACTATGTAGATACTGACTTATACCATGAATCTAAGTACACTTATGATTAATCTATACTTAAGCACATCTATTTAGCTCGTTCTGCATTGTTCTGCCATACTCCATAAATGCAAAGTATACAAAAAGAGTTGTGAAACTCATTTTTAAAAAAGAGTAACCGTGGAGTTTCTTGCCATTCTTCTCCACAGGAATGACTTTCCGAACGGGTGGTAGAGTCTTAAGTAATTAATAATTTTCTCTTTTTGACTATTCATAAGTGCCTTTTGGTCTACATGAATAAAAAACTTTTGATTTTGAACCTATCTGTCGCTTACTGTCAGTTAAAATATCTATCTCTGGTAACTTTCTGCTCATTAAACTGTTTCAATAAACAAAGATAGACAGACATTCCTATCTATACATTTTTTGTACCTCTAACTATGGATAGATCTTCACAAAAAATAAACGAAGCATTTCAATAACATTTTAACCGTTATCTGCACATAGAATATACGCCAGTTCCCTTATCCTTCGAAATCCGCGGAAAATAAAACATCATCTATAATATGTTCCATATTCACTGTTGAAAGTGATATTAAACTATTTGACTTTCCGACTCGGAACTAGAGGAATACTAAGGTCCAAAAGTTTATACAAAAATAAACTGATTTTTTATGCCGCTTCTACACGTATCGTCCTACACCCAATCGACCAAACCCGACTGAATTTTACCGATCATCAAGCCGGTCCACTAAACGTTCTTCCAACACCCGAAGCCTAAACTCCTTGCAAAACCTGGGCAAACTCGTTTGATATTTATCACGGATATTTTCTTCATTGCGGACACAAAAACGCTACCACAAAAATCGCCATTGCAATATATTTGTCTAGTTATATAGGCGCATTCTAAAATATTGCAGGCAACGATGATGATGGTCATTTAAATTTAATAAGTTTTAATTATGTTTATCATTAATTAAGTACATGATAATAAAAAAAGGGAAACTGTGTAAAAAAGCAAAAATTAATATTTGAAATCGGTGCCGGTTGATTCAGTACGTTACTTGGCACCGACCTCAAATAATTATTTTTTGCTTTCGAAGTCGGTTTCCCTTTTTTTAGTTTTTTATTTTACAAGTTTAAGTGATAAGTGAATTAATTTATTAATATTTATATACCTATATTATATTGTTATACTTAGTTCTATAGTAAGGTACCTACAAGATTGATATAATACTCATACTCGTAATAACTAAATTTACACATTCGTGGTGTTTGCCGTCAAGGAGACCCCTGGTGTATCTCCTAAGCCCAAGGTCCGATACCGATAAAATTAAAATGGGACTACCTCGGAGCTATATTGTACCCAATACAAAAATCGGTTCATAAGCAAATAAGTTATTAAAAAAAACACAGACGAATTATGAACCTCTTCCTTTTATGCATTCGGTTAAATTCTGCTTAGTTCTTATAGTACAGTACCTATAAGATTGACTAATAATATCTCAATCTACACATTCGTGTTGTTTGTCGTTAAGGAGTTTCCTGGTGTATCTTCAAAGTCCAAGGTCCAATACGAATTAGATTAAAATAGGTCCACTACAGAGCTATACTGAACCCAATGTAAAAAGAATCATCAAAGTCGGTTCTCAAAGGGAGATCATAAATAAATGCATTAAACTAAATAGGACCTATATGTGACCCCTGAGGATCCCTGATGTAACCTTTAGTGTATAATCATATCTTGAAGACCGCCAGAAATGGCGGTCTCCAGGATAAGATTTTGCCACTTAGGAACGGAACCACTAATGCCGTAGATGGAGACTTTACTACATAGAACATTATAAGGAACTTTATCAAATGCTGATATTAATTGGTTAATACAAGTAATGTACCTTTGCCTGACTGCGTTATTAGTTTAATAGCGAATAATGCGCTTATCGATCACGGGGCCTTAAGTTCGAATCCTAGGTTGAACAAAATGTATTTTTATATATAAAAAAATCGAGTATCAGCCCGGAGTCTGGCGCTGTGTCCGTTACAGTGGCAATATGTTTTTACTTGTGACCTTACATGGTCAGTGAAATGTGGATGTTCACAATATGCCTCTGCCACTCTCGCTTGGGGAATATAGGAATGATGGTGTTTATTTTTATTACTATTGTGTAGAAAATAGTGGTAAGTAGTCTTGTTGGTAAAAACTGACCAAGTAATCATAAGATTTAAGATTCAAATGCCAGCCCATACCTTTAAGTCATAGAAAAATACCGAAGAGGACACTCCAGGGCGTTTAATGGTCCGTAAATTACCTACATGTCGAGTCTCCACTCCCCCTCCTAGTCATCTTTTTATATCTTACTATAGGCCTTGCAAATACTGGGGTCAGTTTTCCAATAACATTTCTTCATTTTTTCTACAATTGATTACAGAAGTTGACGTAAAGCTTCTACATGTTGGACCATTGTCCCTCGCAAACCATCCAAAGGTCCGGATTAATCCGAATCTATGTTTTTCGTAGAGATACGATAGATGGATACAATATTATTCTAACAAAATACTTAATTCTGGTATAATTACCCATGGCCTTAAAGCATATGAAAACAATTCACCAGGACTGCAACACAATTTATAAAGTACCCACTAAATACAAAGAGGGAACTTTCGAAAATTATCGCCAGAGTTCCCGGTATAAAGTTCTGGAAACGAATTAAGCAGGAATGGGTGAATTTTGAAAAAAATACGTGCCACTTGAGTTTTGGGACCACTTTAGAATGGTTTCCTTATCTCTTTTATTATTAAATATGGCAGTGGAGCCGGTAAAAGTTTGGTGAGTGAAAATATTGTACGTCGATTTTGTGGTGTTGGTAACCTGCGTGCGATGTGTGTGTGTGTGTGTGTGGGAATGATGTACGCTGTTGGCCGCGAGGCCTTTACAGCTTCACCGGACTTAAAGGCGAGCGTGCAACCACTACGCTCTAGCCAGTCAGAAGGGCAAGGGGCGACATACTCGAGGGCGCCTCGAATAGAGGCGCCCTCGGATGGGACAGTCGCTGTAGGGGGACGGGTGCACTACTAAGTGCACCGGTCAACCGCCGGCTATGGGAGGGGATCTACGACTACGTCTTTGTCGTCGCCCGTATTCTGAGTGGAAAGAAGGGATGACAAAGCATCGGGGGGGTCGGTGAGAACATGTCGCGGCCGGCAGTGACGGCAGGGGTCGGGGGGGAGATCGTAGTCGGCGGCGGCTACGATTAACGGATTTGCATGGGTAGCTGCGTTCGCGAAGTGTCGTGTTGTCGGCTTTTTAATATAGGCGCGAATAGGTTCGAGACCTAGATCGGAGTGGATGCGTGCAACCTCTTATTACTTATGTTGTCCTAACATTCGAAGTTGAATGTAGCGAATGTTTTTTAAAGCAAGCAGACGATCCTCAAATGCAAATTGCTAATAATTCCAATACTCAGTTGATGCAAGGTTATAATGAGACATTTGTACTATTACAAATTAATGAATAATAACATCATAGGTCACTTACGCCTAATTAATGATAGTATCATATTAGAACAGTACAAATCCTGTCACTAAGCTAATTTACCGGGCTGACATTAAAATATTTTCTTCTAATAAAATTACACCTGTCTCACTCATTTAAAAATGGAAGCCGTTAATAACCACAGCGATTATTAAATTATACATTTTCACATCAACATTTCCATTTTAATGTACAGAGCTACGTGGACTTTCCGAACGCAGTCTACCCCGGCCATGTTGTCGTAATCATACCACAATATACTTCTCACCCAAAACTAAAATAAAAATAAAATAATAACAAAAACAATATCAGACGGATCCTTCAAACTGCGCGATAAAGTACAGAGCTGAATATCGCCGGGCGTCAAGTGACGTCATAATTCATTTTTTTTGTCGGCGGCAGCTCGTTAATTCGCTCTCTCTACAAAATGAGGCTATTTGAGCCTCTCTAAGGAACATAACAACGTAATTCTATAGAAGTACTCGTAACTGACTTGCAAGATACATAGACGCGGTTGTATTTTTATATTCACTGAAGAGTTCCTAAAAATTATTTTGACGTAAATATAGTAGGATTAAAGTGATTATACTTTATTAAAAATAATATGAACAAGAAAGATTTAAATTTGCGTCGATTTTCAGGTTATATACAAGGTGTAACATAATAAATTCAAGACCTAAAAGTAGTTTGTTCTATCTCTGTAACTGAATTGATTCCATCAATTTCTAATGCATATTAATTTTTTTTTAAATTTCCAAAAAATTGCTGTTACTCCCTTAGTGCGCTATAATAAACTAAATTTATTCTTGATTTAAAGCAATACAGAGATTTTAAATGCAATTGTTTATTGGGGTATAAAAGTGCTTACAAAAGGTGTGAAAAATGTAAAATTAGGAAATCTGGTTTACGTATTGAGTTTGTGAAGCATTTATCTAATCGGGGTGTCTGAGGGCTTGCGTTATTTATGATACAGCTTGTATACTGAATACTAAAGCTGCCTTTTTTAAAAGCCAAAGTATCTATCTATATATATCATCAAGCAACAGATCCGTTGCGGGCTTAGCCAAAATATCATGTAGTAAATACATATTCAATTACTTCGGTCCGACACCTTTTAAGAATTCTAAAAGTAAATTTATTTTTATTTTTAAATTTTTTAAAATATAATGATAATTAAAATAGAACAGATTAGAAACAATCAGCCATTAACAAGTATTCACTGATAGAGGCAATATAAAATAACAATCTTTATTACTAATCCAAATAGACCGTGTCTTATCTGAAGAGCAAGTCAAGAATCTCCGTAACCGGCGAGTGTGTATAAGACGAACTATGAGAAAGCCAGAGAGGTCAGTAAGAGAAGAACCTGTTGGAACTATGTACTCTCTGCCTACCTCGCAAGGGATCTGGCGTGATGATATAGATAGATAGGTAAAGAATCCTTATTACTAAAACTTAATAAGATAAAATGAAAAATGAAGAAATCTAACTTTTTTTAGCACATATGCATACCTGAGAAACAATACCTACTCAAAAGCTAATCATTATATTAATACGTGAAGCAAAAACTTTGTACCCCTTTGCGCGGACGGAGGAGTATGAAATTTCCCACACTTATAGTTTATATCGAGAAGGAGTGCAGAATGCTAATAATTTTTTTTTAATTTTACATAAAAAATACATTAAATCAATAAAAACACATTACACACACTACCATGTTTTTGACACAATACACTTCAAATTGGTTCTTTGACGGATAACCTCATTTCGGAGTTTATCCCTCAGAGAGGCTCCGAGCATAGCCCGCTCCATAGCTTGCTGCGCGACTTTGAGCGTATGGACTAGCCCTACTGTAAGTGTTCACGTCTCGGCACCGTATGTCATGACTGGTAGAACGCACTGGTTGTAGACTTTCGTCTTCAGGCATTGCAGTAAAATCGAAGAGAAGAGATTAAGCTTACTCTTCAGATTAGATAGGCTTGTACAAGATATATCTAAGTCGTTATTGCGTATAATTTTGTTACATATGTCACAAGCACCGTATAAGAAGCTGTTTTGGCGATAGTTTGCGGAAGCCGTAGAAAGGGCAAAGAATGGACTATGGCAAAAAGCATGGCGCGGAGCATATAAATTGACCTTGCCAAGTAGTTCTGGGCAATCGATGGATGACTATGTAATAATGCATGCAAGAAAAGTCCATCAGCAATTTCTTAACGCCTGTATAGCTGAAAGAACACCGCACCGTTAACTGAAACACATAGCATGACACAACAGATATACAATACAAATATGGAAGGATGTAGGTACTCGAGAAAACCTAGACTATCTTACCGTGACCAAATAGAACGTGTCTTATCTGAATGGCAGGTCAAGAGTCTCCGTAACCGGCAAGCGTGTATGAGCCAAAACTATGATAGTGAAGAAAGCCAGAAAAGCCTGTAAGGAAAGACCCTGTTGAAATTCTGTACTCTCTGCCTACCCCACAAGGAAACTAGCGCAATGATATAGATAGAGATATTTAGAACTGAAATACCCTTTTTAGGTACGATAACTTAATAACATTTCATCTATTGAATTAAATAGGTCCGCAGATATGCAAATATGTAACCCTAAAATATTACAGTAGAAATTAATTCTTTCTTCTGTGCGTTCCAAAAAAACCTCAAGGTATTTCAAACGCATTTTTTTTTCATCGACAGCAATCTCAAGCCAAAGTTCAGACAGAGACGACAGTCTACCCTTACAAATTAACGACTCCTGCCATCTTTACGTCACCTGACAACCTCGCCCAATCAGAGGACCCCGTGAAAAATGGCCAGCGTTAATATGACAAACTTTGTTTGATAAATGACGGCGCGATAAAAAAGAAATTAGAAATTAATGCGAAAAACGAAACGTAAAAATTTGACGATTGATTGACGATCTCGGAGAGAATGAGGGAGGGCGAAAAGGCAATTGGGATTTGATGCTGATTTCTATCGGAATATGCAAAGGGTAAAATTATTGTGCGTCTTTGATAGCGCCTTATACGTTGGCTGTCTTTTCATAAATCCCTATGCGTGTTTAGCCATATAGTTACGTATTTTACTTTCGACGTATATGACTAAACTCAAAATGACAATTTAAATTCAAAAAGTACAACATTATGATGACTTTACTCGTATAAAACATATAGGGATAATATTAATTTAATATGAAATCCATAGATTCAATTTTAAAGCAAGGTTATTTTATAAATTAGACAATTTATGAGGTACTAGACTGCTGCGTACTGCTGGGCAGCGTTCGGGAAACTGCGCAACATCTTCTCATCCAAAATACCTCAGTGCCTAAAGACTAAAGTTTTTAGTCAATGTGTGCTACCAGTGATGATATATGGATCAGAGACGTGGTCTCTTACTATAGGTCTCATAAAAAAGCTCAGAGTTGCTCAGCGAGCTATGGAGAGAGCTATGCTCGGCGCTTCTCTACGTGATCGAATCAGGAATGAGGAGATTCGTAGAAGAACCAAGGTCACCGACATAGCCCTTAAAATTAGCAAGCTGAAGTGGCAATGGGCGGGCCACATAGCGCGAAGATCGGACGGGCGTTGGGGCAGAAAGATTCTAGAGTGGAGACCACGTATTGGCAAGCGCAGCGTGGGACGACCACCTGCCAGATGGACCGACGATCTTGTGAAAATCGCAGGAAGTCGTTGGATGCAGGTGGCATCGGACCGGTTACGCTGGAAAGCGATTGGGGAGGCCTATGTTAAGCAGTGGACAAGTATAGGCTGAGATGATGATGATGATGAGACTGCTTTACTCTGTGGTACTGTGAACTTCTAATTCCATTCACTAGATACCTAGCAGTTTCATATCATTTCAAATACATTACGAAGACATGATTTTGTTTGTAGACTATAACTATTTTCAAGCATTTTTACGTGTTTTGGTTGTATAATTCCTTGGCAGCAAAATAAAATTTCAAAATGCAATATTTTTCAGTCCGATAATTACAATTATTTAAAAATAATATTTACCTATGTTATTGTATAAAAAATAACGTACATAAACAAAGACGACATTTCTAAAGGACACTTGACGGCTAAGCCAGACAGAAGGGAGTTTGTTTATTAAATAAAATAAAACAAGTTGTCGCCCGAAAAATCATTGCTTAGAACTATTCAGGATTTATGAAAGCACGAGGGTAGGAAAAATTAAAAATAATGTAAGTTAGACCTAACTTAGATCAAAAACCTTGTACCACTCACCTTTCACAAGCTTATTCTTCAAAATAGTTATCCTTTGATCTTTTTGTTGTGACGTAGATCCGAATGTCGTCCGTCGGCTTGGTCGAGTCGTTAAAACCATAGCCTGCTTCGGTCACTAGATTGAACAGTCACGAGTTGCATTTCCGCACAGGACAAATCTTGACCTAAGTGTTCGTTTCCGACTCGATAATTGTGTATTTCATGGTTGTAAACGTACTCACGGCACTGATATTCTAGTATAGGGCTATGATTATTAAAAAACTGCATTACTTTCCCATTTTCTTCTAATTGAAAGGTTCTTAATTCTGTTTTTATAAGTGACATTTTAAGATTATTAGTGAACTCCAAGTGCGATTGCGTCAAGTTGGAATCTAATAAGCTGAAGTACCGTCACACTCCACCATTAGATACGACTCTGTTCAAATTAATACTGTGACAAATTCTTACTGACAACGCTTAAATTAGTCAATGTTAATCCAATAATTTTAGTTTAAATTTACTTATCATTTATTATTTATTCGATTCACGAAAATTTGTGGAAGTAACTTTGGAATAAAATCTGGTCTTAATTTTACAGAGATAATCTTCAGCATAAATTCTGCTTACATTGTAATGCATTCATTAACCCGCTAAAAAGCTATTACGCAGTTGTAGCCAATGTAGAATGCTTTAATTGAATGAATAAGAAGAATGGTTGTTGCATAAACTTTTCAGGTCTTGATTTTACCGCTGTAAGGACTTAAGACTTTCTTTACAGTACATAATTACTGGTGAATCTCAAACTAGGCGTAAGCTTGTGTCTTAAGACCAATATAAATATTATGATACTACAAAAATACTTATATATATACACAAAAATTCTTTCTTTAGCACGGCCATCGCGTTGAAATCTTGACAAAACGAAACTTCACAAATGCTATTTAAAATACCATACTGAAACTGCAAAACAGCTTTATAACACTTTCGAGTCACATATTCACACTTTCACAGCCACTACTATCTCACAGATAGTTCTTATCGGACTCTTCTATCGAGTAAAATAATCTTGTTTCCTCGCATAAAGATCTTTTTGAACAAAACAGTCAGTTCTCTTAAGTGCATTTTATTCTGTGGACCCTTCGCGAGCGTCCCGAGACACGACCAAAATTGAAGACCTCCTATTTAAATACAAAATATCTTCGTAAGAAAGGAAGGGTGGAGGTTCAGGTTATGGTGGTCGGTTGGTGGTATACAGTCGTCCGCGAGAATTGGTTAAAATTCAATTATTCGCCCCCATTATTCGAGTACTCGAACTTTAGAGAGGGGACAAGCACTTAAGGCGTTTCGTTCACGTCCAGTACCTCGCCCTGATTCGCTTTAATCTCACTTTAACACAATCTTTTATGGAATAGTTGGATGACTAAAATGGACTTAAGCGGAGCGTTAGATAACGGTGTACGTGATATGATTGGTGTGGCATGTGGGCTATTATTATTTGGATTTTGAACCTACGGAAAGTAATCAGAGATGGGCAAAATGTAATCGGATTAATGATTAACGATTACAATTACGTTTTGTAATCTTCAACGATTAGGATTACATTTTTAATCTTCAATAATGATGGAGGATTACAAAATGTAATAGGAATCATTAATCTGATTACATTTTGCCGTCTCTGGAAGTAATGTTTAGATGTTCATAAATAAAGTTTTTGAAATAAAACTATTTTACGGATTTTATCGTGTTTTATTTTTGATTTTTAGTTCCCGACGTTTCGAGTGCTTTGCAGCACCCATGGCCACGGGAGGGTAATCCGTAAAATAGTTTTATTTCATGTGTAATATTCGCGTAAATCTAAGAACTCAGTAAGTTTTTGATTTATCGACTTTGATATGAAGGAATGTGTATAAATGTAACTTCTTCTTTGGCTTGTTAAACAAACTTACCTTACAACGTCTTCTCGTAATCTTAATTAATTATAATAGAGACTAATTACGGGCTCTTGCCTCATAGCTTTCACATACGTTTGTAAACCCCTAATCTTATACGTTTAATTATTAAACATTATTTTATTAAGAACCTACTTATGTACATATATGTCGGAGTGAGATGTAAAAAACAGTTAAATTTAAATAATAGTATGTGTGTGTGGGTTTGAGAGTGATGTACGCTGTTGGCCGCGAGGCCTTTACAGCTTCCCCGGACTTAAGGCGAGCGTGCAACCACTACGCTCGAGCCAGAAGGGCAAGGGGCGACATACTCGAGGGCGCCTTAAAGAGGCGCCCTCGGTTGGGACAGTCGCTGTGGGGGGACGGGGTGCACTACCAAGTGCACCGGTCAACCGCCGGCTATGGGAGGGGATCTACGACTACGTTGTCGCCCGTATTCCGAGCGGAAAGGACGTAAAATAATAGTTGCTGATTTGATTATAACCACCCAATGAACCGGACAACGCGCCTCGTCATATATGTATTAAATACCACATTTACAAAAATGTCTATTTGTTTCCTATTTTAACATGTATTAAAACTAAAAAATAAAAACATATTTTTCTTGGTAGGTACCTACTTAGTCTTTCTTTTAATGAACAAAAAAATTTTGGCTTGACTATTTTTCGAATGAATTTACTGTTTTTCATATGTGACAAAAAAACGATGGTGATCCAATGATCATATCCGTGTTCCCTTTTCCAGTTCAATGATGATATAAGTATGCATAACGTGGAATACTTTATTTATATATACTTTATTACCTAGTTATCCTTAATGCAGTCAGTGACAAACTTCTAGTTATACCTACCCAAATAAGTAAATGCATACGTTTATATCCTAAACTTTAAAATTATCTTCATGCCAAAACACTAACTTTAATGACACAAGTCAAGTTGGTAAGTTACACAAAGACGCGACTGACGTCCAAAGTTGGGAATCTTAACGTCGGATGCAGCCTGGATCCCGGAGTTTTGTCCAGACACCCCAACACTTTAATGTTCTTATAATAGACATCTTATATTCCGTAGTTGTGCAAAGTAGAAAAGGTCCCTTATTCTTCATAACCAACTAAACACGTAACGCAGCGCGTTACGATAACTTAAGGGCCCAGGGTGTTTGAAGAGTACACGGAACTTTTGACCATGTTCTTGTTTCTCTAGGATTACGCCACTCTTCAATAAAATGTATAAAACTTATCATGCCGTTTCAGGAAAAAATATTGTTAATGCCGATTCTAAATTATATTTTAGTGTATTACTATCGATATATATGTATGAGATATATGAGACGAACTATGAGAGTGGAGGAAGCCAGAGAGGTATGTGAGAACCTGTTGGAACTCTGTTCTCTCTGCCTACCCCGCAAGGGATCAGGCGTGATGATATACATACATAGATCATCAGTATATAGCAGTCCCTGCTTGACACCTACTCTCCAATTGCACACCATAAAGCTATCGCTATTTTAGTATAAATTTTAGTTATTATTTATATCTAGGATACAAGTTATAAATAATTATTTTGGTAGGTATAATCAATTTCTCAAGCTATTTTCGATTTTGTTAAAAACAAATCAATGAAAATATTATCTAAAAAAAATATAATTTCGTGACACGATGTTTGTACTACAAGATCTTGTTACTAATAAATAAATAACAGATAAATTATTTTCTTCATCGTTACAAACTTACTTTGAAGTCGTCAATAGTATTTTGCCGTCCAAATCATAATCGCAGTAAATACTTACTGCGTTTTAGTGTAGAACAAACTCACCGTGTTTATGATTTGGACGGCAGTATTGATAGTTTAAAATAACAAGGGATTCCCGCAAGGGATTTGGCATGATGATATAAATAAGTAGATAAAATAGTAAATGATCGAAATAAATTATACTGCACATAAAACAGTGGGGCGTTGACATTAAAATTCATGAGCTAAGGTTAGGTTCAACGGATTAACAAGTTAAACTTTACCAAAGTTACACAATGGCGCAGTTTACAATCAGCCCGTCGGGAAGTTGCGAACGTTTAAGAATACTGTTTATGTATATCCAAACTACTGTCCCTGGCAGGATAAACGAAGTAGGAAGAAGGGTATGAACTTTTGGAACTGTTTAGTATTTAAGTTTGATTGGAGACTAGCAGGGGACGGCAGTAGAGCTTCAGTTATACTATGTCAACTCACCCTGGAAGCGGGGGCAATTAAGTCATGTAAACTGGACACTAGTACTGTCATTCCCTTTCTGCACCATCACTGCCCTACGCTTTCTTAGCAAGCGCTTTTTGACTATCTATCTATCTATCTATAACCTCACGCCAGATCCCTTGCGGGGTAGGCAGAGAGTACAGAGTTCCAACAGGTTCTTTCCTTACATACCTCTCTGGCTTCCTCGACTCTCATATTTCGTCTCATACACGCTCGCCGGTTACGGAGACTCTTGACTTTTCCATCAGATAAGACTCGGTTTATTTGGTCGTGGTAAGATAGTCTAGGTCTTCCCCGGTACCTGCATCCTTCCACTTTCACATTGTATATCTGTTTTGTCATTCTTTCCTCTGGCATTCTTTCTATATGCCCGAACCAACGGAGCATGCCCTTTCTCATCTTTACACCGATACTATCTTTCATACCTACTCGCTGTCTTACTATGCTGTTGCTAATGCGGTCGGTCAGCTTCACTCCGCACATCTTCCGCAGAGCTCGCATTTCTACCGCATTTATCCTACTTTCATTCTCCTTCTTACATACCCAGCTCTCGCTACCATATAACAGCGTTGGGACAAGAACTTTTTGACGTAATCCCTTATTCACACAAGCGCATTTTCGAAGCGCTTTAATAAAGTGCAGGCAAACAGTACTTTTTTTTAATTTAAAGGGCGTACAGAGCGTTTCAAAAACACAGTCAGTCAGAGCATTAATAGTGCGAGCACGATCAAGCATTTACATTGTTCTTACTTAGACAGTATTACCAATTTGGTCTCTATTTACCACTTTGAGTAGAGAAAATATTTTTCAAATAACTTGTGGATGAAAATCTAAGGTCTAAAAAAAATGTGTGTATAAGTCTCATTTTATGTCATTTAAGATGTCGTCAATTTCAGTCGAAATCCGACTTAAATAGTTGAATAGTAGGTATTAAAGGTGTATTACAAATTAAATGATACAAATAAATTGCTAGGGAAACCAGTAAAGGGGTAGTAAATGTGGTACAGAATTGAAAACAATAAAAATACAGTTTTATTTGCTTTCAATAGTGGACTCGCGGTGGCGCAGCTGCAGAAATATTTATCTACTCGAGCCCCAGTTGGGTTCATTTGGGAACCTTACAATAAAGTTATTGTACTTCTTTTATTACGTAGAATATTAAAAAGCGGGCAGCGAAAAATGGGTGTACACAGTACATCTGTGCCAGTCCCGCTTGGAGAATATAGGCGTGACGGTGTTAATATTATACATTACATATAAATTATTGACGATAGCTTGGTCCGGTGGTTAAGAGCGAAGGCAGCTCCGCTCACTGGATTGAGTACTCACGGTTCGTTTCCCACACGGGACAAATCTTTGTGTGACCCACACATATTTGTGTCGGTCTGGGTATTTTTGTATGTAAATGCATACACGATACAAGAATAATTCCTAGTATGGGCCTACTTTATTAAAAAGAAAAAAATTAAAGCTACAGCTCGTTACTTTATGCGATCGGTAACGATCCACCATATCCAGACCAGTCAGTCCTCCCAGTGACTATAGTTTCTGTAAAGCACTCTAAAAGTAGTTATGACTCTCATATGACTGTATTTTTTGATATATTAATATTAAATTCTTTAGCCCAGGTGTAATAAACCACGACTCGTGCCGCTGACAGCCACCGTTTTGATTTAAGCTGGACTTGGAAGAGAGCGGCTCATTTTACGACGGCACTAAAGGGTTGTTTAAAACTTTACTGTCGATGCTAAAACGCAGTGGAATAGTAAAAGTAAACGCTCGGAATTCTTCCGCTTTATACGCGGAATTAAGCTTAAGGAATGTTAGTCGCATCCTTGGAGTCGATGGATTTCATCTTTTTTGTTTTGTTTGAGATAGTACACTTTTTTTAATAACCTCTACTTAGACAATTTTGCGGGAAAGACTTGGATTCTACTAGCCCAGAATCGATCTATGTGGAGACGTCAAGGGGAGGCCTTTGCCCAGCAGTGGGACACAGTATAGGCATACTGATGCGCATGAGGCACATAGATCGATCCTGGGCTAGTAGTATCCATGTCTTTCCCGCAAAAGTGTACAAGTCGTCACTCCATCTTCGTCTCGGTCTACCACGACACCTGTAACCGTCTTCAGAGATCCATACTGTGACGATGTTTGCCTACCTTTGCAGGTTCATACGCATGACATGTCCCGCCCAATCCCACTTCAGCTTTGCCGACTTTAAGTCGACGAGATATTCTACTTACTCAAAATAAGATTACCCGGCAGTACAGCTTACTAGATAGTAGTGTACTTAAAAATATCAAAGTATTACGTCTTTTTTCTTAATGGGTCTAAGCCCGCCACACATTCTCATCATTGTAACTTCTGTAGCCAGTATCCACAATGGTATTCTTAGAAGTTTGAACCTTGGGGTATCCCGGGAAGCGCTTTAATTGTCTTGGAACCCGCAACAAATTTAATTCCATAAAATAAAATTCCACTTCCCTCCTTTGCAAAACGGGAAACACAAAAAAATGGCAGATCAGCCATAGAGAAGGAGGAAGGAGTATTATAAGTCAAATTGAATCACCTTTCATTGAATATACAAAATTATGCTATATTAATTATAAACCCACTTGAATTTTTAATGGTCAGAGTCTATATAGTCCCGATAACACATAACTATTAGTCTTTCTATATGTCTAGTCATCACGCTATATGACTATATAGCTTGCAAGGTAGGTGGAGAGTAGGTACAGAGTTGCACCAGGTTACTTCCCTAAACGAGACTCCAGTCGCCTCCTCCATTCTCATAGATCGACTCATACATGCTCGCCAGAAATGAAGATTGTTGACTTTTCCGTCGAATAAAACACGGTATATTTCATTATGGCACGATTGTGTAGATCTTCCACGATACGCGCATCTGTGCACTTTCGTTTATGTTTTATATCATCTTTTCTCCGTATTTCTTTCTACAAGTCCAAAACACAAAAAATTCATTAATTCATAGTCTTGCCAAACGCTTATCGACCAGCGCAGCGCAGCGCATCCGCACCTTTTCAGCAGGGCTCTCATTTTGCCCGCAATAGTTTTACTTACATGTCTTAAGTGCCGTTTTCTGAATTGCATTGCACCCATTGCACCATTAACACTATTCCCTGCAATCACTCTTCTCTCTATATCAGCACCTTAGCCCATCCTTACTACTATTATTAAGGTCAAAAATATTCAGAACTTCAGACCTTTGGTTTTAATTTTCAGCTTTTGATCTTAGCCCTTGTCCTGCAGTGTAATGTAGTGCAGTAATGAGGATGATAGTGATAATGTTTAAGACTACTAAAAAGATGATTTAAATCACCACAAGCAACCCAATAAACGAGAAGAAGAGGAACGCAGTCAAAAAAGGTAAAGAAATAGATGAAACTCGGTACCAGGAGAGCAGAAAAACGAGGATCTATATTTGATGAGGTTCGCATCGTCTAAGATATTCATGGCAGGACGGCGATTCGGAAATAATTCTCTAGGGTCGAAAAGGACAGGCATGGGTGTATGTGCCACTGGATATATTTTATCTTAGATTTTATATGATGTGGTGGATGGGCTGATAAGTGAAGATGTGTTATGAAACTACTTCTTCTATGTATAGGAAAAAATAAGATTGTCATATTTCGTGGGATACTGAGTTCGACAAAACAAGAAAGTCATATAATAAGAATGGCGGAAAATTAGGTGACTTAAAAATATTTTGTCACACAAAGATTTGCTCCGTGTGGGGTTCGTTCTATCAATGGTCGAGGAGAGCGATGGCTGCTTTTTAAGTCATACTCGTTAACGGGTGCTGCTGGAGAAGACTGGTCCGTCCTCTATCCTTTGACTGATTAATCCTGTAGTTCTGTTGAACTTAGACCCCGTTCGGCATCACACAGGAGCTATAACTAAGTATTTTGTTTGCACTCATTATATATTTTATAGTAAGCCGTTTTATTTTTTTTAATTTTCAATTCTATACCTAAACGAAATCTTTATTTTGTAAATAAGAGGACTGTATAGACACCGATTGATACCGAATTGAAGATGAAAAAGAATTGTTAAACTCTTATTTTAACACGTTAACTGCCAACGCATTCAATTTTGTGCGGCACTTGATTATCCTACCAAGCCAAGCGAAAATCCCAGATTCTTTAAATTTAAATGATCTGATTTTTAGTATTTAGTTAAATTATATACATATTTAATGCATTTCATTAATACCAAATGATTTTCGATCCTCTATTCTTAAGCATCGGACAACACTGACCCCCATGGCCCCAGAGGATGAAAATTCGAAAATCCGTTCCATAGAGCCGCGCGGTCACATTGTCGCCCACCCCTGTCCGAGACTCTTATGCTTTTTTTTAATAGTTTGTCCGATGTGTCACTTCTAGGCAAAAACCCCCCCTCGACGTCTCAACATAAATCGCTCCTAGACCAGTAGTATCCTTATAGTGATGCGACTCGAGTAGGATTTTGTGACTTGAGTCACTCGTGTTATTTTAGTACGTCACTCGAGTTATACTCATGTTCCTGAGTAATTCGAGTTGAGTTTCGATTACTGTGGGTAAAGCATTTTTAAATAGGTACCTTTTTTAAATAAATAATATGTGATAATATGTCACCTTTTATGTTTACAATGCGAAGTAACAAAAATAAATTTACAAGGAATTATAGCACAACCACTTCACAAATCAAACTAAGTTCATGTTTGTTTACTTACCGCAAGTTTGAACTTGTTTATAACCTGGTGACTATAATGAACCAGTAAAGTGAAATCTATCTAGCGCTCACCGAATCTACGTAGTGTGCCGAGTTGACTCTTTAATTTAAGTGCAAGCGGACTCTAGTAAAAATTTTATTTTTACTTGAGTACCGAGTTAATCAAATTCACTTGAGTCACTCGGTTGAAAACATGGCTCGAGTCGCATCACTTTCGCCATTTTCGTCTCGGTCGACCACGAGACATGTAACCACCTTCAGGGATCCATGCCGTGACGATATTTGCCCAACTTTGCTCTCAAAACATGTCCTGTTCAATCCCACTACAGCTTTGCTGACTTTAAGCCCAAATCTATAACCTGAATGTGAAATGCAGCGTGGTGTTTTTGAAGCGAACCATCCGTTTAACACCTTAAATGGGCATTCAATTGGTCTTTGGTAAATTTTAAGTCTGAATTTCTGCTCTTTAGTTACCGACCAAGTTTGAGCACCGTAGGTTACGACGGGTAGAATACATTTCCATCAGTCTACGCTTGAGAGACAAGGGAAGGTCGCCTTTTATCATATCCCACCACGATCTTCCAGGCGTTCTCTATCCGTCTAGACCGACTTCTTTGTTTTGCCGGTTACGAAACGAGACAATCTGGCCTAAATACGTATGCTTGTTGACGTAGTGCATGATCTGCCTATCTATCTCTACCCTTCATTTCGTGGTTTTGGTCATAAGTTGACTTTGTGATCTGTTCATGGATAATCTAGCCTTGAGGCTTGCTGTACTTTGGTCTTGAAGCATCTGCTGTAGTTCTGATAGTTTGGATAAAAACAGCCACGATATCATCGGCAAAGCGGAGAATAGTCAGTTTACCTATCATCAATAAGTTTTTGGAGAAGTTTTTAATTTTTTTATAACATTATGTTTAATTTCAGTTTTATTTTGCTCTGGAGAGGCCTTAATGGTATAAGTATATATATTTTTAAATAATGAAACAGTTTTTTTTCTTTCAAAAGTAGTTTTAATTTATAATAATTTGAAAAAATTCGTAATCCGTTTTTTTCTAAATCAAAGTCACTTGTTAGAACCAAGCAACCAAGGGTAAACTAGAGATCCGCGCGGGTCAGCTTAAGGGTGAATTATTAATTAAGAATTAGGGGCCGACGGACATCGGCACTGAGAAGTGCCGATGTCCGTCGGCGCAGCAGAGAGTTTTGAAGACGGGTCTGCCGCACATTCAAAGTTGTCAGACACGGCCTGAACGGAAAGCTTCAGTGTCGCCCAACATTGTCCGCCATGGCCCGAATGAAAAAGGGCAGTTTATTGGCAGTTAACGTGTCCAATGAATAGAAATGGAGTTTCTTGCCTTTCCTTTCCACATGAATGACATTTCGAACGGGTCTCAAGTAATCACTAACTTTTTCTTCCTTGACAATTCATAAGTACTTCTTGGTCTACATGGTTATTATTGGAGTCATTGCTCGAAAGGCCTACACTCTAAACCTCTTGACAAATCAATTTTGTTGGATAGCTGTTAAATTTATTGAAGATCTATTTAAATATGAAAAGTAATAAAAAAACTAGTTAATATCTGTTGCTTCTAATTTTTGTGACCATCTAAAAGTCATAACAATATTAGAGCGATTTCAAATCTTTGTAAACAAAGAAAATATACTAAATAATTAAAAATCAGTACAAAGTTACATGCTCTTAGACCAATACCACTCTGAAAACAAAAAAAAAACATTGTTAATAATTGAAATAAAACTATTTTTTCGGATTTCATCGCGGTTTATTTTGATTTTTAAGTTCCCGACGTTTCGAGTGCTTTGCAGCACCCATGGTCACTGGAAGGACTGAGGTGTTAGACGTCCAAAAGGCATAGTTGTTCCGGGGTACCCTCAAACTTCTTAATTATTTTTGTTTTTGTTGGTCCGATCTACGCAGAATGAGCTCACGGTGTCTTGAGGTGTGCTCACCACCATCTCACCACCATCCATCACAGTTAGCTACTGTGGGTAAATCTTTGTTTCAGAGAGCACAAGGGATCTGTGACAAGAAACATCTGGCTGCCGAGCTTCAACATGTCAAGCAAGTCCTGCACGACAATAAGCTTCGAGTCCCACGCCGACGTCACAGTGACCGAGTGAAACCAGCCACAGTCGAGCGTCTCCCTGCTGTACTACCTTACATAAGAGGAGTCACAGACAAGATTGGCTACATCTTGAAGCGTGCTTCAATTAAAACATTTTATAAGCCGCCAAAGATCAGTCAGTTTTTACCATCTGTCAAGTGTCACATCCCTCTTCAAGATGCAGGAGTATACAAGCTTGATTGTGAATGTGGTCTCTCTTACATAGGACAAACAAAAAGACCAGTAAAAACTCGGGTTAAAGAACACATAGCTGACCTAAAACACCGTCGCTCAAAGAAGTCTGCAGTCTGTGAACATGTCCTTGACCGCACCCGCCATAACATCAGATTTGATAGACCACAAATCCTCGTGAAAGAACACCGATTCCTACCAAGGATGGTTCGCGAGGCTATTGAAATTAAAAAACATCCTAATTTCAATAGAGAAGATGGCTGGGTGCTTCCATCGTCTTGGGATCCAGTAATTAATATAATCAAATCTAAAACCAAGCATAACACTGCAAGACCTCAAGACACCGTGAGCTCATTCTGCGTAGATCGGACCAACAAAAACAAAAATAGTTAAGAAGTTTGAGGGTACCCCGGAACAACTATGCCTTTTGGACGTCTAACACCTCAGTCCTTCCCGTGACCATGGGTGCTGCAAAGCACTCGAAACGTCGGGAACTTAAAAATCAAAATAAACCGCGATAAAATCCGAAAAAATAGTTTTATTTCATGTGTAATATTCGCGTAAATCTAAGAACTCAGTATTGTTAATAATTGATAATCAACCCATAGTCTCGCCACAATCACACAAATGCTTGTCCAAAATTAAACATTTTAGTTAATGCCTATCCAACAAAGCATCATAGCTATTTTTCAACGTTTGCACAAACAATGCATATAGAAGGGAGAAGTCAATCTATTACTCTGATTGAGATTGACCAATACGCTGTCAGAGCTCCCAGTTTACTGCTCATAAACAAATAATGCCACGGATTTATGGCCAGCCATAAATATTGAGCAGTGAGGTGGCTTATCTATTAGATTAATTGCTCTATTCTGCTTTGAGTCATCGTAACGGCACGTGTAATGAAGATTTAAACACATGGGCTTTAAAATTAAGTGATCTCAAATCTTAAGCAGTGATTGAATTCAAGCTAAAGTGTTGTATGAGTATTTTGAGTGTCCAGTAAAATACAAAAACATGAACACGTAACGCTTACATTCTGCAACTGGGGATAGAAGAAGTGAACTGTAGACACCGACTTTTCGCCTACGATACTAAGTCCCAATATAATATTAGGCACGATTCCGACATTATGTTAGGCATTATTCCAGACTACAGCTTGGTATTGAGATTTTTTTTATTAGTCAAACTTATATCTCAAGAGCCAGGAGTCTCCGTAACCGGTGAGCGTGTATGAGACGAACTATGAGAGTAGAGGAAGCCAGAGAGGTATGTAAGGAAAGAACCTGTTGGAACTCTGTACTCTCTGCCTACCCCGCATGGGACCCGGCGTGATGATATAGATAGATAGTCAAATTTAATAACTAGCACTTTGTACCGACTTAAGATTCCAATTCATGACCTCGTACTTGCCAGCCACATTGTGCACTACTAAACCAACGAGGCAGTCAAGTCTTTAGGATAAGTACATAATCAAAGCCTAATAATTACTATAGTATTCTAGGCGTTAATTACACAACAGTAAAAAAATAAACCTGAATAAGAATTTTTTCAACCACTGAATTAATAGAAAAAAACTTATTTGAATAAAATAAACCTATTCTGATTTATATACCTGTGCACCGTTACACTAA
This sequence comes from Phalera bucephala, assembly GCA_905147815.2. Classification (NCBI taxonomy): domain Eukaryota; kingdom Metazoa; phylum Arthropoda; class Insecta; order Lepidoptera; family Notodontidae; genus Phalera; species Phalera bucephala. The sequence goes on from LR990609.1 coordinate 55,502,291, forward strand.
ACAAAAAGTCACGTATTCCGTCTTTTATATTTAACCACATATAAACAGCTTACCATTCTTATATTTTCCTACCATAAACATACACGGAGGTTTTTTCAGTACAAATGTGTGTAGAGGGCGCGGGCGGGCGATGCGGGCAATTTGGCAAGGGCGCCTGCCCGCCCAAAACTGGCGGACTGCGTGTATGGGAACAAACGGCGAAAACGTGTTCAGCTCACTTCTGAGATGTTGGAAGATAGAGATATGTTACTGAATATGTTTTCCTGGTATTTTAATTACACTACTGATTTTATTATAAAAACTACTCTGATTTTTACACCTATGTAAATACGTAATACTAAACAATATCACGGTCGTGACTTTGTTTAGTATTTTTTTCTTTTATATTTAAAATCATAAGGAGCTTACCATTCTTTTACATGGTTTATTCAGTTCAAATGTGTAGAGGGCGCGGGGGGACAATGCGAGCAAATTTGGCGAAACCCGACCGCCCAAAAGTAATAGACTTCGTGTATAAGAACAAACGGTGATGACGTTCCCAGCTCACTTCTGGGATGTTGGAAGATAGGGACATATCATTGAATATATTTTCCTGGTATCTTAGTGACAGAATTTCGTGTTCTAGTTAGTGTTGTATAGTGATTTAAAAGAGGTAAACAAATAAGACGCACATAGTTAGTTTCTAATTTTAAAAATAATATAAGGTAAAACTAATAAAAATCTATATCATATTCTTTATAATTACAATACTAACATGAAAATCCATAAATCGACTACCCTTAAATAAATGAATAAACTTATAGCAAAAATTTTCATTTGACGATCCGTTTCAATTTTAAGTGTATCTGAATTCCGCGCAACTTCGAACGCTAGTCTATCTTAGTCAAGCTTTCAACATCGCGGGTAATATATCCATGTACATTTGGTAAGACAGCATTATATGCAACATGATGCTGTCATGGGCGAAAAATCCATGATGTTGAAATGAAAAAAACGCCTTAAGATATAATAACTGTTATGAAAAAGAGTAAATCCTTCCTTCAATCAACTTCATATACAACTGCCTTGTCCAATCTCTACCTCCCTTCTGCGCTCTGCGTCTTTAAGCAAGGAAGGTCAGTTGATCTCACACGCAAAGCCGACTGTTTGTTTGGACTATTGCATGTGTAACTAGCTGCTTTATAACACGCCCTCATCACGCATTCAGAGGGGACCCGCCCAATTTATGTTACTACAGAAATATTGTCAACAGAAAACCGTTGAGACTCTTCAGTTTACGGGTAAATACTTTTTGCGTTACTTTTGCCCATCCTTGCAAAAGATCGGTTATCTTGATAAGAGTATCTGGGTAGCAATGCAATGTTGCTGGAACGGTTTTAAAATAAAGCATTAGCCTTCTGCTGTTTTTAATAGTTTTAGTTATGTGAAAATTATTCATTTATCTATAACAATACGCCAGATCTCTTGCAGGGTAGGCAGCGGGTACAGAGTTCCAGCAGGTTATTTCCTTACAGACTTCACTGGCTTCCTCAACTCCCATCAGTCGTCTCATACACACTCACCAGTAACGGAGACTCTTGACTCGCCTTTCAGATAAGACAGGGTCTATTTGTTCGTGGTAAGATGGTCAATTAATTCAACATTTGTCTTCTTCTTCTTCTTCTTCTTCAAGTTATGGCTTCACACTAATTATAAGTGTATTTTGCCAGTGTCCAGTGAGATATATAATCATGTTTGTTTAAATTAATTCGACTCCCCGATAATTTTTTTGACAACGATGATAATGAAATTAATGAAGTTCCCCATCCTGGATAGTAAAGCGGTGGATACTTTACATACCAATTGCAACGGCCGTTTTGAGGGAAGTCGAAAAGGCACGTTTAATCACTTTGTTACAATTACCTTCACTCATGCACATATAAGAACACATAATGGTTAATATTCCACCAGCATTACACATTATTAGTCGAAATAACAAAAGTTTTGGAAATTAAAACGAATTGACAACATCACTCTTCGACTTTCGACCCGCCAAAACTCCAACATTTGTATTCTTTTTTATACCAAGATTTTTTTTCAGAAACCAGTCATTATAAAGAAATAGAATGCCCGCACTACAGATTATATCAATGTGGTGGAATAAATAAAATTATTTCACTTCAATAACCAATGAAATGGGACAGTTATAGGCTGTTATTGGATATTTATCTGAGTGAGGACCGGCAAGAATACTAATACTGTTTGCCGCATACAGTGTCTGCTGCCGATAGAAAATTGGAAAATAACATTATGACTATTAATTATTATCTATTACTTTTTATAAATAGGCGCTCGTAGCAATGTTGGACCGCGGTGTTCTTTCGACAGTGGGCCCTTATTTGCTATGACTTAACGCGGCGCGTCACAATAACTCCGTGAGGTGATCGTGTAATTAATTGTATTTTGTATCCCACTGGAGTAATAATAATAATAATATAAGCCCTGTTAAGAAACTTTCCCACTGTTGGGCACGGGCCTCCTCGCAAACTGAGAGGGTTTAGGCCTTAGTCCACTACGCTGGCCCAGTGCTGGTTGGCTAACTTAACACACCTACGAGAAACTCTTAGGGACGCAGGTTTCCTCACGATGTTTTCCTTCACCTTTAAAGCAAGTGATAGTTAATTTTTAATACGCACATGTTTTCGAAACGACAAAGGTCCGTGCCTAGGTTTACACGCGAGACCCCTGACTTTGCAGTCCAACGGTCTAACCACTAGGCTATCCCTGCTGCACTACCTCCCACTGGAGTACCTACTATTAAATGATCATTTCACGATTATTGTAATACGACGACTGTAGAGTCATGGAGACGCTCGTAGCACTGTACGACCGTGATGTTGTTACCTATCACTACGGTTAAGCAGCGTTCGACTCGGTCAGCCTGAGATGGGTGAACGTTTGTGGCAATTTCATATTAGAGCGTCTCCTTGCTTCAGAAGGCACGTTAAGTGGTTGGTCCTGGTTAACACTTAATGTGGTAGTCGTTTGGCCGAGTTGGATTCATTGTAAACATTTGTTGCGCAACTGCTGCTCAACACCAAAGTTTCTCAACATCAGGGTTGCTGGCAACAATGTTTACAGCCATACTTCCACACGCCAGTCTGCGTCAAAATGTTGCGAGGAAGTAGTGCTGTTGTGTTCTGTGTATTATATATATACCTATTGCATTTTGTTTTTTTTTAAGAATGAAGATGTTGGGTTCGAAAGTATCTCTGTTGCAAAGAGAAAATTTGATGAGTGATCTTATACTGGCAGATGTATCCTTTCTTTCTTTTTTATAAAACTTAGCCCCACACTAGGATTTATTCCTGTGTCGTGGGGGCGCTTACAAACATGAAAATTCACATACCCAAATCCCAGACCGAAGCAAATAATTGTGGCTCGAGCGTAGTGGTTGCACGCTCGCCCTTTTGTCCGGTGAAGCTGTAAAGGCCCCGGCCAACAGCGTAGATCATTCACACACACACACACAAAAAAAAAAACAAATAATTGTGGGTCACACAAAGATTTGTCCCGTGCGGGCATCGAACCCGCGACTATTCGACTGAGTGGGCGGAGCGGCTTAAGCTCTTAACTACTGCGCCAAATCGTTAATCTTTTTTAACTTTATGAGAATGTCAAAAAGTGATTTCGAACATCTTCTAAAGTTAATTGTTCCGTCAAAAGCTAAAAGAGCAACAAATTTTCATCAGCCCATTTCACCTCAAACAAGACTGGCTGGAAGATTACGGTACGGCATCTAGACATTCATACGAATTGTATGTATATCTACTTATATATCAATTAATACAATAACTATAATTGTAAAAAATACTTACTTTTTCATTCATCTTATGCGACTCGTCTAAAGTTGTTGGACCACATAACAAAAAATTCAATGGCATATAATAAATTGCAATAAAGAAACCATTTAGATTGATGGACAAAAAAAAGTCCGGGTAGCGGCGCAACTTCTACTTTTACTTCTTTTATGGTATATTTAGAGTTTGAAAAATGTCGTCCCATTTTCTTGTTTCCTCCTCCTTTATTCGAAGAATCCCACAATACTGTTTTAGATTGAAATAATTCTATGAACTTCATTATTTTTTTCATTGCTCCACACTACTGCCATGTTTAAAACTGTTTACAAACACGTCCACACACGTCAACATTTGTTGTTTAACTTATGTTTTCGCTCGCCGAGCGGCAACTCTTGAACATGACGTGATCAACTCCGCAACACAAATATTGACTGCAACTCAGCAACATGTTTATGCAACCATGTTTACAATGATACGGGGCTTTATATGCGGCTTGATAAATTCCGAACAGCAGGTGGCCACAAACTTGCCTCCACCAACCCGCACTGGATCCGCGTGTTGAATTATGACCTAATCTCTCTCACCTCCATTTGTGAGAGAAGGCCTTTACCCGCCGTGGGCAGTATAAGCTGATATTATAACGTAATTCGCCGCGTTCCTTGTTTAATTGGTCATAACGAATCAGGGCCCTGAGGACTTAGTACGAAAAGATTACGTAAGCGTAACGCTATCGAGTGAATGTGCCATCCTTTTCACATTACAACTAAATGAACATGAAGGGTCGTGCTAAGGTCTTTGGATTCCAACTCGTCACAAAAAAATACCAATAAAATCTGAGATAAGTGACTGTTTGTAGCATTTTCGTATTTAAACATCTCCATGCTTCAAAAGGCATGCTAAGTTGTAAATCCATGTTACCACTTACAGCCAGTTTCAGTATATAACTCAAGGATAAATTTGTCTACTAGGGGTAGAATTATGATATATTTTCTACGGAAAATCTGTCAAAATTCTACTGACAGGAAGCAAATCTATCCTTGAGTGGAATATTGAAACCGGCCATTAATGTGGTAGTCGTTAAGCCAAGTTGGAAGTATGATAGCACGGAAGATGGCCACAAACCTGCCTCCACCAATACGCACTATGCTATGTGGTGAAGAAATCTTTTCTTTCTTACCTCCATTTGTGAACCTTTGCCTAGCAATTGGACTGTACAGGCTGTAATGGAGCTGGAATTAGAGCCGTACGATAAAATATTTCTCTGACTAAAATGTTGCTATCATCTATTTTATCATCATATATACATAAATATCAGCCTATATCTACCTAATGCTGAGTGTAGGCCTTTCCTCTTTCACGCCATTCGTTCCGATTCTGTACTAGTCTATTCCACCATTTGCCAGCCACTCTCACGATATCATCGCTCCATCATCAGTTCATAAAAAAATACTCTTTATGGTTCAAATAGAAAACAATGAACCAAATTTCAGTTGACTCCTCAACTGAAATTCTTCACAAAACGTAGTCTCTAATTACTTCAGCGCTTTAATGGGTAGGGGTGTTCTACTGACAGGGACTGTTCGAAGAGGGCCAATTCATTGGTTTCTAATTAGATAAAACTCATTCTGATCACGTTACAGAACTTTCTCGATCATTGTTTAACTTCTATTGTATCTGTTAGACTACTTTATTTGTTAAACAATTATCGCCTTTACATCAAGACAAAATGAATACGCAATTTCAGGTTCGATGGTCTAGATTTTAGGTGGAGCTTTTTGATAAGGTAACGTTGAGAGCGAAATTAAAGTTGGTGCTGTCAGAAAATTAAGTAAGAAATAGATTCTCGCGAAGTTGTGGGAAAGTACTTAATCAGTTTTTGGGAAACAGTGTTTGTATCTCTCTCCTATGCCCAGATAGATATTTTTTGATCAAATTGAAGGAGTCAACGATTTTCGAAAGCAATACATTTATGGACTACCTATGCGAGTGAGCCTTTACCAATCCGCAGTGAGTTCGCGTGGTGAAGGCAATTTTCTCTCTCACCTGATTTGTGAGGAAAGGCTTTTTCCCAGTACTAATATATAATATTTTTCTTAAAGTCAGTGCGAATTGGTGAGAGCAGGTTTGTGGTCTGCTGTTGGAACCTATCAAGCCGCCTATAAGGCTTCTAACTTGGCTTACCGGCTTTCCACATGACGGGCAACTTGGCTTAAAACTTCCACATTCATTGGGAAACGAGCCTAACGGTTTAGTGTGCTTTCTAAAGCTCGGAGATGCAGGAATATGAAAATACGATAAACGGTCATCCATCTCAGACCGACCGAACCGAACGCTTAAACTTGGTGATTGCCAAGAACACAGAGCTACGCACAGCGCCATGAACGCCTCGTAAAGCTTTATACAGTTCTGAAAATGTCTTAATTAATTACCTAATTCCCTGAAAGATTGTATAATTATATAAGGGTATATCTAAGACAACATACCTACAAATAGAGGTATAGACACTTTCACATCATATATCCACCTAAAAGTACTTCGGTGTACCCATTTTTATATACCCTAAAGGTGTATACCTGTTTCCACCGAATATCTAGTCAAAAACGGTAAACAAAATGGTTATATTTACTTTCTCAGCATCGATGTGGAAAGATCGTAAAAGCGGTGTCACACATCATTAACCTAAGCACAAACCGAGGTGGTTGGCACCCCTGTCTGGGGATACTCGTGCTTTGCGAGGTCAAACTCTCTGAGTAAAGGTTGAAAGAGTTTAAATTTAATCTGTTTCAACTTATATGGCACGTGTTTATTAACAAACATTACGGACGATTTAAGAGCTTAAGCCGCTAGGCTCACTATGTCTAATAGTCGCGGATTCGACTCCCGCACGGGACAAATCTTTGTGTGACCCACAATTATTTGTTACGGTCTGGGTTTTGTGTATGTGAATTTTCATGTTTATAAACGACACAGATATAAATCAAAGTGTGAGGCTACGTTTAAAAAAAAGAACAGAACGAACGTCATATCAAAATGGTATAAATATTTATTTGTGTCACACATTAAGAAGACGCTCTTTGATGATATCTCGAGTCCATGAGAATGATGGCGAGTTCCTAAGAATGGCTTAAGTGTTTATATAATAGTCTTTTCTGACAACCTACCTAACCTATTTCTGACAACGGGTAATTTTATTTACCCATAGTAGCATTAGCTAGTGTGACAAAATAAAAACATTTGTAAAACAAGAAACAATTGTTATACTGGGCTTTCCACGGTGTGTCGACGACCTACCCATAATCACACCGGTGTGACTTTGTTAATGGACACATAGATTGTCCCGAGTTGCTGTCGCAAATTACTTTTAACACTCTTCTTCGACGCACACGCCTCATGTACCTCATGGCACCAAAAATTACGCCTACAATAGCGTACTCACACGCATTGTCCCACTTTCTACTAATATTATACATGTGAAAGTTTGTATGTTTGGATGTTTTTACTCAATCACGCAAGAACGGCTTTGGATGAAATTTGGCACAGAGATAGTTTATTACCTGGATTAACACATAGGATACTTTTTTATTCCGGAAAATATCTGGTTCCTGTCTAAAGTCAGCGCGGCCAAAGTCGCGGGCAGAAACTAGTTCATTATAATTATGATATCATTTTCAGGTGAGTCCATCTTGTGACGTATCTTGGAGTGTTGTAAACCTAAAACTATATTTAAATCAAAAATTATAAAAACTAAATAAATGAACAAGGGGCACCTCAATCCCGCTACGTGCAGTTGTAATCTGTGTTTTTTAAGAAAACTCTATTTTGTATTTACTTATTTTTTTTAACACGTAATTGAATAATAAATACAAGGAAACCTATTATTAGCCATACAAAATTGTTATACAATTGAGTTTGTAAGTTAATTGTATCGCTCTTGGTTTTAAATGAATGAAATATCCGCTGTCATATCGGTATGACGACTTTGTGTGACTATGGTATGGTATGGTATGGTAGATCGCCCTTTTATATGTAGAGCATGGGTCTATGCAGAACTTTAGACAGATTGATACCACTAAGTTAATACGAAAGTGACTATTTATACAAAATGAGGAAACAATAAAAATCATTACGCGTATATTCCTCAAGCGGAGCAAGACATGATTTCGTGTACACTCACATTTTACGAAGATTGAAATGAATCACCTAAGTGATCAAAGAGTGACCTTTGTCTTCTTTGCATTTTTAAGACACCGACCAGCTCAAATTATCACATTCCATAAAATTTTGTCTTTTCACGATCGAATAATAAGTTGTTACTGTTCACAAACTTGAACCTGATAGCTCTGAAATCTGCTTAAAGTACCTAGGTACTCGTTTAAAGTATCAGCGTGACATGAAACCTAAAGCGAATATATTCATTGTCCTTAAATAATAAATACGACGCCAAGCAAACACACTTTACTCTGTAATTAGTAAAATTAGTTGGATTCATAATAGAAGAACATTACTGTACATAATATAACGGGGTAACTTAGCAGTTAGGTGTTTGACGTCAGGTAGTAGAGGTCATCGCAGCCCGCCTGCAGTGTCGTCCTCGCATATTAATAAACGGTATAGGCCCGGCATCCAGTACTGCAAACCTCATTACGATCCGAGTGCTCCAAACGGCCACGCTGCGTCACGTGACTAATGTGGGCATTGGGGTACAAAACATAAGCATACCAAATGCATATTAAACCTGTAACAATTTTCTCTATTTCCTTTAACGTCATGCAATCCTGATACTATGGTTGGCATACCCAGCTTTACACTCGATTTTCAGCTTTTTATTAACCAGTGAAAATGTAGGCATGCTATTTTGAGGAGACGTATATCTGACCAATCTTTTTGTTAATTAATGCCACAATACTTTTTTGATATCTGCTATCCTAGTGTAAATTAGTCGATTTGTATTTTTTATTTCTTAGAAGCATAGTTTTGTAAACAAAGGCAGGCAGGCTTTTCTTCACAAGACACACAATCTTTCCTAAATATATTTCGGTCAGGATGTTTGAGTACCTATGTGAAATTTTTATTTTTAGGCGCACGCACCCACGGCACAAGAATAAGTTCTGACATTTATCCGAAAGTTAAAAAAAGGGTTTAGTTTTTTAAAAATCTTTTCACCATTACTTCCTATTTCAAATAATCTATTCTTATATTCTATTTACTTACTAAGTATTGCCCTCTTTCAATCATCAGTTGTGCTACACAAAGTAAACGCCATCGACTTATGACTTAAAGAAAAATTCCATTTCACGGCGCCAAGTTTAGCTCAAACTCGAATACCTTAGTATTACAACGCCGCAGAACTCTGTTTTGAATGCAACAAAACCACTGCAATAGGTTTACCACACCAATATTATTTTTTATTTTCACCTCACTTCTTACAATGTTTTTCCTGTAAATGGTTTGTAAACCACAGAAAGAAAAGTTTAATTAAGTAATATTCTATTATTATCATCATCAGGCAGCATTGTCACCACATCTTTGGCCTCAACGTCACTCGCCACACGTCACATGTCAATCGCTTACCAGTACTTAATAAATATTAGCCGAAAACGAAGGCTCCACTGCAATATAGGCCCACCCTAAAACGGGTTTAGGCTGTACCCACCCAGCTTTCATTTACCTGCGATCTTCACCAGGTCATCGGTCTATGTTATGCAGGGGCTCCACATCCCATATTCGTTCCAGTATGTTCACATCAATATTCTCACAATATGTTGGTGGCATCGATACCTCAGTGGAGGAAATGAAATAATAAAACTATAAGTATAATCGAAAACATATGAGGAAACTGAGGATATAATGTTGTATAAATGTTGAAAAAAAAAAAAAAAAAAAGAATGTACACACAATCATACACACACACACATACACATACAAGCACGCGCGCGCAGGGACACCACACATTAGCTCACTTTTAATATTAATTTAATGTTCGTACCTACCTACCTACCTAGTTATAAGGAAAAATGTATCTAGCTACTATCCTTGAATAAATAACTAAAGTGTTACTACTTCAAATACTATCGCACGTTAGAATATATTTTGTTCATGTAACTAAACTCACTATTAATGGAGAGCGGGATCCCCTAGCACAAGTATAATATTTACTTAAAAGGGGATTTCAACCACTGTTACTGTAATTTTTACTTGGTTACTGAATAAAACATTTTTTATTTTTTATTTATAATAATTACACTGATTATATTGTTCAGAGCTTTACAGTGGTAGTCGCGTCTACGGTACTGATCGTAAAAAAATATTTGAGAGAAAGTAGGAACGCAATGCACGTCCTCGTATATATCAGCTGACTGGCTAAGGTGCGGGCGCCGGCCACGACGAACGGTCGCGCGTTGGGCGCGCCCCACTAGTCTTGATCCCCGACTCGACACCTCCATGTTTCACCTTCACATTTATTAATTCAAATAATGCCAATTTGTTCTGGTATCTTTTATAACAGCTCATGGGTGGTATTCTATAGGTACACCACACAGCCCTGCCAATATAAACCTTTTTAATAATCTCCTTGCTCCAAATATGGTATGGTCGCCATATACTCTGAATTGTAATAAATCCAGCTCTAATATATCTCTCACAAAACGTTAAGCATCCACCTAATTTGTGGACACCACACACTTTCCTGCACTTTATGAGTTCTGTAAGTAATAGTTAAAGCGATTCGTACACCCATTTAGAATTCATATAGCCTGAAATTGTGGAGAAGTGTTTTTGAATTATTCATTTCTCCAAGTAAAATTAAAATAAGAGCAGTTTTAATTATGACTAGCTGTTACCTGCGGCTAGACACGCGTTTATTTTGTAATTTGACATAGATAGATCGGTCTTCCTATCACAAAACTAAAAATTATTCCAACATCTAAGACACCTTCATCTATCTTAAATATACGTTTTACCGTGGTAGCATGGCGAAATAAAAACTATCCCGCAAGAACCGTGCATTTTTGCCTTAAACAAACGAATATGCAAAGTTCCGTGTCCATTCATCGTTAAAGAGTTCACTCCTGAAGAGAAAATCCTAGCTGCACCATCGGTTCATTCAAGAAATCATATCTGAGTATCTTACTCAAATTTGTATAAACAATTTCGGATGCGTGCTATTAACCACTGAAGAGTTTCTTCGTGAAACAAATATCAGTTCATGAAGAAATTCATGTGTAGGCAAAATCACAAATTTTAACGTAACATTGCAGCTCGCGGCTAAAAATAATAAAGTTTCATGGTTTATCCCTCCATAATTCCGGAATACTTAATTTTTTTTTATAGTTTCCGAAATTTTATGTTAGGATATAAGTTATTATCGTACAAAACTTCATTACAATCCGTTTGGTAGTTTTAGCGTGATTGAAGTACAAAGAGACAGACAGAAAGACTTCAAAAAATTATTGTTTCGGCCTCTATATCGATAAAGAAGTGTACCCCAATGAATGTTTTCATAAAATATTCAATGTACCGATTCGGCCTGGTTACAGTTTTATTATATGTATATAGATAGATAAAATATTCTTTATGATATTATATTCTCCATGCACTCCAAGATTAACTGGTAGACAACTCAAATTGAGTTACGTTCGTCTTTGTATATCATATGTGTAAATGTACTTACGAATTGGTTATTTTTGTGTAATAAAGAATATAAATGAATATATTATTAATAAATAATTGCATATATGTGCAATTATTTCAATCAATCAATCAATCAATCAGCCTATCGCAGTCCACTGCTGGACATAGGCCTCTCCTAACACGCGCCATTGCACACGGTCCTCCGCCTTCCGCATCCAGTCTGTCCCAGCGACCTTTTTGAGGTCGTCGGTCCATCTAGCTGGGGGCCGTCCTACCTTACGCTTACCAAGTCGCGGTCTCCACCAATTATTTATTAATAATATATTATATCTACCTATCTATATCATCACGCTAGATCCCTACAGGGTAGGCAGAGAGTACAGAATTCCAATAATTTCTTTACTGACAAACCTCTCTGGCGTCCTCCTACTCACTTAGCTAAAGAAGTCAAAGTAAAGAAAGATCGACCCAACTGTAGATTCAATTCATACATCACAATCAAAACAATCATAGACCAGACAAATGTTATCCCTATAAACTATAAGTTAAAACCTATCCTCGTGCGGGATCAAACTGTAACTATCTAAACCAGTGATCTAAGCGGCTTACACATACGCTCATACTACCAACCAAACTCTTCAAGGAATAAAAGTACACTTTAATTGCCTTCAACTTAACGTTATAACCTCTAGTTAGCCAGTAGGTAACGCTTACCCTGGTTCGTGCAAGTGGGCCTAAGATTACCTTTAAACAGTCCAACATCGATTATATCGATCATTGAAATGCTAATTGAACCTCCACTGTAAGCAATAGGCTCAAATTGCGTGTACTTCGCTCCCCAAAGGTTCCGTGGTGCGCCCTAATGGCGGCGGAGTGTTGGTAAATACTGGCTAAATATATCGCCTCGCTTTTACCGTATTTGAATAAGCGCTCCGTCGAAGCGTGCCGGGAAATAGTTTTCGAGAGGTATAAATCTTGCTGCGATCCTGGTACAGTCGGTAAGAAAAACATAGCGTTTATAACTGTTATATCGAAGGGAAGAAGGAGAGAGAGATTTAGATTTTTTGAGTACGTTCAGTTAGTCACGATAAATGTCCATTGTAATTTTCTTGAACAATTATGATGTGCATAATATTATATGTATGCCGTATACCAAAATAGATAGACAGAGACATTCGAAGCAAACCGCTACACTTGTTTGGTTCAGCTAAACTCAAACTCAATTCAAATAATTTATTTTGTATGTGCCCTGCGGGGGTGCTTATAAATCTAATCTGATTTAATAACTCAAGCTCTGATTTAACTATTAATCTACCACCAGATCGGAACGCGGCCTCCACTGAGAAGATCTAGCGAAGAAACTCAGCGGGTTTTTTTTTTTAATTCTCTTTCTCTTTTTTTCTTACAATTTTTTAAAATCATATTGTGTGTTGTCACAATGTTTAGGTTACAATTAAATAGTTTACGATCTAGCTCCAGTCTGATGCCGTACGATCGAGATAATAATGATATTAATTATAAAGGGTCTAAAGGATTCCAGATGGACCAGGCCCCCCAAGAAGCACCCGTTTACGAGTATGACTACTGAAACAGCCATCACTCCCCTCGACCATACTGGAGGGAAGGGAGTGACCCGCGCCAGACAGCCACCGCAAGCAAAGATATTATAGTGAGCATGACCAAACCAGAACCCGAAAGACGGTAGTCAGTTTGTTTCTACAAAGCAGCAATACCCCAAGCTCGTCAGTTACACGACACGCTACACTTTAACATTGATGTAATTCCAAGAGAACATCGATCCCACGCGGTCTTATCTTCTATGTAATCCGAGATTTTGTAATAGGATTTCTTACATAATTTAGCCTTTATTATGGTTTTAAAATTATTAATTGGGAGAGAGAGATTGAGATTTATCTCAAATAGCGTGGGGAAGTTTGTTATAAAAACACAACGTATACACTGGCCCATGAACAAATTGCTTCATCATGGTAGAGCCCTCGTGAGATATGTAGAAAGTATAAAGTACAATCCCAATTACTACTTAAATTCATCTGCGAAATATATAATGCAGCACAGAGATGTGAGGTGTCTGTCTTGTAGCAGTCAAAAGATATCTAAGCGGAAAGAATAATTCTTTACATTGCACTGAAATAAAATCAGGTTTTTATTCTTCTATATTATTTAAGAAATTCCTAGAAATTTAACTCAATTACTCAAATCTTTATTGCAAGTAGACAAGTGACAGGCGATTTGCTTTGACAAAGTCAACATTGGAGCCAAATGCAAGTCACTTAATCAGTCGCCTGATACTTCAGCTGAAACTAAGTTAAGTTGAGTCACGGACTTAAGCTGCGTCTACAAATCACCGCTGAAAATTTGGTCAGTATTAATACTTATACTATGTATATAATTTATTAACATTAAAACAATAAGTAATTTTGGCTTTGATAAGATATTGGCACTTAGAATAATTGGCATCATTTTGCTGGGGAAAAGAGAATTGCAACTATATACAATATTTGCGAAATAGGTCCAGATATTTTCTTTTTCTTTTATAATACCCAAACCGAAATAAATATTTGCACTGGTCTGTTCTGATACCAATCACGGAAGAACAAAAACGAATTATAAACTTATTTACAATTAGCTGACTGCTGCGGCAGTATGCAGGAAAGTGGACATGAATTAGTTAGGCTATCCAGCGTAGGAATGCAGCTAGAGATCTTGCCACTATCCCATGTGGACAAGATTTATAAGAAAAGAATTTTATTTTGTAAATAAGATATAATTATTCTTTTATGTAAATATTCTCACTAAATGAAGCGTATAATTGTTTATTGATTAAAAAACTTCTAAAAACCATAATGGAAAAACCTGTTTGAACTCAGTACTCTCTGCCTACGGCGCAAGGAATCTGGCGTGATGGTAAAGATAGAAAAATATAACATAAATTAAAAATATATTTGACTGCCTCGTTGGTCTGGTGGCAAAGCGCATCGCTTTGTAATCACGAGGTCCTGGGTTTAAATCCTAGGTCGGACAAATGTAGTTTTTCTAACGAAAAATTCCCAGTATGAGTCCGGAGTCTAGAATTGTGCCCGATATATGGCAATAGGCTCGCCCCCTATTACATTAGACTTAACATCGTTGGCGAAACGTGGGTGTACTCAGTACACTTCTGCCACCCCCTCTGGGGAAATTAGGCGTGACGATATAATCACCTGCTCATTTTCATGTCTAATTCCCTGCTCACTGCTGCAATTTACATATTCGCGCTTGCCAGTTTCATGTTTATACTCTTTTATCCAAGTAGACTGTATATCCTATGCAAGTGGACTATAACTAAGCAATCTAAGAGTTACCTAGGGGAATGGGGATGAGCCTTTGAGCAAAATTTTAAGAGGATACCTTCGCATTTGCTTCGAATGCCTGCGGACAATGTCGAATTCTATTATTATTCATCTATAAAACACTAAAGGTTAGATCTAATTTTTAAACGATATTTTAATACAATCAAGTTCTTCGATTGCTCAACAAAGTCTAAACGCGCCATTACAAAATTACACCGTGCGGTAATTCCGTAGCGCCGCCATTTTGCGGGCGCCTAATTGCAAAACTGTCATGGCGGCACACAGGCCCGCATTCCGGCGCGCTCTCACAAGATTTACACTGAAAGCCTGAATACCACCCTGTGTCTTTGCTGAAATCTAGCCGCCTCTAACCAACCTACGTGAATGGAATTTCCAACGTTATTTAGAGGTTAAATGTGATTTTTAGGAAGATATTCTTTGTTCGTGTGTATTTATGGCACCTCTTTTGTGTTGGAGGCGGTTCGTTCTCTTTAATGTGTCTTGTTGGCTATTGTTTAGAAGTAAAAAGGTGTAACGGGAAAGGCGATGAAAATAGGGGCCGAAAAGATACAATTATATGGTAACGTGCTGAGATTGGTAAATTTTTACGTTCCTCACATTATGAACTATTTCAATGGAGCACTTAATAAAATAACCATACATAACAAAACCAACCATCAAAACACTGCCATGAAAACATATGGTTCGTCTATCTATCTATCTATCTATAACCTCACGCCAGATCCCTTGCGGGGTAGGCAGAGAGTATAGAGTTCCAACAGGTTCTTTCCTTACATACCTCTCTGGCTTCCTCGACTCTCATAGTTCGTCTCATACACGCTCGCCGGTTACGGAGATTCTTGACTTTTCCATCAGATAAGACTCGGTTTATTTGGTCGTGGTAAGATAGTCTAGGTCTTCCCCGGTACCTGCATCCTTCCACTTTCACATTGTATATCTGTTTTGTCATTCTTTCCTCTGGCATTCTTTCTATATGCCCGAACCAACGGAGCATGCCCTTTCTCATCTTTACACCGATACTATCTTTCATACCTACTCGCTGTCTTGCTATGCTGTTGCTAATGCGGTCGGTCAGCTTCACTTCGCACATCTTCCGCAGAGCTCGCATTTCTACCGCATTTATCCTACTTTCATTCTCCTTCTTACATACCCAGCTCTCGCTACCATATAACAGCGTTGGGACAAGAAATCCGTTATGTATGGCCAGCTGCGCCTTATGGCTTAAGTGCCGGCTCCCGAGTAGCTTTCCCATCGCACCATTCACTCTGTTCCCTGCACTCACTCTTCTCTCTATGTCAGCGGTGTATTTCCCATCCTTACTGAAGGCGCATCCAAGATATACAAACTCATTCACTTGCTCCAGCACATCGTTACCAACCACAATCCTTACATTCGTTCTGGTTTCTTCCCTTTCAAAAACCATAATCTTGGTTTTCTTCACATTCAAGTGTAAGCCATTGATCATGCAGTCGTCTTTCATAACTGTGACTAGTGTTTGCAGATCAGTGGCTGTTGGCGCTATTAAAACCGCGTCATCTGCATAAAGTAGATGGTTTACCACTAAGTCACCCTCCATTCATCGCGTACACCTTCATTCATCGCTTTCAGTCTTTGAAGACTTTTATCCAGATATATTATAAACAGTCTAGCGGACAACACGCAACCCTGCTTGACGCCGATTTTAACGTCAAACCAGGGTGACCTGTTACCACCCACCCGTACGCATGCCTTGCAGTCCACATAAGTGGACTGGACGGCTCGCAACAGAGTGCCATCTATACCATACTCTGGCAAAATGTCCCAAAGTCTCTTTCGCACAACTCTGTCAAATGCCTTCTCCAGATCTACAAAACCGCAGAAAACCTTCCGCCCCACTGCCAGATTCCACAACGGAATAATAAATCCGAATTGAAACGTATAAAACCCATAATTCACTCTGAAAATGCATTTTGCAATACATCAATACGGAAAAATATGCAGAAACGCACACAATAAGCGTATTACCGGATTGTCTGGCGTATTCCGAATCGTATTCAATTGGAATTCAATCCAAATAATGCGTATCGCACTCGGCTTCAAGTGAAAAATATTCCATTCAACAAGTAGAGTGGACGGCGAGCGATACTGCGTTTTATTTGAGGGATAACATTTTCAATGTTTATTGCTCCTGCCACTCAGAGAACATAGCACTTCAGGGATAGAGATACTTTGTAATTTATATTAAAATAAGCCTTTGCGTTAAAGCGTTTGTAGCACTGCGCGGCCGCGGTGTTTTTAACGATCGCCGAGGTTAAACAGCGTTAGGCTCGGTCTCGATTATCGTGGTATCCACACGCATTGGGTCCGCATAGTGGTATATCACCTCGATATGAGGGAAAAGACCTTTTTCGTTTCAGCAGTAGGACAGTATAGGTTGTTTTATTATATTTGCATAAAGATATCCCAGTAGTTAAAGGATTTTTTTCAAAAGAACTCAAACATTTTTATTGGATATATATATCCAATAAAAATCTTTGAGTTCTTTTGAGATATGACTATGTTAGATACTAATATCCTTCAAAATATTACCCTCGGATCCTATTAAAACTAGATTCGGTTATATCAATATCCGGGTGTTAAAGTTAGGCCTATAAAACTTACCTTATATAACCTAACTTACTCATCCATCTAAATTGAGAAGAGCGATAAAATGGATAAACTTGTCCTGACTCGCAGTGCAAACTTCAACTTTGCCATAAGCATCCTGACTTCAGTTTAGTTTTTCTCTTATTATGACTTCCACATGTTTTCAATAGGTGCTTAAACTTTTAATGACACATGACTTATCTACTTGGCATTCGGAGCAGATATGTATCTCCTAGATATGTATCTAAACCACAAACTAGACATGCCTCATTCACGCTGGTGAGTTAAAAGGTACTTTATTGTGTGCTCTAATTCTGCCTGGGTCAAATATCTAAGGGTCATCCTAAACAATACCATGACCTTCGGCACGCACATCAAGCGAATCCGTAACCGAGCAGCCTTTTTGCTCGGTCGTCTTTACCTGATGATCTGCAAGCGGAGTAAAATGTCCCTTAGGAAAATGTTGACACTATACAAAACTTGTAACTTGACGTACACTTGCGAGGTGTTCGGGCACGCCGCCCGCTCTCACATCGATAGACTCCAAACGGTTCAATCCCGTTTCCTCCGCAAAGCGGTCGGAGCCCCGTGGTTCATACGGAATGTCGATCTCCATTCCGAGCTCGGTCTCGAACCTATTCATGCCTTTATTAAAAAGGCGACAACTCGATATTTGGCGAACGCGTCCAATCATAGAAATCCGCTAATCGTAGGCACCGCCGACTACGAACCTAACTCCTATCAGACGCTACCGCCGTCCGCGGCATATTCTCACCGACCCTCCCGATGCCCTTACATCCCTTTAAAGATACCGCACACAGGATCAGACAGCGACCTCGCCAGCGAGATCGAAGAATCCCTTGTCCACCTGCCGGTGCAGAGCACCACGGCAAGACACCTAGTATACGCCTTCTCCCATAGCGACTGCCCAAACCAGGGCCGT
Organism: Phalera bucephala; assembly: GCA_905147815.2. Lineage (NCBI taxonomy): Eukaryota > Metazoa > Arthropoda > Insecta > Lepidoptera > Notodontidae > Phalera > Phalera bucephala. The sequence goes on from LR990609.1 coordinate 55,520,698, forward strand.
TCCTCCTTGAGGCGCCCTTGAACTAGTTGTCCCCTTGCCCTTCTGGCTCGAGCGTAGTGGTTGCACGCTCGCCCTCTTGTCCGGTGAAGCTGTAAAGGCCCCGTGGCCAACAGCACCCACGCACACGCACACGCACATGCACGCACGCGAACCTCAATGTTTTCATGCCACCCTCTGTTGTCTTTTCACCCTCTTGTATCATAGATACAATTATCACAGTCACACGGCGAAAGTACTAGGAGCACATAAAATTCGGTGCATCACGTACAGCGCCAGTTTCTCCGCTGGTTATTACAGCACATTTCACAGAGTTAGTAGCGGCCGTCCCCCGACGGAAGGAAGTGGCAAACGAGCGCCGTCACTTCCGTTGTTCTTTCAGCAAATGCAACTAGAGTTTTGTGTCAAACGTAATTACTCTATTGGCCTTTCTGGCGCTTTCACGGTCTGTATTTAGTACTGTGTTACGTTTTCTTTGTTTTGTGTGATGTTCCGTTACAACGTCATTTATTCTTGTGTTATGATGTTTCGCTGGTACCTTTATTTTATTTTTGTATGTGATTTGTTGACAGGTGGCTTGGTCCAGAGGTTGAGAGCTTAAACCGGGCTAAGGATCGAGTAGTCACGAATTCGATCCCCACACGGAACAAATCTTTGTGAGACCAGTGTGACCCACACAGATTTGTTTCGGCCGGGATGTTTTTGTGCGTAAATGTCTTGCTTGTAAACGCACCCACGACACGGGAATAATTCTTAGTATGGAACGACTTATTTATTTAAAAAAAATACGTTATTATAAAAAATACTATTGTTTTATGTTACTATTTAAGGTCTAATTCCAAAAAACAATTAGCCAATCTTCACTAGTTGGAGAAGCACCAGATGAAAAAGAAGATTGAAGAAGAAGTTAATCAAAATAATTTGTATCCTACACTACATAGTCAATAGTAGATAGAACACCAAGCTGACCCGCTGTCCTAGGTGTAAATCAAACCGACCACAGTATTTTATATTTTCACGCTGTACCGCATCGCATCACATCGCGTCTCATTGTCGTATTCGTCGCTCACTTAGTTCAACTTGGTATCACAGAATTTAAAATATTTAAAGCCCGTTTCACCACCTTTGCGTAAGGTCGGGAGTAGACTAAACGACAATTTAAGTTGCAACTATATACGAATTCCACCGTCTCTGAGTAACTCTAATCAAGAAGTAACAAACCAGCATTTTACTCGGGGGTACTGAATGAGGTCCTTAGAATAACTGAAACTTTCTCAATAAAATCATACGACTGTAGTAAGACTGGCTACGGTCCAAGATTTCGTTGGGATTATAAAATATTATCGTTTAAGAAAAACGCTTTACATACGAAAATAAACTCTAGGTTTAAGCGTCCGCTTAAAGTTTGTTTGCGGGATATAAGAATGAACTTTTGTGCAACAGCCGGCGACTGGTCCTAGCTTCGATCAGTTATGTAAATTAAGTTTCATAAAGAAACGAGTAAATTGAAGGCACCAAATTGGTTTCTACTTCATCTTGATTACCTAGAAGAATGTAAATATCCTTATCATCTCACCATATCCGTTGCGGTGTAGGCAGAGAGTACAAAGTTCCAACAGGACCTAGAAGAAATGTACGTTGAATACGGATACGAATCAATACTATGTTATAGTGACTATTTGAGATTATTTCCATGAATATCAAGTTACAGCTAATAATTATGTAAATTTTTCATTAGATACCTTTTCAAGAATGTGGTCGCACAATATGGGCCATTTTATACTAACTATATCATCAAGCCAGATCCCTTGTAAGGTTCAGTACAGAGTGCTAAGTTATTTCGTTACTGACTTCTCTGGCTTTCTCCACACCCATAGTTCGACTATTTTGTGACCCACGATTTAATGATTGAAAAAACAAACTTAATAAAACCGCTATAAAACATCCATCTACACACAACCACTATGAAAAAAGCATCCGTTTTTGCACCAACATACATATTAATAAAAAATAGGACACAAATTGAACTGTGTGATATAGCTCATCACGCTGTTCATCTTTTATCATTCTCAACGGATAAATCTATGGAATTTTGTCAAAAATGACGGCATACATAACAGACAAGCATAAGAATGCCGCGGTAAGCGTCCTAACTATTTTAAGTATAACTCTTAATTAATAACAACAAAGTTTCGGGACCCTGTTGGTTGTAAAATTTGTTGTATGGAATTCGTCCCTACCACGCGTTTGCGTATTTACAAAAGGATATAACAAGCCATTGAGACAAATTCAGTTAAACTAGAACCTTTGAAATTTATTTCAAACTTGTAGGGGGTTTGAGTATATTAATCTAGATGTTAATTCTAAATCGTTATTAGAATTACCTGTCTATTGATATATTTACAATATTAATGTAAAATATAAAAATACTCATAATAACTCAAAAATATTAGTCAAGTATACCTAACTTGACCGCCTCTTTGGTCTGGTGGCAAAGCGGATCGCTTTGTGATCACGAGGCCCTGGGTTCAAACCCTAGGTAGGACAAGTGTAGTTTTTCTAACGAAAACTTCCCAGTATGAGCCCGGTGTCTGGAATTGTGCCCGGTATATGGCATTAGGCTCGCCCCCTATTACATGGGACCTAACATCGTCGGCGAAACGTGGGTGTACTCAGTACACCTCTGCCACCCCCTATGGGGAACATAGGCGTGACGGTGTGTATACCTAACTTACTTGTATTATAGAATATTACTACTGCTTCACAAGATTTTTTAACATGCCTTATTTTTTAATTAAAACATGAAGAAATATTTTTTCTACTCGAAAATGCACTAAACTAGAAAATCCCGACGGGCGTAGCTGAATAGCAATAATTTTGTTTCTATTCTCATTCCGGTCCGTAACTGAATATTCAGAAAAATAGTTATGTGCAACTTACAGGCCCATAGAATATATACCTTATAGACTAACATACATATAATATATAAAAACTTATAAACTAAGACACATGTGTTGACGGCGACATATTGCGCTGAGCAGGGGAGTCTAGTAGTCTTCCACGAAATCTCCTAAAGACGACACCCTTCAGCCAGAACTCCTCGCTCATGAAAGTCTCCAGCTTGGCGGTGGGAACACGCACAACAAAGAAATTAAATGCCGTATTGTTTTGCGAGTCAGCTTCTCGACCCTAAGAGTGTAGAAGGTCTTCTTACGGGCGTACTCCGCAATGTCCTCGGTTTTAGTGGAGTAGTATAGCCGAGACACATACATCAGTGTTGTTGGTACTGCTGAGCGAAGGAGTATACCATCTTCTACTGGTGCAGTCGCACACCGGTTTCGTCGGGGAGGCTTCTTCTTCTTCTCCACCTTGATGAAGCCTTCCTCATCACCTTGACCCTCCGTACGGGCTTTCCCGGTTATCTTGTCCTGTCTTCTTCGTCACGACGAGAAGTAATCATGTTTACGTTTGACGTCACCGGCAGGGCCGCGGAGCTGGCGGCGGGGCGCGGTGTGCTGCGGGTGGCAGGGCGCGGTGCGCTGTGGGCGGCGGGGCGTGGTGCATCGTACGGGGCCGTAGCAACAGCCGCTATCGCTAATCCCGAGCGATGTTTGAAGTTAGACTTGCAAATCTGCAAGATGCTAACTTCATCCATCGTATCTATGGCGTGCTGTAGAAACGCCAAGACTTTGTTGGCTATTAGTTTTTCGAACTCATAGTGGCGATAACATGTAGCGGCTATAGCCGCGCAAATCGCGAATTATAATAATTCGTAAATGCAGTGTGGCACGTCCGAATCTGAGCGCGTACTGCACTGCACTGCAAAAATGATGATGTCACGTTTATTCGTATTTAGTAAATGTTTAGTGTGAAAAGACGACATATCAAAAGAATGACATATCATATAAAGAATGACATATCAAATCGATGAAGTTACGCTAAAGCCAATGTGTTCGTGCTAAGCCTTTAGATTCGTAGATTAATTTCTGAAGACCTGTTCTATATCGTCGTAAATACAACACATGAGTGCATCAACAGCAGCTGAAAGACACCCACTGCAGGACAAAGAAATTGACTGCTGTAGGAGCAGGAATGTTCGCGAGAGGTGACCACGTAAGGAAAAAGGTAAACTGGGAAGGTTCCGCACAATATAGACCGGGGACCTGATGTAAGTCGCGGATAAAAGCTGGATATATATAGTTCGTGCTAGGGCGTCTGAGCTCATGGTAAGGGTTAAACCGCGATTGTGTTTAAATAATAAATGTTTGGCGACTCCGCTACTCTAAGCTCAGGTCGTTAAGGCCCACTCCGGCCAGCCGGGCCCGACTACGTGACGTTTGAAGGGTTGATAAATTATTTGTCGCAAGTATCAAGCATGGTGAGGCCGATATACAGGGCAATTTGCCAACAAATAAGTTATTACCACCTTATATAGTTCGTGTCTACGTCTCAAGTATGAAGGTTTCTATGATAATGAAATAACATTAAATAGCTAATCAATCTTTAAATCTTATATAATGATAAGATAGATTAGCGATTAATGTAAGCTTTACGTTTAAAGACCGTTACTGTAACTGGGCGATAGTCAATTAATATCTATGCCAGTGGTCCGTCTGACATTCTTTTCTGTATGGTAATTACCTAAGTACTTAGTATTATGGCGTGCTTGTTGTTAAAAATAAACTCGTATTAATTAATAATGTCGTTTCATTGGACTAGTATATCCACTTTGCGTTTTCGCTTTCCATTATTATATTCCAGTAATTTCATGTAATTCTTAAGGGTCCAAACGGACCATTTGCTTGAAGTCGATTTCTGAGGCCACGTGTAATTTAATCACAATAGCTAATTTTACCGACCGATTGGTACAACAGCATTTATTGTCTGATAAATGTCAGTCCGATGCTACCAGGCCACTTGGACAACTCTCAACCATCTCCAAAATGACATGACCGCTTTCCATTTTTTGACTCCAAACTTAGGTTACACATATTATGCTAATTAGGAAGAATAATAACCCCTTTCTTGCCTTCTACCTTCTAGCTAGTTTAATATATGTACATAAGTTAATTACAGAATATAAAGTCAATTATGCCAATCTGAAATACACTTCATTAATTTTAAAAACTCGACATTTAGTTTTTCAACGTGCAATCATTGGAAACAAATCACGTGCCCAGTGACGCTTTAATGAGGCGAAATCCAGTGAAATCACTCGGCTGACATTTAACAGATTCTCCAATGGCGACGGATGCAATCACAAATTTTAACATCCTTTTATTTCGTCATTTGAAGTCACATAAATTCTACAAATAAACTTATTATTTTATTTTCCTTGTCCTTCTCTATCCACAAAGACTCTATGAGTATACTCAACTTCTAAGATTAAATAAAATAAGATTAAATGAAATTAACCAAATAGACAGTCTTATCTAAAGGACAAGTCAAGGTTCTCCGTAACCGGCGAGCGTTTATGAGACGAACTATGAGAGTGGAGGAAGCCAGAGAGGTATTTAAGGAAAGAACCTGTTGGAACTCTGTACTCTCTGCCTACCCCTCAAGGGATCTGGCATGATTATATAGATAGATAAATGAAATTAATTCTTCGTCATATAGTGTATTTACATTAGTACGAGTATTCTACTACTACATATGCATTTACACAGATAAAGTTTTTGTATTGATATTGCGCGCAGTTACGCTCTCAATTTGAACTGGTATACACGGAACACCAGCGTCGGGGCTCTTGAGTTGCCCCTGTATTATGCTGAGTGTATACCATTTCTTAGACAATAGCGTCTATCTATGTAGGAGATCAGGCATAAGTGATTCCGACTAGTATCCTACTTCCTACTAATATTATAATGAGGAAGGATGCGTCATCAGACTTTCTTGGAAAAACTACTGAAAAGTTTTTGATTTATTAAACTTTACAGTAAAAGCTTATAAATCAAAATAACCAATTAAAAAATAAACGCGTACGCAGACGCGGGTAACAGCTAGTTCGAAATATTTTCTGCATGGGAAAATAAAATGTACTATGCTGCAAAATACACTAATATTCTCTAGTAACAAATACTCTTGACATCAACCAAACCTTAAAGCAAATTATTAATCTTCATCATCGAAATTCGCTTACAGTATTTCACACACTATCAAAACATTTCACATCGGCAGCGTAACCTTCATCAGAATCGTCCTAATCCTCGCCGTAACAACATCCCACCCCCTGCCAACCCTCCCTCCGCCGGGCCACTCAAAATGGGCCACAATATATCGGCGTGATGATACACTCGGACGAATCGCCCGCGTGACGAGCATGCCAACCGCGGGTATAAGTTCAACGTGATCACGAAACTGGCCCCTTACGGCACGTGAGGTGGGCTATATTGCGTATTTGGACATCGACGTTGGCAGACGGAGGGTTAGCTGTTATTGTGTAGAATTATTTTTGTTTTTGTATGATATATTTCATAACAGGTTGTTAGCAACTCGCTTAAGGCTCGCTAGATAAAAATGGATAACATATTATTGGTACCAGGAGACAGTAATAATTATGAATCAACCTATACTGTTCGAGTGCTGGGTAGGGATGGCGATTCTTTCCGAAAAAGATGGATATTTAAATCAATTCGAATCGTAACCTGATGAATCGATTCACAAAAAGTTCGAGGTCTGAAGAATCGATTTATAAAAAATCGATTTTTTTTCAAGATTGCGTTTACAATGTAAATATTAATATAATTTATGTAAAACAAGATACCATAATAAAAGATCTCCTATCAGTAAAATCGGGGACTTTTTTGATTTCAGGGAATTCCATAATTACAATTATTTTTATTAACATATCAAAGTATCAGGTATAAAAGAAGACATATATTTTCTAAATATCTTTGTTACATTAAAAAGTTTAGAAAATAGATAGTATTATTATAGTTCCCAATGCTTATATCTAAGCTTTTTAAAAATAATAGTCTGTCAACTTGACAGATTATTGTTTTTACCAAAACAGTAAAAATCGAAAGTCCATTTTCTCGGGTGAAATATCGATTCACTGAATCGATTCGGTGCTACATATCGATTTAAAAAATCGTTTTTTTTTTTGTCCCGAGAAATCGATTCTTCGATTAATCGATCTCAGATCGCCATCCCTACTGCTGGGTAAAGGCCGCCTCAAAAATCAAGGTGAGAGAGATTAGGTCAGACTTCACCACGCTGACCTAGTAGACAATAGGATTATTACATTTTCAATGTAATTTGGACATTCTTCTTTTAGGTATTTCGACGGACGATTTAGCGCAGTGGTTAAGGGCTTGAGCCGCTCCGCCCACTGTGTCTAATAGACGCGGGTTCGATTCCCGCCTGGGACAAATCTTTGTGTGCCCTACAAATATTTGTTTCGGTCTGGGTATTTGTGTATGTGAACTTTCAGGTTTGTAAACGCACCCACGACACAGGAATAAATCCTAATGTGGGGCTACGTATTTAAAAAAAGAAAAGGTATTGTTTAAGGAAGTTTATTAGTATTATAACACCAATGATGTTTACCTACGTTATACTTCCACCGAAATTCCTGTCCATTCCATGTATAATTTACAATGCCCTTTCGTTGTATCGTGAAATTATGTAGAAAGGTGTACGATAAAAAATTAGTACTAAATTACAGATTCTTTCATCTTGTTACTAAATCCCCTATACCCAAGGCTAATACTGAAACAACGATAGCGGCAATTAAAACTTACGGGCGTTAACCCAAACTAGTTAATACCATGTAAAAACAAATAGATCTAACTTTCCTACGACCCGTTAATCAAAAACCTTGGGTAATAGCGTACTAGATACGCCTTTACGTTACATTGCAGAATATACTATATAGGTATGATTGGATGGCTTATTTTACCTAAATAATCTGGTAAATAAATACGAAATTACCTCAAGCTCCTTACCATCATCATCACCACCTCAGCCTATAATTGTCCACGGCTGAACATAGGCCTCCCCAATGGCTCTCTAGCGGCCACCGATGCTCTCCGATGTCACCTGCATCCAACGACTTCCTGTGATCCTCACAAGATCGTCAGTACATCTGGTAGGCGGCCGTCCCACGCTGCGCTTGCCAAGCTCCTTATGATTCAATATAATGGGTAGTATAAACACTCCAGTATATCGAGCTTAAGAACGATCAGTAAAAAATAATGTATTTTTACTCATTTTGATTTATTGTCTAAGTTCCTTTACTTTGCTTTCCCTTAATCTGTGCTAAAAGGAGATTTTAACCTCATAAGGCCTATACTATCGATCTTTCACAAATCGCGGTTAGAGATTAAATTTCACTTCAAAACACATACACCTGCGGAGTGAGGGAGGCTGGTTTATTGCTTCCTACTGCTAAAACTTATTAAGCCGACAAGGCGTCCATATTGCCTTAACAATTACCACATTAAGGTTAAGCTGGGACCATTAACATGCACCTTCCAAAGCACGGGGATGTCCGAAAACGGAAATGCCACTAACGGTCACCCACCTCTGATTTACTGAGGTGAAAGTTACTAAATCATTTAATAACACTGGTCCTATACTAGCGAGATTTTAACAATAATCCAATTTAGCGAAATAGACCCAAAACATGGTGGCGCGACAATTTAGACATAAGTGCGTACTCCCTGGCCCGAAATAGCAATGGAGGGACTGCTGTGATATCATCATCATCTGCCTAAAGCAGGACTCTCCAATAGCATGACACTAAGTAGGATCCTTCCTCGGCTACTCTCATCCAATAACTGTGGTATACATAAGTATAAAATAGAAGCCTTTGCTCAGGAGAGAAACAGTAAAACAGGCTAGGAAAAAACCATAGGTACAGGTAATTTCCGTTAAATCTTAGTATGTGTAACACCGCAAAGTACTAACTTAAGCTCATCGCCGTTGGCAAATTCGAGTGAGGCGTCAAACCGAGCAGCGTAGTCGCGCACGCCCAAAGGGACCAATTAACTACGCTCCCGTGCACGTCCCATTTAATTATTTATCGGGGCCAATCTCCTGTGGCTTCTGCTTTCCTAATAAGTCTAGGTACTGGCCTGGTTTTCTACAACCTTCTGTAGATGCCCGGAGTAGAATAGAGACCACGAAGCAAATATAAAGAGGAATCGGCCTAAGCAACTGTGCACTGTGTAGGCCCTGGCGTCATCGCGGTGGGTTAGTTTACGTCAGTCTGTCATTCTCAAACAGATGGTAAATACAAAGTGGGCGGGGTGTTAAGTCCTCCACATTCCGCGCCTTCCTGAGCAGTGATACGCTTGATTGTATAGGAAAATCTTATAATGCCATCTCCTCTTTATATTTGATTCTTGATAGGAGCATTCCTTACTGTTGATGGAAATGCGAATATAGAAGTGCTGCCATATATGCCACGGCACGTGCAGATGACTCCATTCACGACCAATAATAACACACGTACCATTTATTTCATCTACGTATTTTCACTTATGAGGCGCTCGTAGCGCTGTGGTACCTCGGTTTACGAACTATCCCCAAGGTAAAGCAGCATTGAGCTCGGTCAGTCTGATTTGGGCGACCATTTAAGGCATTTTGATTTAAGAGCGTAACTTTACTTCAGAAAGCACGTTATTGATCCTAGTTACCACTCATAAAGCCGTGTTGGGAGCCTTACGAGCAGCTTGATAAGTTCCAACGACACCAGGGTTCAAGCAAGTGGTGAAGTATGACCTAGTATCTCTCATTTCAATTTTGGGAGAGAAGGCGTTTACTCGGCAACGAGACAGCACAGACTGATTAAATATTATTATTATTATCTGTCTTTTTATCTATATCATCACGTCTTATTTGCAAGATAGACAGACAATACAGAGTTCAAACACGTTCTTTCCTTACAGACCTCTCTCACTCTCTCCACTCTCACAGATCGTCTCATACACGTTCGCCGGCTCGCGGAGAATCTTGACTTACCCCTTAGATAAGACATGATCTATGACTGTTAAAGAAAAAGTCGTAGTCGGCGGCGGCTACGATTAACGGATTCGCAGGGGTAGATGCGTTCGCGAAGTGTTGTGTTGTCGCCTTTTTAAAATAGGCGCGAATAGGTTCGAGACCTAGATCGGAGTGGAGATCGACATTCCGTACGAACCAGAGGGCTCCTACGGCTTACTGCTTGGAGTTTATCTATGTGAGAGGGGGCCGCATGCCCGAACACAACACACGCATAAGTCATGATGGGTCGAACGCAAGTTTTGTAAAGCGTCACCTTATTTCTAAAGGACATTTTACTCCGCTTGAAGATTAACGAATGGAGACGAGTGAGCACAAAGGATGCTCGGTGACGGACCCGCTTGATGTGCGGGCCGAAGGACATGGTACTGTTTAGGGTGACCCCTAGATATTTGACCTCTTTGACCCAGGGAATGGGTCGGTCGAACATGGTCACTTGACCGAGATTACTTCTAGGGTGGCGCAGGGAGTGGCGCGGGGTGGCACCTCTGTAGAAGAACACCGCAGCGCTCTTGTCCGGGTTCACCTCAATACGCCACTTCCTGAACCACTTCCCTAGGGAATTGGCGGTGCCTGAAGGTTTCTGGTAATGAAACCCTTATTCCTATGCGAGACGTAGAGAGCGGTATCATCTGTGAATAGGGCTAGATGCACCTTACTCGAACGAGGAATGTCGTTTGTGTAAAGGTTAAACAGGAGGGGCGAGAGAGCTCAGCCCTGCAGGACTCCAGCTCGGGTGGTGGAGCGCGTCATTTCGACGCGATATTGGAAGGCGCGATTTGACAAGAAGTCTCGTATGATGAGCACGAGTCTCTGCGGCACACCCATTTGGTAGAGCTTGTAGATCAAGCCGTTGTGCCAGACTTTGTCGAATGTCTTCGCGACGTCGAAGAAGAGGGCGCCTGTGTAGATAGGTTTGGGTCTGTTAAGACCGGAGAGGATGTGCTCCGTGATGCGGTGCACTTGGTGGACGCAGGAGTGTTTGGCTCGAAAGCCGAACTGCTCGTCGATGAGGGTACCCCTGGACACTACAAAGTCTTTGAGCCGCGCCAGAAGTAAGCGCTCGTAGACCTTAGCCAGGGAGTTGAGAAGACTGATAGGGCGGTAGCTCGCGGGGAGATTACGAGGTTTGCCGGGCTTGAGAATGCCTATGACGTCTGCTTCCTTCCACTTAGCGGGGAAGGTGCAGTTCGTCATGGCCAGCAAGTAATTGAACTCAGCTATGTTCAGAACTTTGGTTTCATATACAGTTCCATTCTGTCACTCCATCGTTACTCCACATAGATTGATACTGCAAGATAATAAATTCAGGTAAGCATGTGGGCAATCTAAAGGAGGATGCAACGAAGCGCTCCGTGCGACACATTAGATCGTACCTCACGGCGCACCCTTAGGACTTGCACCTTAAGGGCAAGGACTCGTGTCAAAATAGCTTTATCTTAGGCGGTACAATAGGGAATATGCGTGTAATTCAGATACGGGTCAAATATTTTTTTTTACATACTTTATCGCATTAGAATAATGGCTATACCAATATTTTTTTAATAACATTACTTTTTTATTAAGAAAATAATTAATGAAAGTACAAAAAATGAGTGGGAAATTCAAAGTAGCGGGAACGCCACGCTATTGGTCAGATCGAATATGACGTCAAAGGCTACAATACAAATGTCAACAAGTGCATATTTGTTGGATGTTTGCTATTTAGTTAAGTTTTATTGTTATTTTTTGTTGTCGATTTACACAAAGACAACATTTTAGTTTAAATTATTTAAGTTAATTCTTACGTTGAAGTGGTCTTCGCAGCAATATAAACAAGTTGATGGAGATACCACGTATCTTTTTCTGATTGTACACCACATTTTCCTTATGTCCGCACCTATCGGGTACATTTCTTATTGTATTTTAACACCTAGGCACAACACAGTGTTGTTCCATTGTAAAATAGTCGCAAAACACAAAATAAATCGACTGCCTCGTTGGTCTGGTGGCAAAGCGCATCGCTTTGTGATCACAAGGTCCTGGGTTCAAATCCTAGGTCGGACAAGTGTAGTTTCTCTAACGAAAACTTCCCAGTATAAGTCCGGAGTCTGGAATTGTGCCCGGTATATGGCAATAGGCTCGCCCCCTATTTCATGGGACCTAACATCGTCGGCGAAACGTGGGTGTACCCAGTACCCCTCTGCCAACCCCTCTGGGGAATATAGGCGTGACGGTGTACAAAATAAAAATAAATTACAGAATAAAATACTTCTACAGCTGTTCACTAATTGGTTGTTATTAGACTTTGACGTCACGCCAAGCGCGCCAAAATGGCGGGCGTTTAAAATGCTCTTATCTGTTTGCTATCTTCAACATTTTTTTTTGCCCTTTACATTTTGTTTTTGACACTTAAATTTTTTATGCAGTTATATATTGATGTAATCAATCGTATAAAAATATAAAAAAATACACGCATATTCTCTATTATGGAAAAGACGTGTGACGACGAACCTAATCGTAAAGATTTCGAATAATCTAAAGATAATGATCACATAAATCTCTCGGGGAATTCTAATACGGTGAATATTATATGTACATATTGCTGCACGTGGTGGGTAAAGGACGTATGATATAATAATTTACTCTGCCTACTACCGCTAGGAATCTGTCGTGATGATATAGATTGATACAAAACAAACATGTTACAGTGCAAACTCTAATACAAAGAAAATACAAAATACGCTCTAATAAAATGAATTCCTCTATCCCTCCCGTGACTAAATCTATCTATCTATAACCTCACGCCAGTCCCTTGCGGGGTAGGCAGAGAGTACAGAGTTCCAACAGGTTCTTTCCTTATATACCTCTCTAGTTTCCTACGAGTAAACTCTCATAATTCGTCTCATACACGCTCGCTGGTTACGGTGACTCTTGACTTGCCCTTCAGATAAGACACGGTCTATTTGGTCAAGGTAAGATAGTCTAGGTCTTCCTTTTTTATGACTGATTCTCTGTTCCGACATTCTTTCTATATGCTTGAACCAACGGAGCATACCCTTTTCATCTTTACAAGGATACTATCTTTCATACCTACACGCTTTCTTACTACGCTGTTACGAATACGGTCAGTCAGCTTGACTTCGTACATCTTCCGCATAGCTCGCATTTCAACCGCATTTACCCTACTTTCATTCTCCTTCTTGCATACCCAGTTCTCACTGCCATATAACAGCGTTGGGACAAGCACGCCGTTATGTATGGCCAGCTGCGCCTTTTGGCTTAAGTGCCGGCTCCCAAGTAGCTTTCCCATCGCACCATTCACTACAGGGAATACTCTGCACTCACTCTTGTCGCTATGTCAGCGGTGTATTTCTCATCCTTACTGAAGACGCATCCAAGATATACAAACTCTCATCTCCAGCACATCGTTACCAACCACAATCCTTGCATTCGTTCTGATTTCTTCCCGTTTAAAAGCCATAATCTTGGTTTTCTTTACATTCAAATGTAAGCCATTGTTCAAGCAGTCGTCTTTCCTAATTGTGATTAGTGTTTGCAGATCAGTGGCTGTTGGCGCTATTAAAACCGCGTCATCTGCATATAGTAGATGGTTTACCACTAGATCATCCATTTGTACTCCTTCATTCATAGCTTTCAGTATTTGAAGACTTTTCATCATCATCATCATCAGCCGAAAGACGTCCACTACAGGACGAAGGCCTCCCCCAAAGATCGCCACAACGACCGGCTTTATGCTGTACGCATCGCATTCACCAAGTCTTTTATCCAAATATATTATAAACATCTAGCAGGCAATAAGCAAACCTGCTTGACGCGGATCCGATCCGATCACTTGATCAGATCTCCAAATTCCGAAAACTAATATTATTTTATGTAGAATAGTCTATTTTTCTCATAAATTTGAGATAGATAAAATTAATACGCTCTAACAAATTAACAACCTCAAAACATAACTGGTAAGTTACCGGTTTACAATTAAAAATACAGCGCATTTACAATACTAATCAAATCCTTTCACCCTCGGCCTTGACAAAAGTCTTCACAATTAAGATGCGGCAAACATGGAATCAGATTACGGCGCGAGTCGTCGGCATGAAATCTGTGGAGATAACTTCGCGAACACAACTCCTTAGTAGTCGGATAAACGAAAACAGTAATGTGGTGGATGCTGAGAGTAGAGGACTTGTTAGCGGGACTATAAATTGTAAATTACAGCATACAACATTGCAACTAAACTGCCTCGCTAGTCTAGTGCCAAATAATGCGATTTGCGTTCACGAGCGGTTTAAATCGTAGGTCAGTCGAATATATTCTATCGAAAAATGCCCAATATAAGTCCGGAGAGTGGAATTGTGCCCACATTGGCGTGCATTGCATAAAGGCAAATAATAAGTGCCTACCTCATAGCAATGCAGTTACATTACTTTTTAAGATGACTAGATAAAAAAAATAATGTCTAACACTCAGTATTTTATACTGAGATAGGCACTGTTTAATTGCCTATATGCAATGTAGGCCACCGTGTGCCTGGTATATGGCAATAGAGACGCCCTCAATTACGTAGGACCACGCATCGTTGGCGAAAAGTGGGTGTACACAATACACCTGGGGAATATAGGCTTGATGGTTTCCTAATGAAAAGTATTACTTCTAAGCGTTCGCTGCGGTTGCCATGAAAACTCATAATAATTTAAGTTATACCGCAAGAGGTATATATAAGAGAAGAAAGCTATTAATGCTCATAGTATAAAATACCGAATTTTTAATATACTAAGAAAGGAAGGGAAGTTCGAATTCCATACATGAGCAATTTGGAAGCTGGTGACCTAATATTTCCAATATAACGCAATACTGCAATACTGACCATTCAGTGCATTTAAATTATACTTTCAGTAGGTACATGTATACAGGCAAATCCAATAAAACACACACAAATAGAATAATTTACATAATAAAAACTCATTGATAGACAAACATCTACAATTGAAATATATCTGAAATGGACTTGCTATGATTGAAACACATTCGTTTTGAATTTTCGTAACAGATTTTATTGGTAATATAAACTAGTTCTTTATGATTTAACTTTCGCCAAATTTTATCAATTAACCTGTAAAATTCATTTGAAATAAGTACAATTTAAAGTAGATCATATAAACACCACAATAAAATACGTCTAATTTCACAAAACATAACATCCCATGTTGTAATTTTGCGAAACATAACTTAATCATTCCTTATAGAAAAGTACGTAGACGATTTAATCAACAATTTTTCATTTTCTTTTCTTAACAGGAATGGAATCATGTGTACCCTGATATAATAAATGTTCCTCTAAAAATATAGATAGTTTTGTTAAGAATATTATTAAAATCGTGATCGAATCAGGAATGAGGAGATTCGTAGAAGAACCAAGGTCACCGACATAGCCCTCAGGATTAGCATGCTGAAGTGGCAATGGGCTGGCCACATAGCGCGAAGATCGGACGGGCGTTGGGGCAGAAAGATTCTAGAGTGGAGACCACGTATTGGCAAGCGCAGCGTAGGACGACCGCCTGCCAGATGGACCGACGATCTTGTGAAAATCGCAGGAAATCGTTGGATGCAGGTGGGATCGGACCGGTTACGCTGGAAAGCGATTGGGGAGGCCTATGTTCAGCAGTGGACAAATATAGGCTGAAATGATGATTATTAAAATCAAAATTGAATAAATACACCAATTCCGCATACCTCAGTCCTATCCCCAAACTTAAAAACCATGACGTCCACCGCTGCCATAACACAAAGCTGTTTATTCTTAAACAAAGAGTACGCTTATTACGCTAGACAAGACAATTTCGCTGGTAACTAAATAGACCTACGAGCGCCGACTCGGGACCATTTCCATTTTTTAAGGGCACCCCAGCGTAAAATCACTGGGAGGAGTAGAGGCAATGTAATTACCGAGGAAGCCTGCAAGAGGTGAGTTTGGGCCATTGTTGGACTCTAATTATATTATTAAATATAGTTTTTTTTGTTTTTAATCTTCCAGCTTCGCGGTGTTTATTTACTGTATTTTGTCAGTATCAAATCCAATCATTAATTTGTTGCTATACCTATTATATAAAATATTTTTCACTGGCATTATGAGTTATCTTCAAATAGGGGCTAATTGAAGTAGACACCAATAAAACCTTATATATCTACTTTAAAAATATTTCGCCGATATTAGGCAAGGTTTGCACAAACAAAATTAATATTATTCCTTTTTCTGCATTAATAAGGAAAACTGCTTTTCATTTTCATTAAAACTTTTATTTCTTGTTCCGTTACACTGCGCCTTAAACAGTTAAAAGACTAACTTGAATTGCGGCTTTTAAAAGTTTCCTTAAGTAGTTCGAGATATTAACTTTATTTTCAAAGGAAACTATACCTAGTTATTCTTTTCTAGTTTGATGTTTTGTATTTTGTTAAATACAAGAGGTTGAAAAAACAACATTGAGTTTTATATACAGATTTACAAAACCTAATCGCATGTACATACATATCCGGCACTGGTCTCTAACTCGTAGAAAATTACCAGGACATCATAACATAAACATATATAAATCTCCACCGATGATAAATTTCATACAAAATGATTGAGTTACATACACGTCAGGCGGGTAATACAAGCATTACGTGGGTCCAGCACCAGCATAAATAACAAGAACACCTTCATCAAATAACCGGCGCAACCGTAGAGCAATATTCCTCCGGTTCATTAACTAATTTATTCTTGAGAAAGTCCCGGTTATCCGGCAGTAGTCTGCAAGAAACAAAACTAATGGCGTCGGCAACACGAGAGCCGGGAGCTGTCGCGACTGATCAGGGGATAAGATATAGCGAGAACGCTTATTTGGACTATTGGTTGATGGTTGAGTTGATTACAGTATATATATATATATGTAAATGGCAGAACATCTTAGCGCTGAAACCTGCCAAAACGCCGCGCGCGTGATTATAACTCGGAACTCTAATACTAGGATGTTGTACTGTTGGCATAGTATGTTAACTGTGTAATAACCTTATCTTCGCTATTTATATTTTGTCATGACTACACATGACGCAACCATAATGTCACCAACGTCCTCCCTTCAAGAAAGTGAACTCCTCTGAGAGCTGTCCAATTTATGTCCTTAATGAATTCATCTCTTACAGATCTGCTAAGATTGAAAATCAAAATCTGATTTACAATAAATCCGATTTTGTATGTGTGTATTTACAAACACAACACATTATGCTTTGTACATTCACCCGTAAACTAGCACGCTTACTTCTCGTCACTTGCGGCGCGTAATAATTTATGGACGGAAGCCGGGACGGGGACGCGGCAATTAGCCGACGCGTAACGAACCCCTGAAATAAATATCATTCCGTGATTAATGCCGGCGGTCTGATAAATATGTTGTTATTATTCATTGGTCGACGCGACACTGGCCATATCGATGGGCGATTTCACCGTGACGAGACGAAAATAATTAGGTACATGATCACAATTTCATCTTCTTCCCGCCAAAAGTAATGAGCAGTACCTCGGCAGCGTCGACTGTTCACATACCCCCTAGGCAGTTAAAGCATCGCTCTGTGTTTTGCAAAAAAACTCCCGATATCAGAATGATTTTCCCCCGAAACAATATTGTTTTCATAAAAATATCCCCAAGGCAATTTTCACGCTAGCTTTCCCATGGTTTTTCTGATGCATGACGCTCTCACATTTTTTGCTAGGTAATATATTTTTTTATGATTTTTATCTTTACGATTTTTTCCAAAATAATTGTTTCACCGTCATTCCAAAAAGATTTCTAAACCGGCCACACTGAGTGGGCGTGTCCTATCAATCCTTTGACTCCCCCTCGAAAAAACCATTGAAAAATCGCCAACGAAGGGAGCGCCCGACAGTGATAGTATGGGAAGGGAAGTAGAGCGTAAGTGGCGCGTTTATACTTTCCCTCACTTCACGCGGAAGTGAGCAGTGGAGTTGTGCAGGCGGTTGTGGGTACCCGATTCAAGTAACAAGCAAAAATAACTCTAAACACTCAACCATGCTCACTTTGTCATTCCTTTGCATCCTGCTATAAATATAGCCAACAAAGGGAGCGCCGAGAATAATGGTAAGGTAAGGGAATAACAGTACTAGTTACGATTTATATACAACAAAACTGACCTCACTTCCCGCGCCATACAGAATATAAAATCCCTGTAAAAAACGTTGCGCACTTTAAGTTATATAACTAAAATGGATTCTTTTCACTTGCATATTACATGTGACACTTGGCAAACACCCAGTCCTGATAACAGCCCGTCTGAGGTTCTTTTCCACTCGCGATACCGCAACGATGTTTTGATTGCTCTACACGACAATATAATGGCGGTTTAACATTGGCGCTTCTATCCGCTGAATAAAGGTTTTTGGGAAATTTTCGTTCTAAGCCTTTGTGTGTAAAATATAGGGAAAGAACGTTATTAAGGAGGCTACTTAGCTCAACTTACCGCACCTGCTCGGCAGCTCTGCAAAATGGGTGAGAAAAATTAATGGTCTGCTATGTAAGATGTAAAACGTAGGATATAGTATCTTGATGCTGTTATATAATAATAACAAACTGATTACTAAATGTTAAGATTACAATGGAGATTTAATTTGTGGATCTTCATGAACCTATTTGTAGCGTCAGATTCCATTATTATTTTTTTTATTTATTTATCACTTCAACAAATTCGCTACAAAAAGTGGGTAACATAGCACTGAGACATCACTAAGAATTGTGTTAAACATGGACTCATATCGCCTCGCCCCTTACACTGCAATCTAAGCCGCGACTACTCAATCCAGTGAAAGGTCCGGCCTACGCTCTAAATCACTGGACCACACACAGTAGGAAGGTGTCAACAATCTCGTGGAAACTGGGTAGCAGTTTCATGTCGAATCTCTAATCACAGATACGAGTACACAAGAAGGTTGAATATCCCATAATAGTACCATCGAAAGCTTGATTCTAAGCGTCGAGTTCGTAACCGTCTGGCACGACTCCATTATGTACATACCTACTAAGGTAAGTTGCCTTAACATGCATTCCCATTACCCAGGAGAGACCCTCGACGAGTCTTCAAATCAAACTGAATAAAGTAAGCTGTAAGTTCCTTGCGCTTATTTGCTTTTGGTTTATACAAAGTGTAAAGACAAGGCCAAGACATACAATTGGATTATTTCTTTACAAATTAATTATGAAAACGAATATCCAGTTTTTCAAGAGGTAGATCATTACCATGATCATTTTTACGAAACCTGATGTGTTGCTTAGAAATGTAATTAAAATGCTTCAATTATGGTCAAACTTTATTGAACACAGCGAATTGGGGAATGATGAGTAACAGGCATTCTAACCAATTCCCGTCTATGCGTTTATATCATCACGCCAAATCCTTTGCGGGATAGGCTAATAAGATAAGAGTTACAACTAGTGTTGTAAAAATGAGCGCTTAAGTCGATCATTTAGCGCTGAGTCGACGCTTACGAGCGTTGAAACACGTAGAAGACGCGAGCGTTTTAAGCGCCGACTAGAGCGCTTTTACTATACTAGTTACAACAGGTTCTTTTCTTTCCTTAACTAATTCAAGTATTAAAATAATATGACATACATATTTTAAAAAATTTATGTGATCGATTTAGTTGCTGATTTGGAATAAAGGAGGTACCTCATTTTTTCCAAACCATTCATCATCAATCATCATTTCAGGTCTTTTTTATCCATTATTGGATATATTAACGCCATGGAGACCATCACTTTTAGTCTTGTGGAGGAAGAGTCACTGCGAGGATATTGCAACCAAGCGACATAGCATTAGCACGTATTGGCAAGCGCAGCGTGGGACGGCCACCTACCAGATGGACCGACGATCTTGTGAGGATCGCAGGAAGTCGTTGGATGCAGGTAGCATCGGACCGGCTGCGCTGGAGAGCGATTGGGGAGGCCTATGTTCAGCAGTGAACAAATATAAACTGATATGATGATGATGATGACATAGCATCCTCGCTTCTTTAGAGGTTGGTATTGAGAGAATAGTTCGGCAGTTCCTACATCAAACCGGTTTAGCTCCAGTTTTCCGATCAGTGTTTCTCTCTCCTGTTTATTATTAACACACTACATAAATATATGTTGCACATTTACTTACACACAACATGTATTGCAATAAGGAGAATCCGTTTTCATCGTCATAATATATGCAAATTTCTTAAATGGAATATGCCCAGACCTAAATCTTAGGAGTAATTTAACTACGATTCTATTTAATCTTTCAGGTCTTGCTTTACTGTATTACAAATTAGTTGTAGTATATCGACATATCTACATCACTACATATTATAAAACACTTCCGATCTCGGTCTCGAACCTATTCGCGCCTTTATTAAAAAGGCGACAACCCGATATTTCGCGAACGCATCCAATCATAGAAATCCGCTAATCGTAGCCGCCGCCGACTACGAACCTAACTCCCCCTCCTCTCAGCCGCTACCGCCGTCCGCGGCATGTTTTCACCGACCCTCCCTTACATCCCTTCTTTCGGATACAGATACCGCACACAGGATCAGACACTGACCTCGCCGGCGATGTCGAAGAATCCCTTGCCCGCCGGCAGCAGAGCACCACGGCGAGACACCTAGTATACGCCGTCCCTCATATCCCGCCCTTGAGCTAGTTGCCCCCTTGCCCTTCTGGCTCGAGCGTAGTGGTTGCACGCTCGCCCTTTTGTCCGGTGAAGCTGTAAAGGCCTCGCGGCCAACAGCGTAGATCATTCAAACACACACACACACACAAATCAATTATAAAACAAAGTCCTCCCGCCGTGGACGGAGTGATTCAAGAGAAAGGTTTATGTGTATAATTCTCCCGTGCGAAGCCGGGGCGGGTCGCTAGTATCGTATAAATGGTATAAACTTTAATATAATTAAAAGTAGCATAGATTCTAATTTGAGGTATTACAGACGCCATTAGGTATATTAAAGCGATTATCAGTAATTATTATGGCAGTTCCTAAGACTCCGTCTGGGCTTAATCGACCCACTTAGAGGTAACAAATGTACCTATTAAATGTAGGTAATTTAATGAATGTCCCGGTTATGTTATCAGTCACAATGGCCATTAACCGTAAAAAGTAGATTATTATCCAATAGTGTGTCATTCGAAATATCTATACCTGCCTTCTATTTATATAATCACCCCAGATCCCTTGCGAGATAGGTAGGTTTTCTTTTTTTTCTAATTTAGTTTGTTGCAGGTTCCAAGAGAACGTGCTACCGCAAAGAATAAAACTTTATGTAATCTATGGAGACCATTGTGAACTTTGGCTTGCAGTAGTTCCAGTGGTGGGTGTGGGGGGTTTCGGCCGTTAATGAAATCGGAATACATACCTACTTACTGTGGTTGATAGTAGACACATGTGTCATTTTACAAAAAATAAAACATCGATACTTGTACCTTTACGTTAATGACAATTTTGTAGTTCTTTCACTCTACTGAACCGATCGACTGTAACGGATCAACTAATTTTCTTATTCAACGATATTACTATTTTAAAGTGAAACTTTTATTAAATCGTTACAAACTTTTTGGTCTGTGTGTTGCATGTCGCGTGACACGCGACATGCCCGACCGTCACGCGACATGCAACGCGCTCGCCAGAGCAGCCAAGGCCGATATGTTTCACTTTTACCGTGGTTTCATAAAACCACACAAGGATTTTTTTTGGTTCTATAGATAGGTAGTTCTGTAAGGAAAGAACCTGTTGGAACTCTGTACTCTCTGCCTACGCCGCAAAGGCGCATTCTTCTGGCATGATAATATAGATATATAGATAAATAGGTAGTCATTAATTTTCATATTTTATGTATTTTTAATGACAGTAATATAAAAAAATAAAATAAACTGTCACGCCTATATTCCCCAAGCGGGGGTGGCAGAGGTGTACTGAGTACACCTACGTTTCGCCGACGATATTAGGTCCCATGTAATAGAGGGCGAGACTATTGCCATATACCGGGCACAATTCCAGACTCCGGACGTTCTGGAAAGCTTTCGTTAGAAAAACTTGTCCGTCCTAGGATTTGAAGCCAGCACTAGACCAACGAGGCAGTCAAGTAATATAATCATACTTTATTTAGTCTCCAAACCACATTTTGTGTTAGGGATTCCGTTATAACATAAGAATTCTGGTTGAAATTTGGAATGAGTACTCTATCTCTATTTATTTATAAAATCACGCCCCCTCTGTGTTCTCTGCCTACCCCGCAAGGGATGTCATGATGATATAGAATAGAATAGAATCGCGCCAGATCCCTTGAGGGGTAGGCAGAACGTACAGTTCTAACAGGTTCTTTCCTTGCAGACCTCTCTGTAAATAGGTATCTAAATAAAAGTCAGAAGTCGCATTGTAAAACAATTTATTATGTCTATAATTTGCCGTAAGATCTAACAAGAGATAAGTCATTGCATAGTCGTCAATTTGTTAACTAGGACTTACTTTCTCTAGTCAGTGGCCTACACTAGGAGAGGTGGAAATTTAGAATTTTGAATAGATTTATTTCAACTAACAGAGTTGTCTGTGTTCCTAGTATATACAATTAAATATTTTTTAAAGAAAATACGATATTTTTTTCAATATTTAAATCCACACTTATATATCATATTTAATTAGAACATTTATTAATTATATCTAATTTAATGACTTAATTAATTAACTTCGGTTATATTCAAATAATTAAATAGGTACAATAAAAAGTAAATTACATGTTTATCAAAGAAGTCGATAGATTAATTTATTCAAATACTAGGAACACAGCATTCAAAAGAAGGTACAAGATTAGAATATTAACATTTTTTTACTCACAGGCTACCATACGACTTTATCGCCGTTACAATAAGAGACGAAATAGTTTGTATGCACCGACAAATGGCACAACAGGAGGATTTCTAAAATTTTCACACTTTAGTATCATGCAATGGAATAGGAGTTCGTTTAGAACAGTTGACCTGTATTTAATATGAAGCTAAGATTACATTCGAGCGATAAAAAAATATGCATCAGTATATATTTTATTTTTTATGATACATGAAGCCTACTTCTATAGTACACAAAGCTAGTTTAACGCAATATGAATATTGCAGTCCTTTTTACACGTTTAAGGCGTGAAAGAAAGGAAAATAGTTTTAAATGTTAGAATTTAAGTATCTTCTTTGTGTACAAACTGAATTGGCCTCTTCTCTCATAATAATAACTTAATTATTTAGAAATTAAATCTTGATCCATAGTTTTATACTAAATTTATATTATGCCACTGCCACCACTTTCCGTAAGAACATAGAGCATTATCTCAATGCTAGTTGATTCTCACTTCGCATTCGAACGCTGTGTTTTTATGTTTATAAATCTCACTATATCAGAATATTTATTACCCGCAGAGATAATTTTGTCGTAAAAATATCTAAATACAACTTTTTCTATATTATGGAATTTTTCAATTTTTTTCTTTCAGGTTTACGCAAGTCTTTTAGGCTCCAAATTGGGAGTATCTAACGAGGGCAATGTAAACGCTCAACCGTTCTCCCACTGTCAGTACTTTCGCTCCCGCTAAAAAACCGCAGGTAGTTGCGGGCAGTGGCTATGAGGGAAGCGGTGGCAGCACGAGTGATGATGTATTTCACATGCTTCCGGCATCAGTAGGCACAATATAAACCAGGTATTACATTGGTACCTACATTAGAAAACGTGACGTGATTACACTAAGTTTAATATTAAATTAATATCAGACAGCTTTAACTCAAAGTTATTGGCACATCTTTGATGCTGTCCATAAACGGCATTTCTTAAAGGAAACAACCTCCTTCCAAATTTATTCATAAACAATATGATGTAACCACGTTTTTAGGATCCGTATTGTGGTTGGAACATCTTTTCAAATTTATGGTAGCCTAGTCAATGTGGATTGTTTATGGCGTATTAAATATATTCATTTTCTTACTAAATTATGCGATCTACTCAATATTTGGGAACTATAATGCTTAGACAATACAGATCCTATTCCCACTAAACACACTCGTATACATTTTTACTCAGCAAATCCATTATTTACTGTAAACTCTGATTTACATGCAGCCAGTCGCGCGGTTATGTGCGAGAAAGTAGAAATTAAAATGAGGACCAGAGCGGTCCTATATATCTAAACTTCTCTTTTTCATATGCCCACTTGTCTGCCAACTGCCACGGTTTACACAGTTTCTCCAACTGACCAGTTTCATGTCCATTTCTCTACTCATTGTCGCGCGAATAGCTTGAATGTAATCCAGGGGTAAGGCAAAAGGTACACGTTAAGTTTGTCTAAAGCAAACTTTTGAATTCACTTGCAACTTTCGCCTTGGTAGATTAAAATATACGATCAAATAATTGCATATACTTTGCACATATTAACATATAGGAAACTTAAGAATAAAAAAAGTCCTAAACTTCTTTAATACTACAAAAGTTTACTGTGCGCCATAAGCCTGATTTAATAATAATTCAATATGCATTGTGTGTATCTCTTTCGTCAATTATTTTTAAATACATATTTAAAAGGCCGATATAAAACAATAGAAAGGTTAATGCATGAAGTTTCTGTAGAATAATGCCATTTAATAAGTCATACATAATCGTATTTTGATTTCAGGATATACCATGGCAATGAAAATCCAGAATGTATACATAAAAACTTCCATATAATAGCAACTCCTTTTGGCAAAGAATGAAAATTCAAACTAATTGAACTGATGTGGTTTAAATTCCTAACGAAACATATTACTTTGACGTTCAATCATAGGCCCCAAGTCATATTGGCACGGGAAAGCACTTATTTGGCGTTCAAAATTCTGATCAATACTAAATTAATATGCCTAACATGTTGCTAGTATTTCAAATATTTTAGATAAAATCAGAATACTATGTCGTACTGTGTTGTCGAGCTGTTTGTTGTTAATATGTTGCATGTTGTATGTGTAATTTTTATGGATCACTGTTGCAAATATCTTATCTTCTATCGTTTCTTCTACGTGTCTTCTCCCAGCTGTCTTGAACAGTTTACATCTTATTTCGCCAATATCAAGTAATAGACAAGAGTCAAATGGTAAATTAATAAAAAATGCCGTCGTCATTACGACAAAAAAGTCCGATTACATATGAAATAAATATTGTAATTATTATTTCCATTTCATTCCTGTTTTCATTGGATATTTCATACACACTAAGTATGCATGAAATGCAAGTGGTCTCTTACTATAGGTCTCATAAAAAAGCTCAGAGTTGCTCAGCGAGCTATGGAGAGAGCTATGCTCGGCGATTCTCTACGCGATCGAATCAGGAATGAGGAGATTCGTAGAAGAACCAAGGTCACCGACATAGCCGTTAAGATTAGCAAGCTGAAGTGGCAATGGGCGGGCCACATAGCGCGTAGATCGGACGGGCGTTGGGGCAGAAAGATTCTAGAGTGGAGACCACGTATTGGCAAGCGCAGTGTGGGACGACCGCCTGCCAGATGGACCGACGATCTTGTGAAAATCGCAGGAAGTCGTTGGATGCAGGTGGCATCGGACCGGTTACGCTGGAAAGCGATTGGGGAGGCCTATGTTCAGCAGTGGACAAGTATAGGCTGAGATGATGAAGTATGCATGATAGGAATACCTCTGACAGATGACTTAGCATAGTTCAAATCTGTGAAGTTTGTAATTTTTCTCAAAATCAATGGTTCATAATTCGAACATTCTAGTGAGTAAGATTGACATCAACTTATCATTACGACACACTACAACACAGTATTATTCCGTATTTGTTTTAAGTATAGACGTTAGTTAGTGTGTGCAATATACCATGGATTTCTAGCTTAGTATTCTGTCGTTATAAATCTATACTATATTTTTTTCACATAGCTTTTCATCAAAGGAGGTTTCGACGTGTCCAACAAACAAAGTCCTATAATCCAGTGTTTATATTTGCCATAAATAACCTCATCGAAGGGCACGAAAGTTGGAAATGTCATTTATTTTGGCATATGTAACTTTGTTCTATGGGGCCGTCGATTGTCTAATTGTGAATCTCTATGATACTAACGGTTATTGATTTATTTCTAAGGATTAAAGGCAAGCGTTTTTTACAAATAATAGTACTAGATGCACAATTACTAGTTAAGACTGTTTAAAATCAGATTCCATGTGGGTGACTACAAATAAAACTTTCAGGAATTTATACTAAAAACATTTTAAAACAAATTGTTATTATTGTCGCCTGGAAGTTTGCTCAAACGGACATCCATTTATCTTTTTTTGATATTTTTATACTCATTGTGTAATATTAGTTAATAATTTCAATACTAGCTGTTCAATTTTCATAGAATAGTATAACACAGAATACTATATCTCCTATCTTTAAAGCTATAGTGTAGGAAATTTTAATTATATCACATATACACATAATTTATGATCGAATAATAATTATTATATTAAAAAGAACAAAAAATAAATTTCCCTCATAATGGAGGTACAAATTAACGTGAACTTAAAGAAGAAAAAGCGAAGTTAAAAATTCATAAAATAAAGTTTTATTTTACTGGGTTAGTGTTAAAAATGGTCACAAGTACATATTAGTTACAACGTAGAACATGTTTTAATACAATTAGGTATTATGTTTATATTGACAATGATATTCCTTTATATCGATATGAAAAAGTAAAATCGATAGTAAATAACATCAACCGAGCATAAAATCAATGCCAGAAAATTAAGTATTATCGGTATAATATTAGCCCTGGTAAGACTCTGTCCCACTGTTGGGCACGGGCCTCGAACTAAAAGGGCTTAGGCCATAGTCCACCACGCAACTTCACACACCTACGAGAAACTCTTAGGCATGCAGGTTTCCTCACGATTTTAAAGCAAGTGATCATTAATTTTTAATACGCACATGCATTCGGAGGTGCCTGGATTTGAACCCGAGACCTCTGACTTTGCAGTCCAACGGTCTAACCACTAGGCTATCACTGCTTTTATATTATATGCTTATCATCGATAAACTTTCCGATATTGTCGACTATCGATATTACTCCAAATAAGCTGAAAAATATAGTTCGATCTCAAGATCAACATAGCATATAGTGGTAACTGTCAACTCATATCGATTAAACGTTGATACCGATAAATTTATCGATAACCTCATATCAATCTAACGTGTAACCGATCAGTATTTAACCGATAAAATAATCGATTCAATCGATATAAAGGTTCATTACTGTCACTTACTATACAGCAAAATTCAACTTTAAATACGTTTAAATAAGTGATACAAAATGTACAAATATAAACAATAACTCGATGCCGAGTTGGTGCTTACAAGACGATGGGATAAAAAGCATAGTTCCTTTAATGATAAGAAATCAAAATTGTGTTAGAATAGAACTTTGTGCACTCCATCATTGTTTTACTTGACTTACTAAAACTTACTAAAACCAAATGAAAGTTAGAACTGAAGATTGGGTCCGATTCACTTATATTCGAGCTATTTCGATTTTCCGTTAATCCTAGGTTGATTGCAGTAGGGCATAATAAATTCGACAATTGATTATATTTTAGCCATGATCTTTTTCATGACTAAACTATAGTGTCCCAATGCTGGGAAAACGCCCCAAAACGAAAGGGTCATGGAAGGAAGAGGAGGAGGGGGGGGGCCTCCTCCTCTTCCTTCCATGACCTTTAGTTAATTTTGATAACGAAAGCCGTGATATTATTAGTCTGCCATATTCTTTTTTCTTGACAATGATTCATATCAGTCCTTACAAAGGTTTCGGCCATCGTAATCGGATTATACGTGACCTCGTTGGCGCAAAGGGAGCAAATCACCTAAAGAGTGAAACTTAAGAGTGTGCGACAGAGATCCAGAAGAATGAAATAATCTGTACCCTGAAAATGTTTGCTACTACAGCTTTGCATTTCTAAATGCATCCAATAAAAAAGAGCATAAATGTAACCCAAATTGCATTTCTGACATTACGGTGTCGTAGTGGAGGAAAGGAGAGCTAACTGCATTTGGTTTAAGAAAAAAAACACTACTTTTATTAAAATTCCATGGAATTCTGCAACCGACTGAAGGATATTCTAGAATTCATATCGTCATCAAGTCCTATTCTGACACGGCTTCGACTTTAAAGTACGATAATCAATAGCGTTAACAACTACGTTTAGAGCGGTATGTACTCCCTGATCTGTTGTAGGGTGTCCTGGTCCGTCGACTGCAGGAGGCGCTCGAAGGTTTCAGCTCCAACTTGGCTCTTTAAAGTCTCCAACTGTAATTATTATGGTTATATAAGCTCACCGACTATTATATTAAAGGGCTTGTATGAGATCTACTTTTAATTAATGAGACCAGCCGCAAAGGGTTTGTCTCACAAAAAGACCGGAGAAAGATTAGGTTGCACGTGCAGGTTTGTGATCATCTGCTGTTGGATGTCGATGCTTATCAAGCCGATTGGCATCCAAATCGGCTTGATAAGTGATGGATTAACATGCATCCCGAAGTATGGGTCACAAAGCGGCATGCGAGCATCTGCTCGAAAATGGAAATGCTACAAACGGTCGCCCGTCTCAGACCGACCGAAGCTAATGATGCTGAACGGTAAAAGTCGCTAAGAACTCTGCGATTTTTGTGCCTCGCCTGAAGCGACACGACGATAAGGAACAGGTGTCGCGGAACGTTGCTCAACTTCGTGCGACAACTCCGAATCATCTCGCGGAATATTCGTCCCCTAGTTAAATACGACAAGAGGCGGTAGGGTCACAGACAAATGAGACTGGGTCGATCAAGGATTATTTGGGGATTATTCATACTGCTTTGACGATGTTCTGCAGAACAGAATACCATCTTCGTTCTTCGAAAAAGAGCTTTTCGCGCAAATCACAATTTGGCCCGAGGTCTACCTCAAGAAATAATTTAAAAAAAAATTTATGCTGATACAAAATCCCTTACGTTATTTTTTCAATTTTAAACTTAATTAAATATGTAGATTTCTATTGATTATATTAGTGTATATCTGTCACGCCAAAAAGCACAGCCCTCTTTTATACAACCCTCTGTCTCTCTCTCTCTTTAATTTGGATATTTTATTTATTATAATTTTTTCAAAGCATAAACGTAACGTAAGGATTCAAATCAATAAATTTCATTTCATATTTTAAGGAAGATGGTAGTTTATTCAAAATTAAATATAAAAAATTGTAGTAAAAAAATATATTATTTATTAACTTACTTTTCTAAGTTTGCATTCTGTTTCTCGACTACCCATTATAAAATTGCAATAATGGCATAATATAAATCCCTAGTATATCAAAAAATAACGAAAAATAAGTTTAAATAATATTTACACGTATTTAGAATTGAGGTTATACAGCTGACCGCGCACCTTGCTTGCAGCTCGAATCTCGATACTCGTACGCACACACACATACAACCGTATATAAGAAAGAGACAGAGAGAGAGAAAGAGAGGGGAAGGTGGAGGGGGCATAACGCTTTTTTCTTACAGGACGATTTCTACTTGTTCATTCTACTGTGAGCCGCGTAAAAGAACCTCGTTCTAATAAATATTTCAACTTTTTTCACATTTTGACGTTTGTAAATGCTTTTTTTATTGGCTTATGCAAATAAAGAATTTTTGACTTTGACTTTATTACAGGTGAAGAGATTTGTGCCAAGCCCCCAGTCCCCAAGTAGCACCAGTCAAGTAGCACTCACCTGGTGGTGCGTGACAGCCCGCAGGTCGATAGCATGCGCGGGGTGCGTGGCCACGAGCCGGCGGCGGCGCAGCTCGTGCGGCGAGTCCCCGCTGCCCCCCGCAGCTCCACCCGCGCCCCATCGTGCCGCGCCGCCGCGCCCCTCCAGGGGGGATGCCGGCCGGGACCCCGGCGGCGCTAGTAAACCACTGCCAAAACATATTAATTCTTAAGATTTGATCAAACACCCGACGGAGCGCGATGGAAGCGCTCGGATACGCTCGGCCGGCGGTCGGCAGCGCGGCGCACACGTCACACTGCGAGAGCGACGTTGCGCCGGCCTGGCCCCGCCCAACACTAGCGTCCCGCTCGCACTCGTATTAGCGTCTCGCTCCCCCGTGCTTCGTTTGGAGTTGCCTTGGGCGCGACGGCGGCGAATCATAACGTTTGCCGTTACGCCGATCGGAGCTGCACTGTGTAGCTTCCCCCTTACATTTCAGTAAATTACAACCCTCTAGGTCGCGCTGCATCGGCTATGTGGCAAAACCTTTATTGATATTCAGTTCACTTGCGCTGTAGTGTGTGGACAACAAAATGAGCAGTGCGGGTATGCAAAGTTTACATAACCACTCTGTTAATTTTTATCCCATTTTCTTCTATCTATCTATCTATATCATCACGCCAGCTCCCTCGCGGGGTAGGCAGAGAGTACAGAGTTCCAACAGGTTCTTTCCTTACATACCTCTCTGGCTTCCTCCACTCTCATAGTTCGTCTCATACACACTCGCCGGTTACGGAGACTCTTGACTTGCCCTTCAGCTAAGACACGGTCTATTTGGTCATGGTAAGATAGTCTAGGTCTTCCCCGGCACCTTCCACTCCTTCCACTTTCGCATTGTATATCTGTTTTGTCATTCTTTCTTCTGGCATTCTTTCTATATGCCCGAACCAACGGAGCATACCCTTTCTCATCTTTACACCGATACTATCTTTCATACCTACTCGCTTTCTTACTGCGCTGTTGCGAATACGGTCGGTCAGCGTGACTCCGCACATCTTCCGCAGAGATCGCATCCCATTTTCTTCATTTAAAAAAAAACGTAGCCCCTCACTAGAAATTATTCCTGTGTCATGGGTAGTGTTGTAAAAACGCTCGAGTCGGCGCTTAAACGCTTGAGTCGACGCTCAAGACGTTTATGGATGATTTTAAGTCATGTTCATAACTGCGTGTTAACTGCGTGGAGTACCTATTAATTTTTAATTAACTTGCTCAGTTCGTATGTCTCTCTGTCTTTCCGGGTCAAAGTTATTATTAGTTCAAAGGTAGTTTGTGATGTACTTTTCAAACACATGCGGTTCTCAAATTGACCTGAAATTTGGCATACGTATATAAGTTCTGTGACAATGCAATAATATGGTACCTAGTTTGATAATGGTAGATGACCAATGGGGCTACCTAACTTCTTAACATCGCCCCACGGCGCTTAGGCTGGTTTAGTCTTGACAAGTACTGTATACTTAAGTACTTACTCAAGTATATAATATTAGGCTATACTGCCCACTGCTCGGCAAAGGCCTTCTCTCACATATCGAGGCGAAAGAGATTAAGTCATACTCCGCCATGCAGACCCAGTGCAGACTGGTGGAGGCAGGTTTGTGCCACGTGCTGTTGGAATTTATCAAGCCGCGGCTTCAAACTCGGCTTAACGACTACCACATTAAGTGGTAACCGGGACCAAAGGCTTAACGTGTCTTCCGTAGTAGCGTCTCCAACGCTCAAATATGAAAATGCCTGTTGTGCCTAATGACCAATAAATAAAATATATTATACCAGTACTAGTTTCAATATCAAATATAAATTCTATTTGGATTTATATTCGACGGACGATTTAGCGTTTAAGCCCTCCGCCCACAGTCTAATAGTCGCGGGTTCGATTCCCGCACGGGACATTTCTATACTTTTTTTTTGTTTCAGTCTGGGTATTTGTGTATGTAAATTTTCATATTTGTTAAGGCATCCACGACACAGGAATAAATCCTAGTGTGGGGCTATGATCCTTTAATAAAAAAAAGAATTGCAATACCATAAAGGTACCTACCTATATTGGGTTTACAACATTTTACATAGTTTCAAAAATCTATTTGTGTGTACGGTACATATAAAAAATATTATAGTTGCAAAGCGCATCGCTTTGTGATCACGAGGTCCTGGGGTCAAATCCTAGGTCGGACAAGTGTAGTTTTTCTAGCGACAACTTCTTAGTACGAGTCCGGAGTCTGGAATTGTGCCCAATAGACAATGTGGCAATAGGCTCGCCCCCTAGTACATGGGGCTTAACATCGTCCGCGGAACGTGGGTCTACTTAGTACACCTCTGCCACCCCCGCTTGGGGAATATAGGCGTCACGGTGTGTGTGTATTATACTAATGTTTTGTAATGATTAAACTCATTTTGTGTTCAGCTTCGGTCGTAAATGTATTGCTTTTTGCCTATTACTTTGCAAATACGTTGCATTAAGTGATTCGAGTAAGGTACAATATGCCCTATTTTATGTTTATTTCATAACTATAACTATAATAGCAGGCACACCTCGAATCTAAAGACATCGTCAAATACGCCGACGAATCCTTTGTCGGCGCGTTTGATGTTTGTGCCGCAAAATTAAGGATTCGTTTACACTAACGTTTCCGTAATAATATTAAAGAATGTTTGTATTTAATAACATTGGGACGGCGATTTCAAATAGTAGGTGTATAGTACACAGTATACTATATTCCCTTAACCCCCTACGGGTAGGCAGAGGTATACCTCTGCCAACCCCGTATGAGGATACAGATGTGAAGGTAAGTAATTATTATATTAAATAATATATTAAATTGTTTGTTTTATAGTAGGTATCGGGCATACCCAAACCTTGAGTGTACAAAAATTGTATCTTTTTGTCATCCATAACCGAAAATACGTTTTTTATTGGTATTAGGCTTCCCCAAACAAATTCCATATGTTAGAGTTCCAAATACATATGTGAAATACGATCACATAATTAAATACCTATGATACGATACAACGAGTACAGTGTGCACGCGCCCATACACGTAGTCGGCCCTTTCAAAGAAATTGTTTTACCTATTTTGTTTAATAATTTTATTTTCGCCTACTCTTTAAATCTCTCTACTCTTTCGGCACGGCAGAACGCCCCTCCCGCAACCGCACTGCCCCGGGTGCCCCCTTTGGCGGGTGTACACAGACAAATAACTACAACTTGCATAAGTATCAACTTGAATATTTTTTTATATTTAGGTGTAATTAAAACACACTCTGTTACTGACCAACTCTGATACTGAATACTAATTGGCATATCACTGCACTTGTACTTGCCACTGCGCTGAAGAGCTGCCCTAAATAAATTTTTAAAAATACGTGCTTCGTGTTGCATTTTCGTGTTTATTTTAATAACAACCTACTTTCGTTTATCGTTTTGATTGATTGATAATTTTAAAATTACATACTTTTTTCATTTATTAAAATTGATGCAAAAATCTTATTTAAGTACTGGTGTTGGATACGCCTCTGTTCACAGTTGTTTCGGAAGTCTAAATTAATTTCGATTTTCGACGATCAAAGCAAAAGAAATTATAACGCTATAACGCTTGAGCTCGCAACTCAGCGTTATAGCGCGAGCCTTCAACGCTCCGAGAGCCTTAAAGGCTCGAGCCTTCAACGCTCGAGGCTTGAACGCTCGTAAGCGTCGACTCAGCGCTGAACGCTCGGCGCTCGGCGCTCATTTTTACAACACTAGTCATAGGTGCGTTTACAAACATGAAATTCACATCCACAAACACCTAGAGCGAGACACATTTTTTTAAGTTTTGTCCGTGCGGGAATCGACCCACAACTACTCCATCCAGTGGGCGGAGCGACTCGAGCTTAACCATTGGACCAATCCGTCCGCCCAATTCTCTGCTCATTATATCGTGCATCTATTTTTTAGACTTGCCTGAATCGGTGCGACTATTTAATTTACAAAGAAATACATTTATATAATCACTTCCCGCGACTTCGTCCGCGTTTACTTTAGGGGGGGTTTCCGGGATAAAAGTACCCTATTTCACTTCGTTCAGCCTATTTGCGTGATTGAGTAACCAACGTTCAAACATCTAAACCTGCAAACTTTCACATTAATATTACTAGGATTATAAATTAGTAAGAAAGCGAGTAGGTATATAAGATAGTATCGGTGTAAAGATGAGAAAGGGTATGCTCCGTTGGTTCGGGCATATAGAAAGGATGCCAGAAGAAAGAATGACAAAACAGATATACAATGCGAAAGTGGAAGGATGTAGGTGCCGAGGAAGACCTACACTATCTTACCATGACCAAATAGACCGTGTCTTAGCTGAAGGGCAAGTCAAGAGTCTCCGTAACCGGCGAGTGTGTATGAGACGAACTATGAGAATGGAGGAAGCCAGAGAGGTATGTAAGGAAAGAACCTGTTGGAACTCTGTACTCTCTGCCTACCCCGCGCGGGAGCTGGCGTGATGATATAGATAGATAGATAAATATTTATTTAATATCATGATTTCAATTCATACTATTACCCTCGACTTCGGCTGCATTGATTTTTTTTAAGATAAAAGATCATCATTGAATCATGTCCTTACCCAGAATTTCATTTATTCGTCTACTGCATGTTTTTTTTTAACAAAAAACTTTCTTTCATAGAGTCCTTTCCTCAGGACGCCACTTTTCTACTTACCGAGTTCTATCAAAACCTGTTCGGCGGTTTAGCAGTTAAATGTAACAAATAAACAACACACAGAATTATTATAATATTAGTATGGATTTCAAATAATTATAAATTCACTCACTCGACATAAGTGCCGTTTTCTTCAGTCTTCATGACGTCATTTAACACCTCGGTCAAATTAAGCAGAATAGCGGGAAACCGCTGCAGCACGGTGGCGTTCTGTGTCGTCAACAACGCCGCCAAACCTAGACCTGCAACACGCACAGGTCACAGGATCTTTTGAATTAAATGTGTAAAAGCCTCGTATACATTAAGATACAAATGTCTCGCGACACGTCGAGCAGAGTCGATGTAAAACGCGCATTCGCGCAACGTGCGCGAATTCCACGATAGACAGTTTCAATTCAATTCAACGTCTTTATTTGAGGGCAATGGGTACAAATTGGTGGTAATTCATAATAGGGATACAGATCTCTATGTCCATGATCTATATAATAATAATAACTAGTGATCGCCCATAGGTCGATATTCGACCTACTCTTTGATCGTTTGCTGGTTATGTTTGACGTTTAGTAAGACTATAGACAAATAATATTAAAAACAAACATCAATTTGACGTGTATTGTGTCAAATACATGGTAGTGAGTGTAATGTTTTTTTTTATTGATGTAATGTATGTTTTATGCATAATATTAAAAAAATATTAGCATTCTGCACTCCTTCTCTATATAAACTATAAATGTGGGAACTTTCATACTCCTCCGTCCGCGCAATTTTCGTAAAAATGTGTACAAAGTTTTTGCTTCACGTATTAATATATAGATATACTTTATTGTACACCAGCAAAAACAATAAAAGAAATAAAACAAACCAGAGTGTTACTGTTTATCTTTCATTTATCCTTGAATTGTGTAAAACTGTAATGACTGCCTCGTTGGTCTAGTGGCAAAACGGATCGCTTAGTTTTAGTACGAGTCCAGAGTCTGGAATTGTGCCCGATATATGGCAATAGGCTCGCCCCCTATTACATGGGACCTACCATCATCGGCGAAACGTGGGTGTACTCAGGACATCTCTGCCACCCCCGCTTATAGGCGTGACAGTGTGTAATAACATTTATTAATCAAGAAGCTATGTTACTGAAGACCTGCCCGAAATCAGCCTAGACGAAATCGTGATGACTCTTGAGCCACATTTATAAGCTGTTTTCAAGAGTTATCAAGAATCGTCTTGCGCGAAGGCTTGACGATTTTCAACCCCTGGAACAGGCCGGGTTTCGAAGAGGGTATGGAACCATAGACCACATTCACACTATACGGCAGATTATACAGAAGACCGAAGAGTATAATCGGCCCCGGTGCTTAGCAATCGTGGACTATGAGAAGGCCTTTGACTCGATCCTGACCTGGTCAGTTCTGAAATCCTTGCAACGATGCCAAGTCGACTGGCGATACATCCAAGTGTTAAGAAGTCTCTATAACGCCGCGACCATGACCATCCAGATACAAAACCAGCAGACCAACCCTATCCCAATGCATCGAGAAGTGAGACAAGGGGACGTTATTTCCCCCAAATTGTTCACAAATGCATTGGAGGATATGTTTAAGACGCTGGACTGGGAAGGTCATGGCATAAACATAAATGGCAGTCATATCTCACACTTGAGATTTGCAGATGACATCGTCATTATGGCCGAAACGTTGCAGGATTTACAACAGATGCTGACCAGCCTAGCCGATTCTTCCAAACAAATAGGCCTCCGCATGAACTTGGACAAGAAAAAGGTAATGTTTAACCGACATGTAGTGCCGGAACCTGTCGCAATACATGGCGCTATTCTCGAGGTTGTTCAAGAATATGTTTACCTAGGGCAATCTCTGCAGTTGGGGAAAAACAACTTCGAGAAAGAGGTCAACAGAAGAATACGGCTTGGCTGGGCGGCATTTGGGAAATTACGTCGAGTATTTACATCGCCCATTCCACAAAGTCTAAAGACAAAAGTCTTTAATCAGTGCGTCCTGCCTGTTATGACATATGGAGCCGAGACGTGGACACTCACGGTTGGAATGGTCCATAAATTTAAAGTCACTCAGCGAGCTATGGAAAGGGCTATGCTCGGAGTTTCTCTGAAGGATAGAATCCGGAACGAAGTCATTCGACAGAGAACCAAAGTTATCGACATAGACCACCGGATTAGTAAGCTGAAGTGGCAATGGGCCGGTCACATTAGCCGAACAACCGATAACCGCTGGGACAAACGAGTTCTTGAGTGGAGACCGCGGACTGGCAAACGTAATGCAGGACGCCCTCAGGCTAGGTGGAGCGATGACCTTCGTAGGGCGGCTGGCAGAAACTGGATGCGAGTAGCCGAGGATCTTACCCAGTGGCGTGCACTTGGGGAGGCCTATGTCCAGCAGTGAACTGCTATAAGCTGATGATGATGATGATGAATCAAGAAGCTACGTAGAGCCTTTTGAAGCTTTGTATTGCATTTATTTGGCGGATCGTGGGCGGAACTTTACTATAAATATTTGGGAGACAGACAACTGACGTCACAGAAAACAGACGTCGCAGAGTGTAGACATGTATCTATATCATCACGCCAGCTCCCTCGCGGGGTAGGCAGAGAGTACAGAGTTCCAACAGGTTCTTTCCTTACATACCTCTCTGGACAACATGTAGACATGTACTCAGTGCAAAATGTGCTTTAACGGGATAAAACTAATGATACTTAGATACAATCCCGAATGTCAGCCTTG
Organism: Phalera bucephala; assembly: GCA_905147815.2. NCBI lineage: Eukaryota > Metazoa > Arthropoda > Insecta > Lepidoptera > Notodontidae > Phalera > Phalera bucephala. The sequence goes on from LR990609.1 coordinate 55,558,008, forward strand.
ATTATGTACAAATTTTATTTTATTAATATTTTTTATCCATATCAAGCTCAAATTTTATACTCAATACATAACACACAAAAAATCCGTATTTCTTCTCTCAGGCAATTTAATTATTTTATGATATGAAAGAGCAGTGATAGTTGGACTACAAAATCAGAGGTCTAGGGTTCAAACCCAGGCACCTCTGTCTTTTCAAGAACATGTACGTATTAAAAATTAATTATCACTTGTTTTAACGGTGAAGGAAAAAATCGTGAGGAAACCTGCATGCCTAAGAGTTTCTCGAAGGTGTGTGAAGTTCTCCAACCCGCACTGGGCCAGTGTGGTGGACTATGGCCTAAGCCCTCTCAGTTTGAGAGGAGGCCCGTGCCCAACAGTGGGACAGTTGATTAACAGGGATAATATTATATTATGTTTTGGATCAATGACAACCCCTGAACTCACTCAGGAACCTTTCTGCCCCAACAGCCATCAGTATTGCGACGCCATAAGCTTGCCTATTTGAGTCTGGAGTCTATAATTGAACTCAGTATATGGCAATAGGTTAGCCTCCTATTACGTGAAACCTAACACGTTGGCGAATAATGGATCTTCACAGTACACCTTTTGTGTGTGTGTGTGTTTGAGTGATATACGCTGTTGGCCGTGAGGCCTTTACAGCTTCATCGGACTTAAGGGCGAGCGTGCAACCACTACGCTCGAGCCAGAAGGGCAAGGGGCGACATACTCGAGGGCGCCTCAAGGAGGAACGGCCTCGGTTTGGACAGTCGCTACGGGGGGAGGGGGTGTAATTAGTGCACCGGTCGGCGGGCTAGGGGATCTACGACTTCGTCGCCTCTGCCGCCCCCGCTTGGGGAATATAGGCCTAACGGTATGTGTGTTAAAATTAAACTCACCAACGACCTTCCACCTCTCAACTTGTGTCACAAGGTTCATCTTTTCAGTCCATACTTGTAATAATCTGTTTAACACTTTGGCTGGGTCCGAGTCGTACTCGGCGAGGTCTGGGGTGGCGTCCTGTATGGCCTTGTAGAAGAGATCTGTTGATAACAGTATCACGCGGGAGACGAGGCATAACTGCACGGAGAGGACCATTGGTAGATCATCACCTTCTAGAAGACAGCTGAGGAGAAATATTGTGGAGTTAATATCGACTGTAGTTTTTGCTAGCCCGGATTATAGGACTGTCATAACCAGAAGTTAGTATCTTGAAATGTTCTTATAATGAATCAGTCTGTATTGTCAGATTGCTAGTAAAAGGCCTATTTTTACTAATCGATTTGAGAATTATTAGATCATACTCGAGAAGACCCAGTGCGGTGTAGTGAAGTGCCCTTAAAATTTCCTATCTGCTGCTACAGCGCAGCGGTACAATATAAAGATAGAAGGTAGTAACTGTCAGTGCAAAGGCCAGTGCCTAAGGGCGAATAAGAGTCAATATCTATAATACGAGAAATCTCAAACTATAACCAATCAATTCAGGGGATCAATTTGGAATGCGGCAATAATTTCATTGAAGTTCTGTATAGTAAGGCAAAGATATCTTGCTTTATAGGCGGCTTGATAAGTTGCATTAGCAGGTGGCCATAAGCCCGCATCTAACCTGGATCCGCGGGGTATGATCTAATCTATCTCACCTCGATTTGTAAGAGGCCTTTATCCAGCAGAAGACATTTAAAACCAATTAAAAAACAAAATATCTTAGTAGTGGTACTCACTGTATAACTCTTATCAATATCGGCCATATAATCTTGACGCCCAAGAATGCGTTTCTCTCTGGGAATGTGACGCTGACGCAGATCTCGGCCATCTTGAGCACGGTGACGGTGCCCTCGGTGCGCATGTCGCTCAGCATGTCTTCTAGCAGCGCCATGCACTTGGCGCCCGTCGCAGACAGGAACTCCTCGGGACACAGGAGCGTGTACGCTTGCATAATGTACACTACTATTCGGAGATGCTCTGAAGATTGGTCTGTGGACAAATCTGCGCATGAAATTCATAGAGTACTATGAACTTTGACATCGTCAATAATAGAGTCAGTCTTTGTTTGGGAATGTAGGATTATGCTGTAGGGGAAGATTGCTCCGTGTACCTTGGACTGCAATGAGAACCAACAAGTCCATACTAAAATAACTTAAAATCACCACACGACTCTCCACGATCTGCCGACAAAGAGCCCTCAGCTTCTTCGGACACATTATGCGGTCTTCAAAGCATTGTCTGGAGAAGCAGATTATTTTAGACAAAGTGGACGGTAGACGTACTTAAGGAAGGGCACCTACAGGATGGTTTGACGCAATAAAGAAGGCAGTGGGTGGCAGCATGCATCGGGCATCATACACTCCGCATATGACCTGTTTGTGCGTGGTAGCGATCCTCAGCAATGAGGCAACGAGAAAGAAGAAGGATTATGGGCCAAAAAAAAAACATCAATTCGGAAATGAAAAATATAATTTATTATAAAAAAAAGCTACGTCTTATGTATGACAGTAAAAGAGTAGAGAGCGAAAATCGTTTCAACTGACGTCTCATATTGAATGTGTTTATATTAGGTAAGCTAAGGAATTCTTACAGCTAACCTCTTATGTATGGAAAATTACTAAATCCTACTGACAGTAAGCAAATCTATCCATCTATTGCGGCCATTAGGAAATTTGAGATAAGCGGTGTTTAAAGTATTATTACAATGGCGAACTTATTGTTGAGAATTATTTAACTGATTGCAACTTAAGCAAAGCTTTAATCTGACACTGGCAGATAATATTTTTCTTCTAAATTAGTAAAGACTAGGTAGGGGAAGGTGAAGGCTAAGCAGCTTGCCATGGCAGTAATTGCCATATTAGTGAACATTTTGCTCAAGTTTTAGTAGGTAATATTCCGATGTAAAAAAGATTTCACTATCCTGACAATTCAGAAATACTATAATGTTTTAAATGATTAAAAAATATTCTGAGTTTGATTCTTTAAAGACATTATAGAGAAAGAACATTATAACCCAAAAACTACTTAAGGCTAACGAATCAGACACGTTCAACACCTAATTATTACGCTACATAGTGTGTTCAAATAAAAATAACTCACCCAATATAGGACACAGGTTATCAGCCAACTGTAGTGTGGACGGGTCGACTGTGTGCGAAGTCTCAAGGATCGCGAGCCATAGTTCCAGCGCGTCTTCCAACAGGTACACGTGTGCCGGCTCCGACAGTTTCGTGGATTCGTTCACTACGGTCAGGATCCAGGGTCGAATGGTCGGTGGACACTCGCCTAGAGCCTGTTAGGAAAGTGAAAATGAAAATATGATAACTGGTCGGTTGAAGCTCTGATTTTCAACATATAATGGTGAAATAAAACTATTTTACGGATTTTATCGCGGTTTATTTTTTTTATTTTTAGTTCCCGACGTTTCGAGTGCTTTGCAGCACCCATGGTCACGGGAGGGACTGAGGTGTTAGACTCTCTATATAGGACAAACAAAAAGACCGGTAAAAACTCGGGTTAAAGAACACATAGAAGAAGTCTGCAGTCTGTGAACATGTCCTTGACCGCACCCGCCATAACATCAGATTTGATAGACCACAAATCCTCGTGAAAGAACACCGATTCCTACCAAGGATGGTTCGCGAGGCTATTGAAATTAAAAAACATCCTAATTTCAATAGAGAAGATGGCTGGGTGCTTCCATCGTCTTGGGATCCGGTAATTAATATAATCAAATCCAAAACCAAGCATAACACTGCAAGACCTCAAGACACCGTTAGCTCATTCTGCGTAGATCGGACCAACAACAACAAAAATAATTAAGAAGTTTGTGGGTACCCCGGAACAACTATGCCTATTGGACGTCTAACACCTCAGTCCCTCCCGTGACCATGGGTGCTGCAAAGCACTCGAAACGTCGGGAACTAAAAATAAAAAAACAAATAAACCGCTATAAAATCCGTAAAATAGTTTTATTTCATGTGTAATATTCGCGTAAATCTAAGAACTCAATATAATGGTGACACGGTGTGTTACAATCTTTGCTGTTTCTAAGCCCGTTGAATAAAATAAAATTAAATAAAAAATATAGTACACAAAAATAAAAATTACACATAATTAATAGGTACAAAAGGCCGGCTCCATACATTGAATACGAACGTACGTAAGTACGTGCTTAAGACGATCTTATTGTTTGCCACAGCTGCGGCAGGTAAAGCACAAGCGATTTAACTTGACCAGATTGGTGTTTGCTTCTTGGAGCAGATTTTTTCTATTAGTGAGACTCTGTGTCATGGGTGCGTTTACAAACATGACATTTATATACAGAAATATCCATACCGTACAAATATTCGTGGATACATTAAGATTTTTCCCGTGCGAACCCGCGACTACTCGACCCAGTGAAGGGCTTAACGTCTTGGCAGTCCAAGAATTTAAGCTAATCCGTCCACTGTATAGAAATGACCGACAGCCCGGTCCGTCGGTCATATAATTTTTATGTGGTCACCAAATGTCACGACGATATAGCTTAGACCAGGGCCACACACGTACGATGGAGTTGTGAGCTACCACAGTTACGGCAAGTACTGGACACCAACAACACTCACCTTGAGCAGGTGCACGACCGCGGAGAGTGCGGCGGCGCGCAGCATGTTGTGGTGCGCGGCGGCGGCGTGCTGCCACAGCTGCGGCAAGTACGCGAACAAGGCGCCGGCGCAGCCGCCGCGGGCCACGCGGGACCCGCAACGCTCCATTACGTAAGAGACTACGTGGAGGACGTGCATCTTCGTATCGCACTCCTCTGACTCCACCTGACGCAAGGAAAAAGGCGTAGATGAATTACTTGTCTGGATGGACCATCGCACGCGCAGAAACGGCATACCCTATGGGTAGATAAATTGTAGTAACCACGCACGCGCACCTACACATTGACAGGTTTGAACAAAACGAACACTGGCATCACGCACACTAGTGCGGAGTACCTGAGGCCGCTTTTGGCGCCATTTTTGTTAGCAATGCTTAGTCTAGACAAGTGACAGTTTAAGAAATAAAAATCTTTTAATAAAAATAGGGTAAATCGACTTCAAAAAGCAAAAAATAAATATTTGAAGTCGGTGCCAAGTAACCGACTGCACCAACCAGCACCGACTTCAAATATTTATTTTTTACAATTTAAAGTGACGAGTGAATTATTTAGTAATATTTATATACCGATATTATATTATTTTGCTAAGTTGTACAGTAAGATACCTACAGGATTAATATAATGACTATAATAACGGAATCTATACATTCGTGCTGTTCGCCGTTAAGGAGTTCCCTCTTGTATCTTCAAAGTCCAAGGTCCAATACCAATAACATTAAAATAGGACCACCTCAAAACTAAAAGAATCACCGAAATCGGTTCATAAGCAAAGGAGTTATAAAAAAAGGACGAATTATGAACTTCCTTTTTTTGAAGTTGGCTAATATACGGCTTAGTTCTATAGTACCTATAGGATTGACGTAATACCCATAATATCTCAAATAACAGATGCCTATTGTTTGTCGTTAAGGAGTTCCCTGGTGTATCTTCTAAGTCCAAGGTCCAATTCTAATGAAATTAAAATGGGACCACCTTGGAGCTATACTGAACCCAATGCAAAAAAAAGCATACATACAACCGAACATAGAACCTCCTCCTTTTTGAAGTCGGTTAAAAAGGGTTATCGGTTCACACAGGTCACTAAAACTTATTAACTTAATGCATTAAGATGAACGGACGACCTGGTGAAAGTCGCGTGTAAATTTGGATGCGTAACACAATAATGCACAAAGCGCGTCGTCGTGGAGATCTTTGTAGGAGGCCTTTCGTCTTGCAAATGGCGGCTTTCATCGATTGACGTCGATTTAATTCTTTATTACTTTTTTTTTTAATGAAAACGTAGCCCCACACTAGGATTTATTCCTATGTCGTGGATGCGTTTACAAATACGAAAATTCACATACACAAATACCCAGACCGAAACATATATTTGTGGATCACACAAGATTTGTCCCGGGCGGGAATCGAACCCGCGACTATTAGAGGTGAGAGAGATTAGGTCATACTCCACCACACGGACCCAGTGCAGATTGGTGGAGGCAGGTTTGTGGCCACCTGCTGTTGGAACTTATCAAGGCGCCTTCAAGGCTTCCAACTCGACTTAACGACTACCACATTAAGTGGTAACCGGGACCAACGGCTTAACGTGCCTTCCGAAGCACGGAGACGCTCAAATATGAAAATGCCACAAACGGTCACCCATCTAAGGCCGACCAAGTCGAACCTTGGTGATCGGTAAAAACACCGCGGTCGCACAGCGCTACGAGCGCCTCTTGATAGATAGCTAAATCATAAATATGGACAGATTGGCCGAGGTGGCCAGTTTTATTGGTTCTTATATTGGCAGCGGGGCAAACACAAGTGGGACGAAAACACACATGGCACAGATTCAGTGATTTTGTATATAGCATAGCATGCCGTAACAAAAGTTTGACATGGGAATTTTAGGCAGCAATATAAGAATATATAAGACATATATAGAAGATGCGTAAAGAACACTTCACGCGCTATGTAACTTCTTGCAAGCCAACGTTCAAGAGTAACGTTGATACATACTGGATTATCATCTGGACAAGAATCCTACGAGAAACAATAAATAAAAATATGTAACAAACATAACTTTTTTTTTTTTTTTTAAAACGTAGCCCCACACTAGGATTTATTCCTGTGTCGTGGGTGCGTTTACAAACATGAAAATTCACAAACAAATACCCAAACCGGAACAAATAATTGTGGATCACACAAAGATTTGTCCCGTGCGGGAATCGAACCCGCGACTATTCGACACAGTGGGCGGAGCAGCTCAAGCTCTTAACCACTGCGCTAAATCTAACAAACTTACCAGGAGTTCATAAAGCGCAGCAATTGCGTGCGGAGCATACGGAGCGAATTGTTCTACGTCAAAGTTGAAATCGTCGATTGTACTTCGTAAGGCTTCCGCGGCCGCTAGCTTCACGGCTGCGTCCTCGTCAACCCTCGAGAGTGGTTCCAGTAACGCGGCATACATTGCCGGCCGCAAAGACTGAGACGCGCGTACACCGCACCATTGACCTTCAATGGATTATGACGTATAAGAAAAAAACTGGAAGACACAGAAATAAGTGATTTTGTAAGGGTGGAACTTACCGATAAGTTGACAAACCCGCCTTCTAATTATTCTGTAATTGTTGTCTTTGATTTTCAATTCTTGACTGAGAACGTTTGTAAACCACTCGTCGAAGTCGACCTGATTGAAAACATATAACTTATAGCATTTTAAATGTGCTTACATTATATTACTTACATAACTTAAAAGCTTACAGATAAAACCACGAAGTAAATACAAAGAGAAGATGCCATAATCAATTTCCTCACACAATTAGGCGTGTCAATACGCACGCACGAACAGGGTAACGCAAGAAGTGAAGGATTGGTTGGCGTGACCCCTTTTGTATATCTTATTGGGAATAATACAAACTAAGAGGTTTGTTAGATAAATAGCTTTCGTGTGTTTCTTAGAAGACGATAATAAATTCCAAAACAATATAAGTAAAACATGATACCATTCATTTTACCAGAACGTCTATTCGAATAGTTGTTGCACGTTGACAAATCACATCATTATTAATGTTCTATTTTTAACTGAAAAAGATGAATATTTATGTAGTGTGGAAAGAACGAGCAGTGCTGACAGACTGAGGTAAGCTACGTCCAACGCGATGATGTCAGGACCTAGTTGAAAGATTCATTGGACAGTTGCTTAGACTGACTGCTCTTTGTATTTACTTCATGGTTACAATTTTCGGTACATGAAAAATTAGGGGCAATCATTTTTCATAAACAAGATCAATGTCAGTCACAAGTTAATGCATAATATAAAACTATAAAGTGTCGTGTGATAAATACAAAGAGTTTCAATAATTTTCACATGTTTCCCTGCTGAAAGCTGCCAAGAAGCTGTGTAATACCTGCTAATACCTAGACCTTCTTCTGTTCACACGTTTACTGTACTAAGCTGCACGCGGATTGCACAAAGCCGGTCGCCGAGGGTATCTTTGGGGCACGCCTTTATCCTGCAATGAACATCTGTCGACTGGTGACGACTATGTTTATACTCACATCGTCATATAGGTCGAAGGCGGCAAGCCCCACGGCATTGTACACGGCGTCCTTGTTCAGTATCGAGGGCAGGTCGTCGGGGGATATCTGCCGCTGCTGCAGGGTGGCCAGCAACCGCACCAGCTCTGGAGCTAACACGTTGCGGAACTGGAACAGCTCCATGAAAAGCGCTTCTGTACATGGCTGTGGAAGAAAAACAGTATTGCTATTTGCTTTATCCTACGCAGGATAATGTAGTTGTTTTAAGACAAACGATGTTACAAGTTAGGTATTTGCGTTATACTAGAATCAGTCAGTTTTAAGACTGATTCATTTTGAATGCTATTGAGAATTTTTCCAATCAAACTCAAACTTAAATAAATTTATTTTGTATAAACCCTGTTTAAGGGGGTACTTTTGTCTATGTAGTTTTTTTTATCTAATCTAACTACTAATGTACCACCTGATCGGAACGCGCGGTGAAAACTCAGCGGGCTTGTCGGATCAGAAGGCATTCGAAGGAATCGGAAGGCGAAGATATGCATGCTGTGTGTACACCTACATATCACCGACGACGTGAGGTGCCAATGTAACAAAGGGCAAGTTTATTGCGATTATACTGGGCACAATTCTAGACTACAAACATGAATTAATAAGTTTTTTTGGTAGAAAAAGTAAACTATGTCATATACAGGCAAAATAGCTTCTTAATAAGGTCATTTAGGCTCTTTAATACAATACTAAACCAAACAGACATAGACCTTTTTGATACCAGCGTTTCTCAGCTTGAGCACATGCTGAATAAAAAGTTCTTTTACTGATTTACCTTTTGATGTATTGTTTTGTATAAATTTGCGTATTTTTAATTGATTTCTGTGCTGTCTTCATTTCTACTGGCTTATTTTTTTATCTCTATTACTGGTGCTATCTGTGGAACTTCTAAATGCCCTTCTTTCTCTATGTAACATTATTATTACTACACTAGCCGTAAGTTTTCCTAAAATAATTAAATACCTTCGTAATCACTACTTACACTACATGCCACTAGACCAACAAAGCCAAATACCCCCACAAACTCACCCTCAAGCTATATTTCCAGGATTCTCCCGCCTCGTCGGTGGCGAAGCTCTCTGGCTCGGCGTCCCACAACGCCAGGTCATCAGCGCTCAGCAGGAAGTAATGCGTGACAAGATGCCGGCACATGTGGCACAGCGTGTTCTGATCCAGCACCTCCATCTTCACTTGATGGGCTTGCAGGGTTACTGTTGGGGATGGTTTAGCGTTATTACTGGGCATGACTATTGAAAAAGCTTATAAAAAACAACTTAATTCAGAAAAACAGTTGCGAGGTCTAAGCGACGCTGACGTAAAAGTGTCGGCGTGCTCTGTTTTAGATGCTAACGGCGTTCGGTTGCTTATTTTTTTGATCCAATTTTGTATTTTTTACATTTCTAATTTGCTTCGTACTAGTGTTAAGTAGTGCCTAACCATGTCACCATGAATTACATTCATCCCACACTCGGCAGTAAACACAGAAATAGACATGAAACTGGTCAGCGGAAGAATGTAAGCCGCGGCAGTGACCAGAAAAGTCTTGATGCCCACTTATTTTCGCATTACCGCGCGATTATACAAAATGTAAATCAGAATGTATTTCATTAGATCGTTTGTAACACGAAGACTTAACATAACTGGCCAAAATATGCGCCCACAAAGCAAATACAAAGAGGAGATGGCGTAATAAGATTTTCCTATACAAATAAGCATGGCACTGCGCGGGGTGGCACCGGGGGGACGTTACGCCCCACTCACATTTGTATTTTCCATCTGGCGGGGAATGGCAAGAATTTAACGGTTTATCTCTGTCGATGTTACTTATAATTTCAAGTCTCGGTCTTTTTGGTTAAGGTTTTTTATTGTCTATTTTAGTGTAAAGTGAGTGTTTTATTATAAGTTAACATAATTTACAATGTAAATATTCGTGTATATATGTATTAAGTAATAAAAAAATAATATAATTTCATTTCAAGTATATTACGGCGGCATTTAAGGCTTTAAATTTTTATAAAAATAGCTAATGTATAAAAAAGACAATGATTGGAGCGAGTAGTGATGACAAATTAAGGTAAGCCACGCCCACCACGATTACGTCAAGGCTTAGCCGAAATTCAACAGGCCCGCTCGCTTAGGCCATCTCCTTTTCGTATTTGCGTCGTGTAGGCGACCATACTTACAAGGTTCCTTAACTTGATCCATTCCTTTAGGCAGCTTATACTCCACACATTGCAGGATCCCCTTCACTATATTGAGGCATTGTATCGTGAACCGCTCGTAGATCAAGGCCATGCCTTGTTCCGTAAAGCAATAGTACAGGGCGAACTCCAGGGAAGGTCGGATCAGTGGCACATAGGAAAACGGCTGACAGCACAAGACGCCAAGAGCCACTTTGGTGAGGTGTATTATGAACTTTTCGCAAAGTTCTAGAGGGTATATGCCTCTACCTTTAAGGAGTTTTCCTGTAAGTAAAATGGTATTATTAAGTTGATAATCTATCACAAAATGTTTACATATCTGATTTAAATTAAACACATCTGCATACTCTTTAAGCGAAAGAGGCGGAGATGATCCGCGTATCGCCGATAAGGTTTTAATGTAAAGAGGGATTAATCAGGTACAATAGTAGATTTTAAAACACATAACAAGGTTAATTTTGAGAAATTCTATCTCTCTTCCCGAAAAATCCACCTAAAAGGCGTGAGGTTGTTATCTAATAGCTTTTAAACGCTTTTATTACTTGACTCATCCTTTGAGATATTCATAGAACGAAGAATGGTGGGAGATTATTATTCAATAAAATTTCTGGTCCCAACAAACCCTATGACCAGAGAGGTTTATAAGGAAAGAACCTGCTGGAACTCTGTACGATCTGACGTTAAGATATAGATAGATAGAACAAACCCTATATCTGTAGATACTCAATTTGAGTAACTGATAATTGATAGTTGAGAAAGTCAACTATCCAGCCTCAGAACACTAAAACCTTGGAAAAAATCCTAATTTTAATATACTTACTGCACTCCAAACTAGTCTTGGCTCTGTCGAACACAACGTTCAAGAAAGCCATCGCATCTTGGCTCTCATGTGCTTTTTTAAATCCGAAAACTGTCAACTTCCTCAATATTCTGAGGCAGAGCAGCGCTTTCTCGAGGTGTTCCGTTATCAGCTCGGTCGCGGCGCCCTCCTGGATGTGACGTAAGAACACCTCCGTGTTCTCATGCCAGAGATTTAGGATGAAGGAATATACTGAGTTAGTTAATTCCTGCAGACAACAAGCGGAATAGAAATTAAAACCTCTTCCAAAGAATAGGCAAGGATGCATGGAACAAATCACGCCACAATGAACCAATCCACACGTCTATAAATAACTTAAAAAAAGGGAAACCGACTACAAAAACCTTAAAACTATGATACATAGGTTATTCAAAAGAAAAAATACAAATATTTGAAGTCGGTGGCAGTCGGTCAGTGCAGTCTGTTACTTGGCACATACTTCAAATATTTATTTTTTGCTTTTTAGTTAACTAAAGTTATCTTAGTTTTGCACTTTTCAAAGTTGGTTATTCATAACCAACTTCGAAAAGCGCTGGCATACTCCTTCGCTCAGCAGTACCAACAACACTGCTGTACGTGTCTCGGCTACACTACACCACTAAAGCCGAGGACATTGCGGAGAACGCCCGTAAGAAGACCTTCCTCACTCTGAGGGTCGATAAGCTGAACTCGCAAAACAATACATTCCTTTGTTGTGCGAGTTCCTACCGCCAAGCTGGAGACCTTCATGAGCGAGGAGTTCTGGCCGAAGAGTGTCGTCTTCAGGAGCTTTCGTGGAAGATTACGAGACGCCGAGATATTATCGCCCCTGCACAGCGCAACATGTCAACACATGTGTCTTAGTTTATAAGTTTTTATATATTATATGTGTTAGTCTGTAAGGTATATATTCTATGGGCCTGTAAGTTGTACATAATTATTTTTGTGAAACTTCAGTTGCCCGAAATAAATGACTTATTATTATTATATTATGTAATAACTAAATCTACCCATTCGTATTGTTTGTCGTTAAGAAGTTCCCTTTTTAAAGACAAGCTCTTAAAGCAAAAACACAACAAAGATATTTTGCTGAGTTGAGGAATTCCTATGGCATCCTTCCGGCTCCATCATCAGACCTTGGACACCATCCGGATCTAAGTGCTGGTCAAGACAGATCCAACGAACCCAAACACGACGGGTTATATTGATTAGTTAGGTCGCTCTATTGGCCACCTTTTAGGCTTCATCATCAGACCCTAAACACTATCAGGTTGTATAGTATTTGTCGATACCCATCTAACAAGCCTACCCACGCGGGGTTGTATGGTATACACGTCCTATGGCCAGCTTCCCATTCCATCATCAGACCAGCTTCATGGTACCATATTATTGCAGTCACCGACTCTACATATGTATGCAAAATTTCAGCTCAATCGAATAACCGCAAGTGCTTGAAAAATGGATCACAAGATTTGAACCGGAAAGACAGCAAGGTAAATTGCAAGTTAAATAAAAGATAGTAAAAATCCCAGTCTTTTTACTCTATTGCTATTTTGATTTACGACCTGACGTCCGCTTGGTCTTACAGTCTGAACGTAGAAGAGATATTTAAAATCTCACTGAAATGAGCTGCCGCTGCTTAGATTCCCGCACAGAACAAATCTTCGTATGACCCAACAATGTTTTTTCCTGTCTGGGTGTTCGTTCAGGTGAAATTAACGCTTGTGAAGGCCCCTATAGAGCAATAATTTCTGGCGTGCAGCTAAGACTATTTTAAATCTAATTTTAGTGACTATGAGGAACTTATTAAATTCCTTTTGACATGGTAACCATCATCATTTTCCTTCATTGTTATCAATAAAAATCTTTAAAAAAAAAGTAAACCGACTTCAAAAGGCAAAAAATAAATATTTGAAATCGGTGCTGGTTGGTGCAGTCGGTTACTTGGCACCGACGTCAAATATTTATTTTTTGCTTTTTGAAGTCATTTTACCTTTTTTTTAAAAGATTTTTATCTTACAATTTTAAGTGACGAGTGAATTATTTGCTAATATTTAAATACCGATATTATTTTATTTTGCTGAGTTGTACAGTAAGGTACCTACAGGATTAATATATTAACTATAATAACGGATTCTATACATTTGTGCTGTTCGCCGTTAAGGATTTCCTTGGTGTATCTTCAAAGTCCGAGGTCCAATACCATTAACATTAAAATAGGACCACCTCAAAACTATACCGAACCCAATGCAAAAAGTATCATCAAAATTGGTTCATAAGCAGAGGAGTTATAAAAAAAAGAACGAATTATGAACCTCCTCCTTTATTTAAGTCGGCTAATATACTGCATATTTCTATATTGGGCACCTAAAGGATTGACGTAATACCCAAAATATCGTATTACGTCATACGTTCCCATAATCGTTAAGGAGTTCCCTGTTGTATCTTCTAAGTCCAATGCTAATGAAATTAAAATGGGACCACCTTGGAGCTATACTGAACCCAAAGCAAAAAAAATCATCAAAATCGGTCCATAATTGACGGAAATATCGCTGAACATACATAAAAAAAAAGCATACATACAACCGAACATAGAACCTCCTCTTTTTTGAAGTCGGTTAAAAATCACGGAAGATATCCCGAAACTCAAACGCCAACTAGAGTGTGTGTGTGTGTGTGTGTGTGTGTGTGTGTGTGTGTGTGTGTGTGTGTGTGTGTGTGTGTGTGTGTGTGTGTGTGTGTGTGTGTGTGTGTGTGTGTGTGTGTGTGTGTGAATGATGTACGCTGTTGGCCGCGAGGCCTTTACAGCTTCACCAGACTTACAGGCGAGCGTGCAACCACTACGCTCTAGCCAGCCAGAAGGGCAAGAGGCGACATACTCGAGGGCGCCCTCGGTTGGGACAGTCGCTGTAGGGGGACGGGTGCACTACTAAGTGCACCGGTCAACCGCCGGCTATGGGAGGGGATCTACTACTACGTCGTAGTCGTCGCCCGTATTCTGAGCGGAAAGAAGGGATGACAAAGCATCAGGGGGGTCGGTGAGAACATGTCGCGGCCGGCGGTGGCGGCAGGGGTCGGGGGGGAGACGCCAACTAGACTAACACAGCTTGCTGATGAAATAAAGACATGTTGATTAACGCAAATATACACACGGGCGTGTCAAATCTTTATCATCACCTACTTTCATAGCCTCCTTAACATTTATAGGTTTCATACAAACACGCTTTTGGAGATTGTTGGCCTGCTTTTCAGTACATAATTTAGAGCAATGTTTGAATTGCAAAATTTCATACACTGTTCGTTTAAAAATTGCTTTTAAGTAGTAATGATGAACTAAGATGGTATGAGAATTTATACATAATAACTATTTGGCGGACGAACGATTTGGCGCAGTGGTTAAGAGCTTAAGACTCTCCACCCACTGGATGGCAAATCTTTGTGTGACCCATAATCATTTGTTTCGGTCTGGGTATTAGTGTATATGAATTGTCATGTTTGTAAACGTTTGAAACGCTACGTTTTTTTTAAAAAAAGAAGAAAAATGTTTCGTTAGGTAATAATAATATAATATTAGCCCTGTGAGGAAACTGTCCCACTGCTGGGCACGGGCCTCCTCTCCAACTGAGAGGGTTTAGGCCATAGTCCACCACGCTGGCCCAGTGCGGGTTGGCGAACTTCACACACCTTCGAGAAACTCTTAGGCATGCAGGTTTTCTCACGATGTTTTACTTCACCGTTAAAGCAAGTGATAATTAATTTTAAATACGCACATGCTTTCGAAAAGACAGAGATGCGTGCCTGGGTTTGAACCCGAGACCTCTGACTTTGCAGTCCAACGGTCTAACCACTAGGCTAGCACTGCGTTAGGTAATAAAAAGAATAAAATAATATTAGTATCATCTTCTTCTTTATCCGAAAGACGTCTACTGCAGCATAAAAGTCTCCCAAAGATCGCAACAGCGTCCAGCTTAGTATTGTTCCCACCTAGCTTTTACCCGCGACGTCATCGGTCCATCTTGTAGGGGACCTGCCCATTCCAGTACGCTACTCGACTAGTACCATATTTTACACCGTCACGCCTTTATTCTCCGAGCGGGGTGGCAGAAGTATACTTTGTACACCTACTTTTCGCCGACGATTTTTACAACCTTTTATTTAGCTTGTAATCTTTGTTAGTTTTTTAGGTCAAATCTTGTTAGCCGTATTAGAATCGCTTCCTCTTATAGATAGATAGATAGATAGATAGATAGATTACTCTTTATTGTACACCAATACATTTACATAGAGAAAAAAAAAATTAAACAAAGGCACAATTAGCGGTCTTATCGCTAATTGTGCCTTTGTTTAATTTTTTTTTTAATAGCGATCTCTTCCAGACATCCAAAACTGAAAGAACAAGACAAAAAGATGTACAAAAAATAGAGGGCAGTAGGTGGCGTACATTTATTAGTTAAGTTTTACTTTAATAGGTATAGGTATATGTATGATATAAATATATATGATACATAACAATATACAAATATAATAAAGGTAGGAATAAAGAAACGGCATGATAGTACGTGACTTATTACAGAATAAAAGTGGTGCTTAACAAAAGAAAGTGGTCCTTAACCATTCTTTTAAAAATGGCCAATGACTCGTGCGCGTCTTACTGACACAGGCAATGCATTCCATAGACGAACAGCTTGGACTGAGAATGATTTATCAAGAAATATCTTGGAATGCCCAATGCATGTTTCAAGTCTGAGATTTCTCTTATCCTATGAAGTTGAAAGGATATCGTCGAAAACCAGAACCAACAAACATTTGACCCATGCCATCATTATACTGTGTCCTTCGTTCTCGATATCAACATGCAGCTCTCTCTACTCGCTTGGCAAGCCGCTAGATTTTTTAGAAACGTCAACGCCTCCTCTATGGTATCTGTGGACATAACCTCTGCGACCATTCTTTCTTTTAGCGTGGCAGCCGATGCCTTGTAATAAAGTTTTGGTCGACATTTAATTTAATCAAATAATCGTAGCAGTGAAATTATATAACAAAAGGTTTTTATATACTCAAGTGATGTTGTGAAATAAATTTAAAACATCGTATAGGCAAATTCAGAAATAATTTACGTCTTGACAAAAAAGTACATTCCAAAAAGATCAACTGATAGTTGTTTAATTGTGGCGTTTTCAGCTTAACATGTATATGTATAATAATATCGAATATTTGGAGACGTGAGTTTTATTATAAAGTAAAGTCTTCACTCGAAAAGTAAACTTACGAAGTCTCATGTCCCTCTTCGTGTAAAAACAGTTTAACACGCAATATACCTGCAAACAATTATTAACCGTCTATAAATTGGCAAGGTAAAACCTCTAATGAGAGAAATTAGCGGGGACATTAATCAATAATGATTGTTAAGGATCGATGCCAATTTAAGGATACGGGCGATGTACGAGATGCATCGACGTGGTCCGCAAGACTTAACGGTAATTCAAGGACACGAGCGGTGTACGAGATGCATCGGCGTGATCCGCAAGACTTGGGGCCCATACGAGATATGTGCTGAAGGTCATACTACTCATAGGTTTCACCCATGAGGTGCTCCTGTGCAGTTCACATTTCTACAATGGTAAGAAACTAAAATGTTACCCAACATACATACCTTAAACAGTAAATACAAAGACTATTGCTATAAACTATAAGCAATTTGTGATATTATATCTCCTAAAGGAGACTTTCTGAAAGGGTAACTAAAGGGACATTGTTTATGAATTTATGAATAACAATACATTATTAATAACATAAGCCACCCCTTTGCAGAAACATAATGTTTTGCATTGATTTCATTATTAGACATACTTGTATAATAATCCTAAAATAGCCCAAAGTGGAGCTTATTACACAAAGAATTGTGCAATATTATGAGCACTTGTATTAAAAAGGTAAACCTTGCAATATTTATCCCTGAACAGGGTTTATAAACAGATGAGCCAAAGTAGTCTCTACTTATAACAATGCCTGTTATAACTGACAAGCAACAGAATTGTGGAAATATTCCAAATATAATATCACAGTCCACCGATGCTGAGACAGGCAAGTTGTACAATAATTTGTGTTACACACATACATCCTTAAAATATAATATAAAATACCTGGTCTATCCAGTTAACATAAAACTAATAATTATCAATATTATCAGCCCAGACCCCTTGCAGGGTAGCCAGGGAAGATGAGTCCTAACAATACAGTCATGAAACATTGATTGGGATAAGAACCTTTGTGGTCAGCAGTATATATTTTGTATTAAATAAGGTTAATATAGTGGAGTACCAAGATGGAATTATAACTAGCTATTCATAAGCAGTAGTTTAAATTTCAAGAAACCACCAGTGTTGTAACCAATATGGAACAACAATCCTCATCCGGTGTGTAAAAATGTACATCTATCCACAAATGTATGTATAAATGTACCTACAGTGTACCTATCAGCCCACCAAAAACAAATCACAATGGACATTGGAAGTCTCCTACCAGAGAATGTGAGGTAAGAAAAGCTTGCTAGGCTTTTTACATAAAGGCTTGTTTTGTTTTTTTTTATGTTACTGGAAAAAATCAGTTAAACATTCAGGAATACAACATGGCTGTTACAAATAAACCATAATATTGGAGGCTAAAGGTATTCACTGACTTTGGTATGTAACAATGTATCTATGACACTAATAAAAATGTGTGTCTGTCTGCCTTCAACGGCAAACATAACTTTATGGGTTTTGTACAAATACTGCAAGTAATCCAGACAAGTGAAGGTTAAATAAATCTGGTCCTACATATATTTAACATTATGTATAGAAACATTATTATTAGAAACATAATTTTTAATAATTGATATACAATTTATAGCCATTCTCATTAGAATTTAATTAAAGATGGATGATCACAACTGTGCTATAATCCTTATCCCACAAAGAAACTCAATGCTAATAATAGACATTAGAGTCATATTAAATATACTAATAAAAAATTTATTAGGAGCTATTCAGCTTTCTATTGGGTAATGAGTCCAATAGTTTTGGTTTTTGGTTGCGTCCTGCATCATTTATAGTGTAATTAATACATTAGAAATTTGAGACACACAGAGGAAAGATTATACATCAATTCATGAATTGAAGAATTAGATGTTTTTATTGTACTTTTGTTTGATAATATTTTAATCAATTAATAATATATAATCAAATAAAATTATTCAAGTAATTAATAACTATAAAAAATAGGTTTGTGTTTAGTTTTGAATGTGCACATTTATATTGAGCACCAGTGATGTTTCTGGTACAGTTAGGATATCGGAGATATGACACAAACACAACCTGCTACTATTATGGAAACAGGTGGTTTTAGAGCACTATACATGCTGTAATTTATTTAAAGGTGGTTCAGTGTAAAAGTATTGAATTGGAAATGTCATACAAAAAATTTGCATTTTTCATATTGTTACATTTAAATTATTACATCCACATGTTACATGTATCTTATTAATGTATCTATATATAAAAAGAAAATAAAGTCATGCAAATGACTTAATAATAATACCTATTTAAAAATTGTTGATGAAGTTGATGAAATATTGAGTTACAATATTTAAAAGTATAGATTATCTTAAACAAGAATAATCAAAAGTATATTTTTATCACAGGTATGATAAATATTAGGTAGTATCAGCAATAACCTTAGTCTTAGGGAACTTGATATTATTTATTTATTAATAATTATAAGACCACGCCAGATCCCAAGTGGGTAGGCGAGGGCGCAAAACATATTATTATGATATTAAATGAAATATGAATGATACGTAGGTACTACATGTATAAGTTAAGTGACACTCAATCCTCACGGTTGGAAATCTAGAACTAACTAAAAAGTTACTCACTACAGTTGCTACTTATAAAAAACAACCACATACAAAGAAGCAGAGGAAGTGTGGCATTTAAGGGTATGAAAAAGTTAAGTTATGAATAGGATTCCCAATATCATAAAGTTATAGTCCGTGGTTTGGTCTAGTTGCCTGTGACTTATTCGCTACTTAAGTCATTACTAAATTAGTAAATTTGAGTGTAATTTTCATCAGCAATATAACGGGTCAGGGGTGGCCCGATCGTATTGCCAAAAATGAATGTTCGCGGGCGTTATTGCGCAAGAACGAATTGTTAAGTGATACATAAATATTTAGGTGGACATAAAAATGATATCCGGGATAGTTTCGGAATATATAATAATAATAGTAGTATAGTTTAACAGTGGGGCAGGTTAAATTAGGTTACCACACATCAGCACTGCCCTTCGTTCCAAACCCAAAAATGGGGGAGGGGGGGGGGGGGGGCGAGATCATATAGTTAAGGTACATAGCCTTATGTGAGGAATAGCTCTAGATAAGGACATTAGTACAAAGGCCTCTAGTACAAAAATGTTAAATTTTGGTATATGTGCATCTTTAAAGATTATAAATATAACTAACATTAAATATAACCGAACTTTGACATAAAGGAAAATACTTTATCATAAATTAAATAAGTAATTATAGCAAAGCATCCTTATAATCACCAATAGAATTGGTAGCCTTTGTCTGGTACTGTACTCACAAAAGAGAACATTTGACAAAAAAAAAAAAAAAAAAAAAAAAACATAAAGCCCCACATGCCACTTGGAAGACACGTTAGTGGGGAAACCGGTTTCCCTGTCTTATTTGTCTTATATTGTTATAGATTGGGTACTAATATAGTTTGTTTCTAGATCTAGTACACAGTAAGAGTTTTCTATCGATCTCTATCTATATCGTCACGCCGGACCCCTTGCGGGGTGGGCGGGGGGGTGCGGGGTTCCAACAGGTTCTTTACTTACTGGCTTCCTCCACTCTCATAGTTCGTTTCGGAAGGGTTTTCTATGATACAAGAATTATTATAAAGGGATTAATTTCATATAAACAAAGTTCTGGATCGGTAATTCCTCAACTCTCGTTATATAAAGGGACATCTATAAAAAAAAAAAAAAAAAAAAAATCTTTATATAGAAGACATAACAGATGGAGAATGCACTGATATCTTGATAAGTAATGATTGATTATTATTACCCGGTAGTAATGAGTTAAGGACAACAGGTGTGCTATAACAGGTGCTTTAAAGAATTTTGTTGGGATGGATCTACGCTATATAACATAACATGTTATAGAATTTGATTAAATAAATTTATTTTGAATAAGTTAGACAGACTGGTTGTAAGAAACAATATAGGTGTATATATACTCGTCTGTATATATATATATATATATATATATATATATATATATATATATATATATATATATATATGTTGTATTTGTGTTGTATAGCAATGCAAACAACGGGAATGTGTTATACAAATGTACTCATGACATATTATGTTTTAGAGCTCACGCTTAAAAATGACATTCATGTGGTATACTTCAACTTTACCCTTATAGCTCTAAACAGCTGCATGTTTATATCGAGAACGAAGGACACAGTATAATAAGTGATCAAACGAACTTACCTGAAGTGAAGTTCGATCATTATTATACGAAGTCCTTCGTTCGAAGATATAAGTACCCAACCCGCCCTGCCCGTTGGTAAAGTTGAAATGTACTACTTCTAAAAGGAATGGTCGCAGAGGTTATGTCCACAGATACCATAGAGGAGGCGTTGACGTTTCTAAAAAATCTAGCGGCTTGCCAAGCGAGTAGAGAGAGCTGCATGTTTATATCTTCGAACGAAGGACTTCGTATAATAATGATCGAACTTCACTTCAGGTAAGTTCGTTTGATCACTTATTATTTATCTATTTTATTAAAATAATATCCGTATCGAACGGACGATTTGCAATCTAAAACGAATATTGTAAAGCATTGTGAGTACTTATATCGAAGTCGCCGACATCTTAACTGAATGTCAACACACAATATAACCTCATACGTATTAATAGCTACTGAATTATAACCTCAAAATCTTATACTTTTTATGCAATATTTCCCCGCTTGTCCGTTTAATAATAAATGCCTTACGAGAATATATGGGTAATTTGAAATAATACAAGTATTGTTTCATTGCTGTTGGTTCTGGGGAAAATCGTATATGGGCGCAGAACAATGTCCTTTCACATGTTGTTTGAGTTCCATGAGTACAATGCATTTTTATGGTAAGCATGACATGATTCTACACCTAGAATTGCCTCCAGATGAAGGAATTCCTCAACGGTCAACTGCATAGCCTCGAAATTTAGTATACACATTTAATTATTTCAAATTTGTTAAATTCTTCCAATCAGTTTAAAACACAAATTTCTTTTGATTGTAAACAGTCGTGACCGTCGAGAGTTTTTAACTCCAGTAAGCAATGTGTTCAGTACGCGCTTGGTGACCGACGGCAGATACAATGTACCAAGGGTGACCAACTACTTCGGTGACAGGGCGCTAAAAAAAAAGGAATCCCATACATTTTGAATAGTCTGCCGGCGGCCATAAGGGGCGAGACAAATATAAAAAAATTTAAAAGGAATCTGAAAAAACATTACCTAAGTTTGTGTTAAGTTAGTGTTACCATTATATTAAGTTTGTAGATTCAACTGACCCCACAGTCAAACTGATTGCACAGTTTTGTGGGGCGATGTTTTTTATATTGTGCATTATGTTGTGATCGTAAATAAATAAATAATAATAATAATGTTTGTTGGATTACCTGGCTGAGTGAAAACTTGTTTTAGAAAAGTCTTTTTAAAATAATAATATTAAAAAAATAGTCTTAACATAACGGCCAAAAGGTAAGAAACAATAGCCGAGCTTTGGCCTGCAATAGAACAAATTAGCAGAATAATAATAAAACACGAACTTGGAATGTCCTCCTGTCTCCGACTAGTCTCTTAGAAGCCAGTGCCTTCACGACGTGGTGAAAGATGAGCAGAGAGCGATGCTGCACGAGTGGTTGGGGCGCTTTCAACGCACCTATCAGTTCTGGTACGAGGTCAGGCCAGTTGGTGGGGCAATCAAACCTAAGGAGATAGTTAAAAAAAATACTATATACTTACCTTAATGATCTTTCTATCTATATCATTACCAAATTCCTAGCGGGGTAGATAGAGAGTACAGAATCAGAGTGGAGGAAGCCAGAGAGATCTGTAAGGAAAGAACCTGTAGGACCTCTAGACTCTCTGCTTATCTTAAGGCAAGAAAAACGGGTAATAATGCGTCAGGATCAATGTGATATCGATCCTGAGGCATTATTACCCATTTTCCTGCAGAAGTCCTTAGATCATTCACGGTCCAAATCCCAGCGTCATTTAATAAAATAGCAAAACATACAGGGATAGGTTAGTGACAGTGGGCTAGTGTTTTAACTTAATTGGACTGGCCTTTCTGTTTTTCATTCTTTTTTACAAGAATGTATTTAGGAGTTGCTGAACGAGGAGCTGCTCTAACTCCGGAATTTTATAATATCCTTTAGTTCATAATGTTTTAATACCTTTTTGAACTTATTAATAGGCACATTTGGGATAACTATGGGTAATTTGTTTGAAGCGTTTACATTACCCCATAAAACAGTGATTATTTCTATGGAAACGAGTAGAATGTACGATAAGATCATCTTTGTTCCGTGTGATGAATGATTACTGTCGCTATATTTTTTCAAGTTACTGATATTCTTTTTAACATGCAATAGATTTTCATATATAAATTGCGAAACAACAGTTAGAGAAGCTCTGGGGGCCAAACTGTAAATTGCATTGCTTCTCTGGCTTCCTCCACTCTCATAGCTATACTGTTAATAAATGGTTCTCAAGTCTTACCTAGCAATCTTAGAGATCAAAACAGCCAGTTGTGTAGCAATCTGAGCGACTGGCTCGCTCAGGATGCTGGTGGTCAGCAGCCCCTGCCTCAGCTTCAGTCGCTCCTCATCACTGATCGCGTTGGGAGCGTTCCGTCGCCAGTAGCGGTCGACGCCGTTCTTGAAGCACATCACCGCCAGCCATCGCACGTTCACGTCGATTGAATGGTTTGATAGGACATTCTGCGAATTTCTTTTATAATAAATAATAATATTTATAATTTTCGAGGAGTAGCAGAGAACAGGTATTTAGCAGGAGATATTTATTCCGACTGATATGACAATAGTCTTAACTTACCCTCCACCTATAATTATAAAACCACGAAGTGTGTGTGTTCCTGATACACTACATCTAATAGTAAATTTATTTCTAGCGTAGATATTTTTAACCTTTTTAGGTTTTATAACCTTGCCAACAAGGCAATAATATTTATTGTTTACCCCTTTCGCAGTGTAAATACACGATCAAGGCCTGGTTGAAGAAACTATCTTACGATGACACTGAAAAATTACTCATAACGATAAAGTAGATGCTATTACATACTCTACACACACACAAATACATAAACACACACACACACACACATGTACACGCACGCACTCACAGGTAGTATATCTGCATGTGAAATTTGTAATTCTTATTTTATTCTAATATTTAAATTGTAATTTACTATTTATTTTGAATTCACTATAGGATAAATTTTATTTTATACCATATACAAGCTGTAACATAATAAACGCAAGACCTGATAGTAGTTTGTTCTAAATCGATAATTGAATTGATTCCAACTATTTTTAATGTATTACATTTTTTTTAAATTTTCTAAAAATGCTTTTACTCCTTCAGTGCGCTATAAAAAACTAAATTTATTCTTGATTGCAATAAGGCATTGCAATAAGGAGATTACAAATGCATTCCTAACCCGTATTTCTCAAAATACACACATACATGTACAAGTTTCATTGTTAATTGGGGTATAAAAGTGCTTAAAAAAGGGGTTTTCGTTTTGAATTTATGAAGCAATTCTCTAATTGGGGTGTCTGAGGTCTTGCGTTTATTATGTTACACCTTGTATAATGCACCAATTTGCACTCAATAATATTATTTCTCTGTACTTATAGGAAGGCGTAGGTATCTGTCATACAGTTTTTTCTATAACTAGTACAGATACCACCGCACAACAAAGTTGTTGCTCTTGTTCCCTATACTTTAAGTACATATAGTAACTGTGATGTGAAAAATGCCTATGAACAATTGAATAAATTTATTATTTATTTTATTTCTAAGATATATCAAGATACTGTGCAAAATTACAAATAAGCAATTAAAACCTTTAAAGATGGGTATCTCTATCATGGGGACAAAAAGAGTTTCATAATATGTTTAACACCAGTTACAGTTAAAACTTGCATAAATATAACTAATACAATGCTAGGATCATACAGTTATTTCTATGGATAGGAACTTTGAATCGTTTTTCTTTATTTTGAGAAAAACATAGAGTTATGACCTGTGTATTCACATCTTTACACACACACACATAGATTGCTATGTATCTCTATGATTGACTAATAATATAACTATGTGCATAAATGTATATGCACTGCATCTACATCGGTACATTAGTTCATCTACATCATCACATCATCTTACAAGCTACAAAAACCATCTCAAAAGCTACCCCAATATCTTGGCACAAAAATTAATGAATCCATACAAAACCTTCTCAAGGCTAAAAAAAAAAGCTGCTTTTATACAAATTCGTTAATATATACTATATACAATTTTAATACAATGTGGAATCGCCACTGGAACACATACCACGCAAGCTAAATTGCACATACTTAACAACAGATTGCAGTAATATAAAGTTTAAAAAAACACATTTAGGAGTTTTAGTCACATCCAATAAAGTTCTTATAACTCATAATATTATCAACAATTCCAGATCTCTGTCAGGGTAAGCAGAGAGTATAGAGTTCCAACAGGTCCTTTCCTAACACATCACACAATTAGTGTCATAAAATAGCTCAGTAACTCCTCATAAATATTGATGAACTTACCAAAAGCACAGAATAGAAGCCTGGTTCCACTTCCCATTCTTGAAGTTTCTTTTCAGCTGGTTTCAGGATCTCTGTGTCTTGGCTGGTGGCACGGTTCAGGGTGTCAAGGACCAGAGCATATATGTTCGGGTCCATGATTTTTGGTGATTAACTGTGAGTTAAAGCAAAGACCAAGCTATTGTATTGAAGACGCCTTAAATTTTCAAATTAAAGACGATTTTTATTCTTTTGTAAAAACGAAGCCCCACCCTAGGAATTATTCCTGTGTCATGGGTGTGTTTACATTACATTCATATACACAAACATCTAGATCAAAACAAATATTTGTGGACCGCAACTACTCGATCTAGTGGGCAGAGTGGTCTCTTAACAATGGGACCAAGCCACCATCAAATATTGATTACAAGCGACCTGCCTTCCTTCTCCTACCTCTTGAATCACTCTGATCATTGGTGCAAACCAGACTCTGGTTCAGACAGACAGGCAGATGTAGCAATGGGGATTTTGTTTTATTATATGTCACTACATATCATAAAACAACAAACGTCACTTGATTTATTAAAATTTTTACTCAGGATTGTTGAAACCAAAATCACAGTTGCTTTATTGATAACATTTTGTATGTAGAGATATAATAATGATTTTATTAGCTAGACATCAGTCTATCCAAGTCAGACAATGTCTAAGACATCATATGAATCATATGAATGAATATTGTGGATTCTTTCGACAGACGGCTTGGTCAGAGGTTAAGCCGCTCCACCCATTGGATCAAGGAGTCATGGGTTTGATCCCCGCAAAAGACAAATCTTTGTGTGACTCACAAAAATCTGTTTCAGTCTGGGTGTTGGTGTATATGTGAGTTTCATGTTAGTAAACATACCTAAGACTTATACACTTTTTTTATAAGCATGGCCTGATTCTAACCCAGGGTTGGCTCCAGGTGAAGAAGTCAACGGCCAAAAACATAAACACGAAATTATGCATACACATTCAATTCTGATTGGCCATTTTAAATTGCACCATTATCTGACTCTTTTACTAGTAACTTCTATCTATCATCACACCAAATCCCTTACAGGGTAGGCAGAGAGTAACAAGATGAGATTAACTTATTTTAATTATACCATACTAATATATAAAATATACCAATTATATAATAAATTATTACAAAACATTTAAACAACATATTTATTACCAATAAATAGTCATGTTTAAAGCCAACTCCAAAGTACCAGACAGAAATTTCACTTTTAGTGTTTAAAAAGACTAGCTGTTACCTGCGGCTATGCATACATTTATTTTGTAATTTGACATAGATAGGTGTCTAAAGCGTGATCTTAATCAATTCTCTAAATCGTGAGCGTCACACTAGCGCCATCTCCAAAAAAAAGCATATACAATACTTGGGTACTTTCTTTTTGAAACAGACTATGGGTTTATCTATTTATTATAATTTTTTTGGTAAAATGGCTGATTTAAACTTTGTCTACCTACCCAGCCAAAGATCGTAATCTGGCATAATAATATTTAAAAAGGGTACATTGCGGGCTGTATACGTAACAAAGTTTTTTCAGTACATTTCGTGTCAGTCTTCTTGCAAGAATATACAGTTCATTTTCATGATCAAAATCATGTTTAGATATCCTAAATAAATGAATGTACAATTTACTATATAAACTAATTTAATCTTTTACAATGAATGTACCATTCATTGTAAAAGAGGTAATTATTACCCAGGGAGGTGGCAGAGGTGTACTGAGTACACCCACGTTTCGCCAACGATGTTAGGACCTATGTAATAGGTATATAGATATAGTGTGTGTGAATGATGTACGCTGTTGGCCGCGAGGCCTTTACAGCTTCACCGGACTTAAAGGCGAGCGTGCAACCACTACGCTCTAGCCAGCCAGAAGGGCAAGAGGCGACATACTCGCGGCGCCCTCTGTTAGGACAGTCGCTGTAAGCATCGGGGGGGTCGGTGAGAACATGTCGCGGCCGGCGGTGGCGGCAGGGGTCGGGGGGGAGATCGTAGTTGGCGGTGGCTACGATTAACAGATTCGCATGGGTAGATGCGTTCGCGAAGTGACGTGTTGACGCCTTTTTAATAAAGGTGCGAATAGGTTCGAGACCTAGATCGGAGTGGAGGTCGACGTTCCGTACGAACCAGGGGGCTCCTACGGCTTTACGGAGGAAGCGGTTTTGAACCACTTGGAGTTTATCGATGTGAGAGGGGGCCGAATGCCCGAACACAATCTATCTATAACCTCACGCCAGATCCCTTGCGGGGTAGGCAGAGAGTACAGAGTTCCAACAGGTTCTTTCCTTACATACCTCTCTGGCTTCCTCGACTCTCATGGTTCGTCTCATACACGCTCGCCGGTTACGGAGACTCTTGACTTTTCCATCAGATAAGACTCGGTTTATTTGGTCGTGGTAAGATAGTCTAGGTCATCCCCGGTACCTGCATCCTTCCACTTTCACATTGTATATCTGTTTTGTCATTCTTTCCTTTGGCATTCTTTCTATATGCCCGAACCAACGGAGCATGCCCTTTCTCATCTTTACACCGATACTATCTTTCATACCTACTCGCTGTCTTACTATGCTGTTGCTAATGCGGTCGGTCAGCTTCACTCCGCACATCTTCCGCAGACCTCGCATTTCTACCGCATTTATCCTACTTTCATTCTCCTTCTTACATACCCAGCTCTCGCTACCATATAACAGCGTTGGGACAAGAACTTCGTTATGTATGGCCAGCTGCGCCTTATGTCTTAAGTGCCGGCTCCCGAGTAGCTTTCCCATCGCACCATTCACTCTGTTCCCTGCACTCACTCTTCTCTCTATGTCAGCGGTGTATTTCCCATCCTTACTGAAGGCGCATCCAAGATATACAAACTCATTCACTTGCTCCAGCACATCGTTACCAACCACAAGCCTTACATTCGTTCTGGCTTCTTCTCTTTCAAAAACCATAATCTAGGTTTTCTTCACATTCAAGTGTAAGCCATTGATCATGCAGTCGTCTTTCATAACTGTGACTAGTGTTTGCAGATCAGTGGCTGTTGGCGCTATTAAAACCGCGTCATCTGCATAAAGTAGATGGTTTACCACTAAGTCACCCATTTGTACACCTTCATTCATCGCTTTCAGTCTTTGAAGCCTTTCAGTCTTTTTTGTCCAGATATATTATAAACAGTCTAGCGGACAACACGCAACCCTGCTTGACGCCGATTTTAACGTCAAACCAGGGTGACCTGTTACCACCCACCCGTACGCATGCCTTGCAGTCCACATAAGTGGACTGGATGGCTCGCAACAGAGTGCCATCTATACCATACTCTGGCAAAATGTCCCAAAGTCTCTTTCGCACAACTCTGTCAAATGCCTTCTCCAGATCTACAAAACCGCAGAAAACCTTCCGCCCCACTGCCAGATGCTTCTCTACGATGTTGCGGAGTGAGAAGACTTCCGAACATCCTCTTCCAGACCTGAAACCCCCTTGTGCCTCGCACAACATTCCATCGGACTTCACGCGCATTCTCCGTTTAATAATTAACCGTACACCTTGGCTGCCAAGCTAATCAAACTGATGGCTCTGTAATTGGCGCAGTCATATGGTGAACCCTTGCCTTTATACAAGGGTACTATGACTGCGCGGCGCCAATCTGTAGGGACTCTACCGGACCTCCAGGTGGCACCTCTGGAGAAGAACCCCGCAGCGCTCTTGTCCGGGTTCACCTCAATACGCCACTTCCTGAACCAATTCCCTAGGGAATTGGCGGATGCCTGAAGGTTTCTGGTAATGAACGACCTTGGCCTTGGCCTTACTCGAACGAGGAATGTCGTTCGTGTAAAGGCTAAACAGGAGCGGAGAGAGAACTGAGCCCTGTGGGACTCCAGCACTGATGGAGTGGGAAGTGGAGCGCGTCATTTCGACGCGATAGCGGAAGGCGCGATTCGGCAAGAAGTCTCGTAAGATGAGCACGAGTCTGTCCGGCACACCCAATTGGTAGAGCTTGTAGATCAAGCTGTTGTGCCAGACTTTGTCGAATGCCTTCGCGACATCTAGGAAGACGGTGCTCGTGTAGATGGGTTCGGGTCTATTGAGACCGGAGAGGATGTGCTCCGTGATGCGGTGCACTTGGTGGACAAGAGTGTTTGGCTCGAAAGCCGAACAGGCGCTCGTATATCTTGGCCAGGGAGTTGAGGAGACTGATAGGGCGGTAGCTCGCGGGGAGATTGCGAGGTTTGCCGGGCTTGGGAATGCCTATGACGTCTGCCTCCTTCCACTTAGCGGGGAAGGTGCAGTTCATCATGGCGGCGTTCAATATGGCCACTAAGAGGCAGATGAGTTGAGCGGGCAGGCATTTCAGAACGCGATTCGAAATGCTGTCAGGGCCGGGGGCTTTTTTAGATTTGAGACCCATATTCAGATCTTCGACCTCCGTTAGGGTGATAGGAGGCAAGGAATCGACGGGGGGGAGGGATGCCCTGCGCTCGACTTCCCTGTCGACCGCGTCGACGTGGGACTGGTCGATATATAGATATAGATATTTAAAGCATATCAAAGGATTTTTATGGATAAAACAAGGTTCCAAATCACAGATTATCCTTTCATTCCTCCAATTCAATCTGTCAAAATTTAAAATGTCTGATGCAATTAAGTGTTAATGCATGGTATAGGCAAACTTATTATAATTTTTCAACATGCTGATGAGAATGTAAAAAAATGCTGACTTGTATTTAGTTCAATATCAACCACTAGTAAACTGTAGGGTATGATGATGTTAACATTGATAGCATTCAACAAATTCAACACCAATTTCAAAGCAAATCAATGATAAAGTATAAATAAAAAAACTGATACGCAAATACAAGATCATCTGTACGTATAAGAGACATGCATATTTATAGAGATTAAAAAAAAAATCAATTTCTAAATACCAATTTACATTGATAGTGTACTTGAAAGTATATTACACTGTTTTATACTGCTATAAAAACAGTTAAAAGTGTAGCAATACAACAAAATAATTAGAAACAAACTTACTTTTCACCCTGAAAAGGCAAAGGGCATAACATAACCTATTGCAATTTGCATACGACACATAGAAAGGGAACCACTTCCAGCAAATTGACTTGAATAGAAAAACGGCGTTTAAAAATATGTAATACTGAGCTAATTAACACGATCGAACAGTTTTATTTTGCGAATCATGCCGAAATACCGATCCGAAAAATCACCACGAAAGAAATTCCGATTTTCAATAACGCGAAGTGTCAATTTGCTGTCAGTGTCATATAAATTAATTCGTTTGGAAACACGGATATCCGGATAACTAATAAATTAGTCGCATCCTTGTGTAAAGCCAGGATACAAATTAAAAAAATAGAAAATTATTTTAACGAACTGACACAAAAATTTATGGAATAATATAGAAGTATATTAACCAATATTGTAAATTATCACTATCATCATGTCAATGTTAGTATGTAACGTTTACCAAACTCCATGATTATCTTCCATTATCAGACTTATCTTTGTTATCGTGGATAGATTTTTTCGTCAGTAATTATTACATGATGGTTTAGCTGGCGACGTATTATTTTTAAAATTAGTTATTGTGTAATCACTGTTGTGGTAAAAAATATTAAAAATTTAAAATGAATCGTATAAACTGTACCGTTATCTTAAACAGTGACTCTTCAGGCAAATTTTATACGGGTGATATAGTCACAGGAAATGTTGTGTTGGAGTTGTCTGAAAAACAGAAAATTGAGTGTAATGTTTTTTTTATATTCATGTATTTTTATTTTATTATTTCCGCAACATCCAAGTTTATTTGAACTCCCAAACAGATTTTTTAACCATTATTGTTTTTATACATTATTTATAAATTACAGGTGTCGATTTTAAAGTTATTGGAGTAACTAAAGCCCAATGGACTAGATCAATGCCAACAATTCCATATATAAAAATCTATTCTGAGAAGAAAAAAGTCTTAAATATACGAATAGAAGATATATTCAGAGAAGTAAAAAATGGTGAATTCTGAAAGACATACACATAATATTAAAACAATATTAGTTAACGTCGTCATCACATGACTGTGATGTTTTATTATCAAGTTCGTTACAGGTTACGGGTTCAATCGAGATTTGTTTTATGAAACGTTTACTTGCATAAAATTTTCATAACTTTTTTATGATAGTTACATTTGAAGTAACTCATTTTTCAGGTAAATTAATGCCAGCAGGTGTACATCGATATCCATTCCATTTCGCTCTGCCAGAAGTCTTACCTTCTACGTTTGATGGCTCTCTTGGCAAAGTCTATTACAAAATAAAAATTAAAAGTCACCCAGGTACCAAAGTGAATAAGAATGTACCATTTGTTGTGTTAGGAAATGTAAACATAAATCACATGGATGAGTTATTGGTACGTGTGTTTTTTTCTAAATACTATCTTACCTCCTGATTTAAAATCCCATAAACTTAAATAAAGCCATTGCTTCCAGTTAACACTTCATATTTTACTCGCTAAGCCGAATTCGATGTGGCTTTTGGGCGATTCGATATATTCCAACAACAGATTTTCACAAAGTGCCCTCCACCAATCTATCCTGGATTCTGACCCATCCTCTTTCATCACGACGATTGTGAATCAGTCACAATGGGACTTTGTTTAGCAGGACATTATAAGGCAATTTGTAATCATTATACATTTAACTAGTTATGTAATTATATTTTCAGAAACCATCGTTGTACGAGTTCCATAAAACCTTGTCATGTCGATCGAATAATATTGAAGTTACTGTTAGAACTTTTAGAGGATTCGCATCTAAGCAAATGGTTCCCTTCGAAATAATAATTAGCAATGAGAAAAATGTTAAAATAAGTAAAATTAATGTTGTGTTATTACAGGTGAGTCAATGCATTGTACGTATGGGGCAGGGGACCTTTATGTTACGTTTTATAAATAATGTAAAATAAAGAACTAAGTTTCGCAGATACTTGATTTAGGGATGATCGATATTAGAAAAACATAGAGGTTGAAATCCGTGTTAACATTAATTCAAAAATATCGATGAATGATAAATATCCAAAGGAAAACATCGATGTTCAAAAACATCGATAGTATTTGTGTGTGTGTATGTGTTTGTGTGTGTGTAAACCTCCACAGATTACATTAATCAGCGACATCTAGTGTGAATTAAGTGAATTATTAATGTCAAAATTTAGTCAGCGAAATCTAGTGTAAACAAATTCGTATTTATTAGATTTTGTGGCTGAGCATCCTGGAGTATACCAAAATAATATTGAATAAACTAGTTTAGTAAGGAAATATAGTTGTTCCGATATCATACTCGTACCATCACACGACTTTTTTTTTCCCCGGGGGGAAAGCATAGCGCATACTACATGGCGGTTTTTGATGTGGCAGTTATGTGGGGCTAGCACCCACTAAAACCTCCCGGGGTTCGTCCTTTGCCCGAGTGCCCTGCCGCAGGAATCGCCAGTGGCATAACATCTGCGGCGCGGGCGGGCCTGGTCTGTTTCGCACAGACCTCGTCTACATCCCGTGCTCTTCTGTGTGAGGGCGCGCAGGACGCAGCGCGATTCCTTCACGGACCTGTCACTGTTCGGGCGACCGGTTGCCCTTGCCCGGCGCCCGCAGGCGCCCGCACTATGTTCATGGGGGGCGAAGGTCGTTTGCGGCGTATGCCTTACGCCTTCGTCCGACGCGTCTTCTGCGAGCAGGATTAGAGGAGGTCTCCTCCCGCTCCCGCTCAGTCCCTTCTTTTGCCGTCAACACAGCCTCGCAAAAGGCGACGGTTGCCGCCCAGGCGCTCTCTCTCTCTCGACCATGGCTGATATCACAGCCGGCAGCGAGAGCGCCGCTTCTCCGATCTCTGCGGCCATTAGTTGCCGCTCCGCATCCCACGCTGGACACACCAATAGGGTGTGCAGTGCCGTATCTTCTGGGCCACTACAGTGGTGGCACTCCTCCGTACGCTCACGACTGATCCGGCACAGGTATCGCCCAAAACAGCCATGCCCAGACAGCAGCGTCAGCCGGTAGGTGAGCGCACCGTGTCGCCTCTCAAGCCACGCCCAGAAGATCGATACAATCGCGGCAATGGTGGCATGCCCCGCACTGGGATGCGTGAGCAGTTCCAGCCATTCCTCCCGCATACCATCTCACGACTACACTAACTCACCTTAACATCGATGTAAAAACATCGATATTTTCTCACTAAACATCGTTATTTATTGAACATCAATGAATATCGATCATCCTTAACTTGATTTATCAAGACCATACTAAATAACTTTTTTTCTTTGCTTCATGTATAGCAGTCTAATACTTATCTAAATAAGTGAGGCGTTTCTTTCAGAAAATACGTTACTCTGTATCATCAGGATTTGCAGACGAAGAAAGAAAAATTCACAAAGTTAGTTATAAAAAGTTTGCACGCAGTATAGCTGAAGTTTGCCGTTTTAACATGGAGATGCCTGTACTTGTACCTACCAGTATAAATGTGGTAGATCCTATGATTGATGTATCCTATATGTTCAGGGTACGTATTTAATATTTGAAATGAATGTATAAAAACAATAATAAAATTGAACATCTTCCTTTCAGATAGAAATAGTATTTCCATTTTACTTCACTTTGTACGAAGATTTACCTGTGACTGTGGCTACAACACCGGTGGTTCATTATGAATTTTGAAATAAAATAAGTGTTTTTAGCTATATTTGAAGTACGTTGTAATTTTTTTTATAAAATATTATTATTCACATAAATTAACTTGTTTTATTTTAATTGTTTATTCCTGGTACGTAGCTATTAACATAGACATATAAGTAAGGATATTTTAAAATTCTAAAGAATATAAATAACTAATCTTTATGATTATATGCCTCCTATTAGAGAACTAAACAGTAATTCTAGTGGATACTAAATTGTTATAAAGATAATTAGAATTATCGATCATTTGAAACAGCTATTAATTCAACTAGTGAGAACCTAGCTTTATTCGACGTATGATTATTTGAAATAGAGGTTCTTAAACTTATTGCATGTGTTATAAAGACATATTCTTAAAGGAAAAAATGTCTTTAGGCGAAACTATTTTGTCCATTTTTGATAAAAATAATCATTTAAAAAGAAAATATTCCACAAAAAAGTATGGTATTTTAATTTTTTATAATAGCAATAATCAGAATTGAGCAAAGTTCCGCCCTGCGTCAGTTTTACACATTTCAGTTGTTCAGGTTGGATACTCTTTAAGTTTTTCACTTTACAATTTATTTATAAAACTGATATTTGTATGTAATAAAATTTTAAATATTTTTTTATGATGTATTCTTTATCAATATTTTTTTAATATTAGTATAAACAAGTTTATCAAATTATTTAGTTACTTTATCGATAACTTCCTTTTTCCATGACTTTTTGAGAAAGCGGAAGTGGTTGGTCCGCCATAATCATTCGTGTGGGTCTGTGCTTGTGTGGTTTGGTTGTCTTTACCGGTGCCAACCATTATTTTTAATTAGTAGTAAGTTATGCGTATGAATCCAGACATGGACGATGACGAGAAGGGGTGAGTGTGTTTTTACATATTTTTGGTGTGAATCTAGGCTGTCCACGATGTGCCAACTATAATAGGTCAAACTGGCATGTTCGCTTGGTGTGTCGCATTTCACGGATAGCCAGCAGGGCTTATGAGGTTGCGTTACGTGCTTGCCTGGGTTTGCCCAATACATGATTATTGTTTCGATTACTGTAATAAATGACGTTAATATGCAAAATGACAACGCCTCGGGCCGCGAAATCTCAATTAGCCTTTTACTTTATACCGGCTAGCGGGCACCGACCCCAAGCCTCGCCGCGCGACTTGCGTGGTACGATCATGGCAGCTATTACTTTCCCATATTGCATTTTCTTATTGTTGTTGAATACATTTGTCATAAGCATCGTACAAGTGGTTTATATAACTGTACTTCTGCATGCAAGCTGTGGATTTGGGAACGTCGTAATAAATCTACAAAATTAACCTTTCTGTGACTAATCGTTGCTTTCCCTTATCGCTGATTTCGCGCTATGGCAATGGCATGCCAGCCGCCAACGGCATATTTTTCACAGAACACGATGATTTTGTGCGACCATTTGTTAAAGAGGTTATTAGATCAATGTTCGAAGTGCCGCGTAGCGCGCTCTCATTTACCTACGAGACGCGAAACGTGCTGATTCATTTGCATATGGTTACTTGCGTCGTCGAAATGTGTTCATAAACAGTTTTACTTGATGCTAACACCAAGGAATGTTATTTTTCTTCTAAACACGCATTCCATAATTGTGATAGACATTCTATTCCTAATTTTCTATTAGTTGTAGAAAGCATGGATGCATGGAAGCATGGAATGTTTTGTCCAGTCTAGCATGTCTGGCAAACAGATATCAAAGTAATTAAATAATTAGCAAATTGTTTTTAAGGTTACAAAATTAATAATTATATTTCATACCATTTGCATATTCTTGGTTATAAAAGTTAGTATATGGTATGTAATTGGCCATATTTTTAGGGTAAGTTTTAGTTTCTTTTCTTTTATTGTCATGGTTCTACAAGTTATAAAATGTACATCACACAAAATAAGTAAAACTGACCCCAGATAAAGTGAATGGTAACTTTCACTGGTCTGTAACTGTGCTTAGTACTAAATTATTTCACTATGATTGCATATGATTTTTTTTTGCTGCCAAGTAAAAGTAAAGGCCAGTAAATAGGTAGGCCAGTAGTAGGTACATCACATTAAATGGTTAATGATTAGATAAAATAGGTGTATAATATTCATGCATTCTTTGTTATATTTGTCATTGGTGTGAATATTCCTATTTTATGTTATGACTCATTTAGCTAGGGGCCCCATGATATGCCACATTCGAATCGACTGTTGCTTCATATCATAATTCTGAGTATTTCTCTACCTAATGTTAACAATTCTTTAATTAAAATTGTATTCTTGTTACAAAAATAATGTTGAAGGTCACTGTCAATGCATAGCAAATTAGAACTGGAATTTTAATACATAAATCTGATTCATAAAGAACTGATATTGAGGGAATGAATTTTAAATTCTTTCACAATCTGAATGTATAAAATGTGAAAATATAGTTAATTTTTCATACATATTACTACTAATTAACGAATCTCAAATTACTTCTTTTTAAGGCTTTATTCAGAAAGTGCAGATAAATAACAAAAAGTAGGATTACTAAATTAATTGTATAAATATCTAAAATTTCAAATTATTATGCACAAAAAAGTAACTAGCAACCAGCATAGTAATAAAACAGTACAAACAAAATTATTTAAAAGCAACTACGCAAAATGTACTTTAAACAAATAATTGTTGTGAACCATTAAGTCTTAAGCCATTTCTTATCACAAATGTAATAACTACTGGAATAAATTTAATGCAGATAGTAGAGAATTAGGTTTTTAGGTCATTTATTTATTCTGCTTTTTATCTGCACCTTATATATATTTACAACTTGATCTGTTTTAAAAAGTGGAGTTGATATCGTGGAACTACATAACTGGGTTATTTACATCAGAAATATGATTGATTTATCTATACTAATATTATAAAGAGGTAAAGTTTGTGAGTTTGGATGTTCAGGGTAATCTCTGGTACTACTGATTCGATTTTAATGACTATTTCACCATTTGAAAGCTACCTTATCCAGAAGAAACATAGGCTATATTACATAGAAGCGGTTGGTGGTGCTGTTGTTGATGGGGATGAAGTAGTGGGAAATTGCTAGTAACCAATAATGTTATTTCAAAAAGATTTTTTAGGAACAGCTTTTATGCAGCCAGGTAATAGTAGATTTTAGAATGGCCAATCAAAATTAAAAGTATCATTTAAGAGAACTTAGTACGAAATATCATAATTAAATGCATATACAACATTTGGTGTGTGTTACATACACATAACATATACAACTTTTGAAGAGTTTCTTTATCAGGAGACAACCCTGGGTGTAGCATCTAGATAAGGGTCCAATTTAAAATGACCAATCAATATTAAATGTGTATACAAAATTTCGTGTCTAGCATAGACACGAAATTTTGTTGTTTGTTGACTGTTGAGGATTTCCTTCATCTAGAACGTCTGATCCTGAGTGGAGAATCATTCCATGCTTACCATATAAATGCATTGTCATCCGAACTGAACCAACATGCTAAATTTCAAGTCCATAGAATAAGAGGAAGTGGTTCTCACAAACTAACAAACAAGCTAAATAAAAGCTTTTAAAAATATCATGCCTTATTTCAATAAAAGATCTGAAAGTCTCTTGAAATAGGTACCATCTTGCCTTAAACTTATAGTACAAACAAAATTAATCTATGAGGAGGATATAATCCAATAAATTTATATCCAATTAAGTATATATGTAAATAAGGTTCACATTCGCTTGCAAGTGTTAAGTCCTGGTAAACCCCATATACGTCAGGCAGTTTAAAGAGTTTATCAGTAATATATAGTTGATTGTTTACTTTTAATAACTTGATATAAAATTGTGATTTTGACCTAAAGATAAAACTGTTTAGAATTTGATCACTTTTGATTATAACTATATAAGGCTTACATACTATTTCCTAGAATTGTTTATATTAGAAGGAAAACATGCTTGAATATTACAATACTAAAATTGTTTTGAAAACCATATTTATAAAAGAGTATTTCCTGCTGTGATTTTTAAGAGATTGTGTACAATGTTGTCAGTAATCATTACTCCCATCACTTATACTTTTCACCTGTCCCTTTAGAACATTATTAAGGTGATGGTGTATTAGTCATAAACCAGAAATATTATTAATGTGAAAGTATCTTATCTTGGTTGGCATGTTAATGGGCTGAGTTGCCTCAAATGCACTTTGACCCAATGGTATCTTTTGTACTGCTCTTTGCAATTTTGGGACTTGCAACATTTTGGCATTGAATATATTTGGAATTCAACATAATGATAATTCAACGATTTGCATTTCAAAATTGTTCAACTTTTTGAACCTGAATGCTCTTACATCCCAAATACTCAGTAATAAATTGTGAATTCCACCAAGGGGGAAGAGATTGTATTCCTCTAGTGAAAGTAACTATATTTTTCCTCTGGTGAAAGTTAATATATTTGTCTGTTACTCTTCACACCTAAACCATTAAATAGATGATGATAAAAACTGGTAGGCAGATAGATCCTGTGTAAGGATGTAGGTTGACTTTTTGTCACAAAAAAGTAACACAGATGAAGTTGTTCAACAGCTAGTTTCGAAATAAAAATGACAACATCATGATGTGTGTGCAGAAAACTGTTTGTCGGCGGTCTGTCATGGGAGACGTCCCAGGAGAACCTTCAGCGCTACTTCTCGCGCTACGGTGACGTCATCGACTGCGTGGTGATGAAGAACAGCGAGTCCGGCCGCTCCAGGGGCTTCGGGTTCGTCACCTTCGCGGAACCATCGCTTGTCAACGTCGTGTTGCAGAATGGGCCTCATCAGCTTGACGGCAGGTTAGTCCTTGTCAACTAGACAACATTAAAATATCCAAGGATTTAATGAAAAACTAACATAACGCCATCTAGTGGCGACTGTAAGAAACCCTCGGCGTAAGTCCTAGCACTTTTCAACTCAACTCAGGTTTTTTATAGCTACGAGTATAACATAGTTCTACAAGTATGTTTTGGCCGATAAATGACATTAAACAGGGGGCTGTTGGTCTGGAATGAAGGTAACCATTTAGTAAAATTTCGCTACTTCCAAGGAGATATTTCAACAGGTTGGTGGGCGCGCTTAGTAATTCCAAAGTACTAAAACAACTTGAGTAAATTTTATAGCGAACGGCAACTCTGCGACTGTTTTAACGTGACATTTCACTTGATAATAATGTTAGTTCCGATTTTGGCCGCGGGCGACAAGGTCCTTGTACATGACATGACATCTCATTACTTGTATCATCTTTTTTGCTATAACGTTTACAACAGGCGTTTAAATTGTTTTACACCGTCACGCCTACATGGGAATATAGGCGTGAAGGTGAAAAACAAGCGGGGTGGCAGAGGTGTACTGAGTACACCCACTTTTCGCCGACGATGTTAGTACCCTGTAATAGAGGGGTTATATTGTTTTAATTTCCTTATAGTCAGTCAACCTGTTATGAAATTATAGGTTTTGATTTGTAAATGTTTTTGGTTTGGTACGTAGGAAACATAACATTGATCTGATAATGGTAGGTAGTCCAAACACTTAAACTTAAATCAATCTTCTAACTCCCTTTTTTAACCGACTTCAAAAAAGGATGAGGTTCTCAATTTGACTTTTTTTGTATGTATGTTACGCGATCATTCCGCCAATTATGAATCGATTTTGATGATTCTTTTTGCATTGGATTCAGTATAGCTCAAAGGTGGTTCCATTTTAATTTCATTGGTATTGGACCTTGGACTTTGAAGATACACCAGGGAACTCTTTAACGACAATCAATACGAATGCGTAGATTGAGATATTATGGGTATTACGTCAATCCTATAGGTACCCTGCCATAGAACTAATCAGAATATTAACCGACTTCAAAAAAGGGGTGTGTTCAATTCGTCTTGTGTTTTTTTTATAACGTGTTTATCTATGAACTGATTTTGATGATTCTTTTTGCGTTGGGTTTAGTATAGTTTCGAGGTGGTGTAAAAATATTAGTAAATAATTTACTCGTCACTTAAAATTGTAAAATAAAATCGTTTTTAAAAAAAGTAAACCGACTTCAAAAAGCAAAAATAAATATTTCGAGGTCTGTGCCAAGTAACCGACTGCACTAACCGGTACCGACTTCAAATATTTATATTTTGCTTTTTGACGCCGATTTACTTTTTTTAAAAAATTTTTTTTATTTTGAGTTGTATTTTACATCCTTATGAATGAAATGCATTTGTTTGTGTCGTTTATATTTTTTTTCTGTGAACGCACGTATGATACAATTTTACGAAATAAATAATTTTACCATTTTTTTCCTTGATAGAATTGTATTTCAGGCAGTTAAAGTACAGGCGAAATTATATCACTACAATAATCACTAAAAGCAGTATAACAATTTCGGTTTGAAGTTCATGCATTCTTATTTGAAGCGCTATTTGATGTAAAGATTAGTATGTGGGCATCAAGAATGAAAACCGTTATATTACCCGTGTGAATGGCGTCAATTGCGTTTAGTTTTTATAACCGTTATACTTTTGAATAGAACTGTTATCTTAATGTTTACATGTACATACATTAAAGGTCTTCGAACCTTTGTATAACTATTTTCGATGTAAGGCTATGTAAAGTTTTTTTCCCTATTTTAGCAGTGATGTTGATGACATTATAATTTTTATAATTTTGGTAAGATCTTTTGTAGTTTTTTTTTTTTTTTTTTTTTTTTTTTTTTTTTTTTTTTTTTTTTTTTTTTTTTTTTTTTTTTTTTTTTTAAACGTAGCCCCACACTAGGATTTATTCCTGTGTCGTGGGTGCGTTTACAAACATGAAAATTCACAAACAAATACCCAGACCGGAACAAATAATTGTGGATCACACAAAGATTTGTCCCGTGCGGGAATCGAACCCGCGACTATTAGACACAGTGGGTGGAGCAGCTCAAGCTCTTAACAACTGCGCTAAATCGTCGTCAAAAGTTTATTTGATAGGCTAAGTAAAAAGTTTATAATACAAAGGTATACGTACGTTCATAACAGTCTCCTTAAAAGTGACATCACTTTTAAAGACACAATTCTCACCAAGGACATTACGACGCGTCCAACGTACAAAGTCCTATAATCCAGTATTTATATTTGGCATAAATAACCTTATCGACATGTACGAAAGTTGCAAATGCAATTTATTTTGTTTGTCATATGTAACTTTGTTCTACGGGACCTTCGGTTTATTACGGTATTAATTATATCCACGGAAAAGTACCGAGTTCGAAAACAATATATAAACAATAAATTATGGTTCTTATTAAGTAAAAAATATATCCAGTTATACAGATCCGCATCGCCCATCGTCGATCGAATGTAACAATGACTCAACTCAAACATTTGAATAAGCATTCTATACAAGGTGTAACATAATTAACGCAAGACCTGAAAGTACATAGTTTGTTTTAAATCGGCAACTGAATCTATTCCTACTATTTTGATAGTATATTACATATTTTTTGTAATTAAACAAAATTTAAGTATCATTCACAGTATTGCGGCTATTTTAAATGCATTTTTATTGCACATACATCAATATGCACACAACGATTTAATTATTTATTAAATTTTGTGCTTCATTTGAGAACCAAAGAGCTTAAAAAAATGGTAGAACTCCTAAAAATTGGAAGATTGATTTTCGTATAGAATTCGTAAAGCAATAATCTAATTTGGGGTGTCAGGTCTTGCGTTATATATGTTACATCTTGTATTTATGATATTTCTCCCGTCGTCACTACTTTTAGTGATATAACTATATCATTCAGCCAACGTTATGTGGCTTTATCATCGTCAGCCCAAATTAGTCCATTGCTGGACGTGGGTCTTTCCAAAGTGCGCCACCGCCCGATCCTCGGCTTTATTCATCCAGTTATCCATTAGTAATCCCATAACAAAAAAAATAAGAGCAAATTTCATAAGATTTACCAATATAAAATGATAGTATGCAAATGTCAGCAATAATCTTATCCCGCTCGTTAATGAAAGCATCTCATTCGTAACCGTGCCCTTGCAGAACTCGCGCCCAAATTATATTTGCACGTCATCAATTCCAAGCGTCTGTCAGGTGGCCATGATTAATAGCATCCTTCTTGTGATTCACGGGCTTTACCCGGACCTTTGAAAGGCTTGCATGGGGACATGGGTCCAACACGTAGAGGCCTTTTGCGAAAAGTTAACTTGATGTAAGTCACCTGCTGAAATCAGTTGCTGCAAATGAAGAAACATAACCAACGAACTGACCCCGGCAGATGCAAGGACTTGTACATTATGGTAAGAAATCAAGAACTATGTAAATAAGCTCTGATGTACAAAAACTGGACTATTTCAAAGGGGACGGACACCGGCCATAATAAGTGACCCTTGACTACCCGTGGCTGGCGGTGACTCCCTCAAACGGTCGTCCTAAGACAACTGAGGGCAACACCGGGGTGAGCGGGGCTAGCTAGATGTATGCTGCGCTTATTATTGACAATTTAATAATATTAAATCGGCTTATACTGTTTTACTGTTGGGCGAATACATTTCCTTACAAATCGAGGTGAGAGAGATTAAGTTATACTACACCACGAGGACCCAGAGCCATTGGTGGACAGGTTTGTGATCACCTGCTCGTGGAACTTATCAAGCCTATACGCTTTTCAACTTGCCTTAACGACTACCACATAAGTGGTAATCGGGACCAACGGCCTAAAGTGCATTACGAAGTACGGAGATGCTCGAATATGGAAATGCTACAAACGGTCATCCATCTCAATACGACCGAGCCGAACGCTGCTTAACTTTGGTGATCGGTAAGAACACCGCGGTCGCGCAGCACCACGAGCGTCTCAACAACAATAATTTACCTTCAAGGAATCTTACTCTTTTCTTTCCAAAATATACAATGTCGCGGCTACGAATAATTTGACCCAATTCTCCGTCCCGAAAATAAACAGTTTGTATGGCGTTACTGAAATGCACTCGGTCCGGATCACCTGTCCGCCCGAAGTTTCTGTTTTGATATGAAGGAATCCCGTCCGACGTCCAAGGCAAAGTTGGCAAATTTGAAATTTCTCGTAGGGTTTCTCGTAATCCTGGGAGAATCTGTTGAGAAAATCTGGTACATTTAAACAATATCGTGATAATTGTGTAGAAAATTTCAATGGCTATTGATCGCTCTATCTTCTAAATTGAGTTTAGGAAGTTAATAATTTTTATGTCATTGTCCCTACACGATATACAAAAATAAACACGTCCACTTTTTTTAATTTGAACCTAATTTTCTTATTGTAACGGTTCAATTTACGTTAGTAGATAGAACGCTTAAGATTTGATTAATTTGATTATATTTCGTTAACTAGAATGTTCGAACATCTATGCCTACCTAAATTTTCCATAACCTTAGCTCCTTTGATCAATATTAATAATTCAATGTTTAATTTTAAACACTAGAAAGTGAAACCTACCCGATCTATTTCGCAAGAACTTGTTTGAGGCGTAAAATAAAATAGACTTGTTAATTGGGTTCTTCAATTCCTAGAACAAATTGTTTGGGCACCTTAGAATAAAATAATAAGACAGACTGCCATCACTTCCGATTCTGCATTTCAAACTGACGTATTCAAATGCAGCTGGTGAAATGTGATGCTCGGGTGCGCAGTAAAGGATGTTGATATATTTAATATTAAAAAACAATCGATACCTAATCTATCTTAGTCTTCTTTCATTTTGGATTTACATTGGTAGCACGAAGTGCCGGATGTAAGTGTTACATACAACGTTTAAGGTTGTTAAATTTATAATCATTAAAATATAAAGTCTACTTTATATTTTCAAAATATGTAGTGTAGAGCTCGTTTAATGATATTATATGAGCTAACTATCCGTTC
Organism: Phalera bucephala; assembly: GCA_905147815.2. NCBI lineage: Eukaryota > Metazoa > Arthropoda > Insecta > Lepidoptera > Notodontidae > Phalera > Phalera bucephala. The sequence continues at coordinate 55,601,847 of LR990609.1, forward strand.
CAACGGTCCAACGGGTCCGCCCCCGGACGGTTGAAAAAAATCTAGATTTTTTGGTCTTGTTAACCATAGCTACTATTTTTTACTGTGGTTTCACGCCGCCCCGTCTATATTATTTGTTTAGTCTTAAGTCCGGCACTAAAAAGTAGATCATATAAGTTGTTTTGCGCCTGCACTTATTGCTCGTGCGGTGTACGTGACAATGGTAATTAAATTCAAGGCGAGATTAATTTCCGCGTACGAAGATTTCTGCAAAGTTGTGTAGTCGACAAATTATGTTACTACGCGTACGGCACGCGCTGGGGCCTTATCCGCTATGACCAACGAAACACGCAACGCGCCGCGTTACGATAACTACGTGAAATGATTATTTCGCACCTCCACTCAAATAGTGAACTCAAAATTGTTTCTTTTTATCATTTCAAGTTACTTAACTTACAAGTTGCGAAATTGCCTCAAAACGCCGTAACAAAGCGGGCGAGAGTATAATGTCATTTATTAGCAATTAAAAAACCGTTTGTAAAAAAATTGATTTTTAGTGGGGACCCTAATATTCGAAAACAAAAAAAAACAATTTTTGATACATAGGGTACCATTTCACGTAGCCAACTAAACGCTTAGCGTTTATCATAGCGAATAAGGGCCCTGATAACACATCATTTGTGTCATTTCTTAGTTATGGCCTTCAATTGTAATCTGTAAAATATTTTGTACTTCATATTCTAAGAATTATTACAAGTAGCAACAGAAAAACAAACGTTGGTCCTTATTCGCTCATAGGTTATCGATAGGATGATGGAAATAAGGATTAATATTTAAAACCAGTTCATAAAATTTATGCTGCTATGAGTGTCTGCCCGATGGACCGAAGATCTTGTGAAGATCACAGGAAGTCGTTGGAAGAGCGATTGCGGAGGCCTGCGTTTAGCAGTGGACAAGTATAGGCTGAAAAGATGATGATGATGATGAACCATGAGTAATTCGGATTGATTGGGAACCCATACTCGCTTTTTATCTATATACCATTCAACACGCCAGAGTTCTAGATCATTAAAATAATATTTCGTTTGGCCATATGTACTATCAGAGACATGCCCAGATAAATTAGCCTCCTTAATACTTAATGAGGCGAACACAAAACGTAGATCCTCAGTTCGTTCTGTAAAGCAGCATCATATGAAATTGTATAAACAAAGACTTGCATTCGGCGTCTGAGTAGTAAATAATGATCTATTTTGAGCGCAAATATTCCAGTGGCGTAAAAAGCCGCATTTCCTAGTACATGCCAATCTGCTTACTAACATTCCAACACTCATTTGAAATAATTAATAATTCAATACATTTACGCCTATTCTTCAAGCAAAGGTGGCAGAGGTGTGTCAACCGACTTTTCGTCGACGATGCTAAATCCCATGTAATAGGGGGCGAGCCTACGGTTGAATATCGGACAAAATTTCAGACTCCGAATGATACTGGGAATTTTTCGATAGAAAACATTTTGATACCTTGGGGTTCAAAGGAATGATAAAATTAAAAACTCATATCCGTTAGGACATTTTGGAAAAAATGAGTCTTATTGAGGGCTCGATATAATAAGGGCGTAAACGCTCTTTAAACCCCGAGGTATCAATTTGTCGGACCTAGGATTTCAACCCAGAGGACCTCGTGATCGCAAAGCGCATTATTCGCGACTAGACTAACGAGACAGTGAATCTCATTTGAATCGATAGTTGAACTCATTTTCAAACTCATTTGAAATCCTTTCATGATCCACATCCAGGCAGTGCCGGCGGCCGCTTTGCCGTCGGTACATTCAGATGTTGACAGTGGAACTCATTTGAATCTGTTTATATCATTACGCCAGATCGCTATAGGGATAGCGTATAGCGCTCCAACAGGTTCTTTCCTTACAGACATCTGGCTTCCTCCACTTTTATACTTCGTCAGCTCATGAGAAATCCTTTCACAATCCACATCCAGGCAGTGCCGTCGGCCGCTTTGCCGTCGGTACGTTCAGATGTTTGTGGGACATTAACACGCAAATTAGCATATACTCGCTGTTCCTGTGGACAGGAGAGTCTACAAGGTTTGCAACATGTGTTTTAAGCTTATTACTTACCAACTTTAGTTCATGTTAAAAGCGGTTTTTTTAGAGATATTTTACTCTGTATGATTTCGTGGTTGTACTTAGAGAAACTCGGATGCGGAATTGAAATGTTAGAACAATACACTCTGTCTATACATACTACCAGAATCGATACTTCTATACTAATATTTGTTTGTTTTTAATCGATAATCTCAATACTGATTCGATTTTAACAATTCTTTCGTCATCAGAAAACTATATCCAGAAGTTACATAGAACCTACTATCCGAAAAGCACCTAAAATACTAACCAGTTAATAATAATATAAGCCCTGTTAAGAAACTATCCCACCGTTGGGCACGAACCTCCTCTCAAACTTAGAGGGTTTGAACCAGTTAATAGTAACTGCTACTTTAACCCGCTATAAGTATTCTCAGAGTCAATTGTAAAATTCTTATAGTATAAGTCAATGTTATTCTTATGATAAGAGTTTCTCTTTAACCCTAACCTACCTATTGGTGCTGTTGTCGACCGGGTGCGAAGCCGCGGAAAACCGCTAGTAAATCAATAAATTTAATTAGTTACATGATCTTTGCGACACAAAACTGAAGTTTCTGGAACCGCATTATGGACAAACACGGCTAGAATTTCTTTTTTCAGAGCTCTTCTACGGTATGACCAAACCCAACGCGTTACGATAACTTCCTAATATGATCGTGTAACGTTATTCTGTATGCAACTGGAGTACCATTAAACGCTAAAATAAACCATATATCCAGAAGGCTCGTCCAGTCATAATTGCACGTCGCGCGGTGAAGCCAAAAATTCAACAAACGCCCCGCACTCACCGCACTTCTCACCCGCGTAATGTTGGCAACTCGGAAAGATTACCACTTTTTGAGGTAAATGTTGATGATAATAAAAATCATTGCTGCGGTAACGTGTATTTTAATCCATATTAAACTCAAGAAATATGATACTTGAACTTTTAAGGTTTGTAGTAATTTAACGTAGGGAAAATATATTTTTATCATGTTAACTAAATGTTAAAACCGTAATGTAGTTAAATATATTAATACCATTTAATACTAGAATGTATAAAGTCCTCAGCAAATAAAAGTAGGGAAAAATAAAATTGTTACACTAGCAATACTAACAAAATGGACGCGTCTTTTACTATGATAATTACAGATGGTAGAATTAATTCGATATTGAAATAACACGGCACCTGAATGAGCTACTTACGTATGAAATGTGATCCTATCACGTTTAGTTTTGAGCTCAACAGCATGTTTACAGGCAGGAACGATACAAGACGGCATAATTCAATTTAATTTGACACGCGCAGAGCACGTTATTTCGCACCTGCTTTGCAGGTAGTAATTGCTGCTTCAATATGATGCGCGCCCGCGGCTTCTAGATCCATCATTTTATGAATTTATCGTAACGCAACGCGTAATTAATTGGTCTTAGCGAATATAGGTTCTGTTTGTTTCAGAATCTAGTGTGCCCTCAGTAATTTCCCTAGCGATGACTATATTTTCACTACACTGATTTTGTGTCTCTAAACTTGTTATAGTAAAATATGGTATTAAACCGGGCGCTATCATTGACACATCCTTGTAATCATGATACAAATGAAAGTTTCTACACCTGATTAAACATGTAAAGACAGCATTGCTCAGCTGGTTATAATATAATGGAGATATTTCAATACGCGTACAATAAAAAAATAAAGTAAACGACTTGTACTATAGCATTATTGCCATAAATGTTAAATTACTACGTAACTTTCGTGTTTCCAGTAATGTTCTTGCTACATCTGCGGTGACGTTGATGTGAGTGTCTGCCGCGCTTTGAATAAGGCGTAAAAAACGTTGCTGTCATCACGTCAGATCCCTTGCAGGGTAGGCAGAGAGTGCAGAGTTTGAACAGGTTCTTTCCTTACAGATCTCTCTGGCTTCCTCTACTCTCATAACACGTTGCCACATCTTAACTAATCTATATTTATCTATCTATAACGTCACGCCAGATCCCCGGCCCTAGAAAGAGCCTGTTGGAACTAACTCCCTGCATACCCCGCAAAGGATCTTAATGTATTAATTTTTCGGTCACATTTGTGTAACATTTTTGGTAACGTGTTTATCAACGCATTACATTCATATCAAATCAACAATTTTTTATTCATGTAGACCAAAAAGTACTTATCAATAATCAAGAAAGAAATCTAGAGATTACTTAAGACTACCACCCGTTCGTAATGTCATTCCTGTGGAGAAGAAGGGCAAGAAGTTCTACGGTTATTCTTTTTAAAACTTGACTTTTACAATTCTTTTTGTGTACTTTGCGTTTATGGGATATGGGAGAACAATGCAAAACGAGCTAGGATAGGCTTAAGTATTAACAAAACGTGAAGATACTTACATTTATGATATCAATAGCGTGTCTACACAGTCCCATTATTTACTAAATTGAGAGTTGGTAGGGTAGAGAACCGGAATGAAATAGAGAACATAATATCGTCAAGAATGGTTTGTTAATTAAATACCAATGTGTTGGCTCACTGTATGAGTCATCTAAGATAACGGTTTGGATAGGGCGAGTGTGAACAAAAAGTATTGAGAAGTGAACCAGTCAACCGAGCGATATGACCATGACCTTCCATAAAATGCAATGTTGGCTCAATACGCGACATTTAAGAGAGGTACAGACGAGGGACACATCCGCGATGCGACAGTCGCCACCTGTCGTCGACGCATCCAACCGACCGGAGAGCGACAGCTTTTTTTTCATATTTTACAAGTAACATCGTCGTCGAAATGTGGGTGGGTTATACATCTCCGCCGATCCCGCTTGGGGAATGTTGGCTTGACGGTGTTTATTTTTTTTCTGATAGCAGATTTATCGGAGTGTTTTATCGATAATTACCTTCTGGAAATATACCGAAAACAAATATAATAACATATTAGGATAAGCCTGATGCTTAAAAGATTATAGTTAATTAATTTCAATGTAGAAAACCCCCCTATGCTTTTTGCCTTGAAATTTAAAAAGTTAAGTATAAAGCGAGGAAATATTACCATCGGCGAGCAATTCTAAATTTTACATGGTTCTTATATTTGGCGCTATATTATCAAAAACGAACGGAGATGGCGGCTTTTCAATTTACTTTTTTTGTGAAGAGATATTCGATTAGATACTCGAAGATATTCCAAGCAAATATTTTTTAATTCTCGGGCCGTTTATTTTACTTTCTACCGCTCCAGCCGTATTTTTTCCCCATATTTTTTTTTCTATTCGTATTTTATTTTTCTCGTTTTGTTATATAATAATATTAACCCTGTTAAGAAACTATACCACCGTTGGGCACGGGCCTCCTTTCAAACTTCTCATGGTTTAGGTCATAGTCCACCACGCTGGCCCAGTGCAGCTTGGCGAACTTCACACACCTTTGAGAAGCTCTTAGGCATGCACGTTTCCTCACTATGTTTTCCTTCACCGTTAAAGCAACTGATAGTTAATTTCTAATGCCTTGCCTGCCTTCGAAAAGACAGAGTGCGTGCCTGGGTTTTAACCCGAGAACTCTAACTTTGCAGTCCAACGGACTAACCACTAAGCTATCACTGCTTAACGTTTTGTTATATAGCTTTGTACAGTTAATATAATACGAGGCATGCCTTTTAAGTTCTGTCGTTTCCATATTTCCCGGCAATTTTGAATTTGGAACTGTTCTATATTCGAATGTTTAAATTTTGAATCTCAAAACAGTTGAAAGTATTAGGATTAATGCTATTGTTTAGTCACAGCGTCGATTGGAATTTGTCAGGTTACGTACGAAAATGAATCTTTCGAAGGAAAATGTTCGTGCAATAATTTTCTACAAATTTAGAAGAGGCCTGACACGGCTTCAGTGTTATGAAGAGCTAACATCTGTGTTCAGTGATGAAGCCCCATGTCTGCGGACTGTCGAACGCTGGTATTTAGAATTCTAGCGTGGACATACTAGTGTTAGTGACAAATCTCGCGAAGGACGCCCAAAATCCGCCTTCACTGAAGATAACATCATTGCTGTGGGACAACTAATTCTCGAAGATCGTCATGTGACGTATCGAGAGATAGAGGCTCTATTAGGCATCTCAGGGACAACCATTCAGAAGATCTTGCATGAAGCGGTTGGTGTGAGAAAGCTAGTTTGCCGTTGGATACCGCATCTGCTTTCCGACAATCACAAGGCGGCCCGCGTCAGATGGTGTAAGTAAACTCTGCAAAGGTTCAACCGAGGAGAGTCAAATCACGTCTACGACATCATCAGTAGTGACGAATCTTGGATTTATGCCTCCGATCCTGATTCCAAACAACAATCTATAATCTGGGTCTTTTAAGACAAGCCAAAGCCGACTATAGTTGTTCGTTCTCGAAGCACTTCAAAGAAGATGGTGGCCACGTTCGTTGGAAAAACCGGCCATGTTGCGACTATTGCACTTGAAGATCGTAGAACGGTTAACGCAGAGTGGTATACCACAGTTTGTTTACCACAAGTCATCGCTGAACTTCGAAAATCTAACTCAAAGCGACGCATCATCCTGCACCACGACAACGCAAGCTCACACAGCGCTCGTCAAACGATTGAGTATTTGAAGCAGGAAAAAGTAGAAATTCTTGACCATCCTCCATACAATCCTGACCTAAGCCCTAACGATTTCTTTACATTTCCTAAAATTAAGAAAAGTCTTCGTGGTCAAAGGTTCCAGTCCGGTGAAGAAGCAGTCGACGCTTTCAAGTCAGCCATTTTGAACACCCTTTAGAGTTAACTGGTTTGAGCGAATGGAAAAGTGTATTAAGCTACGTGGTGAATACTTTGAAAAACAATAAAAAGTATTATAAGGTTCTAGTTGTTTTTTTTCTTCAAACGACAAAACTTAAAAGGCATGCCTCGTATAGATAGTATATCCAAACCTTCTTCTAAGAAGGTCGCAGGTAAGAGCTGGATGTGTACAGCACAAAGCTGGTCGACGTGGCGATCTTTAAGAGGAGGCCTTTATCCTTCAGCGGACGATGATGATCAACCAAACGATTACAATATATTAGAATGATTTGTCATTGTTAGAAATACTGAAATTGCCAATTTATAAATAGACTAGTTTCTGCCCGCGACTTCGTCCGCGTTGACTAAAGACAGAAACCTAAAATTTTACAGAATAAAAAGTATTCTATGTGCTAATCAAGGAAATAAACTATCTGTGTGCCCAATTTCATCCAAATTCGTTAAGCGGTTTTTGCGTGCTTGAATAACAAACATTCAAACTTTTACATTTATAATGTTAGTTGGGAGAATTATTGATATATGAATCGTGCGCCAGGTGTACAGTAAAAGATTTAAATCGGTTAAAGGGTTAAACTATATTTTTAGTGTTAACTCCTTTCTTTGCTTCTTTCTCTTATCTAAAGGAGGAAACGCTTGAAACGCTTTCAAGTCTCCCAATCGAACAACGAAGTGGATCTGGTAATAAAAGATAACTGTACTATCGGAAATGCGGAGCTCCATGAGATTCAATTCCCCCCCCTTATGACTGTTGCTTGCCTAAAGATGAATAGGCTGAATTAACTCTTATTTTTCGTATGCTACGACGCATATATTTTTATTGAGTGAGTTATACGAAAATTCGCTTCGGAATAAATATGAGAATCGTAAATATTCTGATCTAATAAAAGCTTATGTGCACATATATTTTGTGCAACAAGACAAAGATGGAATATTAAATTTGCGACAAAGGGTAATATTTACTTGGAAGAAGTACCTGCTGGTGACAGTTATGTAATAAACTACTTTATGCCCGCGATTTCGTCCGTGTTGAACGGTGAAACTAACATTTTCCCGGGATATAAGTATCATGTGTTTATCCAGCTAATAAACTATCTTTGTGCCACATTGCATCCAAATCCATTCAACCGTTTTTGCGTGATTGAGTAACATACATCTAAACATCTATACTTCTATACTAATATTATAGAGGTAAAGTTTGTGAGTTTGGATGTTGGCGGTAATCTCCGGTACTACTGATCCGATTTTAATGATTCTTTCACCATTGGAAAGCTACCTTATCCAGAAGTAACATAGGCTATATAACATAGATCTGGTGGATGGCGCTGTTGGCGCAGGGGTACAAAGTCGCGGGAAACTGCTATTTATAATCAAATATTACTTACACATATTAATTAAAAGACTCACACTATAACTTGTTGTCACAAATAACATGAATTTAATAAGCTTAAAACTTGTTTTTACTTCGTCCGATATTATTACTATCGTTGATATGCGTTCTTGGCAGTGCGGGGTGGTTTTTCTTTTCTTTATAGGTTAATAATGAACGCTGTGAAATTACCTATGAAACGTAGATTAAAAGAAAAATTTCAAGAAAACCGTGCTGTACATTTTTAATTAAATTTTCTGTTTCGCAGGATAATGTGAACAAAGATTTTGTGAGAGAAATCCGAATATCTGGGCCGAGATTTTATAGTAACTTGACATTACTTTATATTCTAATTAAATTGAAAAAAATAAATGGTTTAAAGTATAATATATATAAAGTATAATATATATGTATAGGTATAATTCCCCAATGCTAGCCAGACGGTTATATTGAAAGCTATTTTTATTCCAACAGTTAATCGACACTCGTCTCGCAGATATACTTTCCACCCAAATATTTAAATAGTATCCCTGACCTATTTCATTCAAAATTGCACAATCAGTTTGTTGGAATATAAAACGCCGAAAATATCAGAAGTAATTGATATCGGAAACGTAAAAGAACGAACGCGATAGTCATTGAATAAAATTATCATTACTTATATCAATGCGGAAATATTACAGAAACGAACTATGATAACTTAATGTGAACTGTTTTCTAACATATCAATGCGAAGTTATCGTAAATATATTATTTTTACACGTCAATATTCGAAGTCTGCTCAAATTGACTGCAAGCATTAAATTCTGATTAATTCATCGTAAACGTATAATCAATAACATGTAATTAGCGGTTAGTGAAATAATTTGATGGTACTCGAACACTTAGTTTTGTGGCTATCACGCGACTTATCTAACCTACTAACTCATACATTCACAAACTGACTTAGCCTATATTCGCAACCTGCTTAGCCCAAATTCGGTAACTGACTACCGAAATTCGAAACTTCACCCAGCTTCTTTACGATATCACTATCTATCTATCTATATCATCACGCCAGATGCCTTGCGGGTTAGGCAGAGAGTACAGAGGTACAACAGGTTCTTTCCTTACATACCGCTCTGGCTTCCTCCACTCTCATGTTCGTCTCATACACGCTCGCCGGTTACGAATGCGATATTACTAGATGTCCAAAAATTACCGAAGCTTGTTTCTGTCCTTATAAAAAGATAAAGCATCTTAGCGAAAACGCCACTGCAAATCTAGGCAAGCTAATTGTAGCTTAACTAGATAGCCAGAATGCATTAAACACTTGATTTATGATGACTAAATGATAATTATAAAAAGATACCTGTTTAGGTAAGGAGAGGGGTGTTCATGCGTTTATACACATAAGCTATAGACTCTACGTGCGACAATTTAAAGCCACAATGCATGTTTTTACATAATGATGTACACCTACCTTGACAAAAAATAACAACAATAACCCTTGTATCAGTACTACTGTTCTCTTAGTCGACTCCAATATCAATTGGTTATATACCATTTATTCAAGGAAGTTTAAAAGCCTGGTTATTACATGAAAGTCATCTTTGCCAACAGAACCATCGACCCGAAGCCGTGCAACCCTCGCACTCTGCAGAAGCCTAAGCGCGGTGGTGGGTACCCCAAGGTGTTCCTCGGGGGACTCCCCTCCAACGTGACTGAGACCGATCTGCGGGTGTTCTTTGGACGCTACGGCAAGGTCATGGAAGTTGTCATCATGTACGACCAGGAGAAAAAGAAGTCTAGAGGTAAGTTGATTTCTTGTCTGTAAATGAGGGAACCATCTAACCATTCTCGTAAACAGTATGATTGAAATGATTTAACTTAGGCCCACCTGATAGACCAACTTACATGGTTCTCCCATACCGTGAAGCTTGAAGTTGACATTACGTAGTTGTTGAGTGTTTGTTTCTTTTCTGCCGAAAAAGATTTCTAAAAACTATAGTGGTTTACATGGATACAAAATAGTCTGATTCTTGTGTATTGTGGTACATTCAAAAGCAATCATAGTAGCCATTTTTTTTTGGAATAGGGGCACACTAGCTTGTCTGATTTGAAACAATCACCGCTGCTAATGTAGGTACTTTCTTTGTCATAATAACGTTTTGTATTAAAAATACAAGTGTTTCTTATAACATTACAGTTACAAAGTATTGCTATCGAGTTAAAGCAAGATGGGGGTAAATCATGTTTAAGTTTCTTTTCTCCAGAAGAATTTATCTTCACTATAATATAATAAAGAGGAAAGATTTGTATGTTTGTAACGAATAAACTCAAAAACTACTAGACCGATTTTAATGATTCTTTCAGCATTAGAGAGCTACACTATCCAGAAGTAACATAGGCTATAAAACATAGACCTGGTAAGTAGGGTTGTTGTCGACCGGCTACGAAGTCGCGGAAAGCTAGTCAATAATATGGGAATTGTAAGAGATCTATCTACATCTCTATCTATATCATCACGCCGGATCTCTTGCGGGGTAGGCAGAGAGTACAGAGTTCCAACAGGTTCTTTCTTACATACCTCTCTGGCTTTCTTCACTCTCATAGTTCGTCTCATACACGCTCGCCGGTTACGGAGACTCCTGAGATAAGATAAGATCCGGTCTATTTGGTCATGGTAAGATCGTCTAGGTCTTCCCCGGTACCTACATCCTTCCACTTTTGAATTGTATATCGGTTTTGTCATTCTTTCTTCGGACATTCTATATGCCCGAACCAACGGAGCATACCCTTTCTTATCTTTACACCGATACTATCTTTCATACCTACTCGCTTTCTTAGCTCGCTGTTGCGAATACGGTAAGAGATCCCCTCCTAATATTTAGCGCCTTTACTCGTAAGCATACTACTTATCTAGTTATGATAGTTATATAATCCACATCCAGGCAGTGCCGTCGGCTGCTTTGCCGTCGGTACGTTCAGATGTTTGTGGAACATTAACACGCAAATTAGCATATACTCGCTGTTCCTGTGGACAGGAGAGTCTACAAGGTTTGCGACAAGTGTTTTCTAACAACATATTTTAGTTTAGAACAAATATTTTCTAATTTACATGGCATTCAAGACACGTTTGTAGGTGAAGGTTTGCTGAGACGCAGCTTGCCAAAGTAGGTGCGTGGATATATGTTTTGTGTAGCAGGTGAAAAGTATAAGGGCGACCTTTAATTGCAAAGTATAATGTTATCTCATGTCTATGGAACTGGGAATCTATGGAACTAAGCGTAGGCTCGTCGATATGTGTATTTTGCCCATCCTAGCCGACGGTGCTCAATCAAACATGGTCATTAACCGAGCAACGAAGTCCAGAACTCAAGACTTGCCAGAGAGCTATAGAACATAGTATGTTAGGTGTCCAACGGAACTGAGCACATCAGGAACAGCTACCATTCCAATTTTACCTTTACCTTTTTTTTATTACGAAGTATATAATTATAAAATACTACGATACACCTCTCAGTTTTAATTCGAATCTAGGGTTAACGCAATCGAAATGAGATGACCTCAATTTCATTCGCAGTGAAAGGTGTCAGACGCCTTCGTTGCGGCTTTATCGAACAATTTACAGCTTGTTTAATCTGCCCGGTTGGTTTGTATACTTAGGAAGTGGTAATCGCGTTGTAATTAAAAACAAGGAAAAAATAATAAACCCGACTACAAAATAAACGTTGTATCTATCTATCTATCTATAACCTCACGCCAGATCCCTTGCGGGGTAGGCAGAGAGTACAGAGTTCCAACAGGTTCTTTCCTTACATACCTCTCTGGCTTCCTCGACTCTCATAGTTCGTCTTATACACGCTCGCCGGTTACGGCGACTCTTGACTTTTCCATCAGATAAGACTCTGTTTATTTGGTCGTGGTAAGGTAGTCTAGGTCTTCCCCGGTACCTGCATCCTTCCACTTTCACATTGTGTATCTGTTTTGTCATTCTTTCCTCTGGCATTCTTTCTATATGCCCGAACCAACGGAGCATGCCCTTTCTCATCTTTACACCGATACTATTTTTCATACCTACTCGCTGTCTTACTATGCTATTGCTAATGCGGTCGGTCAGCTTCACTCCGCACATCTTCCGCAGAGCTCGCATTTCTACCGCATTTATCCTACTTTAATTCTCCTTCTTACATACCCAGCTCTCGCTACCATATAACAGCGTTGGGACAAGAACTCCGTTATGTATGGCCAGCTGCGCCTTATGGCTTAAGTGCCGGCTCCCGAGTAGCTTTCCCATCGCACCATTCACTCTGTTCCCTGCACTCACTCTTCTCTCTATGTCAGCGGTGTATTTCCCATCCTTACTGAAGGCGCATCCAAGATATACAAACTCATTCACTTGCTCCAGCACATCGTTACCAACCACAATCCTTACATTCGTTCTGGTTTCTTCCCTTTCAAAAACCATAATCTTGGTTTTCTTCACATTCAAGTGTAAGCCATTGATCATGCAGTCGTCTTTCATAAACGTTGTAATATGTTAAAATTGTTTTTATGTCGCATGGTACATTTTATGTTTATTATTGTAGTGTATTTTTGAACTCAAAATTTTCTCCTCTTTCGTTTGGCATCCCACTTGATCGATATGATAGCAAAAAAAAAAAAATCTCATACATCCCCACTTTTTGGATGTAACATCCGTCGTATTGATTTTATTCTTATAAAATGTCTTATGTCACCTAGACCATAATAACGAATCGATTAACACCTTACCATTTTTATACAATGCGAAAGTGGAAGGATTTAGGTACCGGGGAAGACCTACACTATTTTACCATGACCAAATAGACCATATCTTATCCGAAGAGCAAGTCAAGAGTCCATAACCGTCGAGCATGTATGAGACGAACTATGAGAGTAGAGGAAGCCAGAGAGGTATGTACGGAAAGAACTTGTTTGAACTCCGTACTCTCTGCCTACCCCGCGAGTTATCTGGCATGATTATATAGATAGCTAGATTAACACCTCATTTTTCATAAGCGGATGAGTAGTTTAGATATTACGGTAGAACAGGTAAATACTGACACGAAGACTGCTAAACATACTACCCTTTTAGCTTTGCCGTAATCGAGTAAGAAAATAAGATTTTATTTAACCCGTGCTAATAGAACATTGTGTTAAATGTACCATGATGATGCGGGGTAGGAAGCTAGAATTCCAACTGGTTCTTTACTTACAGACCTCTCACCTCCTCATAGTTATTCTGGCGTGATATTTGCTTCAGCAATTTTCTCATTTTCTTGATAGTATTTTTTTCCATTTTACAAGAATACTTAAAGAAAAGTTCCTTTTCCAGTGACCAGTTCTGAAAGCGTTATAAAATATACATAAAGCTCAAAGAGATGATAAAAAATAAGGACAACATTAAAAATTATGTAAACAAATTATGGCGTTTTCATTTTTGTCGTAACTGACGTAACTGAATACAAAAGCTTCTATTTGATGTTTACAGAAACCTATGAATGGGAAACCTGAAAAGTTTTACCTTTTGTCGACCGTTAAAGAAGTTTCAACAATGGCTCATTGTTCTAGGTTTTGGTTTCCTGTCGTTCGAGGACGAGATCTCCGTCGAAAGAGTCACCCAGGAGCATTTCATTAACCTCAACGGAAAACAGGTATCGAATTGTTGATTTAATTCACGTTAGTTAAAAGTCTACTTTTTTTACATAAATACAGGATGGTAGGTGTTTTTTTTTAATTACAAGCGATACATTTCACCATCTACTGATGAAAATGCTATTGGAAGGTCTTTGACTCAATCAATACTCATAATAGAATTTTGACGTCGAAAGACAAGACAAGCATTATTTAAGTAGCGATCTAAAGTAAAATTATTCCATACAGAAATGTGACAGTTTTTCACTTGGACTATACTTAGTACTACTATATGCTTTACCTTAATAGCGATGGCGAAGCATCCTTAACCTCTTAGCCTCTTTCTCACGCCGGTTAAAGCTATTTTGCGTGTCCGCAACCTACAGGTTAATTTTAACCCGACTAGATGTTGTTTAACACGTTCTTAGTTAAAGATCGGTCGGTGCAACTGGCTGCGAGGTCCTGAAGTCATTGACGCACTATTTTTACAGCACATTTTAAAAACACGATATCTTTGCCAAATGATTTCGTACGAAAATATTTCGTAAAGCAAATAAAGAATTTGTGCAACTACAAGTCTGTTCTGAGTTGTGCAATGTTTTATTGTCACGTGTAGACTGTTTCCACGTGTCGTAATAATCTTGCCTCATGTAGCATATAGACATTTTAAAAATACTGTTTTTGATATGTTAAATATATTTAAAAATAACTTTATAATATTAAGCATTTCATGTGTCCTAATATATTCAGTATGCTTCAGGAAAATATATTTGTAAATCAGTCAAACATAATGGAATGTTATGTGCAATCATATTTTTTTTTGAAAAACGTTTCGCCCACCTTTATAGTTTCTAGTGTGAGGCTACTATATTTTTCTAAAAAGAAAGCATACTTAATAACCGTATCCTACGAAATTGGATCTATCATGCAGAGTATAAAGGGAGGATGTGAAAAGTAAAAATAAAATTAATGTCACTAGTGGTAAGAGAGAACACACTCACACACGCACACACCGTCGCATCTATATTCCCCAAGCGGGGTGGCAGAGGTGTACTGAGTACACCCCCTTTTCGCCGACCCTATTGCCATATATCGGGCACAATTCCAGACTCCGGACTCATACTGGAAAGTTTCGTTAGAAAAACGTCATTGGTTCGACTTAGGATTTGAACCCAGGACCTCGTGGCAAGGGATTTTCCATAAAATACGCTTTTATTGTAATATGAAAACAAAATATCAAGAGTGATCAGTCATAAAACGCGTATAGGTGGAGATCAAGCGCGCCGAGCCGCGCGACGGGTCTGGCAAGCTGGGGTCTGGGGCTGGCGGTATGGGCGGAGGCGCTCTAAGTGCACCTGGCGATGCGCCGCAGGCCGGCCAGTGGGGGCCGCCCGCCGCCGCGCCCATCAACATGATCCAGGGCCATAACGGCCAGATGGGCGGCCCGCCAATCAACATGCCGATGGCTGGGCCTAACATCATGCAAGGGTGAGTGCACTTTTGTATGATTTTGTTGTTTGTAGCATGGTGGATTCTGCAAGAGAAAATACACTGTCTTATTGGAGTGGCAAGTCAAGAATCTCTGTAGTCAGCGAGCGTGTATGAGACGAACTATGTGAGTTGAAGATTCGAGAGTAACTTTAGGACCTTTTTTCTCTGCCTATCCCACAAGGAATCTGGAGAAGATAATACCGGATATATTGGGCCGGGATTATTCGTATAAGTTTCTGGCTTAAGTTTTAATGTATTTGATGTCAATGTCATATAGATATTTCAGCAAAGTTTTATTAGAAAAGTTTCCTTAACTCGCAGTACCAGCCAGCTGGTGGATAATATTACTATTTTTTGCATATTGATACCAGTTATTGGCAACTTAGCATTAGACTTCATTTTATTAAATGGGGATAAATAACCTTTTATTATCATAGATGGTTTTGTTCACATTTGGAATGGAAGCTAGTACTACCTTATCCTGTTTTTGTCATTATACCGGTAAAGTGATTTTACAAAAAATATTTGGCCATTGCAAAAGTCGAGTCATGGATGAAGATGGATAATTTGTACAGCAGAGTTTACACAAAATTAATGATGAGTGAGTTTGATAAAAAAGGACACACACACTATAGCCGGATGGATACACAGGTTCTCCGAAGTAAGACGTTCAAAGAGTAACCTTTAGCGATAACCGTACTCTTTTCCTGCTTTAAATCACTGATAATTTGCTTTCGTTACAAGTTCAGAACAGTAAACGTGGTCGCGTTCTCGGCTGCTTGCCATCGAAACGCTATGAAGACGACAGCGTTTCTCTATAGCATTAGTATAGTGTAGTGTCCGACCGAAGGTCGATTTTAGACCGAAGCCGAAGCCGATTAATAGGCCATCGCCAAAAATAACTTCGGCCGAAGCCAGGTTTAATATAATAACTATTAAGAAATTTGGGTCATGATTGGTTAAATTTTTAAAAAGTTACATTGACTGCATAAACTTAACGAGTTCAATAAAATTACCTACAACTGGTTAAAAATAATAACACCAAAATAATTCTTATTATAATATTTATTTACATAAGCATTCGTAAATCTTAAGCAAGTCGTAAATCGTATTAAATCGTTCCAATTTCGGTGCTTGTTGCAAACTTTCGGCTTCGGCCAAAACTTCGGCCCATTTTGGCCGTAGCCGAAGGATTGGCTGAATACTACATTCTTGGCCCGAGGTGGCCGAAGCCGGAGCTTCGGTCGGACACTAGTATAGTGTGTGTTGGGGTTCGGTACAAGCGTGTATGTGTGCGCGCAGGTACCAGGGCTGGGGCACGTCGCCGGGGCAGACGTCGTACGCGGGTTACGGCGCGGCGGGCGCGGGCGGCGCGCCCGGCAACTTCCAGGGCTGGGGCGCACCGCCCGCACCCCAGGCGCCACCCCACGCACCCGCCTGGCCCGCTACCAACAACTACACGCAGCACACACAGCCGCCTGCGCAGGGATACGGCAGCTATGGTACGTACATATTACACTCTG
This sequence comes from Phalera bucephala, assembly GCA_905147815.2. NCBI lineage: Eukaryota > Metazoa > Arthropoda > Insecta > Lepidoptera > Notodontidae > Phalera > Phalera bucephala. The sequence continues at coordinate 55,618,772 of LR990609.1, forward strand.
TTATTTATCACCCTAGGGATCCTGCAGCCGAGTGGACTGGACAAAAATATGCACACGAAAAGGTCATGTGTTTTTTTTGAGGACTGATTAGTAATTCACCCCTTACCTCGTGGGAAGAGAACAACGAGCTATCAATAGCGGCAAAAGAATAAACACGGAACGCTTGTTACTAGGCTGTGCCCGCTGGCGTATGATATTTACATAAATTAATCACTGTATAATATCCTACGTGGTCATACCGATATTGGAGGAGGCTTTTGTCGTGCAGTGGACGTCAATCGGCTGCTGATGATAAAAATGCTGTCTCATTGGGCAAAGGGTCTCACAAATCCAGATAAAAAGTCATCACTACGCTAACCGAGTGTAGTTTACGGCCAGTTTCAATATTCAGCTCAAGGATAGATTTGCCTACTACGGATAGAATTTTGACATATTTTGTATGAAAAATCTGTCAAAGTTCTACTGACAGTATCCTTGAGTTGAATATTGAAACCGGCTATTAGAGAAGGCAGGCTTGTGACTTACCGACTACCTGCCATTGTTGGAACTTTAAGCCGCCCATTCCCATCTCAGATTGCCTATATCACATTAAGATGCAGCAGGGGCCGCCAACTTTACGGGCCTTACGAATCACGGAATCCCTCGAATATGGAATTCAAAAACTTGACACGCTTGTCATACTAACCAGCCTGAATGCTGCTTAAATTTGGTGATTACTAAAAAAATGCGGCACCACAGCGTACTAGCGCCTTTTAATGATATAACCCCTTATGAAGTTGTACTATTAGGAAGCTCTAATTTGAATATGAAAGTGTAGTTTTATTGGAACGAAGCCCGCCACACACTTCCGCCAACGACAAGTTTTGTAAGTCAGGATAAAAAGTTGTCTCGATTGGTGTTATCAAGCTTTGCATGACAGCGAGTTTGTGATAGCAATGTAACCAGCGCTTATGTTACGTACCACTAGCTATGCTACATGGTACGTATTTTAATGGGCGCAATAATACAATCGTCCTATTGAGTTATGAAGCGGTTTCTGTTTTTAGCATTTGAATTTATAGTAAAAGTGCGAATTAAAGTTTTGGTATGGAATTATTTCGTCATTTAAACCATACTTAACCTCAAATACTAAATCAGAAACCAGCTGACATTTTGGCATCTGAAGTGTCAATGTGACTGACACCAATAACAAAATTTGCGAATACCCGATCCAGTGGACCGAGCGGCGTATGTTCGGATAAAACCAGTCATTAACTAACCAATCCACATATCGTCTGACCGAATTTCATCATCCGAGCCTTAAAAATAGACGACGTACACCGTAATTGCTGGTGTTTTTTTTGTCGCGTGTTCAATACTTTAAAATAATCAAATTCAGTACCTAAACTTTTTGTTGTGAATATAATCAATTTCCAACAAAAATCAATAGTTACATTAGTACGAATTACCGAAAATATATAGTACGAATCTCGGTAAATATAACGAGTTCCTATTGTTCGTACAGCTAACTACAGCTCGGCACCGGCGGGAGCGTCGGCCGGCGGTAGCTGGACCAACTGGAACATGCCTCAGAACTCCAATTCCACTGGCTCGGGTAAGTCTAATTTTAACGATCTTGGCTCCACTTTAGAATTCGAATAAATATCACATAATTTGTTCTCAATGACTAGGCATATAATTTTTCGCGTGGCTACGCTAACTTCAAAACAGAGAACATTAGTTCGATGCGTGGATAAATCGCAAATATTCTGCGGTGTTTCGTACCAGCCCCAGATCTATCATACTTTGAAGCTCAAGTCATTCGTATATGAGCACTATTTTATGGCTGAACGTTCGGCAGGCGCAGTGTGGCGGGCGAATTACTTAAAGTTTTTAATTGGTGGACACGGACCACTCGTATGTGTAGAAATAAAGTACAGATCACATTGGCATTTTCAAGATTGCATTGCTTTTCTTTTCGGTCTCTTTATATAGAGATATACTGGGAAGAGTCGAAGTCTCAGCACAGCAAAGCCTAGGAGCTGTGCATTTGTAACTGAAATGATGAAGTACCTAATATATTTCGTCTACGTGTAACCAAATGATTATATTCAGCCCACTTGCGCGGAATTAAGCAGAGAAATAAACATGGCAACGGCAAAACCGCGGCAATGAGCACATTCCTACACATATTCGTACAAGTGGGTTACCTCTAAGTCCAGGGGTATTTTCCAGGCGAGACCTGTCCAACGGTCGGCAAGTCCTCATTCACACGAAGGCGTTTTCAACGCTCTTCAATATTCCTGAACCGCCTTAACGTAGTGTTAACGCCCACGTCAATATGCATTTCAAACAAAGCGCTGAAAAATAACACGTCGCCGCATCTCAATTAAAGCATTATGGGTCTACCGTGATTGGCCACTTTTCGACCGGGAGAGGGAGTGATGCAATTATTTTACAAAAGATTATTTATAAGTGACGCGTAAACTGGTAGCAAGTGACGCGTAAATTGATAGCGCGCTCTTAAATAAACGACGATAGTGCATAAATAAATTTTATCGTTTTGTAAAAAAAATAACTGAAATATAAAACTGTTCCAATTATTCTCTGTTTCTAAGTAAATTCTATTAATTAGTTCTTAAGTATTTCGCGTTGGAATGAGAAAAAGTAATAGGATGCCTTAAGATTTTTTTTCTATCGAGAGAAATCTTTTAATCATGTATTTCTATTACCAGATTCTAAGGTATGCGGTCAAAAATCATATTTCGAAATATTAAGTCTAGTCCGTATACTCCTTGAAATGTATGGAGTACAAAACCACGTTAATTTCGCGGTGGCCCCTTAAACCTCGGCTACATATGCACCTCGGCTGTTATGTCTTTATTAGCGTGTAAATAAACGCATTACGACGCAGTTGGGTGCAAAAGCGCTATACAATATAGCGCGAGGATAATAAAGCGCCGGATTAAATAAATAGGAAACCTTAGAGTGCTTCTATAAGGTTCGTCGAAAAGGCGTCGACGTGGGCACTCGAAGCATGAGTAAAGTAGGGTATGTCGGTGCAGGCTCGTACGTGCCGCTGTCGGAGGGCGGCGAGATGTACGGGCGCGGCGCGGGCGGCGGCGCTGGCGCGGGCGCGCCGGCCCTCACGGGCGCGCTGTCCTCGGCCGCGCTCTCCAAGTCTTCGTCTGCCGACTACTCTACCTACCAGCAGTACCCGCCGGCCTACCAGCAGGACCAGGTATACGCCGACACACACACACTACACTGCACAGACTACACTCTTCATTAAACGCCTAGATACACTGTCACACGGTGTTAACGGATGCCGTTGAGCCCACTGAAAATTCCTGTGATGATTAAGTCAAATGCTGGTTAAAACCGTTTTCGTTTTGTATAAAAAAAAAAGTTGCTCCACATTAGTACTTATGCTTGTACCATTGGATGCACTTACAGGTACAAACTTTGTATGTACTTAGACTTGTACCAAACCCATGAAGGCAAGAGATCCAAGCATATCAAATCATTGGACGAAGCTGTCAGGTGTCCCACAAGGGTTACACAAAAAAATACATTTAATTAATGCTACAGTACAGTAGTACTGTTGACATCAGTAAATATAATCATCATTAATCATATTAGTATCTCGTAGTAAGGTTTTGTTCAGCATTGAAATATTTTAATATAAATAAAATCAGATGAACCAACTGACTTGTGTATCTAGCGTTTATACGTGTTGAAAGTATATCAACAACCTTCGCATCCCGACGAACTCATCAGGAGCGTCGAACATCACATAAAAATTATATTTATGAAATATAATTGAATTTTTATTTTATTTGCACATACAAACGAAGATATTATGAATAGGTATATTATGTTTAGCAATGCGTGAAAAATGTAAAACATTTGAAGCTAAGTTAAATGAATATTGCATATTAATGTCAAGTGCATAAGATACGTATTTATAATTAATAATTTTACTTCAAAATTGGCTATAATAGTCTTAGGAGCCAGTCGTAAATACTAACCATGTCTCAAGACTTTTCATATACTATACATGTTGATGTTCGACCACTCCTTTGACCGATATGTACATTAGATAATATACCATTTATGTTATGCGACACTGGCCAGTAGTACCGTTAGGAACGGTAGATCACGAATATTTTTGAAGTATCGATGTATCGCCTGATTTATAATGCAAATTAGGCCCCGTCGTTAAACACCTGATTTATTTCGGATATTTAAACGTTAAATTTACATATATAACTCTTTGTATGTTATGAATTTGAACATAATAACTTCATTATTATTCTGATCTGCTCGCCACGGTCGTACACACGAAGTCAAGTTTTTATAATATGTTGAATTGAATCACAACTAAAAATACCAGTTCAGAAGATTGCATAATTAGTGCTGTAAACATGTCTACAGTCTAACTGAACTGGCTAATGAAAAGTTTTGACTCAAATGTAACGACAGAGCTATAAAAGATGTCTTTATTCAGTTTTCCAGAGAAAAGGAATACAGTTTATTTATTTATTACATGTTAAAATGAGCATTCCTATTCTGACGTAGAGTGAAAATCTATGGGTCATATGAACATGACCCGTTTCAACGAACTTATTTTTTATCGAATTGTTACATCTTTTTTAGCGATTCGCGCCTGTACCGCTTTATAACCTTGCATGAACCATAAGGCATAGCACCGGTGTTGGTATGGGTTTTTCTTAGAACCATCTTGTACTGTTTGGTAACATTTTGAGGGATACATTTTCATACATCATACAAGCTGAGTAACTTCTATTCGTTTCAGAAGAAAGAAATGACTTGACCACCGGTAAAATATTGGACTTTATTTTCATTAATACTCGTTTTACTATGCCTAGTACCTCAGCCCCTATGTTGTATCAAAACGTAATATACTAGTGTTTGACGAACCCCCATGTGGACACGCCGTTTCGTAACGCTAAGTACTGTTGTGTGCTTGTTTCGCGAGCTTTCGCATAGTTTTTGCATGCTTTATCCGCTACTTTTTTATGTAACTATCATGGAAGAGCTACTAAGTAATATCACAATACATATTTCGACTTATTGCTGTAATAGTTCGTGACCCTATGAGAATACATTGTATCGAAAAAGGGGCAGTAATAGTTTAATCTTAACGTAACAAATTACTTTAATAATGTCCTGGGAGACTGCAAAGGCTATTGTCGGCCTATAACATGTTTAAATCAAACCTTTGCCAAACGGACGGTAAAAAATCCGATAGGATCTGAATGGCTCCGACAAAAGCCCGTAAAAACAACCACTACGATACAATAGAATTATAATAACAAATAAATCATTGTACCGAGCTGTGTCACTGGGTCGCGGTGTAAAATGCTATTACTGTTAACAATACTCAACCGGATTGAGAACTAACGGGCAGACGACAACGCCTCGGCGCTAATAAAAAAGTATCGCTTTGCCGTCTATCTGCTGTGTGGAATTTTCAAGATATTGAATTATTATTTTTTACTGCTTGATGACTTTTTGCATATCTCATCCATCATTTTATTACTTTCTTGGATGTACATTTTCGCCCCTTTAAGTACTATTTTTGTATACAAATTAATATCACGATTGTTGAAGTTAGGAAACGCAGGGTAGATTTAACGCGCAGTATGCGTGTTTTACGGGCGGATGCCACCCGCTCCCCATTCTTTCGTTTTATCATACCTAGCGCGTCTTTAACCCCCTCGGTTATATTCAGCCCATTCGCCTTAAAGTGAGCTAATAAATTAACGTGAAATTAAGCAGAGCGAAAATGTTATTTTTGTTTTTTGTTTTTCTCGAACCGCTAATTTGTTTAACTTATATTTTCGTGCTGCCCATTTTCAACTCGACTTCTCAGGTTACTGGCACGCGAATTGACTGAATATAAACCAGGGGTAACACCTCAGACGACGTTTCAATTGACTTCAAGCACCATATCACATCAAGTTAATGTTTTTATTTGTTCTTTTTAAAATATCCATGATGCAGTTTGGTGTTGTGTATAATTTAGCCCACATTACCCTTGTCTGGTATGAGTTACACAAAAGTACAGCCAAGTTGACTAATTAGTATTGTTTGCTCATCACCTCGGGGCTTGCATCCTTCCTTCCACTATCCATACGTATTACTCCTACGCTTTACTCTTTGATTTGTGTCCTGCATCTACCTTCGTTTATATGCCGTAGTAATGGTGTGTCCGATTGCATGAATGATGATCCATAAATTAGACCTGAAAAATGTGTGTCAGAAATAATGATCGCTGTTGCTGAGAGTAGTCCAAATTGGTTGTACTTGCAATTGATTTGTTTGCGATTTGTGAGTGAATGATCAGTGCGCGTCGCTGGTGAGAGTGATATTCAGCGAAAACGTTTCAAGTTGAGAGGGATCGCGGCTGAAATACAGTTTGAGTATATATAGAGCCATTAGTTTGCCACCCTGCATCCGTGTGCTGTGTTCCAATGCTTGTTTATATCACGACATTGCGCGGCGTCGACGAAGACCACTTATCTGCATGTTTTCAGTGGCGAGATCAATGTGCGATGTCTTTTTGATTTTACGAGCTATGCTGCGGTTCATAATGAGAATGTTTGAGACGCGGCGAAGTCGAGTCGGCCGCGCCCTCGCGATATTTCAGTCGCACCGCTATCCATAGTGAAAAATCAAGAAGATTAGTGTTATTATCGAGTTTCGCTGAAGGTCTCTCATCACCGGCCTACTCCCGGCTCTCTCCCGCCTCCGATCCCCTTTCCCACGCCCCTCCCATCGCCTAAACTTTCATCTCGCCCTTGGGGATAGTCACACGCTTTCGCCCGGTCCATCTTCACGCGCTGCGCTACTTACATAAACCTGCTAAACAATCCAGTTGAATTGTGGCGAGTGGGACTTTATTGTCTTGTTCTTCTTTTCCAGTTGGTCGATCAGGGCCCACAAGAGTGGCTGCTCCAGAAAGACAATTAGAGATAAGGGCGGGTATCGGATGAGGGAATGTCGCGAAACACTGGGGATTTCTCACTATGGACGGTTCGGTTGTTGCGACGATAACGCGCGCTCATCAAAAAGGCATCGCACCGCACTAGATAAATTATATGCTTACCCTTAGTTCCCTTATTCATAATATTGCATTTTGTAGCCGTGCGAGATGATTCAACAACATTGTGTCATCTCAACACTTGTAAATTGGCATTTAAAGTACAAAATAGTAAAATTTGGATTTTCTCATATTGTTACAGGTTCATTAATAGTTAATTTTAACGATAAAAAATAATATTAAGAGTGTACTTTAAGTGTTCAGAGATGAGAGTTCGTCTATTCTGTTAAATGTAACCAGAGTACATTATTTACAAAATTATGTTACACAGAAATGTGTCATGGGGCATTTCTGAATGGTGCAAATTTCATTATCAACACAATAAAATATTCCAAAATCATGAACCAAGTGTAGCTTCATTCTGATGCCTCATGACCGCCGGACGCAACGAGGCAGAAGCCTCGTCTCAGACTCGTCAGAGCTATATTTTTATACCGAGTAGAGCATGTAGAGATAACAAGACGCCGTATCGCACGCACGAGGCTTCGTCTCGATGCGTCGACGTGTGGGCTCAGTGGCGTCGTTACGGGGAGCTATGGGGGCGGTGACCGATGCTGCTATAATCCCGTACCCTAGAGTAAAAGTGAGTAAAGCGTGTGTAGTCACCGCCGTTATAGTCCCCGTGAGCGAGCCGCCGCACTGCGCCAGTGGGTTAACGTGTGCGGGAATGGTAGGGCTCGTCGTACGGCGGCGGCGCGTCCCGCGCGTACGGAGCTGCCACAGAGTACCACGGCTCGCAGCCCGCCGCCCAGCCGCCAGGTGTGCACGCCCATCCGCATCACGCGCCTAAACACTTCAACGCCAACGAGTTTAACAAGGAGTGGCCCGCCGCGTAGAGGCCTTCACACACACCTCCTACCCACATACCTCCTACCCACACACCCCGACACACACACGAACCAATAGAGTTGCCAGACCTCATGCCTCCGACCGGTACTAGCGGTTTTTTTTAGAACACGTTAAGGTAAAATAAAAAATACCTTACTCTCAAAGTCCCGATATAAGCTAGAGGACGTATTACTAAAATAAAAAGGTAACAGGAGAGGACACTATCGTCGATATATCTTATCCGGCAATACTTTGTGGTTATTCGTTTCGCCCATACTCTATAATACACATAGTTTGAGGTTCGTAGAGGTAGGTAGTGCGTTATGTAGTTACGCTGCTATTTCATGTGCAGACGTTGACCCGCCTTCTTTTACGCACTTGGATCTAGCATAGTCCCTTGACGCTTCTACGAAATATGATGTTTTTTCTATATGTAGTTGTAGTAATTTTGCTTCACCTCTCATCAAGTGCGTGCTCGAACGGTAGTTAGTTTTGACAACGGTTGCAGTACGATCGACCCCATCAATCGATTCTGTTTTAGTCGATATTATAACGACTGCAGAGAATAGGGACGCTTAGTTTTACGTTCGTTCCCCCTTTCATAAACACCACACGCGGTAATATTAATAAGTACTCCTTATTTAAGCAATCATAGTAAAATATAGTTACGTTTTTTACGGATATCACGAACTAAAATGACATTACACGTGAATATTGAATACTTTTTTATAAAATACAATGCAACAATTAATGGTATAACAAATTAAACTTATAACTTAGAATTCCAATTAAAGTCTCATTAGGCGTTCATGTAAGTCATCCTGGACTACATTAACACAAACCCACACGCGTAATTAAGCGTTATTTTTAGTTAATAAAAATAAATCGTAAAACATGCACCTATTTAGACGTTAACTCTTTGTCTACTAATTTGATAAGGTACTTCCACACTTAAAATTTTGGCACTCGACCGTCTCTGAACGCTATTTACGAATGATATTAAAACTCGATTAGGAGCCGATCACGACGACGTGACGGCTCGTTTGTGGGCTCCGACGACTTGCCCAGAAGTTTTCGCGACACCTCTTCTAAAGCTGAATGACGCTGTAATTCGCAGGCGTACAGCGATTGTACGCATTTTTTTTTTTTATTAACTTTTGCTTGTAATAATAACTATTTGGATGTGGGTTTTTTTTGTGAAACATTTATTTTACTTGAAATATTTCGAATTTTGAATTAATATTTTCCTTTCGGATTTAAACTGATTTCTTTTAATGTCGTGTATGTTCGCGGGACCGCGAGCCCCGCGGCCGCGGGCGCGCCGCTCCGCCCCGCCGCCGCGCGCGCGTGACGCACATTTGACAGACACTGTTAAACAAGGCCAATTTAGGGAAAATGACCTAAAAGAAACTTAACTTAAGCTAATAACTTGTATAAATATTTGGTATATATATCGGTATGTATGTTTAATGTTAGAATTTTGGTTATTTACCACCCACTAGACTTAGGAAAAACGGTTAGGCATGTAATGAAATAATTATGTGTTAATATTTAACAAAACATAGTGACTGAACGTGATTTTTAATATTTTTAATTATTCCCGTTTTTAAAAAGGGAACAATTCTGTATAAATATTCATAATTTTAATTTGTTTTTCTTATATGCATTTTAGTTTTTTATCGCAGTTTTTAAGTTGACACTATTATTATATGGGATTTATACTTTAATGAATTAAATTTTTATCTGCCAAATTGTTAACGAGCAAAATGATATCGTCGTATGTTAAGTAATGACGCTCAAGCATTTAGGATATAGATGTCGGTACGTAAGCCACAGCGCGTGCGCACCCCTCGCGCGGACACCACGCATATTTGTACATATATATACTTACTTGTGTGTAAAGCATAATTTTAATCGATTCTCTCGTCACATAGTTTTAAAGTTTTAATTTATGTGATTGCCAAATATTTTTAAAACTGTATAGAGCTTCGAGGGCCGCTACGGCCGTATGTTAGTCGTATCATAATATGTACCGACGCGGGCGGCCGCCGCGCGCTCGCCCCGCCCGATACAAAGTGAGTTATAATTTAAAATAACATTGTTAGATTAAATTTAATGTTAGTCCTTTACTGTACTATATCGCTCAATCGTTTGACCGATCGACTGATTAAAATTTTAGTGATAAGCTAAGCTAATTAGTCGGGTGGGGGCGGGCGCGCGCCGGCCGGCAAAGCCCCGGCAGCGTCTCGACCATTATTTGTTGTAATTATCTTAGAGTTTACGGACTACTGATAGACGCCCGACGCGCCGCGGACGGGGTTGTTCCTTTAATTTTTAATAATAGAAACGCGGCCCGCCGCGCTCGATAAGATTTGTTAATAAATGTTTTAAATAGACGAATTGTTGATGATTACATTGAATGCATAATTTGATCGTTTAGAATAGGGTTATTTAAGATCGCTCCATAAGTAAAGTATAATTTATCTATTGAGGAATATTGTGAGGTGTATAAGCAAATTTTATAAGTGACTAGCGGTCCGGGGCGAGGGGTGCGGTGTCCCAAATTTAACGGTAAAACATAGTAAAAATAAAAGCATTTTACATTGTGATTTTCATAGTTAACGCGCGTACATTTCTTATAGCTCTAATATATTAACAGACTCGACTGAGACTCAATCAGTATGTAGGGAAATGAAACTCGTACCTTAATAACAAATAATGATTTAATATTAATCGACGTCGGTGCCTGACTGCCCATTAGGTTACGTGTAGTTGTGCGCTTGTACCGCTTCGTTACTTTTCGTTCCTACGTTAGTTAGGTTAATTTGTCTCGATTCATTCCTGGCGCTCGTCGCCGCCGGCTGCACTAACCTGCCCGCTGAGTGTCGTATGTTGGTTTCAGTTCGCGTATCTTCGGTTCGCTTATTGTGTTCCAATCGTTCGGATTACTTTAATACTTACCGTAGGTTTAATATACAACCACCGATGATAAGAACTAAATTGTTCACATCTGTTTTAATATTAGGAAACGATGCCTTACAAAAAGTTAAGTGAATATAGAGATGATTTATATTATGTTATTTTCAGTGATTACGATTAGCACTAAGGTGTTAGACACGGGTTCGGCCCCGCACTCACAAACCTTCGGAACAATTAAGAACTTAGTTTGTAATGAACCAACGTGGCAATCTTCTTATTAACGTAAAGAGTATAATTTATTTAATAAAAGTATAATATGTATTAGAAATTTTAGATTTACTCAACATTAAACTTAGTGCAAATTATTGTGAAAAAAATCAATTGAAACTATTTATATGGGTTTTAATTATTATTATATAGGAGAAGAGCATTAAATATTGGATGAATTTATTAATTAAAAATAGTTAGCAAAATACAAATACGGTAAGACTCGTTAGAGGCTTGTTTGTCAAATGTGGAGTCACGCCAGTGCGGCCCGCGCTGCCCGTCTGCCGCGGCGGTGTCCGCCCGTGTTCCGCTCGCGTCACGGCCGTGTCCCGGCATGTCCCGCTCGTGTCCCGTGTCCCATGTCTCGCTGCACTCACGGATATCGTACGTACAAACCGTGAGTGCCGACACTTGCATCCTTGCATTTTAATATTACACTAAGTAATATCGACGTAAGATTACAGCTGTATCTTAAAAAGTAATATTTATGATATAATATTTTAATCATGGCTTGACTGTAGTACTGTTGCGTAGTTAACCTTTCTACTCTTGTTTGTATTACTTTATATTATAGTGTACGCGGTTTTTATATGTGTATGTTTATTCAGTAGTATATAAAGGAAACATGTTTTGGTGTAAAAGTGTATTTTGGTATAATGATAACTAACTTAGCCGCACGGTAGCGCGCGGCCGCGGGCGGGCGCGCCGCGCGCTGCCTTATTCATTAATAAACTTATTATCGTAATTGACTAATTATACAAGACCCTTAGTGTTAAAGTTAGATTAGCAGTCGACTCATTTTTAAGTTCACTTTCTACTCGTCTTATAACACTAAATCATTTGCATTTAAATGTATGTCAGACGACGCCGACGGCGCACCGTCTTAACTGTAGACTTTTCGAAACTTATTTTAAAATCAATGCAGGTATTATTAAATATAAAACCTCATATTTATAATAGAATTTAATATAATGTAATTATTGATCCCAATTAAAATAAATTGCACGGGCTTTACAGTTAATTATAACATTAATTATTATAAAACCTAGGGCAAGTTGTTATTTATTTCTGTTTTAAATAAAAAAAAATGATGTTAATTATTTTTTAACAATTTTTTTCTTATAGTGAATAAAAGTACATAATTCTCGATCGATTAGATAACAAAATTGTTAGGTGAAGTATCGACTGATGTACAATATTTAAAGTAATGTTTACTTACAACAGTACCTATATAAGTTTTAATTTACGCCGCCCAGTACGGGCGGGCCTGTATTTATACACACTTGTATTAATTTCCTAAAATGTAATTAATTGGAAGCGCGACCGCGACCGAGCCACAAACTAAGCATGTTACAATTGTAAGACTATTATCTAGATTTGTTGTAATCTTGTAATGTAAACTAGAGTTAGCTCTCGCGAGCCGATGCGGCCGACGCAGCGGACTCACTTTATGTTGGTATAAAAAGAAAAATTATGATAGACTAACACGTGCGTCCTTGTTGTTTCTTTTTACGACGATTACCTAATGATAATTAGTTAATTACGGTTTTAATTATTAATTTTAACCGAAGCACTAAAGTAAGACGAGAAGCTTGTACGCGATGATTTAATTCATGTAATAAGTGCTATCACACGACATAACACTGAGGTCTTTCGGAGTAGAAGTTATGCATTATTCATATTAGGTATTTTGGGTATATATATTTAGTGTTAGATTTAACTGGTAACATAAGTATGTAGTTTATAATGTAATGGAAAAAATAAACAGTTTTGTCGTAGTTTCCTATTATTAAGCTTCTTCTATCTTAATGGATTAAGTAATACTACTGGTTGATTAATAAAAATATTAATATTACCACTGCAAATATTTGAGATATCTTATGATGGAATATATATCTACTTTAAGGACATTATAAATCGTAGATAATTAAAAGAAATCAAAAATTTAAAAATAACACTGGCATTTTTAATGTTCGTCACACCCCCTTGCTCCCGTAGAGTTAGCATCCTGACAGTGGAGAGACATTATCATAATTTTTGTTTTTATATTTTTACATAAACGAATATCCATAATAGTCTTACACGAACTGCAATAATACTTGACACGTTCAGTCACATGGAACGATAGCAAGGCCGTTTCCATTAATTATATTGACATATTATTTATATTTTTTTTGAGCTACTACACTACACTTGGTAATGTATAATTGCACTATATACTATTTTATAGTCCTCTCTTCTATTCACCAGACTTTCTTATTAGAGTGGCACTCGATTTTCATTTCTTCTTCTCAAGCTTTTCGGTTTCCACATTTTCATATTTATGACCAAAAATGAAAATAAATAATTTACTTTCATAAATCACAATCAAACATTTTTCATAAGGCTTTCTAAATTTCGACCACATTTTAAAATCGAATTGCTTTAGTTTATTTAAATATTTATTTTGCATATTCCATCGACCATCTGGACGTTACCTCTCAAGTAATACTCAACTTATCACCAATATCTATTATGGTAAATTGACTAGTTGTGTACGGCAGAAGGAGACGGCGTGGGCAGTAACGCTGGCAGTCCAAAGTACGTCAATGTGCCACAGATGTGTGACGCCATAGGAACGCCTCCCCAGGTTCAAATTTAGTCTATATAAAACACAAGTGTTATTTATAAACGAGTATCGCACCTTGGTTTCATATTTTTTAACGACGAATATAAAATGTATGACACTCTATACACTATACTCGGGGTATATATGGACAGAGTTAAGCAATAATATGTCAATCATTACACTATTGCAATTCTAATTTGAAATGTATTGATAGTAAGTTAAAAGTTTTATTTCGGATGTCACGTTAAATGCGGTTGACGTCTTTTTGCTTATTTCTACCCGTGTAATAAACGTAACGAATAGAGGAGGAGTGGAGTGAGTAGGTGCCCACAAGATGGACTGATAATCTAAAGGTCGCCGGAAAAAGCTGGACTAGGATAGCACAAAACAGGCCCCTGTGACGATCTGGAGGAGGCCATTCTGCAGTCGACATTTTTCGGCTGATGCAGCTCGTTTATCAATAACACTGAATAAGTTTCCTATGGGAATAGAAACAGTAATATAAGCCGGGTACTCATGCGAGCAACCGATGATACAGTACCGAGGTTCTAGTGTGTATACAATGTCCAGGAGAACAATAACCGTACCGACGTTTATTTTGCGAGCGCTTTTATACTGCGGAAAAAACCTACACCAACTAGTAAGAGTTAGTGCACTGCTCGTTACTGAGTACCCAGCTGTTACACTTCCAGATAGTAGGATAATATACTCTATATTATCCAAGTATCTGCTGGTGTAATCCTCAATCAAATTAACCCTTCTTTCGACGTAGGAGGTCCCTTTAAAGATGGGCAGTATCAGGGCTCAAAACCGTTTCGCTAAATATGGGTTGGATTAAAAATAATCCGACTTTCTAAAACTGATTAGGTACTCTTTAGGATTTCTTGCGATATTTTCCATATTGTCAGCAAGGAATAATCAGTAGTCAAGTTGTGATGTGCATTCGCGCATTGATATCCGGAAGCCGAGATCAGGGACTTCATTTATACAAATAATACAGAGTCCAATAACGGAATAATGTGATAAATGCACTTCAAAAAAATTTGATTAATGATTCGGTATTTTAAAATTAATAGTTTCCACTATAAAATAACGCGAGACATAGTAAGACTTATTAAAAATTAAATTTTTAACTTAATCACCATTTGTTGGTGACATATTGGTGAGAGAAACTACCAGGTCATATACAAAAGTATAACACTTGTGTATAATCAACAAAAATAACAGTGTCGAAATAACAGATTAGGTTCGTCTTGGGATATTGAACATAAACGAGAAGTGTTGTGGCAGGCCTAGTATTAGGTGCGTAGTCGTAGACATATTTTGTTTTTTTTTTATAAATCATAATTTAAAGACAATAAGATCAATCAAAAGTCAAATCAAGTGTCATCTTTCACCTCTTAACTTCATTCGAGTACTGAATGATTCAAGTACGGAATGCTTTTAAATACAGTTCAATAATAACATGCATTTGTGGATAAACATGAGTAATAAGTTCTCATTATAAAATTAAACAGGTCCAAATGATCTACTGCGGAGGTATGCTCTCGCCACAGCCGTCGTTCTGTAACGTGTCTGACATATCGGCGTCCGTTTCAGGTTCATAATTTCTCTACATCAACAATCTTGTAGTAGCCATTGTCCGTTCAAGTAACAATTCATTTTTTTTAGTTCATGTATGTTTCGTTTAAGTATGTACTCCTGGTACCTTGAGTTGGATAAATCTAATTTTATTTGAATTGAATATTTGAATGTTAGCTTACCAAGAACTATATAATAGTTCGTAAATAGGAATACTTAATTACTATAGAAATAGTCATTCACACCACACATATAAAGAAAATTATTAATTGTTTGTAGGTTTGTACATTTTCGTTTAGAATCGTAATTGGTTATGGGATTAGTAATTATTTATTAGAACACATATATAAGACTTAAAATAACTGATCTTAGGGTTGGGGTACATATTGTTTGATTTGTGATCCATTTATCAACAGTAGGTTATTTGTGATAGGAGTACTTTCTTAATTGATATATTGATCTAATTCGAGCTTTTGTGTACCCTGAACCTAAAACCAGAGTAAGTATTTACTAAAATGACCTGTCTAACGGTGAGTGGAAAGTGGTGCGTGGTGCGGTAAGTTTCATATTATTATTATTATTTTCTATCTGCAATCCAAATTATTCCAAAAGTTCCCAATCACATTTATATAAAAGAATGCTTTGAAACATTGCTAACAATATTTTTTCTGATAAGTAAAATAATAACGTCAAGATATGTTCCCCAGGTGATGACTATGAGTACACCGGTGGTTCTGGCGACGGCTACCAGCGGTCATCTAAACGCAGCTACCATGGCTCATCATCAGGCGGCACTGCCTCTGCATCTTCTTACCATCCCTATAGGCGTTAACGAGTGATTTCGCGCTCGCGGCGAGCCTCCACGCGACGCATGCAAGCCTGGTAACTTTGTTACGCTATACTCCAATGTTTGTTATTCTACGGAGCATACTTGATAAGTTCTTTGAGTATTTTTTATCAGTAAGGTATTTTAGGTATCATATTTTGTCCTCCTGTAGTATCTTTGTAATCATTTATTACACAATTTTACTGTTAAGCGATGTAGTTAAACTGATGTCGTTTTTAGTAATATGATGTGATTGCATTTGAACGAAATATTTACGTTCATACGTTTTATTGATATAATTGTGAATCTATCGAGTAATATTCCATTGACAAAACTTCGTTTATGACAAACATTGTTGTTCACTTGTAAAATATTATATTTCTTTTTCTATGAACGCAATCATTGAGTTTGTAAATGTTTTTTTTATCGGAGATCAATCTATAAGGAGTGGTAGGTCAAATTATTCGGATTACATTTTTTGATATCGTTTACATTATAACGTGATATACCTACCTACTGTGAAAGATTATCAGGCATTCACCGACTATATTTTTTTTACCCGACTGACTGCCACAAAAATTTGGGTAATGTTTTTAATTCTCAATGTTACTGAATTTGTTATTAATTAGTGATTCCTTATAGATTCGTCTCCGCGGTAAGGTAGAATAGATTTTTCTTTCTTTTGGACATAATTTGTGTAGTGTGGAACAATTGGATGTTTCCATCCAGTGATAGTTCTTTTATCTGAAATTTTTAGTTTTTTAATCAATCTCAAAACCCATAGAACTAATGAAACCTTTCAAAACACTTGTTTTTTTTTTTGATTTTGTTATGAGGGCTAGGATTGAGATTTTTGTATCCAATTGTCCGAGTATGTATTTGAGCTATATTCCTCTACAGGTTGGGAATACTTTTTAACAGATATATTTTATTATAGAGCTGTCATAGTAATTGAATAATAGTGCAACCATTTTGTCAGCGAATACAATCGCGCCCAAAATTGATGCATCTTTTGAGTTTTATACGAAAATATCAGATATGAACTAGTTCTGGGCCTAAATGTAACATTTTATACCACCGCAAGCGCTGTCTACGTTATCTGAAATTTTCCACTTGTACTAGATACTAAATTAAATTGACTTATTTTTTTAATATATACTACTAGTTAGGTAGGAAACCATAGATTATGGTTGATAAATTATCTGCGACTGTTAAACACTTGCAAATTAAAACATATACTTTTATAAATCATGTACATGGAATAGTAATTAATAAAGTACCTAAGTGAAAGGCATTTATGACGAGATTTGAATATTTCTCTCATGTGTACATGTCACATATATGAAACTTTGGTTGGATGAAATAATTTTACAAAATTCTGTGAATGGTTTCAGTTGACTGCGCCGACGCTGCTTCTGAATTATTTCAGCTGCGTTTGTGTACAATTTTCTCTTTTGACATGTGTATTTTTGTTTAGCTGAATAAAAATACTGATAACTATAAGTTTTATTTTAAATTTACTTACGAGACTGGCTAGTTAACCCCACTATTTGTTTCTGTTCGCTGTAATAATGCCTAATTCGATTACAGGTATTACAATTAATAGACGGTTCGATTTTTTATAATATTCTTTTTTTATTTTTGAATCTTTTTAAATTACATTTTATAGCGCGAGTAGGTAGGCCTTGTTAATAATATTTAAATAATGTACTGATAAAATTTAATGACATTGGGTAAGTACAATCGAAAATAGATCAAAGTTAAAATGTATGTAATTAAAATTAATGTTTATAATTTTTAACGATGTAATATATCATAGAGTTTAATGTACATTAATAATGTAATAAATCGTTTAAAGATCTCCACGGACAGGTCAATTAAGAAATTGCGTCTAGATTACTATCTAATATTTCAATATTAGGCAATTAAATTAAGAGGTTATGATACTTTTAGCACACGAATTATAATTATAGTTAATTAGCATTTCTTTACTCTGGACCATAGAGTTAATTTAGCCACCTACACATTACATCTAAGTAACCTATTTTGCTTAGATTTTTATATAAAAAAGTGTTCTTTATTATATATATTAGTGTTACGGAAAATTCTTATGTAGTGAATCGTCCAAATAAATTGTGTAAATTTAATTTTCACATTATTTCATTACGACAAGGCTTACACTAGGATAATTATAATCTTAACCAATGGACAGACAAATTGCATTTGACATACATGAATGTTATAATTATTAACGTTTACACGTTTAATTCCTTAATTATAAAAGCGATAACGGATGTGCATTATATTTTAATTGTTATTGAACACACATTAAGTGCAAAAATGTTTATAACTATACGGGGTCGTGCTGGTGGTCAAAGCAGTTCGGGTAAGGCACGCGGATAGAGGAGTGGAATATACACATCATAATTATAGAAATTGACTGACTTGTTCCTCGCGCGTTAGTAAAAGGCCACATACGAGTGGGAATTTTATCACTAGTTTACAGCATTATGCCTGTTTTAGGAAAGATAAGCTAGGCAGAGATAGTAATGGTGAAACGGACCTGTAGTACGTAAAAAATTAAAGTAGGTTAGACTATTTAAAACTTAGAACACATAAATAACAATAAATATTTTTATAAAAGTAGCTAACAAAACAAATTTCAAGGTTTCTAATTCTTAAAATTTTTTGATATATGGGTTGACTACATACTTTGTAATCTATAGTGCCACAAGGATCTTTTAACCTATGGATGACATTGACAGAAGGGCGTTGGTGTGAAAGTAGGGTTACCATTTAATTTTATTTTTTTTCTACTTCCAAAGAGATATTTCAACAGGCGGCTCCGCACGGGTACTAATTAAAAAGAAAACCTTGGATAAATTTGAAGGCAAAGGGCAACTCTGCGAGTTCATGTTAGTTCCGATTTTGTCCGCGGGCCAGAGGGATCCTTGTGTGACTATACGTTATTTTACATCTCTACTCATGTCATCATATATGGGTGTGTTAAAAATCTTCGCATTGATCTGTGACTTTGTGTTTATAAAATTGGATACAAGCGGAATCATTATAATAACATTCAAGTAAGTTTGATTTTAATAATCACACATCTAATAATTATTTTACAGCAGATAAATAGAATATAGATAAATGTAATATGAATGAAAGACCTAAATGGTGAACATATACATGCAGATTTCATTATAATGTAAAAAGGTAATTTTACAATCTATTTACTTCTGATCCTTTAAAAAAACGAAAGTAAATCGCCAGCTAGACGTCCTGTGCCACATGCCAGCGGCCGAAGACGCCCACTTTTATCGCAGCGCAATTTTATAGATTTAACTCAAAAATCTATGTCATAGAGAGCATTAAAATGTACTCTCTATCTGGTAAATATTAAAACAGCGGCGTTATTATTATAGAATTAAGAAATACGATACTTTGGTCTCTTTAACTTTCCCTCCCTCGTCTCGCGCCGCTCGGTTCTGAAGGGACGTGATTAGTTTCCCACAAAATTGATTTTTTGAGATAAGTCACTACTGTTCTGAAGGTGCGATATCGTTGACGGCGTCCATCCGCGGGCATGTCGTGCGGTCATGCTGCCTACATAGTCTGTAGCAGCCATTATACAATTTAAAGAATGTTTTAATTAGTGCACTATACTCCAATCCATTTTCAGATGTTAATTCAATCAGAAATCCTTTCTACATCCCACGCGTGTTTCTAACAATCTTTGAGTCGCTTGTTACATGCAGACGTCTTGAAAGCAATGATAATCTTAAAATGACTGAATAAGCTTATAATACCTAACACTTAAGCTTTGTAAATTATAATTTTCGCTTTGACAATTCAAACCCTGCCAGGTAGTACATTGTTTATTCCTCGGTAAATTAAATTTGATGAATAAATATCATTAAATGATATATATTTATCAAATTTAATTCACCTAAACTTTGTTATAATCGAAATTTTAAAACGACAAATGTTTGCTTCAAACACAAAGTAACATTTTCAGACATAGACATTCTTTTACGTTTTTATCAAGTAATATAGTTACTTATTTAATATGTTCGGTGCATTTCCGCCGAACATCTTACTATAGAATATTGGGGTGACGCAATGTCTAATACGTAGTAAAATAAGTAATCAATTTATGTGGCGGCGCTTCCGAAGGTTTACAGTGGGTAATGCTAATAATAACCAGTAGCTACCAACAATTATGTTTATTGCGAGATTGTTCTTAGAAGGTCTGGTGGCAAAGCGCATCGCTTTGTGATCACGAGGTCCTGGGTTCAAATCCTAGGTCGGACAAATGTAGATTTTCTAACGAAAAATTCCCAGTATGATATGATATAACTTATTTCATGAGAGAGACTACATTACTTATTTCATGAAAATAAGCTATATTACCTACAGATGGACAGCTTCATGTGTTACCCTACGTTCACACGGGCGCTTATTAAGTATCAACGCTACTAAGTAAAGCGCCCGAGTGAAATAAATGGCAAACCGTAAATTTTTTTAAAGCGCTGTACATTGAAAAAGCGAACGTCTAACGTTCTGGTAGGTATTGAAATTTTGATTTGAACTTATAGGGATTAAACAGCTATAGTCTCCGTCGGTATTTCCATTTTGATATCAACGAGAGAATGTCAAAATAAATGAGATTATACATTTCACATTCTCAAAAATCTAGCTCTTTTTCGTAAAATCTGGCAGGGCTGGTATGGGCCTGGTGACTGACATAGTCGGTCGCACTTGGGCCGTGTCTCATGGCGTGTCTGCGGAGAGTCGTCGCGCGGCGCAATTGGCGCAGTCGCAGGCGCGCGGCGACGCGTCGCCGGGGAGGTGCGCGTTCGCCGCTCGGTAACACAGCTCGCGGTAGCGGGCGCAGCCTGTAATGTAGACAGTATACGGATGAGAATACTATCAATACGAGCAATGGATATATTTAATGAGGCAAGTATGCTGTAAGTAGTTCTAGTAAATGTGGTTAAATTGAGACTCGGGACACCACAAGGCCGAATGTATTGTATGTATTAATTCTACCTGCGTTCCCAGTGGTGAGATTTATAGGAGATTCAATGATTGTGAACACTAATGTTGCATTAAGGCAGACTCAGTTGGCGAGTCAATGCCCACCATTAAAAATGAAATACGACGATGAAATGAAAGGGGTAAAGTAAGTATTGCACACAGTCGTCAATCGCAACGGCTGACTTGCCTGAAGGGATCGGGAGTACAGACGTTATGTCATATGGTCTCACATAGTGAGTCGATGTGAACAGCGTCGCGCAACGGGCGACTGATCTAGCGGGCCGTGAGGTCAGCTGTTGTGTCAAATGGACACACATACCGAGTCGATGCGCACAGCCGTTGTGTGTGTGTGAATGATCTACGCTGTTGGCTGCGGGGCCTTTACAGCTTCACCGGACAAGACCGTTCTGTAACGACTGACTCGCGTGACCGTTAGCTCACGCAGTTGACACACAAGTGCGAAACTTGTGCCAATAGGTATCGGCCGCCACACGAAAATACTTAGGTACCCAATTTGGGTTCTGACAAGTTTCTATAAAAAAAAATGATATGGATGTGACTGGTGGATTGTTTCATTTCTAAATAAAAATGCGCCTCAATACAAGAACATAAGGTAAAAAAGGCAAAATGTAACTAACCCGTAGGGGGTAAAGCAAGTCGCGTGTCAGCAGCGAAACCTCGCTGCGCTAGTCGGTCGAGGAGAGTCGACGCCGACCATCACCGCTCGCTGTTGTGCTCCACGCCTGCAAATTGACATGACTACACTTAAGGAGCTGCATACGAACGATACGTACCTACTTAGATACTTAGCTTCGTTTAGTACGAAAATAGGAGGAATAATCCACATCAAAATATACCCCGATGCCTGGTATTTAGGTCGGGCTAGAGCGTGAGTTATCTCTAGTGTTGTAAAAATGAGCGCTGAAGTCGAGCGTATAGCGCTGAGTCGACGCTTACGAGCGTTGAAGCACGTAGAAGACGCGAGCGTTTTTACAACACTAGTTGTCTACCCTTACCTTAGCCAGTCGCAATGTACTTCGCTATAATGACGTGTAAGTAGGGATATGAAATTAGCTCGAAAAGGGTTGACGTCTGGTAGGCGTACGAACGACAGACAATAGCAAAGCACCAATTAATGAATCGCCATTAGAGACCGCCAGCGCAAAAACCTGTTGCACAGTTGATCAGTAAGTAAGAACAGATTTCACTTTGCAAGTCGTAGATATTTATCTAACGCATATCCTTGACGAGTTGTGGTTATTTTGCCGGCAAACAATTTAAAAGAACCAGCAAAATAATATACATAAGTTCTACCTACTTTTCTACTTAGGTGTTCAAGATTTTACGTTTCAAACTTGCAATAAGTGATTGTTAATAGGCTATGATCACGATTTGCGAAGTGCTGCTGTAAAATGGATAAAAGCAAATCTGCGTGATTGATAAAGGCTTTGACTCTGTAAACCCGCAGGTTGGTAAGTACCTTCGCTAGCAGCGGGCGAGTGGCCTCCGGACCTGTCCTCCGCACGAGGTGTCGTCGACCCCTCCGAATGCTCCTGAAATAGCAGAGCAGGAAAGGGCCTTTATCGTCGAATTTCGTTTGCAGGGAAGTCTTTGATTTACGTAGGCTAGGTATGAATCAATGGGGTATCAAGCACATTAAACAAGCTGCCACGTTGACACTTCCATTAAGTACTAGCCTAGTAAGTACCTACGAGCCAATTATTTTAACGTCGACAAAGCTTTGTGTTGCCCAGAATCCAAAAAATAAACAGTTATATTTATAGAATTAAGCGCCTGATAAGAAAATATTTCAGTAAGTAAATACCGCCTAATAAAACAAAACTTTCAAATTGTAAGCTTCAGCATCGCAACCTCGGTGTCACAAATTGAATGATTTCACACGGGTCGTTTCCGGGCACTCGTGGCGCGGCCCCGATACTCGTAAGCTTTATCATTAAAAGTGGGGTGAAACGGATAAGTAAGCGTTTCACAAGCGGGGACCTTGGCCAGCAGGGCTACCACAGGCGGCAACACTTCTCGCTCGGGACAAAATTTAGAAAGTAACACCGTCATGGTTATATTCTCGAAGCGGGGAGGCAGCGATGTAATGTGTACATTCACTTTTCGCCGACGTTATTAGATCCCATGTAATAGGGGGCAAGCCTACTGCTATATATCGGGCATAGTTTCGGACTTTGGACTGATACTGGGAATTTTTCCATAAAAAGAAACTATATTTGTCTGACCTAGAATTTGAACCCAGGACCTCGTGATGGCGAAGCGCATACTAAACCAACGAGGTTATTAGTTATCCCTTTTGTGTGTGTAAATGATCTACGTTGTTAGCCGAGGGGCCTATACAGGATCTTTAGGCATAGGGCGAGCATGAACTACGCTGTAACCGTATGGACAAGGGGGCAACTAATTTAAGGACTCCTTAAGGAGGAACGGCCCCTGCTTGGGTTGTCGCTATGGTCGAAGGAGTATACTAAGTGCCTGGCTGTGGTACTCTGCACCGGCTGGCAGAAAAGTAATTCTTCGAGATCTCCGGTGAAATCGGTGTCAGTCTAATCCTGTATGTGGTATCTGTATCCAAAAGAAGGGAAGTAAGGCCACCGGCAGAATCTGTAAGAATATTTAGCGGTTTAGTGTCTAGGTCAAAATAGTCTTCTCAATAGGTAGGTACGGAAAACAAATGACATACACATTTATTGTGTCAAACTTTTGTCACGGCGCGCCATGTTAGCACACCGGCACCACACCTATATTTCCCAACCGAGGGTGGCAGAGGTGTACAGTACACCTCTGGTACACCCACTTTTCGCGGACGATGTTAGGTTCCATCTAATAGGGAGCGAGCGAATTGCCATGTACCCGGCACAATTCCAGACTGACACCGGGTATTTTTTGCTAAAAAAACTATTTGTCCGATCTAGGTTCTGAACCCAGGACCTTGTGATTGCAAAGCGTTTATTCGCCGATAGACCAATGAGGCATGTTAGCACATAAGAAAAAAACAGTTATCTCACGTCTAGGGCGACAAAATTCGTGACATCTCTTGTCGCATCGCCTGTGCTAGCCCTGCAGCGGTGGTCTTAAGTAACACCCGGCCTTGTTACCGCAGGTTTGCGAAGCTATTTTTAAAAAACCTCTATATATTTTCATTGACCTGTAAATGTCTGTCGATCAAACAAAGATTTCGAGAGGAGTTTCAATTTCTTTTTGGTAGAGTTTGCTTGTTGTTATATTTCATCACAGCTAGGGCGCCATGAGATTTTAGTTGAACACTAAAATAATTGAACGCTGTAGACCGACAGCTCCGGGTAGGCGGTTGACTCAGTTTTGCGTAATTTTGTTAGTAGATAAAATTCGGGCCCGACTTTTTTCTTCCAATGCATGGCATTAGCCTCCTCCCAGTCGCAGCCAGGGCTTTCCTGTGATCTCTTCTAGATAACCAACCCTTACTTATCTACTTTTGTTAATATGTATAAGAATATGTGCCGCCTTCATATGGATACAAAATATTAATGTCGTTATACATGATATAATCCTATTTTTCATCAAATTTCCTTACAAATATATTGTATAAAATAAATGAGTCTATGACTACCTAATTATTCAGATAAAACATTGTATAGGTACATATTAAATAAATCATGTCTCAATGATATAGGTGGGTACAATGCGAACATGTATTATTTTTGATAATACCTATCTATCGAACCAAACATTATGTTCACAAAATAGTTACTGAACTCGAAGTGAGAATGCTCGGAATATTAAGTAGTTAGGTAGAGAATAGTGTTCCGATATGGCTTGATTGCCCTCGGGTAGTACGCTCTGAATCATAATTGGTTTCCTTAACATTGTTAACAAAGCGATCGGCGATATCGCACGAATGGACGGTGGGAAATGGTAGGCAATTAACACTGATGGAAAATTTGCGCAGATAGGCGGAGAAATGTTTCGTGAAACTTAACGAAATCGCATTTGAAGTGTTTTGCTTCTTGATGGATATGGTAGAGAGAATAAGATACCTACCCGCTTCTCTTTTACCACAAGGGCACCTGGAGCACGAGCCCTGGTCCCACCCTGGTAGGGTGAGATGGTAATAAATAAATGGTGATCTAGTAGCTGTTTATCTTTTAAAGTAAAATATTGTTTTTATTTCTACGCAACAAGAGCGTGCTCGTCGCGACCCCTGCCAGTCATTATGGCTGCAATCTTGGACCGAAGACGTACTGCAGTGCGGGCTAGGGCGTCCCCCCGAGGCGACGCGTACCGGCCCGCCCCCGTCGGTACGAATATAGGTGGAAGCGGCGATGGGGGCCGCCAACCATCACGCCGGGCCCGAACTGGCGAGTCGTGGGGTGCAGAGTGCCGAATAGGCACTTGAAATATAAGGGGTGGTATGGAAGATAAGATGCATGAGGTGATTGATGTGATGAAAGAGAGACGCCTGGATGCTCTGTGTGTAACAGAGACTAAGCGAAGGGGCAGTGAAACCTGTGATCTTCCTGATGGCACGATGGTTCTGTGGTCTGGGGTACCGCAGGGCAGTCATGCCAGCATGGGAGTGGGTATCTTGCTGTCTCATCGCCTGGCCTCTGGAGTGAAAGATTATGGCATGTACGATGCAAGACTTCTCTGGGTCTGTTTAAAACTGGGTGTCATTAAAGTATTTTTGGTCGCAGCATATGCTCCCGTGAGCTCGTCGACACCCCAGGACCTTGAGAAGTTATGGGATGATGTCAGAAATGTTCTGGATCTGGCTGAGGCTAATGAAAAGGTGTTTTTGTGCGGCGATCTGAACGGATGGGTGGGAACCAGGTGGCAAACTTGCGACGCTGCTCTGGGTCCTTATGGTGATAAGAGAGTGAATGATACAGGTAAGCTCATTGTGTTTGGAAAGGGGCCTCCTTGTGTCTAATACGATATTCCAACATCAGGATTCACATATCAAATCTATCATGCTTTTTTGTTCATTCCTACTCCACGTGTACGGAGTAGGAATGAACAAAAAAGCATGATAGATTTGATCCTGGTACATAACCGTCTCCGAAGCAAACTCCAAAATACACGTGCGTATAGAAGCCCCACTCTTGAATCAGACCACTATCTCGTAGTTGCGCGGTTTAGTGGTCTGTTCAGGAAGTGGAGGCGCTGGCGAGAGCGTATCCCCTTCGGAGACCTTGAAAGAATAAAGGTTGAAAAGTTGCAAGAAGAATGTATGAAGACACAGTCCGGGACAAGCTTTTGGCAGTAGGTTCTTCGGACTCAAATGTAGATGAATGCTGGAATAGCCTGAAAGAGAATTTAGTAGATTCCGCGAAAGAAGTATGTGGTTGCTCAAAGAAGCATAGTACAGCAAAAGGTGATGCATGGTGGGATGCGGAGTTGCAAAGCTCCGTAGAAAGTAAGAAGAAAGCATGGCAGGACTATGTTTCTTCTCTGAACCTGAATGCCAGTATGACAGAGATGAAGAAAGAAATATACCGGCAATGCAAGAATGCCACCAAAACCTTCGGATCTGGAGAAGGCGTTTAATAGAGTTGTACGAAAGAGACTTTGGGACATTTTGCCTGAGTATGGTATAAATGGCACTCTGCTGCGGGCCGTCCAGTCCACCTATGTGGACTTCAAGGCATGCGTATAGGTGCGTGGTAACATGTCACCCTGGTTTGACGTTAAAATCGGCGTCAAGCAGGGTTGCGTGTTGTCTGCTAGACTGTTTATAATATATTTGGATAAAAGTCTTCAAAGACTCAAAGCGATGAATAAAGGTATACAAATGAGTGATCTAGTGGTAAATTATCTACCTACTATATACAGATGACGCGGTTTTGATAGCGCCAACAGCCACTGATCTGCAATCACTAGTCACAGTTATGAAAGACGACTGCATGAAAAGTGGCATGAATGTGAAGAAAACCAAAATTATGGTTTTTGAACGGGAAGAAACCAGAACGAATGCAAGGATTGTGGTTGGGAACGATGTGCTGGAGCAAGTGAATGAGTTTGTATATCTTGGATGCGCATTCAGTAAAAATGGAAAATATGTATTTTCCTTCGCTGACGTAAAGAGAAGAGTGAGTGCAGGGAACAGAGTGAATGGCGCGATGGGAAAGCTACTTGGGAGCCGGCACTTAAGCCGAAAGGCGCAGCTGGCCATACATAATGGAGTGCTTGTCCCAACGCTGTTCTATGGCAGCGAGAGCTGGGTATGTAAGAAGGAGAATGAAAGTAGGATAAATGCGGTGGAAATGCGAGCTCTGCGGAAGATGTGCGGATTGAAGCTGACCGACCGTATTCGCAACAGCGTAGTAAGAAAGCAAATAGGTATGAAAGAGAGTATTGGTGTAAAGATGACAAAGAGTATGCTCCGTTGGTTCGGGCATATAGAAAGAATGTCAGAAGAAAGAATGACAAAGCATATACACAATGCGAAAGTGGAAGGGTGTAGGTACCGAGGAAGACCTAGACTATCTTACCTAGACCAAATAGACTGGGTCCTATCTGAAGGACAAGTTAGGAGTCTCCGTAACCGGCGAGCGTGTATGAGACGAACTATGAGAGTAGAGGAAGCCCGAGGTATGTAAGAAAAGAGCCTGTTGGAACTTTGTACTCTCTGCCTACCCCGCAAGGGATCTGGCGTGATGATATAGATAGATATATAGATAGCAATCTATAATTCTGTAAGCATGTTTTATTTGCAAATCTAGTACCTATTTAAAACATATTTAAGACATTGTTTAAAATACATACTTAAAACAGTCGAAAGTACTGTTTAAAACATGTTTTAAATACGGTGCTTTAAACAAAATGGATTTTTTTTGTAACAACTCAGATTTAACCCCAATTCTCGAAACAGATTACAGGTTATCAATTGTAAGCAATAAATTAAATAAATAAACGTTAATCTAGTCTTTTTTTAATTAACGTTCGAGGAACTTTAATACTATCTGGAATGCGTATATAAATAATACTACGACACAAATATTAGGATCTGAAAATGTACTTTATAACTAACATGATACAGTTCATATTTGTTTAATTAATCAAAAGGAGAAAAACGATCCAAGCGAGACACGACGATAGGGGGAGTTCGACCCTTTCATGCAATTGCCAGTACAAAATTTAAATAATAGAGTCGTAGTTTTCTGTTCTTCAATTACCTGTTAGTAAAACATTTTTGCGTACGTTGACTTAACATAAAATGTATATGTAATAGACGTCTTTGTCTTATACCAAGATTCATATAATATTTAATTTCTATTTACTTCTATCCCTTTTATTTCATAATAGTACTTAATCGATGGTAGTAACTAGCAAATTTTACATGGCAACACTCTAAAAACAATATGGCCGATATACTTTCGCATTGAAGCCGAATTTCGGCTTGATTCTATATATTTTTTGCCGTTTTTGCCGTGAAATCACTCATTAAAAAATGGTTTAAAACTCGCTGTGTCAAAGGTGTGTAAAACTGGTTGTGGAATTTCAGATTTTAGGGAAGAATTTTGATTTTGTTTTCTAATACGTGTAGGGTGACTATAACGACAATATTTTAAGAACAGGGATATGGAAATCTTATCTGGTTATTTAAGCGTAAGCCTTTTGCATTCGTGCTGTATCTCTACAAACTATTATGGAATGTCGTCTCTGTATAGATTGTCTGTAAATGTAAAGATAAAATAAATTGTAAGTTCACAATCCCATGCATTGTTGACTTGGCACTTGGGTGAGCCTGAGCTTTTGAGTTTTTGGCATAAGAAAGTGAAAAGAACACGCTTTAAATTTCGGACCACAGAAGACAAACATTATAGGCAACTACCACTTAGTACGTATTATTGTTTCCTTGCCAGGTTTCCGAGTGATGAGAATCTCTGTTAATGGTGGCTTGAACACTGTAGTTTAGAGTTGTTGAACTGATAAGTCCGACGACATACGTTTACATAAAATTATAATTCATCAGTGTTTAATCTGTTAAATAAATCTATAAATTCATATTAAGTCTTTTTACTGTAGACAAGCTGAGTTTCGTTTTCATTTTTGCACGTTGCACGCATGCACTCTTGTCCGGTGAAGCTGTAAAGGCCCCGCTGCCAACAGCGTAGATCATTCACACACACACACAAAGCTAAACAAATTAAGAAAATGAGCTTAACAAAATAGAACATATACAAACAAAATTACAGTTTTAATTTTTTTTTATTGTACAGCGTAAGGTCGGAAATATAAAACATAATATATTAAGATATATGTGTAGTTAGAGGCAAGATCCGGTCCTGAAAGTTTAGCCATTAGCCTTTAATGCTCTCGGATATATTTTGTGAGATACCTTTGTAGATTTCTTTGTTGTTTATGTGTGTTACTTACTGCTTCTCCTGGTTTCCTGGTTTTGTTCCTGTATTATTGTGTTAAACTTTGAGCCCTCTCCTATGGGGGATGCATTGTTTGTTGCGGTAAATTTTGTAACTTAAGCATTTTATTGATAGATATCAAATATATTTAATCGTAATCAATTTACTTTAATATTTTTGGTAGAAATGTTTAAATAAACATTTCTTCAGTTACCATATTTATATATTTTATATACCTAATTTGATAAAATAATTATCCTAGACTAGCAGTTTCCCGCGACTTCGTACCAGGTCAACAACAGCGCCACCTACTGGGTCTATAGTATATAGCCTATATTACTTTTGGATAAGGTAGCTTTCTAATGGTAAAAGAATTTTTGAAATCAGTCCAGTAGTTTTTGAGTTTATTCGTTACAAACATACAAAAATACAAATCTTGCCTCCTTATAATATTAGTATAGATAGGTATTGTTAATAAAACTCTTGGTCAATTTAACACCATTGGTTTTAAATAAGTTAGTAGATTAAATAATAAATTTCACCCCCGACATAATTAAATAAATTTTATTTAAGCCCATCATCATCATCATCTCAGCCTATACTTGTCCACTGCTAAACATAGGCCTCTCCAATCGCTTTCCAGCGTAACCGGTCCGATGCCACCTGCATCCAACGACTTCCTGCGATTTTCACAAGATCGTCGGTCCATCTGGCAGATGGTCGTCCCACGCTGCGCTTGCCAATACGTGGTCTCCACTCTAGAATCTTTCTGCCCCAACGCCCGTCCGATCTTCGCGCTATGTGGCCCGCCCATTGCCACTTCAGCTTGCTAATCTTAAGGGCTATGTCGGTGACCTTGGTTCTTCTACGAATCTCCTCATTCCTGATTCGATCACGTAGAGAAACGCCGAGCATAGCTCTCTCCATAGCTCGCTGAGCAACTCTGAGCTTTTTTATGAGACCTATAGTAAGAGACCACGTCTCTGACCCATATATCATCACTGGTAACAGACATTGACTGAAAACTTTAGTCTTAAGGCACTGAGGTATTTTGGATGAGAAGATATTGCGCAGTTTCCCGAACGCTGCCCAGCCGAGTTGGATTTGTCGATTGACCTCTCTCTCAAAGTTGGACCTACCTAACCGGACTACCTGTCCCAGGTAAATGTATTCGTCGACAACTTCAAGAGTAGAGTTCCCAACGGTGAGTGCGGTGGGTACGACATGGACGATAGACATTATTTTGGTTTTGTCAATGTTCATTTTAAGACCCACTTGTTGAGATACTCTGTTGAGGTCGCCGAGCATTCGTCCTAGATCTTCCAGCGACTCCGCCATGACCAAAATGTCGTCGGCAAATTGAAGGTGAGTGATGTATTCGCCATTGATGTTGATGCCAAGTCCTCGTCGTTCCAAGAGCTTGAAGGCGTCCTCTATGGTGGTCGTAAACAGTTTCGGAGAAATGACGTCTCTCTGTCTTACTCCTCTTTTTATGGAGATCGCCTTTGTGCACTGCCCTTGTACTCAGACTGACATGGTGGCTTTATTATACAAGCACTTCAACACTTAGATGTACCGATAGTCAATGCGGCATCGCTGGAGAGAACTAAGAACCGCCCAAGTCTCGATCGAATCGAAGGCTTTCTCATAGTCCACAAACGCCAAGCATAGTGGCTGATTATACTCCTCGGTCTTCTGTATAATCTGCCGCAGCGTATGTATGTGGTCTATGGTACTAAAGCCTTTCCGGAAACCGGCTTGTTCGGGAGGCTGGAAATCATCAAGCCTGCGTTCGAGACGATTCGTGATGACTCTCGAAAACAACTTGTAAACATGGCTCAGCAGTGTGATGGGCCTATAGTTCTTTAATAAAGTGTTATCACCTTTCTTGAAAAAGAGTACCACCACACCCCTGTTCCGTGCTTCCGGCGTTTTTCCTTCGAGCAAGACGGAATTAAACAGCCTCTGAAGGACTTTAAGTACCGGCGATCCGCCCGCTTTCAGTAGCTCTGCGGTAATTCCGTCTTCACCCGGCGCTTTGTTGTTTTTAAGTTGTTTGAGAGCCATCCTAATCTCGTACAGGCTGATGTCCGGGATATCTTCAGTGTAGTGTCGGGTTAGCTTGGCTCTTGGGTCTTTTACCAAGTCAACAACAGGTTCAGCTACTGAGGTATACAACTGCCCATAGAACCTCTCTATCTCCCTGAGCACCTCTGACCTATTCGACGTTACGTTTCCGTCCTCCGTCTTCAGCTTCGTCAACTGGCTTTGCCCAATAGACGCGTCTCTTGCGAACACTTTGGAGCCCTTGTTCTGCTCTATGGTCTCCTCAATACGTCTTGTACTGAAGGACCGTAAATCGTGTCGCAAGGACTTTAATATCTGTCCATTGAGCTGCCTATAGAACTTAGCATCATCGGAGGTTTGGAGTGTCATGGTACGTCGCTCAGCCATAAGGTTTCGGGTGTAGTAAGATAGCTTTTGAGGCCTATTTTGACGGTGGGGCTTAAAATGCTTGGACCCGACCGTATGGACAGTCTCTACCAACCTATTGTTGATTTCGTCCACTGATGCGCTACTGTCTAGCAATTCGAAGCGGTTTGACAATTCGAGTTCAAAGTTCTCGGGGTTTTGGATATGTGCATTAGAAGGTCGGAGCGTAGACTTCATCAGACGCGATCTTTCCATTTTGACATTAATATTTAATGTGCCTCTGACCATTCGGTGATCACTGCCGGTTTTTACCCTGTGAATCACGGAGACATCATTAAATATTTGTCGCTTGGTGCTCATGATGAAGTCTATCTCATTTTTTGTGAAACCATCAGGGCTCATCCAGGTCCATTTCCTATGAGACGGCTTCTGGAAGAAAGAGTTCATCATAAAGAGTCCCTCCTTCTCCAGAAATTCGGCCAGCCTCTGACCCCTGGGGTTGCGCTGCCCATATCCAAATTGCCCCACTCTCAACTCATCATCGCCCCGTTTGCCCAGTCGCGCATTGAAGTCACCCATAACTACTGTAAAGTGTGCTTTGGAAGTATGTATGGCTCTCCTAATGTCCTCATACATAACTTCGACCTCATCATCTGAGTATTGCGTAGACCTGTATGACCTTCAGCGAATATCTTTTGGATATTCTGAGTATCAGGTACGCTACCCTGCTCGACACACTAGTGATGGACACAACGTTGTTTATGAGTGACTTGTGGACGATAAATCCGACACCACCTTGGGACTGCTGTTCGCCCTCCCGGTAGTAAAACAAGTTGCCGGATTTTAAGGTTATCGTGTCCTCGCCCTCTCTTCGGACCTCCGATAAACCAACAATACTCCATCGCAACTTGCTTAACTCTTCTTCCAGCTCAACTAGCTTCTCATCTGTACTCAATGTGCGTGCGTTGTATGTCACCAGGGCCAATTTTCGGTTTCGGTGGTAGCCGAATCTCTGCCGGAGATTCTTAGCACCCCTTGTCCTGTCGTTACCATGGCTGCTACCGTGGCCAGGACGAACAGGACCGCCGGGGACTAGGGGCCTGGTTTTCTTACTTTCTTCTTTAATTGGGGGTGTTTGCCATACTCGCCACGCTTGGCAGGCGGGTTGGCGAGCGCAGTTATTGATCGTCGAAGTGTTAAGGGAACGCTGCTGCCCATTCCCTAGTTTTCCCTTAGTCGCCTTGTACGACACCCGATGGGATGAGATGGGTTGGTCCTATTCTAAGCCGGGAACCACGCGGTTATTTAAGCCCAATTGGTTTTCAATTAAATATATCAGAATTTGTAAAGATATTTTTATATTCTCCAAGCGGGGGTGGCAGGGGCGTACCGAGCAAACCCACTTTTCGCCGAAGATGTTAGGTCCCATGTAATAGGGGGCGAGCCTATTGCCATATACCGGGCACAGTTCCGGACACCGAACTGATACTGAGAAGTTTTCGTTAGAAAAACTACATTTGTTCGACCTAAGATTTGAACCCAGGACCTCGTGATCTCAAAGCGATGCGCTTTGCCATTAGACCAACAAGGTAATAAATTTCAAATTAAACGCATAAAAGATTATAACTGAAGCGACAAGGCATGAATACTTTTTTAAGCTCGCGTCCAAAACTCGACAAGATAGTAAATCGATCCAGAGCCGGGGGCAGGAAATTGATATCATGACAGGAAATTGCCGAAGCCAGTTGCGAAAACATCGAGATTGATTGAAAGATTGACACATCGACTAACCGCATTGGATGCTTAAAAAGCTAATCTATCTACTTGACGGTCTGTGAATAATTTGATTGATTACAACTTCTGGCAGGTTTTAATATTCAACTGAAGGAGAGTTTTGCTTGCTGTCAGTAGAATTTTGACAGATTTTCCATACAAAATATGTCAAATTTCTATCCGTAGTTGGCAAATCTATCCTTAAGTTTTAACTTAAGGATAGATTTGCCAACTACGGCCGGTTTCGTATTTATACGAAACCGGCCGTTAGAGTATTGCATAGATTGTTTTTTTTAGTAACCTAAAGTGTCCCACTGTTAGGCAAAGGTCTCCCTTTTTCTCCAATAGATTGGTTCTGGAAAAAAATATAAACCTGAATACCTACCTACATTTTTTAAGAGAGTGACCATGGTATTTTCTTAGTCGTAGGAGGTAGTTCTTAATTTATATCATAATCATCTGCCTATAGCCGCCACTGCTTTATATAGGCTTCTTCAATTGTCGGACGATTTGGCGAAGTGGCTAAGAGCTTAAGCCGCTCCGCCTACTGGGTCGAATAGTCTCGCGGGTTCGATTCCCGCACGGGACATATCTTAGTGTGACCCACAATTATTTGTTTCGGTCTGGGTATTTGTGTATGTGAATTTTCATGTTTGTAAATGTACATTCCAAACAGATCGGTCTGGAATTCTATGGGGGAGACCTTAGCCCAGCATTATGGTAAACATAAGTTAAAAAAAATGAACCCACCACTTAGATTACTGTGGCGTGGGCTACGATATAAAAAAAAAGTATTGCACGCCATCGAATACGATTCTTGGCTACTTTCACCCGAATATTATATTTTTTTAAATTCCTTGTGACGGATCTGGCGTCTTGAAAAGATTAATTCATCATAAATAGCTACTTTGTAATGGGTTACATAAACGCTTCCTTTGCGGGTGAAGACCTTACTTCATAGGATCACATTTCTTTGCGTGATAAGTTTGAAAAAGTCTTCTTGTTATTTGCTAAGTCTTAGGTTTTCCATTTTATAGACCAATCTGTATTGTTTTTGTTCGTTCGTTCATATCACGAAAGCCTGCAAGAGGAAGTAATAATTGAAATACTTGGTTGTCTTCACTTCCATTCTTGCAGCTTATTTCATGCGTGTGGAAATTTAGATGTGCGTGTGGCTGTGTCTGGATGTCGATATTGAAAGCTTTTTAAGAACCTTTTATGGCTGATTTACACGTAATAAGTAGTTAAGTGATAAACTAAATTTGAACTTAATTTTAAGTGACTCAAATGCGTGTCGTCAGTGAATTTAGTAAGACTGTTGTTACTCATTACTAAACTCAATGTTTATTCGTATTACGTCACTTAAAATTGAAATTTATTGAACAATAATAAAACGTGTAAATCATTCATTAGTCAGGTAAGATATATGAATATCTAAATAGAGATATAGGTGAAAGCGATAATTCCATATTCGTCGCTTCTCATGACGTGCTCAGTGCTTCAGTGCTCCTTGCAATAGAAAGGTACTTAAGTAAAATAGCGCCTCTAATTCATCATCATCTCAACCTTTACTTGTCCACTGCTGAACATAGGCCTCCCCAATCGTTTTTCAGCGTAACCGGTCCGATGCCACCTGCATCCAACGACTTCCTGCGATTTTCACAAGATCGTCGGTCCCATCTGGCAGGCGGTCGTCCCACGCTGTGCTTGCCAATACGTGGTCTCTACTCTAGAATCTCTCTGCTCCAACGCCCGTCTGATCTTCGCGCTATGTGGCCCGCTCATTACCACTTCAGCTTGCTAATCTTAAGGGCTATGTCGGTGACCTTTGTTCTTCTACAAATCTCCTCATTCCTGATTCGATCACATAGAGAAACGCCGCTCGCTGAGCAACTCTGTGCTTTTTTATGAGACCTATTGTAAGAGACCACGTCTTTGATCCATATATCATCACTAGTAACACACATTGACTAAAAAATGTAGTCTTGAGGCACCGAGGTATTTTGCATGAGAAGATGTTGCGCAGTTTCCCGAACGCTGCCCAGCCGAGTTGGATTCGTCGATTAACCTCTCTCTCAGAGTTGGACCTACCTAACCGGACTACCTGTCCCAGGTAAATGTATTCATCGACAACTTCAAGAGTAGAGTTTCCAACGGTGAGTGCGGTTTTAAGACCCACTTGTTGAGATACTCTGTTGAGGTCACCGAGCATTTGTCCTAGATCTTGCAGCGATTCTGCCATGACTACAATATCGTCGGCAAATCGAAGGTGAGTGATGTATTCGGCATAGATGTTGATGCCAAGTCCTCGTCATTCCAAGAGCTTGGAGGCGTCCTCTAAGGTGGCCGTAAACAGTTTCGGAAAAAAGACGTCGCCCTGGCTTACTCCTCCTTTTATGGAGATCGCCTTCGTGCCCTGCCCCTGTACTCGGACTGACATGATGGCGTTAATATACAAGCACTTCAATACTTTGATGTACCGATAGTCAATGCGGCATCGCTGGAGAGATCTAAGAACCGCCAAAGTCTCGATCGAATCGAAGGCTTTCTCATTGTCAACAAACGCCAAGCATAGTGGCCGATTATACTCCTCGGTCTTCTGTATAATCTGCCGCAGCGTATGTATGTGGCCTATGGTACTAAAGCCTTACCGGAAAACGGCTTGTTCGGAAGGCTGGAAGTCATCAAGCCTGCGTTCGAGACGATTCGTGATGACTCTAGTAAACAACTTACAAACATGGCTCAGCAGTGTGATGGGCCTATAGTTCTTTAATAAGGTGTTATAACCTTTTTTGAAAAACAGCACCACCACACCCCTGTTCCATGCTTCCGGCGTTTTCCCTTCGAGCAAGACGGAATTAAACAGGCTCTGAAGGACTTTAAGTACCGCCGGCTTTCAGAAGCTCTGCGGTAATTCTGTCTTCACCCGGCGCTTTGTTGTTTTTGAGTTGTTTGAGATCCATCCTAATCTCGTACACGTACCTCCAATTCAGGTTCACGGTAAAGACGGCTAATGGGCATTGATATGCTATCCTATTGGAAAAGTAACCCCAAACCGGTCATTATATGGCAACGGAGAGTAGCATCAATGCTAGAAGTTGTTGCGGTTCAGGGGTGTATCGATATCGATACCTGTTGAGGTGTGCTGCGTTTTTTACGGAGTTACTTGCGGAGTCATGCCCTTCAAAACTTCTCCTCTTGAGCATATAGCTAACGGCTCCTCTGTTTCCTCTCGAGAGACCAAGACACGCCGAGATGGGGCGTATAGCATTCGAGCTCGTATTATTACTTACCAATAGGTCGCCACAGCTGCCTTGTAGATTCATCGTGAATTTATGTTTTGTAATTCTTCATTTTAGCACTGAACCGATTAGTGATTAGTATTTATGCAATTCTAATTTTTGAACACCTGCTGACGTGAATTAAACTTCTATTTTCTTTTTTCAGCGTAATTTTGTTAAATTTTGTTATTTCTTGCGAGAACATTCCTTTGCTCTTTTGTACTACCATAATGAATACACATTAAATATAGTTTATACTTTAAAACAAGTAATCATAAATTTTGCGTACGTAAAAGCTTTTTGGTATAAAATAGTCGTATAACCCACCTTTTTACGCTAAGTGGCCAAATGACAGAATGAGGGAAAGCTAAGGAATCGTAGGTAAGTACTTATACCTTCATATGCGTATGCTTAGCAACATAGCTTGTTTCTAAACAATATCGTTTATTTTTCGTCCTATGTCCTTGTAAAATGGGTAGACATCTAGTAATATTTACACACCTGTCTACGCCGCAAGGATCTGGCGTGACGACATAGATAGGTAGATATATTTACACCTCCACCTAGATCCAACTCACGTGGTGCCATCCCTATGATGCATAGCGTTTACTCAAAATATGTAATTAGACAACTATCTAGCACATTCCATTCAAAGAGACAAAAATGTCATAAAGTGAATTAGGAAGGTACCATTTTGATGAATCTCTTTTTAATTTACAGCTATTTAGAATGCTCTTTTCTATCTCTTTTCATAATAACAATAGCAATCAAAGCATTCTATATGATCATCATTTTCATCAGCCCGTGTCAGTCTACTGCTGGACGTAGGCATCTCCCATGGCACGCCAATGAGCTCGATCTTCAGCTCTCCTCCTCCAATCTCGCCCCCTGCCTAACGAATATCGTCGCCCCACCTAGCTACAGGGCGCCCTACACTACGTTTGCCGACACGCGGTCTCCACTCAAGAACCAGTCTGCCCCAACGGCCATCGGACCTGCCCGCTGCCACTTCAGCTAGCTAATTCGCTGAGCTATGTCGGTAACGACATAGCTCAGCGAATTAGCAAGCTCTGACGAATAACTTCGTTTCGGATTCGATCCCTAAGAGAAATTCCGAGCATAGCTCTTTCCATAGCTCACTGAGTGACCTTGATCTGGTGGACAAGCCGCACAGTGAGAGGCCACCTTTCGGTTCCGTATGTCATTACAGGTAGGACGCACTGATTAAAAACTTTCGTTTTTAGGCATTGGGGTATGGGCGATAAGAAGACTCGACGGAGTTTTCCAAATTTTGCCCAGCCCAGCTGTATCCGTCTCTTGACTTCCTTGTCGAAGTTGCTTTTACCTAGTTGGAAGAAACTCCCCTAGGTATACATACTTGGAAACAACTTCGAGAGAGGCTCCGTTTATGGCGATCGATAAGTGATGTAATTACAAAATGTAGACAACTTTTTGTGCTATTGTGTGCCCAAAAAATATATTAAAATTATATTTCAAACAGAAAAAGGCCGGAAGTAATTTTTCTTTCGATTGATACTCGTTACACAACTTTTAATTGCAAACTCAAAAGTATTGGGCCACGTAGGCTAGCGCTGACTTCCGTCCTAGTTTCCGAATTCTCTCAGTCCGAAATAAGTTATTCCTGTACCAAAAAGGAGCAATTAATTAAAAACTCACAAACAGCAAAATTATTATACACTAGCTGTTGCCCGCGGCCACGCACGCATTTGACTTTGTCCTCGTGGACTTTAGACGTGAACCTAACGTTTAACGGAGATATAAAGTATCCTATTGGCGTTAATAAACTATCTGTGTCCAAATTTCATCCAAATCCGTTCAGCCGTTTTTGCGTGATTGAGTAACATACATCCAAACATATAAACATACAAACTTTCACATTTCTTATTTGAAATGTATATAATAGAATGCTCTAATGTACCTATTACCTATATATTATTGTAAAGTTTCATTAAGATCAGAGTACTTAGCTCGAAAAGAGTAAATTTGTAGTGTGACAACTCATTGATGTCTCTTTTTCGTCATAAGCTCTCCGTTCAAAAGTTTTCGCGTGAAAGTGCAACAAATATTTATACATCCACCCTCACAAACTTTCGTGTTTATAATGCTAGTTGGATTCTATACATCTAAAACCGGATCGGAATGCGGCCTCCAATAAAAGTTTCTCACCGGAGGATCCCGGAGGAGACTCAACGGGAAACTCAGTGGTCATTTATTTAGTATATGATATATCCCGTGTATCTATCCTGTCTATTGTACGTGTATCTATACTGTGTATTATAGTGGAAAGTTTTGTGTGTTTGTAACCGGTTAACTCTGAAACTAATGAACCGATTTCAATAATTCTCTCACCATTAAAAAGGTACATTATCCCGAAATAACAAAGGCTATATTTGTATTTCATTAATAATAAAATTACACCCTGAAAGAATTTAAATATTTGGATGTTTATTACCTCTATTAACACATAGGATACCCTTTATCCCGAAAATGTTAGGTTCCAATCTAGAGTTACCGCGGACGATGTCGCGGGCAAAAAGTAGTTTACAATAAAACATAAAAAAGCTAAGTTTACTGTCGCATTTAAAAGGACAAACGCTAGTTTTCCGTTCTAAAAGAATAGTTCCTACCTAAGGAAGTTACGTTCTACAATAATAGGGAAGGACATTTGGTGGCTTCCCTAAGTGGCTTCCTGACTGCTCCAGTTAGCATGCTCTGGCGCCGCACGCGATATTAAATAGGCTATGGGGAGACTGCCTCTCAACCCGTGGATGTTGCGCAAGGCGATTAAACTGCTCTAAACGCTGATGGGTACTAGTATTGGGTATTATTCTGTTGCAATTAAATTAATCGTCCTAAGGTATTCCGGAATAACAATGACTTTAGGACGTCAAACGGTCCCGACCCTGATTATGGGTGGTACTGAGCACTCGAAACCTCGGGTCCTTAAAATCAAAAATAAACCGCGATAAAATCCGAAATATTTGAATCGCAATTTATTATTTTCACAATAAAGTTTTGCTTAACTCTATTTACAGAAATCTTTATAAAACACTAGCTTCTGCCCGTGACTTCGTCCGCGTTGATTTTAGACAGGACCCTAACATTTTTCCGGGATAAAACGTATCCTATGTGTTAATCTTCACATTTTCTTCACAAAACTTCACATTTATAATATTAGTAGGAAGTAGAATTAATTCATTAATATAGTAGGATCAATAAAAATACTTAAATCAGTTTCACGCCTATTCTCCAAGCGAAGGTGGCAGTGGTGTATTGTATACACTCAGATATAACTAACGATATTAGGTCTGTACGAGGCTATTATCATGATACCGGGCACGATTGTAGACTCTGGACGTACCTTTTACCTATCTTACGACAGAAATATCCACGATCATAGGATTCGAACCCAGAACCTCGTGCTCGGCAACCGCACTATGCGCCAGATGTGGCACTGTTAAAACAGTGCTTGATGGTATGATATCTATCTATCTTTATCATCACGCCAGATCCCTTGTGGGGTAGGTAGAGAGTACAGAGTTCCAACAGGTTCTTTCCTTACAGACCTCTCTGGCTTCCTCCACTCTCATAGTTCGTCTCATACACGCTCGCCGGTTACGGAGACTC
Organism: Phalera bucephala; assembly: GCA_905147815.2. Lineage (NCBI taxonomy): Eukaryota > Metazoa > Arthropoda > Insecta > Lepidoptera > Notodontidae > Phalera > Phalera bucephala. The sequence goes on from LR990609.1 coordinate 55,659,447, forward strand.
TTGACTTGTCCTTCAGATAAGACTCTGTCTATTTAATCGTGGTAAGATAGTCTAGGTCTTCCCCGGTACCTACATCCTTCCACTTTCGGATTGTATGGTATGATATAATTATCATAATACGGTTTATAACAGTATAAGTGATATTAAAGCAGTGATAGCCTAGTGGTTCGACCGTTGGACTGCAAAGTCAGAGGTCTCGGGTTCAAACCCAGGCTCGCACCTTTGTCTTTTGGAAAGCATATGCGTATTAAAAATTAACTATCACTTGCTTTAATGGTGAAGGAAAACATCGTGAGGAAACCTGCATGCCTAAGAGTTTCTTGAAGGTGTGTGAAGTTCGCCAACCTGCACTGGGTCAGCGTGGTGGACTATGGCCTGAACCCTCTCAGTTTGGGAGGATTCCGTGCCCAGCGGTGGGAAAGTTTCTTAATAGGGCTAGTATTATATTATTAAGTGATATTTTAGTGTTTGGGACTAACATTGTTAACTAATCGACGTTAAATACTTAGTTCAGACTTTTAAGCTCTAATAGTTTGTGCGCTCGCAGACCGGATGCGACAGAATGGCTTCCTGGGCCAGTATTGTCGTTAACTAGTTTGATAGCTGCGGGGAATTTCATTAAACTGTATTATATTCAGAAGTACTATTGCATTTAATTTTTTATTAAAACCTGCTAAGATTGTTTGTAGGTTTATACACATGTATTCTGAAGTGATCATCTGGAATCTACATATATTTGTACGTGAATCCATATATGTAACATTTTTTTGAGAATAGATAAATATTGATTTAAATAACGGCTCAGTGCATAAAAAACTAAATTTTGTTCATACAATTCATGCAGACCGCAACTCGTACTGCCTAGAAATAGACGCTACAAATTTATGTCTTCTGCGTATAAAGGTGTCTAACGGAAAAGGATTTCAAAACAATTCGCAAATAAAACCACTACAGTTTATGGTCTCCCAGTACAATCCTCGAAATGTGGATGAAGCTGGACACACCTGAGAGTGCGGTGGAGCCCCGATGTACGGAATAGAATGTGGTTTATGACTAAAAGCAACCCGGAGGAAAAAAGGAGAGAATTGCATGTTATTGAACTTGCAATTCTAGAAGTGATTCTAGAAGCTGTACCTAAGAAGTCATAACCGACTATTATACAACATCCATGATCTTACTTTTTTGGCGGTACGGATCTTAGAACTAATTAAAACAGTAATTAGGTACTTATTTCATAGTGAATTCGTATTTTAAATCTATAAAAAAATGTTAAGGAAGGAAATAAAGACACACAAAAACAAATAAAAGTTTATTTTATTTATACAGGAAGTTCCCCAATTAAGACTAAAAGGTAAATTTGTAGTAGGAAAACATAAAAGCTAATCTTTTATGCGTTCCGTTTAGCGGCCGAACATGTCGTTAGTTGAGCCAAGCTTTCCGCTCTCGGATATTCTTTGTGTTCGTTTGTGTTACGTTGTTTTAGTTTGCTTTGCTGACTTTCCTTTTCTTGGTCTCCGTTAATTTATTACTCACCTAGTAGTTTCAGTGACTAGCTAATCAAAAAGTGTTAAGACTGTTGAGTTTTTCTGTACCTTTAGTGAGAGCTAATACAAGTTGAAGATCATAGTTTTGAGAAAGTCACCTAGAATAGCCCTGATTATCCCTTCGGGACCACAGTATTTCGTTTACAAAGATTACAATTACCTGAATAGAACGAGGCACTCTACCAACACTATTTTCAACTTTCGATTCTGAAATCCACTTTACGATGTTTGTCGAACGAATTTAAATGTAAACTTACCTGATGGAAATCTAAGTTGGCAGTTGCTGTTAGTAAATCCAATATGGCGGAGAAGGACCCCCTCGCGGCGCGCCTGTAGCCCTCAGGGGGGGCGTCCGCCGCCCTGCCCGCGATGCTTACCGGGGATTGAGACCACTGAAACAAAACAACCTTTTGTACTACCTTTTTTGGGATTAAACCCGCCACTGTAACTACTGTAAGCCATGATCCAAAATTGTCTCCTTAGATGACAACGATTTTTGAACCTTGGGGTCTCCCCTGGGAGCGCTTTAACTGTATTTGAATCCGCGACAAATTTCATTTGAAAGAAAAGAAAACAAGAGGACTAGGAAAATATAAAAGTTCCACTCCCCTCCTTTAGCAAAGCGGGAGACAAAAACTTGGCAGATCAGCTATAGAAGAGGAGATTAAAACTAGCATAAGCCCAGTCGTAAAGCTGTCTTGAAAAACTGTCTTTTTGTTCTATTTGTGGCAGGTACTTTGTGGCAGGATTTGTCAAAGAGAAGATCTTTCCGCCAGACGAGTCTTGTGTCTGGCGGGGCCTGTCACTCCCCCAAGAGCTGTTGTTTTCGTCCACACGAAGCGCTGCATATATATGCAACGCGTCGTGCGGACTCTCATATCGCTTTGTACACATTTATGGAGGAACGTCAGCGGTTACTGTTGGTAGGTATGTATAACGTCGCTACATATCTATCTATAGAAATCGTAAGACACATGTGAGAAAATGGGGGGGGGGGGGCAGCGTGGGATGGTTACCTACCAGATGGATGATCTTGTGAGGACCGCAGGAAGTCGTTGAATGCAGGTGGCATCGGACCGGCTGCGCTGGTGAGCGATTGGGGAGGCCTATGTTCAGCAGTGGACAAATATAGGCTGATATGATGATGATGATGTGAAAAAACTATCACAAAATGCTTCAGAACTGCGTAGAGCAATAGATTTGATACAGTGGCTAAAGTTAGTATGAACGTCTTCCAATGCAGTATTTATAGAGAAACAATTTATCAATTTTATTTAAAGTAATAATTTTTTTCTTTTTCAAACTCTGCATGTATGGCAAAGCAATAATATTGATTTCGAACAAAATCGTGCGCTATTTCACTTCATCTGTTACGATTTTTGTGTGTGGGGCAGCTTGTGAATTGTTTATTTGGTTTATAACCAAAGATAAGTAGCTGTCAACAGTCAATTCGATCGGTATAAAATAGTTGACCGTTTGCGTTTGGCAGGCGTTGGTCCAGGCTGCCACTTAATGCGGTAATCTGAGTCTGTGTTTATCTGAGTTGGATGCTTTGTAGGCAGCTTGATAAGCTCCAACAGCGCAAACAAACTTTTTTTTGGGTTGGGGAGATTCTACGTAGCATGCGTGCTCCTGGGTTGATGGAGATTCTACATAGCATGCGTGCTCGCTTGGGGGAAGCGAGGGGTTATGTCGACACTCCTAACGGCTAAAACCCGGCCTCCACTTATCAGCCCTGGGTTCGCATGGTGGAGTGTGACCTAATCTCTCTCATCTAGATTTGTAAGAAAAGACCTTTGCTCAGTAATGGAATAGTACAGGTTGGTTTATAAGTTATTTTATGTGTTCGTGTAAATTAGCGCCTACGGTTACTTATTTTATGCGTATAAGTACCTATATGCATACATATGTAGCTTCAATATGCCCGAAAGGTTGGTTACCGCCTCTGGCTTTCTAAAAGTATTCCCATTCGTGCCAATATTTACATAAATGAAAAGTTATTACATACAGCTCGTTATTCGTGGTACAAGTGATCTACCGTTACCACTCGGAGAAACAGCTGTTTTAGATAAACCCCCTGTCTATCTCTATCTATATCAACACGCCAGATACCTTCCGGGGTAGGCAGAGAGTACAGAGTTCCAATAGGTTCTTTCCTTACATACCTCTATGGCTTCCTGCACTCTCATAGTTCGTCTCATACACGCTCGCCGGTTACGGAGACTTTTAGCTTGCCGTTTAGATAAGACACGATCTATTTCATCATGGTAAGATAGTCTAGGTCTTCCCCGGTATCTACATCCTTGCAATTTCGCGTTGTATACCTGTTTTGTTATTCTTTCATACGACATTCTTTCTATATGTCCGAACCAACGGAGCGTACCCTTTCTCATCTTTACATCGATACTATTTTTCATACCTACACTCTATTCATAACCTATTATCTCATTACTACTCTCCTACTCCCCATTGACATACCTAAAAGTTCAAAACTAAAACATCGAACCCAAATTCGGGTTCCCATTCCCATATCGGGGTAAATTTTCCTATAACTGTAAATGTTTTCTATTTTTAACCGACTTCAAAAAGGAGGAGGTTCTATGTTCGGTTGTATGTATGCTTTTTTTATTTTTTATGTATGTTCAGCGATATTTCCGTCAATTGTGGACCGATTTTGATGTTTTTTTTTGCATTGGGTTCAGTATATCTCCAAGGTGGTCCCATTTTAATTTCATTGGCATTGGACCTTGGACTTAGAAGATACACCAGGGAACTCCTTAACGACAAACAATAGGCATGTGTAAATTGAGATATTATGGGTATTACGTCAATCCTATAGGTACCCTACTATAGAATAATTCACTCGTCACTTAAAATTGTAAAATAAAAATCTTTTATAAAAAAAGGTAAACCGACTTCAAAAAGCAAAAAATAAATATTTGAAGTCGGTGCCAAGTAACCAACTGCACCAACCAGCACCGACTTCAAATATTTATTTTTTGCTTCTTGAAGTCGGTTTACCTTTTTTTTATAAAAGATTTTTAGATAATATTCTTAGAGTTCCGGATTTTACGTCCCTAAAGGAAATGTGGTCCGCGATATGACGGCTGCCTTTTACATATAGACCAAAATATCTCAGCAAGATGTAACTGTTTATGTTTTGTTACTGTTTATGTCTTTATCAATCGGTTTAAATTCAAATTCAACTGTCGGAAAAAAACCCTTTTCGCATCTAGCTTTACTGAGCGAAAAGGTGACTAGAATAGAGCTTGTTTTTAAAAATGTTGTTTTAAATTAAAATTGTTGTAATCACTAATATATAAAACAATAGAGATCAATATGTGTGATGAGTTCATTATTCAAAACATAGTTAATTAGGAAGCGTGTGGGTTTGGCGGTGTCCCCGTTACTTAACTTTGACTGACAAAGTTTGACATGTGAATGGGTAATGAGATCTTACGTAAACAGCCTTACGGAATTTGCGAGACCATTATTAGGTTGGAAACATATCATTGTGACACGACATCACGTATGTGCACAAAATGTACAATTTTTTCATCTGATAATGTACCTAACCGCGAGCAGATGCAAATCTTACCAATAAAACATTATGCCTGGTTTATATACTGCCAACTCGCACGTGATGTGACAGAAGCACAGTCGAATGAACGCATCACTAATGCTTTACTTCCCACACTATCACTGCCTGGCGATCCCTCCGTTGGCGGTTTTTAGACGGTCAAAAGACTATAGTCTTTTTCACAAGACATTGTAACGGCTACGTGTGATCATATTCCTTTCACGCATATTTTATTTAAGAATATTGAAAATAAGGAATCCAAAAAATAACCAGGAATATAAAAAAATATCAATAATCTACTTCACTTTTCATTTAAATCATATACTGTTAATAAATTTGCGTAATAAATAAAAAAATTAAAGCTTAATAAAACTCAATTATGTAAATTGTAACGGTTTGCGTTTTAGGGACTGACACAATGAAATCGTTATAATCGATGTGTTGGTTTTTAAAATGTACAAAATCAATTGCCGATGTTTTACGAATACGTATATTTAGAAATATTTAGTATTCTCTTGATAAATACATTAATAAATAAACGTGGGTGAGTTATATTGACATATTAAAACAGAGACATATTAAAGCGATGAATCGAGCGATGTGTCAGACGATTTTTCCGACCAATGGCTTGATTCGTAAATAAATAATGGGATTATTTTATTTTGTTCTCTTTTAGTTCCTAAATTATTTTTATTGATATCGATACATTCTTCATTATAAATTTTCTCGATACGATATTCAACGATTCTATTTCACACTCACCATATTTCTAGAAACGTCAAATTATAAACGTCAGCGTTCCCATGACTGATGAAAATGGGTGAAAAGGACTATAACAGCACTTGCTCAGTCCGTCATCAGTATAGAGTCCTTTTTGTAATTATGAGAAATATTTTTTTCGGGTAAACTTGAGGATAGAAATCTAAAGAAATATATAAAATGCAAAAATTTAAATAGTTTACACATCAGAAAGGGCATAAATAAAAGCTTGATTAAATTGGCTTAAGAATATTTTCAAGAAAACTATATCATTAAAAAACACTGACCGATGCTTGAGGTACGAAGTGAGTAAGTATGTTAACAGACGATACTGCTATAATACGTTCAATGATCTATGCGCGAAGTGGCGGCAGTGGCATAATTTGAACCGGGTATCATGATGTTCTTTCGTCCACTGGTTGGCAGATTATAGGTATGCGGAGCACAGTTCTGCGTCCCTCATGCAGCTCTCCACAAATCAACAAATCTACCTGATGAGGGGTATACTAGGTTTAGTTGTCTGAGCGGTTTATTCGCTGGACTGGTTCAATAGCCGCACCGGACTGATACTTGTGTAATCCATAGATATTACGTCTAAGTATTTGTTCCTGCTCAATTCGTAAATCGTTAACTTTATATTAAAAACTAAAAAAAACTAAAATAATTTCTGCATGTAGTCATGCAGAAATTATTACAAGTGCAGGGCAACGCTTTTTAAAAATAACTAAGATAATATCAAAGGAATTCTATCAAACACAGAGTAGCCAGCAGACAGGATAAATGGATAATGCCTCTCCTGACATCTCCGATAAGTTATTTAATACCAGCCTCGGGGGTAACTTTGACAGACAACTTTGCCCATGTTTTTAATTTTAATATAAAAATGTACCTTACGTTTGGGTGATCAGTAAGAAATTGCAAGAAACTCAAGTCTTTAAATTAAAATACTTTGAGAAGAAAACATCTAGTTAACATGGAGTGAGTCAGTTTTTTTTAAGTTAATTAGGTAGTCTTTGAAGTACAAAAGGATGTTTGTGATTTTCAATTAGCGATTGTACATCTATACTAATATTATAAAGAGGAAAAATGTGTATTTTTGTATTATTGTAACGAATAAACTCAAAATCTATGGGACCGATTTCAAAAATTCTTACACCATTAGAAAGCTACCTTATCCAGAAGTAACTTAGGCTATAACCCATTGACCCGGTACGTGGCGCTGTTGTCGACCGGGTACGAAGTCGCGGGAAAATGCTAGTTGTTTTTATAAAAAAAAATACTTGCTGAACATGTCGCATATTATGAATATATTAATTTTCAATGTCATAGGGGGGGATATATACCATTATACCAGCCACAACTTCAAACTCTGTACCGGTAAGGCTTTAGTACACATTTTTACTAAGATTTTAGATAGAAAATCCTCACTTAGACCGACAAAATCGGATTCAAATTCTGAATTCGATTTGATTGTTTGTGATTGCTCGACTTTAGACCAAAAAGATGGTCGATAGAAGTATCAGATGTGTATAATAGTAATATAATTGCAAATATTATTAGGCGAATTACCAGTTATAGCAATCGCCAATTCAAATATTTGCAGATAAGTTCTGTGGACATGGCCTTATTTGATAGTGTTTATTAAGTGGTTATTGTTACTTCGTGTTGGAACCTAAATTTGGAATTCATTGCTGTTAATATTTGTTCTAACTATACTGTCCCACTGCTGGGCAATCTCCCACAAAAGAGATGAGAGAGAATGCGTGATACTCCATCAAGCGGATTGGTGGAGACAGGTTTGTGACCTGCCCTTGTAACATATTAAGCCGCCTATACGGCGTTCTATACTTTACCATAGTTGTTAGTCCTATTGTCAAGATCTACTCTTACCCCTGATTAACATTCAGCCTACTCCCGTGGTATGGTGCAGGTAAAGACAAAAATGAAATACTGGCATGTAAAGGTAAACTGCTACGCTAAATTTCATGCCCGTTTCTTTACTCATTTACCGCGGTTCAAACTGTGGTTAAGGATGCCCGCTTTTTATTTAGTTAGCGATTAGAGACCTTATGCGAGTTAGCTGTATGTAATCTTTGTGTATATATTGTCCCAATAGAGAACAGGTTATGTGTTTATTTAATACAACGCGTAGTTATTTAGTATACTTTTATAGCACCTAATCCCTTGTATCCTAGAATATATTGGGTTCATTATTTAAGTAAACTGATGCAAATTGTATTATAACTTATTGTTGAAATAAACTAGAGTAAATAAAGAAAATATAAATGGTTTTGTAAAATCTTTAGAGTTTAGTACTGAATATATAAATTATAAAACAAAATAATAAGGTTCAGATTTTGAGGTCGATGATTAATGAAAACGGTTATTTTGATCCGAAAGTTAGGAATTATCCCGTTTATTATGTTTGAAATAAAGACCGGATTCTGCAATTCTAAATTATGATAGACAAGTGGATCAACATTTATAATTTATTATTTCTTTTTTGCTGCCTAGTGTTGTATTCTTTAATTTGAACTGGGATTTAAAAGAGAACATTAAACATTTTACAAATTTCAAGTGGTAAATGTTACACGGGCGTACAAGTTCGCAATTTGTATTATGCAACAGATGTGAATGTACCAGGAGAGCAGAGCCGAGCCGGAGCTCGTTACGATTTAATAATTCAGTGAAGCTGAGCCTGCTACTTGAATCTGTACGTGCTATACGAATCCCAAGTTTAGTTTCAATTTATTTAACTGTGTAAGTTTTAAGCTAAAATCTTGTCTTATTCTGTTTGTGACTTAAACTTTACTAATGAAATATATTCAAAAGGATATATATTTACAAGAGGTAAGAATAGCACTATTATTGGAGGAACAGGAAACCTGTGATTCTTTGTAGTTCCTACTTATATTATAAATGTTGAAGTTTGTAAGTATGGATGTTAAGATGTTTAGAAGTTTGGATGTTTGGATGTTTGTTACTCATTCACGCAAAAACGGATGAATGGGTTTGGATAAAATTAGGCACACAGATAGTTTATTACCTGGATTAACACATAGGATACTTTTTGTCCCGGAAAAATGTAAAGCTTTTGTCTAAAGTCAACGCGAACGAAGTCGCGGGCAGAAACTAGTACATTATAATAAAAGCAATGTTATGTTATATATTAAACAAACAGCAAATACCACTCATCCACTCAGATACTCATTACGACATCTCCGAAGCTATAAAGCTCAGACTTGTTGGTATAATATTATAATATGTACCCGTGTAAGTGGTAGCTTTTATGTAGTCATAAATATTTAGTAAAATTACGGAAGGTTAAAACATCCATAAATAAACTTAGCGACAAACATAATTAAAATGTCATATTGTTTCTGCCAACTTCAAGCAATTGACAGAAACGCAATGATATTTATGTTCGCAACAGAAAATTATATCATGTTTAAAGAGTCGTTGTGCAAACTATTACCTATGTGCTTATCTCTTTATATCAATTACTCATTGCTGCGGTTCAGACTGTAGTTTAGGGTCGCCCGCTAGCCAGTTGCATGTACGATTTCTTAATTTAGGTTGGTTATGCGACTTGGCTGTATGCTTGTGTTTATAAAGTCCTAATAGGAAACAGGTTTTGCGTTTATCTAAATAAACGCGGCGGAATTTGCGGCGTATTATTTTTCTATTACTAATAATAGAAAAATAATACGCCGCAAATTCCAACTTCATCGTTTTAGCAAACGAACGTTCGATATTGATATGTTTCAATTTATATTTGCCTGGTACTCGTATCAATTATATACGAAAGCAAGCGAAGCTGTGCCTAAAAATACCCAACCTGGAGAATTTTAAATTTATCTCAACTGGTTTGTTTAAATAAATTTAAATAAATTAAATAAATTTACCTAAAAAAGGTCGCTGGGACAGACTGGATGCGGAAGGCGGAGGACCGTGTGCAATGGCGCGTGTTAGGAGAGGCCTATGTCCAGCAGTGGTGGACTGCGATAGGCTGATTGATTGATTGGTTTGTTTACCAATAATAATAATTATCTATCTATCTATCTATAACCTCACGCCAGATCCCTTGCGGGGTAGGCAGAGAGTACAGAGTTCCAACAGGTTCTTTCCTTACATACCTCTCTGGCTTCCTCGACTCTCATAGTTCGTCTCATACACGCTCGCCGGTTACGGAGACTCTTGACTTTTCCATCAGATAAGACTCGGTTTATTTGGTCGTGGTAAGATAGTCTAGGTCTTCCCCGGTACCTGCATCCTTCCACTTTCACATTGTATATCTGTTTTATCATTCTTTCCTCTGGCATTCTTTCTATATGCCCGAACCAACGGAGCATGCCCTTTCTCATCTTTACACCGATACTATCTTTCATACCTACTCGCTGTCTTACTATGCTGTTGCTAATGCGGTCGGTCAGCTTCACTCCGCACATCTTTCGCAGAGCTCGCATTTCTACCGCATTTATCCTACTTTCATTCTCCTTCTTACATACCCAGCTCTCGCTACCATATAACAGCGTTGGGACAAGAACTCCGTTATGTATGGCCAGCTGCGCCTTATGGCTTAAGTGCCGGCTCCCGAGTAGCTTTCCCATCGCACCATTCACTCTGTTCCCTGCACTCACTCTTCTCTCTATGTCAGCGGTGTATTTCCCATCCTTACTGAAGGCGCATCCAAGATATACAAACTCATTCACTTGCTCAAGCACATCGTTACCAACCACAATCCTTACATTCGTTCTGGTTTCTTCCCTTTCAAAAACCATAATTATGTTGTTTTATTATTGTTTTTAAGAGGCATTAGATATAATATGTCTTTTAATCATTTAGTTTTGTTCTAAATAGCCATAGAAAGTCCTTCAAATCTGCTGAAAACGTACTTTTCGTGTTAAGAACAGTGTAAAAGAAAATTATATTACTATCGCTTGGTGAGCCTGCTACTTGAATCTGTACGTGCTATACGAATCCCAAGTTTAGTTTCAATTTATTTAACTGTGTAAGTTTTAAGCTAAAATCTTGTCTTATTCTGTTTGTGACTTAAACTTTACTAATGAAATATATTCAAAAGGATATATATTTACAAGAGGTAAGAATAGCACTATTATTGGAGGAACAGGAAACCTGTGATTCTTTGTAGTTCCTACTTATATTATAAATGTTGAAGTTTGTAAGTATGGATGTTAAGATGTTTAGAAGTTTGGATGTTTGGATGTTTGTTACTCATTCACGCAAAAACGGATGAATGGGTTTGGATAAAATTAGGCACACAGATAGTTTATTACCTGGATTAACACATAGGATACTTTTTGTCCCGGAAAAATGTAAAGCTTTTGTCTAAAGTCAACGCGAACGAAGTCGCGGGCAGAAACTAGTACATTATAATAAAAGCAATGTTATGTTATATATTAAACAAACAGCAAATACCACTCATCCACTCAGATACTCATTACGACATCTCCGAAGCTATAAAGCTCAGACTTGTTGGTATAATATTATAATATGTACCCGTGTAAGTGGTAGCTTTTATGTAGTCATAAATATTTAGTAAAATTACGGAAGGTTAAAACATCCATAAATAAACTTAGCGACAAACATAATTAAAATGTCATATTGTTTCTGCCAACTTCAAGCAATTGACAGAAACGCAATGATATTTATGTTCGCAACAGAAAATTATATCATGTTTAAAGAGTCGTTGTGCAAACTATTACCTATGTGCTTATCTCTTTATATCAATTACTCATTGCTGCGGTTCAGACTGTAGTTTAGGGTCGCCCGCTAGCCAGTTGCATGTACGATTTCTTAATTTAGGTTGGTTATGCGACTTGGCTGTATGCTTGTGTTTATAAAGTCCTAATAGGAAACAGGTTTTGCGTTTATCTAAATAAACGCGGCGGAATTTGCGGCGTATTATTTTTCTATTACTAATAATAGAAAAATAATACGCCGCAAATTCCAACTTCATCGTTTTAGCAAACGAACGTTCGATATTGATATGTTTCAATTTATATTTGCCTGGTACTCGTATCAATTATATACGAAAGCAAGCGAAGCTGTGCCTAAAAATACCCAACCTGGAGAATTTTAAATTTATCTCAACTGGTTTGTTTAAATAAATTTAAATAAATTAAATAAATTTACCTAAAAAAGGTCGCTGGGACAGACTGGATGCGGAAGGCGGAGGACCGTGTGCAATGGCGCGTGTTAGGAGAGGCCTATGTCCAGCAGTGGTGGACTGCGATAGGCTGATTGATTGATTGGTTTGTTTACCAATAATAATAATTATCTATCTATCTATCTATAACCTCACGCCAGATCCCTTGCGGGGTAGGCAGAGAGTACAGAGTTCCAACAGGTTCTTTCCTTACATACCTCTCTGGCTTCCTCGACTCTCATAGTTCGTCTCATACACGCTCGCCGGTTACGGAGACTCTTGACTTTTCCATCAGATAAGACTCGGTTTATTTGGTCGTGGTAAGATAGTCTAGGTCTTCCCCGGTACCTGCATCCTTCCACTTTCACATTGTATATCTGTTTTATCATTCTTTCCTCTGGCATTCTTTCTATATGCCCGAACCAACGGAGCATGCCCTTTCTCATCTTTACACCGATACTATCTTTCATACCTACTCGCTGTCTTACTATGCTGTTGCTAATGCGGTCGGTCAGCTTCACTCCGCACATCTTTCGCAGAGCTCGCATTTCTACCGCATTTATCCTACTTTCATTCTCCTTCTTACATACCCAGCTCTCGCTACCATATAACAGCGTTGGGACAAGAACTCCGTTATGTATGGCCAGCTGCGCCTTATGGCTTAAGTGCCGGCTCCCGAGTAGCTTTCCCATCGCACCATTCACTCTGTTCCCTGCACTCACTCTTCTCTCTATGTCAGCGGTGTATTTCCCATCCTTACTGAAGGCGCATCCAAGATATACAAACTCATTCACTTGCTCAAGCACATCGTTACCAACCACAATCCTTACATTCGTTCTGGTTTCTTCCCTTTCAAAAACCATAATTATGTTGTTTTATTATTGTTTTTAAGAGGCATTAGATATAATATGTCTTTTAATCATTTAGTTTTGTTCTAAATAGCCATAGAAAGTCCTTCAAATCTGCTGAAAACGTACTTTTCGTGTTAAGAACAGTGTAAAAGAAAATTATATTACTATCGCTTGGTGTAGTGGTCAAGATTTGAGATAGATCGAGTTGTTGTTTCGGACTGGGTGTTTGTTGGGTGCTGGGTGCTACGATACAGGAATAATTCTTAATGTGAGTTTATATTAAAAAATAATAATAATACGTTTGACGCATATTTTGCACTTAACCTTAGATACCGTAGATAGATTTATCGTTATCGATATCGTTTAAACAACCTTAAATAAAATCGGTGTTAACAACACCATCCATTATTATAATGTCAAGATATTCATGTAGTTATCAGTGGGCGTTAACATATCTGTCGCCGGGTCGCTTTTCTAGAATGCTAATTGAGATAACGTCATTATAGCCGTTTAACTACTCGATAGAATACGGTCCTTTATTTTAACATTTTGCTCAAGTGGGGATATAGCTCAGTGGTAGAGCATTCGACTGCAGATCGAGAGGTCCCCGGTTCAAACCCGGGTGTCCCCTGTGACTCACATTTTTGTTGTTATGGAGATAGATTGTTTTTATATAATTATGTTAATATTATTAATATTATCTATGTCATCACGCCAGATCCCTTGCAGGGTAGGCAGAGAGTACAGGGTTCCAACAGGTTCTTTCCTTACATATTATATGAAATAAAACTATTTGTCGTATTTCGTCGCGATCTTTTCTTTGATTTTTAAGTTCCTGATGTATATAGAGTGCTTTAGAGCACCAATCAATGCTAATCAATGATTGTTATTTCGGGATACTTTCAAACTTCAATTTTTTGTTTTATGCTAAAAATAATTTTATTTCATGTGTTATATTTGCGTAAAACTATTTACAGAAATATTTTTAACGAGTTATTTTTTAAGACTACATACTTAATTGTTAAAATCTTACTTGGTCGGTAAGTGCTGGGTCAGCGCCATGTGCCAACAGTAGCTCCACGATGTCATTCGCATCAGCAGCGCATGCCGCGTGGAGTGCTGACGAGCCAACCTGAACATAAATTGTTTTAAAAGTGCACTGTCAACATTACTTTATTACTATTTACGTGTAATATAACACAGTTTGCAAAATACGTCGGTAATCTACTATATTATGTAGAAACTCGGGATAATTTCCTTGCGATCAAGCGTTTTTGTCATACCTGTTATTGGAATCAAATATAAAGCTCACAGATAGGCCCCGTTAAGAAGTTTATTGTATCCGCGGTGCTTTACGACTGGGCTTATCCTAGTTGTAGTATCTTTTTTTCTATGGCTGATTTGCCATTTTTTGTGTCTCCCGTTTATGCAAAGGAGGGAAGCGGAATTTTTATTATTTCTACTCCTGTTTTCTTTTCTTTCCAAATAAATTTGTTGCGGGTTCCAAGACAATTAAAGCGCTCTCAGGGATACCCCAAGGCTCAAACCTTGGTGTCATCTAAGGAGACCATTGTGGGTGGGAATGTGTGGCGGGCTTTGTCTCAAAAGATATATATAGATAAAAAATAAAATAAACACCGTCACGCCTATATTCTCAAAGCGGGGGTGGCAGAGGTGTACTGAGTACACTCACGTTTCGCCGACGATGTTAGGTTCCATATAATTGAGGGCGAGCCTATTGCCATATTCCGGGCACAATTCCAGATTCCGGACTGATACTGGGAGTTTTCTTCGATAGAAAAACTACATTTAGCCGACCTAGGATTTGAACCCAGGACCTCGTGATCGTAAAACACATTATTCATCACTAGACCAACGAGGCAGTCAGATATATAGATAGATTACATCAAAATGATTTCAAAAACCGCACGTATAGGCAGTGCGTACTCGATCGATGTAATTTTTTGTCACCTTTTAAGGCATAGGAAGCAGGCCGCTCACGGTCACAACATCTGTATAAGATATAAAATTTACGTAAATCTCGTGTCTTGATAATGGAACTAACATTGTTTTGTAACTGCACATTAGCGCCAAATGCGAGCAGATGTTCCACAATGCCCCGGCACCCTTGTGCGCAGGCCATCTGCAAAGCTGTCACACCGTTCTGCAAACAAACCAATTTCCACTTTAACAAATTTAGCTTTCGGTATGTTTTTCTTTAGCGGTATTTCAATGAAATTCACATATTCGCTTTTCTTCTTTTGGAGGCATTCCGTGTGAATTCTCAAACTAATCCGTATGTTAATGAGCTGAAAATGTTTAACTAATACGTTTTGGGATTCCTATAACCTATTAATTTTGAATCTTAAGCGAATTGTGCTTGGCCTAGCTAGTGATTTTCGTTGGTTGATCGAAAAATCTCGGATCGATTCCGACAAGAGACAAATCCTTTTTTGGTCCACAAATTCTGCCGCTTAAAACACAGGTTTTACCTAGTTTAAGAGGCAGAGTTTGCAAATTATTGTGTACAGAATTCTGCAGCACTGTCTCAGTTTTACTTTTCTACCTCGTATATCACTATAACTAAAACCCCTGTATTAGTTATAAGAAATCTGTAACTTTGCGAAATAAATAAAATTTATTTATTTATTATTTATTTAAATGCAATTAATTCCGGGCTAGTTTTTTTTTATTCATGTTGTGCTCACGGTTTATACGACGAGAACGTCACATGATTATATGAATGCGTTCTGTTATCGCAGTACCAGGCCAACATAAACTCACGTTATCTACTGCGTCCACTTGACATTCCGCGTCAAGCAAAACCCTCACAAGTTCCGTATGCCGGTGCACTGCTGCAATATGCAAAGGCGTTCGTCCCGAATTGTCTCTAGCTTCCTTTGAAGCGCCTTTGGATACTAGGAACGCAGCCGTCGAGGAGTGCCCGCCTTCGCAAGCCACGTGCAATGCTGTACGTCCCACCTGTTTGAAGAAACACTTTAGTGAATTTGAGGTTTTGTTGGGTTGTTTACACGATCCCTTAGGATCTGTGGCTCAGTGGATTGAACAAACGACATATTTTTGTTTTTACTTTCGTTACACAACTCCTTATTTATACACGGTTTTAGGGGTTTTGTCAGTCAGTAATTCTACCGCTCGTAGCGCTGTGCGACCGCGGTGTTCTTACCGATCACCAAGGTTAAGCAGCGTTCGACTCGGTCGGCCTGAGATGGGTGACCGTTTGTGGCATTTCATATTCGAGCGTCTCCGTGCTTCGGAAGGCACGTTAAGCCGTTGGTCCCGGTTACCACTTAATGTGGTAGTCGTTAAGCCGAGTTGGAAGCCTTAAAGGTGGCTTGATAAGTTCCAACAGCAGGTGGCCACAAACCTGCCTCCACCAATCCGCACTGGGTCCGCGTGGTGGAGTATGACCCAATCTCTCTCACCTCGATTTGTGAGAGAAGGCCTTTGCCCAGCAGTGGGCAGTATAGGCTGATATTATTATTATATAATTCTACCGCCCTGGGGTAAAGAGCACGCAAGATCCCTCGTGGTAAAATAATACTGTGCACAAACATGTAGGTCAAGTGAAATCGGAAATTCCGCTATGATCGGAGGCTGTATAGGTTTTTCGCCCGACCGCAAAACAGTGATAATTATGTTTCGTAAATCCTGTTATGTAGTTTTATGTAATTTATTTTGTAATTTTATTAGCGTTTACTTATCACAGGTCTCGACCAAAGGCATATGGTTTACTTACATATTCTAAATAATTTTGTGTGTGTGAATGATCTACGCTGTTGGCCGGGGCCTTTACAGCTTCATCGGACAAGAGGGCGAGCGTGCAACCACTACGCTCGAGTCAGAAGGGCAAGGGGGCAACTAGCTCAAGGGCGCCTCAATGAGGAACGGCCTCGGCTTGGGCAGTCGCTATGGGGGAGGGCGTATACTAGGTGTCTCGCCGTGGTGCTCTGCAGCAGCCGGTGGGCAAGGGATTCTTCGACCTCGCCGGCGAGGTCGGTATCTGATCCTGTGTGCGGTATCTGTATCCGAAAGAAGGGATGTAAGGGCATCCAGAGGGTCGGTGAGAACATGCCGGCTGATAGGAGGGGAGTTAGGTTAAACGGATTTCTATAATTGGACGCGTTCGTGAAATATCAGGTTTTCGCTTTTTTAATAAAGGCGCGAATAGGTTCGAGGCCGAGCTCGGAATGGAGGTCGACATTACGTATGAACTACGGGGCTCCGACGGCTTTGTGAAAAACTGGATTGAACCGTTCGAGTCTATCGATGTGAGATCGCACGGCACGCCGCCCGTGCCCGAACACCTCACAAGCGTACGTCGTGATGGACCGTATACAAGTTTTGTAAAGTGTCATCTTATTCCTAAGGTACATTTTGCTCCGCTTGCAGATCATGGGGTAAAGATGACCGAGCACAAAGGCTGCTCGGTTACGGAGTCGCATGATGTGCGGTCCGAAGGTCATGATATTGTTTAGGGTGACCCCGAGATATTTGACCTGTTTGACTCAGGGAATAGGTATGTTAAACATGGTCACTTGACCGAGATTACTTCTGGGGTGGCGCAGGGAGGGGCGCCGGGTGGCACCTCTGGAGAAGAATATCGCAGTGCTCTTGTCCGGGTTCACCTTAATACGCCACTTCCTGAACCAATCCCCTAGGGTAATGGCGGCTGCCTGAAGGTTTCTGGTAATGAAACCCTTATTCCTATGCAAGACAGAGAGCGGTATCATCAGCAAATAGGGCTAGATGCACCTTACTCGAACGAGGAATATCGTTCGTGTAAAGGCTGAATAGGAAGGGGGAATATTCTAAACGAAACTCTCATCATTATAGTCAAAATTTCTATATATATATATATATATATATATATATATATATATATAATCATAGATCAATACTGTGTTCGTACGTGTAATCAAAGCGCATAAATACACACACACACACACATATACTACACCTTAATATATCAATGCTATCGTTATCAGTAGGTAACAAAAAAATCTAACCCAATATGTACCAATTTTTTTTTAGTTACATATGTTACTAGAGCAACATACTTCACAAGGGTATTGGTATTTTTTTCTGTGTAATAATGTGTTATTAGATTATAAAACAACTATTGTAATCCATGATGATATGAGTATTATTTGGAAGAGTCACATTACCACAGGTTAAAATTATTTGTCTAGCCATGTTTTTCAACAAGATATCGTTTTGTTTGGGCATTATTTTAATAGAATACTAATCAAAACAATGAGAACAAAACAATATAGGCACCTATCTAATAACAAATTATAATAATTAAGCCGATGCGCAGATATCTCTCGCTCGACCCTCGTACGTCAAACATGTTTTATGAGAAAACACAATTAAGAAAAATAGCTGATGGGGTGACAGTAGGTAGAGTACTTCGAAGACGAACAGCTTTGGGCTGTAACAGGTATAAAATAATTGTTAGGTGTTGAAAAGGTGCTCGTTTAATGTAAGTTCCTTCTACTAGGGTTTTGGTTCGTTCCAGTTTCCAATTTGACTGTAGGATGATTACGTTTCGGTCGTTGTTTATCCTATAGAGTTTATCCATTGTGGGAATACCGTGTGACACGCCGGCCCGACGCGTGAATAATTGCGAACTCACTCGACATGACATGAGTCGTTCAAAGGGAATTTCGGGACGTTGATATAAACTAATCATTTTTTCAATCGGGTATCAGTTTTATGAAAGTAAAACGCCAAGAAGTTTCCAGGAAAGAATAGCACGTCAGCGCCTCATCAAATCATGAAATCAGCCTATTGCAGTTTACTGCTGGACATAAGCCTCTTCCAATTCGCGCCACAATACACGGTCCTCGGCCTTCCGCATCCAGTCCCACCCTGTGACCTTCTTAAGTTCGTCGGTCCACCTAGCTAGGGGGCGCCCTACCTTACTTTTGCTGAGTCGCGGTCTCCACTCTAGAACTCGTCTGCGCCATCGGCCATCTGTTCTTCGACAGACATGGCCAGCCCACTGCCACTTTAGCGAGCTCACTCTGCGAGCTATGTCAACTATTTTGGTTCTTTGACGGATAACCTCATTCCGGAGTTTATCCCTCAAAGAGACTCCGAGCCTAGCCTGCTCTATATCTCGCTGCGCGACTTTGAGCCTATGGACTAGCCCTACTGTAAGTGTCCACGTCTCGGCACCGTATGTCATAACTGGTAGAACGCACTGATTGTAGACTTTCGTCTTCAGGCATTACGGTAAAGGTGAAGGGAAAACCCGACGTAGTTTGCTAAATGCTGCCCAGCCCAACTGGATCCTTCTGTCGACTTCTTTCTCGAAGTTATTCCTACCAAGCTGAACAACTTCGAGCATCGATTCTTCGACGCAGACTGGTCCGGGCGTGACGTGTTCATTGAACATGATCTTGGTTTTATCCAAATTCATGCCGAGACCAACACATCGAGAGCTGTGCAGCATTTCCCTTAACTGTTCCAGCGTCTCGGCAAACCGAAGATACGAGATGCACTCACCGTCTATATTCACGCCCCGTTCCGCCCAGTCCAGCGTCGTAAGCCTTCTGATCGGGAAACATTGCCAAAATTTTAAGTACTTTTTCGGAAGCGGCCGCGCGGGCGAGGCCATTTTATGGCGATGTTTGCAAAAAAAAAATATAATTCAAAAACTATAGCAAATTTTCAAGTGAAATAAAAAGTAAAAGACATTATGATAATGGCGTGTTTTGTTAAAGTATATTTTTACAATGTTTATCACCTAATACTTTTAAAATTCTAACCTCAAACATTCGGACCCGAAAAATGCAAAAGTTTTTACGTAAAAAATATTTTGAGGAAAATTTTCATTAAGTTCTGAGAAATAATGTATTGCGCCTTCTAATCATAAATAACTAATAAATAATAACCTGCATATATAATATTAGGTCATCTAAACAAAGAAACATCTAAAAATACCTCGAAAACTTATACGCATTATACACAATATATACAAGTAAACGTTTATTTTACGAAATTATAACCTAAAATCACTAAATGGTGTAGTACCGTAGATATGGTTACCTTTTCCGTTGAGAATCTCAAACAAACACTGTTTATCACTTATATTTTTCAACTCCCGATAGCATAATGTACACAAACGTTTTACTAACACATTCTAACAAGAATTCTTATATGATTCATTCATCAATAACAATAACACATTTTATTTGTTTACACTCACGGCACTTGACAGCCGATTGATTAGCGGGCATGCGCGATTATCGGATGTTTACGTTATCCATTCACGATACCACTAACACGGACTACAAAGTATTATACATCAACAAAAGGAGAATAATTTCCTCTACATTTCGTTGAAATATTGTCTATGGCTACAATTAAGTGTTGAGCCACAAAACCGATAAAAATAGACTCGCCCAACGTATGAATTCATACGTTCCCGAGTTTACGGGGTAATTATGTACGCATGAATTCATACGTTCCCGAATATAGAGGTAGACGTCTTCGAGCGCGTTGGTGAAAAGCTTGTGGGGATATCACATCCCCCTGTCTCACCCCTCTGCGCAGTTCAATGGGGTTGGTATTTTGGTCCTGGAGCTGTACGTTCATAGTGATGGTATCATACAAACATCTCAGCACTTCGATATAACGCCTGTCAATACGACATCGTTGCAGAGCATCCAGTACTGCCCAGGTTTCGATGGAGTCGAAGGCTTTTTCGTAGTCCACGAAAACCATACACAGCGGCTGATTGTACTCTTCAGTTTTCTGTACAACCTGCCGAACAGTATGGATGTGGTCTACGGTGCTGAAGTCTTTTCGAAACCCGGCTTGCTCCGGTGGCTGTAACTCGTTGAGTTTTCTGGCGAGGCGGTTTGTGTCTACTCTCGAGAACAGCTTGTATACATGGCTCAGAAGTGAGATGGGTCTGTAGTTCTTCAGCAAGGCTTTATCGCCTTTTTTGAAGAACAGAGCCACCGCACTCCAGCTTCACGCTTTAGGGGTTAGGCCCTGGTGAATGATGGAATTGAAAAGGCTTGCCAGCTCTTTAAGAACTGGAGTCCCACCAGGTTTGAGGAGCTCGGTAGTAATTCCATCATTACCAGGTGATTTATTGTTTTTAAGTTGCTCGAGAGCCACCTTGACCTCGCTCTGATTGACATCTGGGATGTCTTCCGTGTAATGGCGCGTAAGTGGGACTCTGTGGTCATCGTCGCTAGGTCTTGCAGTCTTACCTGTCCGTGATGCATACAGTTCTCCATAGAAGCCCTCGATTTTCCCGAGAACAGAGGTCACGGTTCTGCCATCCGCAGTGTTAAGTTTCGTCAGACGGGGGCTTTGGAGCTGTTGGGCGAAGACCTTAGTGCCCTTGTTCTGCTCGATCGCAGCCTCGACGATACGGGTGTTGAAGCGTCTCAGGTCGCGCCGAATCAGCTTCCGGATTCTAAGGTTTAAGTCCTTCCGATCTGACGAAGACGTCTGCGTAGGTGGCATTTCTCGTCTACTTCTCATAAGTTCGAGAGTCTCGGCTGAGAGTTTGGAGTCCCTGTATTTGCTTTTTCCGCACAGGAACATTTGAGACACGTCCTGTAGCGTTCTGACCGCTGTTGTCGTATCGATCCAAAAAGTAACTTCAGCGCCTGTAGAGCTAAATTAGTTTGGGACAGTGTCCTGCTTCTAGAAGTCCAGAACGATAACATTAATGGCAGATATGTTCGCCTAGTACTTGTACGTTAAGTACATATAATAATAATATCATTTTATTTCTCGCCACAATATAACATAACGTTTAGTAAATAATTTTGCAGCTAGCAAGTATTGTTTGCTTAATAAAACTCTATAAGGGTAACAAATACGTTAATAAAGGCTTAGAAATAATGTTTCTTAGTATCCCCAATAAAATTGCCACTTGTGTCACCATGAAAGGTGAAAATCAATACATCAGATAAAAAAGCTAGATGAAATATGCCTAATGCGAGGGTTCTGTATCAAAAACTGTTGGTGGTGCTTTACCTATCACATCCGATTTCTAGAAAACGATAACACGTAGAAGCTTTAAATTAATGATAGTGAGAACTCGCACCTACGTGTGATGTTAAAGTTGAATACATATATTTTTCACTTTTTTGGGTCGTGTGCTGTATTTAAGTAGGTGTTAAAATATAAAAAAGTGCGATATAAACTTCAGATTTTGTCATTGAAGTATATTAAAATTAAACACTAAAAATAATAGCTTTTGTCTCCTGATAAAACCCCTTTTTATATACGACTTTTTGACCTGACAGCGATGTCAGCTGGAGCTATTCGGCTTAGTATTATTTTTAGAAAAAGTAAGCTAATGGGTTTTTAACTATGTATACAAAATTTATTGCTTTTTCGTGAATTAAAATTATCGTAGAAAAGCACACATCTGTGCGCATCTGACATGAAACTTAAATAATAGAAAGTAAGCCTATAAAGAATAGTAAAAGTAAGGATATTCCAGTTTCTGTAGCGATACCGTCTTTGCCGTTATCTTAATAAATTTTATTTCACTTAATGATATCAACCTTGTAAACTTATAAATTTCGGTAATTTCCTTGTAAATTTCGGTAATATAATTTGGACTTTAATTTTCTTGGTCTAAGGGTACAAAAAAATTTTTTTTCGCAGGTCCTGTAATCATTAATAGATATTCATTATTGCAATTAACCAAACAAATGGGAATGGTAATTCAATCCTATTAGCAAATATAATTAACCAATGCAGCGGTGTGGAACGATCATCAGAATTGATTGCCCAAGCGTTATTAGGACATATCCGACCGTGTTATAATTAATTAACTCTCTTCGTTGGCATTCGTTCATAGTCTTTTTCTGAACAATCATACTTTTTTGTCTATCGCTCAGTTGCAGAAAGCTCATTATTAACATATTATTACAAAGTGGCATTATCACTATAGTCTTTTTCACGAGACATGGGTACGGTGACGTTTGATCATATTTCTTCTGCTTCTTCTTCTTCAAGTTATGGCTTCACACTAATTATAAGTGTATTTTGCCAGTGTCCAGTGAGATATGTTGTGTTTGTTTAAATTAATTCGACTCCCCGATGAACTTGATGATAACGATGATAATGAAATTAATGAAGTACCCCACCCTGGACAGTAAAACGGTGGATACTTTACATTCCAATTGCGACGGCCGTTTTGAGGGAAGTCGAAAAGGCACGTTTTATCACTTTGTTACAATTACCTTCACTCATGCAATATAAGAACACATAATGGTTAATATTCCACCAACATTACACATTATTAGTCGAAATAATACAAGTTATGGAAATAAAACAAATTGACAACATCACTCTTCGACTTCTCGCCAAATATTCGATAATATTTTTATTTCACGCGTATTGTATTGAAGAATATTGAAAATATAGAATCCAAAAAATAGACAGGAAATAAATATAAAAATACATCAATAATCTATTATAATTTTCATTTAAATCATATACTGTTTATAAATTTGCGTGATTATTAAAAAAAATACTTAAAACTGAATAAAGCTCTATT
Source organism: Phalera bucephala (assembly GCA_905147815.2). Lineage (NCBI taxonomy): Eukaryota > Metazoa > Arthropoda > Insecta > Lepidoptera > Notodontidae > Phalera > Phalera bucephala. The sequence goes on from LR990609.1 coordinate 55,682,917, forward strand.
ACTCAATTACTGACACAATTAAATCGCTATAATCGATATGTTGTTTTTTAAAATGTATAAAATCGATTGCCAATTTTTTACGAATATATTATTCTATGTATCTGACTGAAATATTTAGTATTCTCGTGGTCAAAAAATAAACGTAAAATTAACAAATAAACATGGATGACACCTTCTTCTCTTCATCTTGTCATATTAAAACAGAGTTTTATAGATTTTTTAATAATAATACACGTAAGGGACGAAACAAGCGATTTGTCACACAATTTGTCTGATTAATGGCTTGATTTGTAAATATGAATTTTATTTTGTTCTCTTTTTATTCCTAAATTATATTTATTAATATCGATTCATTCTTCGTTATAAATTTTCTCGATACGATATACAATTGATTCTATTTCACACCCACCACATTTCTAGAAACGTCAAATTCTAAACTTCAGAAAAACAGAATCGTGCATAGCGAGCTGGGTAGGAATTTAAATTCTAGACCCTTTGAATATAAGGCGAGCGGTGTACTGACTGGGCTCTCATAACATATAATAGTTGTATCTAACTATAGAGTAGGTAGAAAGTACAAAGTTGCAACAGGTTCTTCTTTCCTTACATACTAAAGGAGTTCTATATGATAATTCAGTATTTCTTCAAAGAAATTCAAGTGTTTGAGTACAACAAAGGTTAAGTAACATTAACCTAGTTGTACTTGAAAACAACTTCAATCATTTAAAAACGTATGATGACATTGTAATACGAATAAGTATTGCGAAACTTTGCCGGCAGGAAAGTTATTAAATCTTTAATAAAAGTTTGCAACTTTTGAGTAAGTTACAATTTTGTGTACTCTGCAAATCTTGTTTATGTTGATTTTAATATGATTACGTTTGCAATACGCAACTTGCTTACGTAGATTTTAACATTTTTATTTAGGTACATGTATATTAAATTATTCACTTTTCTATCTGGATACCAGTTAACGCTTTATTAATAAACTTGTCACTATAACCTAAACATTACATCAAAGCAACGACATAAGGCAACCAACCTACGTGTTTTAAAATCTTTGAAACGCAGGGAATTCCATTTTTATTAACACTAATTAACAAATTTAGACAAGAGGAAGCAGTGCCTTTTACTCAAATCTCAATTGCTCTACATTAAGGTCCTAAATAACATTATTGTATTATCGCAATGCGCGAACTGGACCGGGCTGAGATGATTCAATTCGTATTCTAATTTACCTTCCGGGGAATCTCTTGGGTGTAATAAATGACTATATTTTACCCTCATTCGTTTTATTTCATCCGCATGTTATTTATGGTACGAGTTGAATAACGATTTTTCACTGAAAAGATTTTTGTCGAATATTTAGCTTCATTTCAACGTTGTAATCACAAGGGTCTTTATGGAGTAAATTTCGTATCCAAAATTTATTGATATTGTCAACGGCCTTTAACTCAAAATTCCAGAAAGAGTTGCTGAGCACATTTACAAATTGTATTCCTCATTGGTATAAATGATACATTGCAACCTTCAATATTTTTAATTTATTAAAATTAACCTGAACAAGAACTATATTTTAAAACTTCATTAATTATCTTCACTACGATGATGGCAATAGAAATTGATAGCTGATTTCCATCACTATCGTAGTGGCACATAGTAGGTTAACATAAACACGTGAGAGCTTATGGATTTTAGGCTAAAAGGAGGTCAAACAATAACAATGCAGCCGAAAAATAGGTTCCCATTTCCCAGAACAAACCGGCTTTATGCGGAGTATCCAATTAATCAATACATACGTAACATTGCTGATTTTCATTGCATATTTGATTGAAGAGATCAGTGTGGTGTGAATAAAGATAATAGGTTAGACACATATTTGGATTTATTCTATTTATTTAGGATTATAAATACCGTCACGCCTATTTTCTCCAAGCAGGGAGTTATACTATGTACACATTGTTGTACTATGTTAGGTCCCATCAAATAGGGGGCGAGCCTAGCGAGAGGGGGAAGTTTGTGATTATGTTTGTAGATCATAAGTATTAGTACCTATAAAGTTGAGGTCAGGTATTATTTTATTGAAGAAAAGGGTAAATAAAGAAATGTGTACATTCTGCTAGGTTCTTTCATTCATAATTTGTAGCGCAATTTGTTACGCCCATTTCGCATGCCATCTATTACAGAAAATGTTTGCCCACTACCTGTAATAGAGGATCTTTTTTCTACTAGCACGTCAATTAGATAGATTTATGTGCCGAACGGGAATCGAGTAATGGCCTCACAATTTAATCCTACTGTTTGTGCGCGCCATAAGAATGTTAATCCGGTGCCTCCCGTTAGGGAAATGAAACGAAACTTCTATTGTGTTGTTTTTTATGCTTGCCTGGTAAAATTTGTATGGTTTTTTTCTTTCTTGCACAGAAATAAGGAAAAAGTGTTTTCGTTGTGTGTTCGTTGTCTGTCTACGTAAAATGTAAATACCTAATTAATACTTCATTAATTCCCTGCCGGAATACCCAAAGAGCTTACTAACCACCGTGGCACCTAACATTATTTGTTTATCGCACGTTAAATCAATCTGTAATCAATATTCTGAAAAATCCGCTTAAATAAAATTCACAATATTTATTATAAGGCCGTCTTTATCCTGACATAAATAAGTATTTTTGTAACATCATGAGCAGTATCTATCACCTTTAACTAAATTTTCGAGCAAGTTCCTTAGAGGTTTTTTTTTAATGTTTATGGCATCACGATTACGCATATTTTGCCAATGTCAAGTATTAGGAATATTCATTTCAAAATTAAGTCAACTCCCCGATGAACTTGATGACAAGAATGATTATGAAATTGATGAAGTGCCCTTGGATTATGGATACTTTACATACCAACTGTGACGACCGTTTCGAAGAAAATCTAAAAGGCACGTTGTATCACTTTGTTACAATTACCTTCACTTGTGCACATATAAGAATACATAACAGTTAATATTCTACCAACATTACACATTATAATTCGAAATAATACAAGTTTTGATAATTAAAACAAATTGACGACATCTCTCTTCAATTTCCCGCGAAAACTCCTTCCTTAGAGATAAAACAACCTTATTTTTTGACGATCAAATATCATCTGACATTTCATATTGTTATATACATACAGGTTCATCTTCAGATCACAAACTTAAGTCGTCGTGAAATATTGAATAGGTAGATCTCAGAAAATCCTGACATGTTCTTATTGCTCTAAAATAGTCGAGGAAACAGACGATTATTTTTTAATAACAGCACCTCACTTGTTTTTTCATACATCCTTGATTGGCAATTTCGCTAAAATGAAATAACCTGAAGAACTATTTAAATCCGTCAGTGAATTACTCGTATAGGAAAAACAGATGAATCTTATTTTTTTGATTTTTAACTTTTATCTTTTTTGTCTAATTGCGAGACACTTAAGACTTCTTTGAACATCCTTGAGTAAAGTCCTGGGTAAATATTTCTCGATTAACTTTATTCGGCAATTAAAACTGGCTAGGTAAACCGTCCGATAGGGCTTCTCAGAGATTGTGAAATTCATCCATAGACTTACTTGCAACTTTAATTGTTCATTAGGACTTGATACTCTACTCAAGGGTGATGATCCTTACCTTATTAACTGCATCAATGTAGGCTCCCTTCTCTAACAACAACCCAGCAACTGTCTCATGTCCTGCTCTTGTGGCCAATGCAAGAGGAGCGTCTCCAGCAGCGTCTGAACTTTGGACTTTGGCACTAAGGGATATGGCGTATTCCACGACATCCAGTGAACCGCGGGTACAAGCACATTGCAGGAGATCGTTGTTTTTCTGTTGACAAAGTACCTTGAAAGTTATGTACGCCTAGTATATTATCACCTTACTTGCTAGTTGTGGTTTTGCAATACCTGCCATAATACCTCTAAGTACTAAATAATTTCTGGAACTGATTAACATTTGTTTGGTTAGGTTAACTTTATTACAAATAATGTATACAATGTTTTTACCTAGCTACTTTCCAGAATTCGGATACAAAATTTTTGTGTTTTGCTTGGATACCAATTTTAAATAGGCAGAGGTCTAGTTAAACGAAATTATTTTTACGACGGTGCAGTGGTATTCTTAATATCTTTAAAATTTTAATGAAAAAAATACGGAAAAATAGGCGTTTTATCTTATAATTATTTTCCACTCATTCCTTTCCTTCGGATCTCATTATTTCAACAGCACTTTGCCTCGATTAAATAATCATAATTACGCGTTAATTCAACCGAGTTATTCGGTCGGGGAGGTCCTGTATCATTCACAGCATTTTATTTGAATTATATTTAGCCACATACATACTTATTGTAAATCCTATTATATTCGCTCAGGTGTTCCATTCGTTTTATGTTTGATTTGATTATTTAATGGAAAGTATTTCGATTTCCGGTTTTGAGGTGACGAGCTGTAGAGCGTTTACTTAGACTATGAAACTTTTTACTCTACATGAAAACAAAGTTATGTTTTATGAAGTGAGATTTAAAAAAAAGTTTTAATTTCAGTTCAGACCCACCACATGCGATGTATTTTAATAGTGTTATAATTATTGTTATTCCTTTAAAACCTACGGTCCTTACTGAATAACGATAATGGATATTTTGAGGGGCCTTCAGATCAAAAACACATTTGTTGCTGTATGATTTTACATTAGTATCAGGTTATATTTAACAAGAAATATAAGAATACGTTTAATCAATAATCGTTTCTCAGTAACTAAATATTACCAAAGTATACAAAATTGTCTTACATTTTATACTAGCTATGGAGATTTTTGATTTAATTAATTTAGGCTTATCAAGGCGGGGGTAGGGTATCATTAATTAAAACTAATGTTAACTAACTTACATTCGTAGAGTACACAAAAAAAAACACGTAAAAGAAAAATGCTTGGAAAATTTATTTTCATTATACTAGTAGCACATAAAGATGAAAGAGATTGCCGAAACGTCGGGAATCCAGCTTACACGAGCTCGGCAGCTGGCCTGCGTTTTAATTATGGCGAATTTACCAATTAGCGAGGTTACATGACACCGGCCTACTGATACGTCAATTTATTCTTAATTCAAAGTGGACGCGATTTACAGTTGTATGTTCACTGTGGAAATTATGTTACAAAATATGAACAAGCATAAATTTTGAGCTCGCTGACTAAGCGTAAATGATTAATTTTATTGATGTGATATAAACACAAACCTATCATGAACTATTCACGAATTAGATTACTAGTAGGTTCGTGAAATATGTTAGACTATTGAGAAATTTTGCCTGCTAAAATAAAGTTGGCAACAAATATCCGTGTGAAAAGTGACAAAATTATGATAAAGATGCAAAAACTACATAATGTTAAAAAATATATTTATTCTATAGTATGGCAGAGTTGTATACAAAAAAAAACATTTTTATATAAACGAAAAGTTATATCCAAAAATAAGCTTTAAACGTAGAGAGAACCAGTTTTTAATAAAAGGGTTCTAAATTTGAACATTCCTAGAAAAACAATATTAAATTTTTTTTACGTTTCATCCGTATCAATTTCGCTAATTGGTACTAGGATAGCATACCTTGTTAGTAGCAGCAAGGCAAGCACCTGCCCGCACTAGTGTTTTCACGGCATCAAGGTGCCCATGCCAGGCTGCCATCAGCAATGGACGCATTCCAAACTGCAAGAAATATAGGGCTTAATTTATGAACTCTACTTGTCTTTATGACTTCATTAAATTAGGTAAGCTCCATTATAGTATAGTGCAATAAACTTGCAGTTACTAGGACTGAATTCTTCAACGAGGCCAGTCGAGAGAGAACTTAGTTAAAATGAAACGGTGAACGCAAAACAGATTGGTAGGTATCGTTAGGTATATTCGAGAATCAGACGGTATTGTTTTCGGTTTCAATAAGAATAATTAGAGAAATTAGCAGTAGAACTTATTTTAATTTATACGTTTTTACATTTATGGAGTGAATTACCTAATTCACTCTCGTAACATTTATACTTATTTGAGAACACAAGCGTATAACACAAGCGTATAAAAGGGTACATGTGTAATTGAATTTTATGCCAATTTACAGAGAATACGTAAAGCAAACCCACAAACTGCCACAGAACGGCGAACGCACCCAACCACATTACAAGGTATACTCGTAAATTGGGAGGCAAATTACCTTATCGGCTGCTTCTATGTCGCACTTGGCCTCGATCAGTAAGTTGATTATTTCTACGTTGCCGCGGCTTGCGGCCCAATGGATTGGTGCTCTGCCGTACTGGTGGAAAAGAAACCAGTTTATTGTTTCTTCTAATTTGAACTTGAGGTGGGTCAAATGTTGTTAGGTGTTTATGTTTTCCGTGTGATTGTCGGATTAATGGAGTAGTGTCAGTCATTCGTCATTACTTTAAAATTGGCTTGTTGTTTGATTCTTAAATAAATAATAAATTAATGACTTTTCTCCCCGACGTAGTAGGTTGTGGTGTACACAGTACACCTACCTTCGCCAAGGTACAGTTGAGCCTGTCGTTAAAGGATATCATACCACGTGTTCCGTTATATTTGAGGTTCTCTCGGACAGGAAAGTATCCTTACGATGTTTTCCTTTCCCGTTACCAAGTGACCATTAGGAACCATAAACCTCGTTGTGCCAGCCGGGATTTTAATTCAATTTGATTCGAAGTAACTAGATTCTTCTTGGCAAAGTTACATGATGTAAAATCTTAACGTTCTTCGTACGTACTTTTAGGTTCCCGAAACTTTATTTTCAGTAGAAATCTGTAAATTATATCGTGGTGTATGGAAACCTATTTACATACGTACATACTTTCACCCTTACCAATTACGTAATTCCTAATTATCATTATTTAAACTTCTTTGCCATTTGACATTGTTTTTCCGAGCACCTCCTCAAGGATATGAGCATGGGTGTATGAACACATTCAAAATCATCACACGTTTGTATACCTCTGTAAACACGCGCACAATAGCGAAGAAAATCCGTTTTACACTACAAGGAAATGCTGGAAAACAGGCGTGTTCTTCCCGATCTAATTTACCGAACTTTACTTGAAAATCATACCCGACGTGTAAGGCCAGTTAAGGTAGTGTTGTGGTACTGGTAACACAATACATGTATTTGGAATCTTTCTTATATAAATTGCACCAAAGATCAGGGAAGTATCTGTAAAGTACCTATTTACTTTAGAAGTATCTTGATACCTTTTACATTATCTATTTATACGTACGTAACCTGAGTTCGCCTGTAAATGGGATTCATACATACTTTTTTAACTAACCTATTGTGTCCCACTGCTGGGCAAAAGTCTCCCCTTCTCCTTCTATCCTTGGCCAATGATGGCCATTCAGGCTGATCTGCATCAAGATCATCGCGCCACCGCTTTTTAGGCCTACCACGACGACGATGTCCGTGTTCCATTCAGTGCTTATTTTAGCCATACATAGATACTTTATGTAAAACATTTTGAATTTTAACATAACGCTAGTTTAGGCCTCATATTTGAATAAAATGACTGCATTCCCTTTGTCGAAGACAGTGAATGTTTTAAACAAGAGTCAGTAAAGCTTCACGCAGTCTGTGACTGTCTGCGTACTATCGGGCCCCTGGTTTACATTCAGCTCACTTGTGCTGTAGTAAGCACAAACGTTAACCGCGGCAGAGATTACAGAAGTGGACATAAAAATGGGCACGGAGCTATTTACACGTTCTATTAATTAATAAAATTTGTAAATATCACAATTTGTAATCTGGGAAACGGAATTCATTTAAAAAAAATTACCGAGTTTGATATATCCGAATACAAATCGATATTATATTTCGATCCATGTACCAGGATAGCATATCCCGCATGAAGATTTCAAGGTTCTTACATTATTTCTGCAATTGACATCAGCTGGCCTCTGCAACGCTTCCCTCACAGCTTCTGGCTCGTTTTTAATGACAGCCTCGTGAAGCAGCAAGTCATTTTGTTGGACTCGGGATCGGCCTTCTGACGTCATCTATTGACAAACACAGAAGAAATTATTGAATGCTAATAAATAAAACAAAGGTATTTTTTGAATATCTATTTAATCATGAAAACAATTATTTTCTGAAGGGCAAATTGTTTACAATACATAAAAGTCCTTATAAAGCCGAAAGTCTTACAATCTCTTAACAAATACTTACTACTATATACGGCATAAAAATTATTCATTTATTTTCTCAATTGCTAACAACGTTTCACAATAGAGTCCTAAAACATTCAAACTCTTCGAAAAGCATGATAAGTACTTGTTAAATATTAATAAAAAGATGAGAAATATAATTGCGCCGCTCTTATACTTGAAAGAATAGATGAATAAAAAAAACATCGTCACGCTTATATTCACCAAGTGGGGGTGGCAGAGGTTTACTGAATTTTTTGCCGGCGTTTTTAGGTCCCATGTGATAGGGGACGAGCCTATTGTCACTTACCGGGCACAATTTTACACTCCGGACTCATACTGGGAAGTTTTTCATTAGAAAAACTATATTTTTTCGACCTAGGATTTGAGGCCAGAACCTCTTGAACACAAAGCGATGCGCTTTGCCATAGCGTCGTTGGTCTAGCCAACTAGGCAGTCCAACAAATAGAGGTGTACAATATACCATCATTTCGCCGAATCACATAGTTTGGCCATTTCAGATTATTTGGTTCTTCTCCCCTATAGAAAGTCATAATATTTGTGGGTCATCCAAAGATTTGTCCCGTGCGGGGATCGGATCGGATCATATCCACGACTGCTTAATCCAGCGGGCGGAGCGGCTCAAAATTAAAATACCTATTTTTTAAGATAAAATTACTTACAAAAAGAAATTAAATACGTGACATGTTCTGCCATCGGGGTTAACTTCAAAAAATTTCAACATTACCATTTACCTCTTTCTATAAAATACTTTCACAATAAGAAATTATAGAGCGACAAGGATATTTTGACCAAGTTTTGGCCCGTGGATAACATTGACAGGGTGTGAAATTAGGGTATCATTTAGTAAAATTTTCCTACTACCAGGGAAGTATTTTAACAAAAAAATACTTGGCTAAATTTCATAACAAACGGTAACTCTGCGACTTGACAGTGAAGTAACATTTCACTTAATTCGTCAGTTCCGATTTTCGCTGTGGGCCAAAAGCTCGTTGTATGACTGAAAGTTATAAGGTTAAGTTTAAGGTTCGTTAGTTTGTGACAGTAGAATTTAATGGAGCGGTTCAACAGTTCAACATAGAAAATTATTTAGTAAAGGATGTCCACAGACGCAAAGTTTTTTTTCTACCCTGAAGTAGATGTATATGGGGAGTTGTTAAAATTGCCGCTTGTGTTTAGGGACTACGGATTTTGCATTACAAATACATAACATGATAGAAATCTATCCAACGATGAGTAACAGGCACAGTATTTTTTATGATAAAAATACCTGCTCTTTCTTAAAAGTTGAGCGATTGACAAATATTGCTACTGCTAACGGTAAAAGCGAATTTTGGGTCCAAAGTACTAAGGCAACATAAACATCCACAACTGAACTCTTTGATTCGTCCTTGGAAATAAGCACCACACTGGGCTACGAACGCTACACGGCTACCTAAACTGTACAGCGTGTTCCATTTATCACAAAGCGCCATGTTTTATTCAGCGTCGCGGAACGCAAACGGAGATACTACATATTTTTGTTTTAAACTCAGTTTGGTTTTCCATTGTTGTGATGCGTACGAGATCTTAAATAAATGTGTCAGGTTTGTCTATACTACACTATTAAATTAATCAATAAAATGAAACTGCTGAACCGACTTTAATTATTGCTTCACTATTAGGAAGCTAGATTATCCAGAAGAAACATAAACCCGGCAGGTAGCACTGTTGTCGACCGGGTGTAAGGAAAGAACCCGTTGACGCTCTGTGCTCTCTGCCTACCCCGCAAGAGATCTGAAGTGATGATATAGATAAAAGGTACAAAATAAATATTTCGAATTTTTATTGTGGAGGTATTCTCGAATATGTGAAAGGTTAACTTTAACGGTTATCTTCCAGAGCCTTTGACCACCAATGGTCCGCAGACCTTTGGGTCAAAAACATAGTTCTATAAAAGACTGACATGCCTACCAACTTCTGTTGGGTACATTATAAAATATGAAAGTACGCCCGTCAGGTAGCTAATATGATGTAATGAATTTTTAAAATGCTGTCTCTGTTCCGTAGATAACATACTAAAAAATTCCCGCGAGCAGTTAATAGTAGTCTACGTAATAAATTGACTAACAAAATTAATATCAAGCACACAAGTACATAGTGTGTACCATACCACCACGATTGACATCTCAGAAGGAGAGACCAGGGACGTTTGGAGCACAATAATACGTATTCCAAACGTCTACTTCTAAATATCTTGAAGCCAGTATTGCCATGACAGCAAATGAAGGGATACTTCATCGATGTTAAATAAAAATAAAATGCAACCAAAAACACAAACTCGTAGGTATGAGTATGTGTGAACATTGAAAACGCACGCATTTTGCACGTCTCTTCGAGTGTTGCATGCATGCATGCACGTACGCATACACTTATATACTTTTGCACGCTCTAATGTATGCACGTATGCATGCATGGAAATACTCACGCGCGCACACTCGTATACCTTATTAATCTATACAATAGAACCTATTAAATGGGAAATAAGAACTAAAATTCTTTTTGACGACGGCCTGGTTAAGTGGTCTGAGTATAGGCCGATTCACTATATCGAGTAGACACGGACTCGTTCCGCGCACACGTACAAGTATTTGTTTTGATTTGGGTTAGTGTTTCATCACATCATCACTTCCAGCTCATTTACCCACTGCAGGGCCTAAGCCTCCTCCCTCTTACGTCACATATCCCTATCCAGAACCAATATTGGTAAGGTCTTACCTGCGCACTTAACCACATCTTCGACCCATCTTCGTACTGGCCTTCCACGATTGTGGTCCTTTCCGTGGCCACCATTCGGTCAGTCTACCTGCCATCACCAAATCTGGCGACGTGGCCTGCCTATCTTCTACCACTTGTGTTAAAATATACGGAATTCGACGATTGTAGTCTTGGTTTTTGCATTGTATGTGAATTTATGTTTATAAAGTCGAGTGCGTTACTAATAGCACATGAGTAATTCTTAGGCGAGGTAACGTTTTTCAGTAACCTCCAACCAACCGTTCGGTTCGCAATACTGAAGGCAGGTCGACGCACCTTTCACACGACGCCCTTTGATCCTGGGCCTTATACTGCGATCATTGCATGACCTCTATCCCATTAAGAATTCCGATGAAATGGTTTACTTTATATTTGAAACATTTCGATTTAGCGAATTGAGATTCGAAATTGGATAAATATTTCAGAAGTCGAATCAGGTGAGAGAAATACTTTGAAATTCTAAGGTTTCCGAAACGCCACGTATTGAAACTCGCTGGCCTAGTGGCGTATAATGCGCAAAGCGATCGCGAGGTTCTGGCTTCAAATCGTAGGTAGGACAGAGTGTAATTTTTTTATTGAAACTTTCCATTTTCAGTCCGGATCCTGGTATTTTGCCCGGTAATAGTGCAATTTAAAACAGCTAATTTAATTTAAATATGTATGTAAAGAACAATGGCAAGATTTTACCCGAGTGTCTTATGAAGTTTCTAAAAATATGACATGTGCAAAATTTAGTAATATAATTTAGTCGGATTTTACACAAAACTAATTTCGCATGTAAGTCCGCAGGGTAATATTTTTATAATTTAAAGTACTTTATTTGATTAAATTTATAACAGTCAACAATTTAGTTTTAATCACCATAATTCCCACATTTTAAAAAAGAAATATCAAGAGTAGAAACTAATTAACATTTCTAAATATATGTTTAGTTGTAAACCTTTTTAACCGACTTCAAAAAAGGAGGTGGTTCTCAATTCAACTGTATGTTTTTTTTAGTATGTATGTTACGCGATCATTTCGCCAATTATGAACCGATTTTGATGATTCTTTTTGCATTGGGTTCAGTATAGCTCCAAGGTGGTCCCATTTTAATTTCGTCCGTATTGGACCTTGGACTTGGAAGATAAATCCTTAATGACAAACAATACGAATGCATAGATTGAGATATTATGGGTATTACATCAATCCTATAGGTACCCTGCCATAGAACTAATCAGAATATTAACCGACTTCAAAAAAGGAGGAGGTTGACAATTCGTCTGTGTTTTTTTTATAACTTCTTTATTTATGAACTGATTTTGATGATTCTATTGGCGTTGGGCTTAGTATAGTTTCGAGGTGGTCCCATTTTAATGAAATCGGTATTGAACCTTGGACTCTCAAGATACACCAGGGGACTACTTAACGGCGAACAGCACGAATGTATAGATTCCGTTATTATGGTTATTTATATTTTATTACCATACCTGTAGGTACCTTGCTGTACAAGTCAGCAATATAATATAATAAAGGTATATACATATTAGTAAATAATTCACTTGTCACTTAAATTGGTAAAAAAATCTTTTAAAAAAAAGAATAACCTACTTCAAGAAACAAAAAATCATTATTTGAAGTCGGTGCCGAGTAACCGACTGCACTAACCGGTACCGACTTCAAATATTTATTTTTCGTTTTTTGAAGTCGTTTTTTTTAAAGATTTTTATTTGATTTATTTATACTGTCTACTACTGTTACTTTGAAATACACAAAAGAAAAACAAAATATAATATATAATAGATTATAGCATACTTTACATCATAGAGTTACTAGCTTTACATAGTTAATGGATCTCGTGGTCGCCCATTGGCCGAAATTCGACCTACTCTTTCATCGTTTGCTGGTTATGTTTGACATTCAATAAGACTATAGACAAATAATATTATTCAATTCCCAATTTGACCACAGACTTTAACAATAAACAAAAGTCAAATGTGTGTCAAACACAGGGTAGTGTGTGTAATGTTTTGTTATTGATATAATGCATTTTTATGCATAATTTTAAAAAATTATTAGCTTTCTGCCCTCCTTCTCTATATAAACTATAAGTGTGGGAAATTTCATACTCCTCCGTCCGCGCAATTTTCGTAAAAAGGGGTACAAGGTTTTTGCTTCACGTATTAATATAATGATGATGATTGATTGAAAAATGTTAAGGCAATACTTGATAACATTGACAATGACAGTTGTGTTGATAACTTCAACTTATTAAAACAGTTTTCGGTATTCTTTTTCTTTTAGAGTTTCTGATTTGATCTTAGACTAAGGTTTTTAGTTGTACACCTCGCAGTGGTTTAACTTTGAAGTACGGGACTAATACTTAGAAATAAGGTGACACTTTACAAAACTTGCGTTCGACCCATCATGACTTATGCGTGTGTTGTGTTCGGGCATTCGGCCCCCTCTCACATCGATAAACTCCAAGTGGTTCAAAACCGCTTCCTCCGTAAAGCCGTACGAGCCCCCTGGTTCGTACGGAACGTCGACCTCCACTCCGATCTATGTCTCGAACCTATTCGCGCCTTTATTAAAAAGGCGTCAACACGTCACTTCGCGAACGCATCTACCCATGCGAATCCGTTAATCGTAGCCCCCGCCGACTACGATCTCCCCCCCGACCCCTGCCGCCACCGCCAGCCGCGACATGTTCTCACCGACCCCCCCCCCGATGCTTTGTCATCCCTTTTTTCCGCTCAGAATACGGGCGACGACGACGACGTAGTAGTAGATCCCTCCCATAGCCGGCGGTTGACCGGTGCACTTAGTAGTGCACCCGTCCCCCTACAGCGACTGTCCCAATCGAGGGCGCCTCGAGTATGTCGCCTCTTGCCCTTCTAGCTGGCTAGAGCGTAGTGGTTGCACGCTCGCCTTTAAGTCCGGTGAAGCTGTAAAGGCCTCGCGGCCAACAGCGTACATCATTCACACACACACACACACACACACGAGACTAATAATTACTTGCTCTAAACGTATTCCGATGGTACCTCAAGAAATTGTGTAGTTATACTTTACCCGGAGACGGAAAGGTGTTAAGAGTCTTTACCCTTCTCGTGTGTGAAAATGTCTTGGATCAAAATACAAGAGCAACTCTGCAACTAGACTCATTGTATAAGACACACACCGTCACGCTTATATTCCCCAAGTGGGGGTGGCAGAGGTGTACTGAGTACACCCACGTTTCGCCTACGATGTTAGGGCCCATGTAATAGGGGGCGAGCCTATTGACCTATACCGGGCACAATTCGAGACTCCAAACTCATACTGGGAAGTGTTTTCGTTAGAAAAGCTTCATTTGTGCGACCTAGGATTTGAACCCAGGACCTCGTGATCACTAAGCGATGCGCTTTGCCACTAGATTAACGAGGCCATCATTGTATAAGAGAAAGAGTAAATATTCAAAAACGTTGATAACTATTTTTATTTTACCTCTAAATGAATCAGCTAATTCTGTCCCACCGCTAGACAAATATCTCACAAATCGAAATGATAGAAAATAGATCATAATAGTCCACCAGCTTTTCATACATTATAGATATGTAAGCATTGATATACAGTAAATTTAAGTACATACTTAAGTGAAGTGCCTACTATTACAATGTCTAATGGTGGCATCGTATTCCTTTTTAGAAGCCTCGTACTTACAAATTACCAATGACCCATAGCTAAATATTAAGAGGGAATTTAATTAAGTTCATATTAACATAACCTCAAAATATGACCTCTTAATATAGCTACATTAAGGTAAGTGTATACCATTGTAATTACTAATAGATACTATTAAGTCCTTTAGAAGCCTTGAAGTTGTCATTTCACATTAACATAACATCAAAACTTAAATTATCTTTTTTTTTTCTCGGTATCTCAAATAATAATTCTCAGTGATTATGTTTTAGTAATAAAAACCCTATGATTTACACATTATTTCACATTTTGACGCTTGAAACTGTTCTCAAATATAATCATGAACCTGATGTCCTTTCGTATCTTGAACCAACATGTCAAAGGACATTGTCAAAAATTGCCCCAGAACCAACAAACATTTGACCCATGTCATCATTATTTATCTATTTTATTAAAATAGTAGCAAGTATCCGTATCTACCGGACAATTTGCAATCTTTCAAAGTATTGTAAAACGAATATTTCAAAGTATTGTAAGTACTTATATTGAAGTCGCCGACGTCTTTACTAAATGTCTCATATGTATTAATGGCTATTAAATTATAACCTCAAAATCTAATATTTTTTGTGTAACATTGCGATTCCCCCGCTTGTCCGTTTAATAATAAATGCCTTAAGAGAATTTATGGGCTTTGAAATCATACGAGTATATTTCATTGCCGTTGGTTCTAGGGAAAATCATGTATGGGCGCAGAACAATATCATTTCAACTCCTCCCAAGAGGAAGTGGTTCTAATTCAGTTTGCAGGATGTGACCTACACAAACTAACAAACATTTCAAATGTTAAATAAAAGCTTGTAATAATGCAAATTATACCTGTATTATATTAATTATAATTATCTCAGCCGGCACACCGCTCCACTCAGCCGGCTAATTGCTCTTAGAAGCTCGGTAACCAGATCCCAATGCTGTCAAAGCCCCTACGTTTCAATTAGGCAGGCTTTTAGGCAATAATGTTCGGCTCTTAGAGACAGGTGTGCGTGCAAGAGATATATTGGCTCTCTATAGAAATTACTTTAATTAATATTATATTTATTTATATAAAAATTTACTATGAGAGTGGAGGAAGCCAGAGAGGTATGTATAGAAATAACCTGTTGGAACTCTGTATTTTCTGCCTACCCCGCAAGGGATCTGGCGTGATGATATAGATAGATAATAAACAGAACGAATGACAAAACAGATATACAATGCGAAAGTGGAAGGATGTAGGTACTGGGGAAGACCTAGACTATTTTACCATGACCAAATAGACCGTATCTTATCTGAAGGGCGAGTCCAGAGTCCCCGTAACCGGTGAGCGTGTATGACACGAACTATGAGAGTGGAGGAAGTCAGAGAGGTCTGTAAGGAAAGAAACTGTTGGACCTCTTTACGCTCTGCCTATCCCGCAAGGTATCTGGTGTGATGATTTAGATAGATAGATAATAATTCAGCATACGAGGCATGCCTTTTAAGTTTTGTCGTTTGAAGAAAAAAACACAACTAGAACTTTATAGTACTTTTTATTGTTTTTCAAAGTATTCACCACGTAGCTACATACACTTTTCCATTCGCTCAAACCAGTTATTCCACTCTAAAGGGTGTTCAAAATGGCTGACTTGAAAGCGTCGACTGCTTCTTCACCGGACTGGAACCTTTGACCACGAAGACTTTTCTTAATTTTAGGAAATGTAAAGAAATCGTTAGGGCTTAGGTCAGGACTAC
This sequence comes from Phalera bucephala, assembly GCA_905147815.2. NCBI lineage: Eukaryota > Metazoa > Arthropoda > Insecta > Lepidoptera > Notodontidae > Phalera > Phalera bucephala. The sequence continues at coordinate 55,699,369 of LR990609.1, forward strand.
ATGGAGGATGGTCAAGAATTTCTACTTTTTCCTGCTTCAAATACTCAATCGTTTGACGAGCGCTGTGTGAGCTTGCGTTGTCGTCGTGCAGGATAATGCGTAACTTTGAGTTAGATTTTCGAAGTTCGGCGATGACTTGTGGTAAACAAACTGTGGTATACCACTCTGCGTTAACCTTTCTACGATCTTCAAGTGCAATAGTCGCAACATGGCCGGTTTTTCCAACGAACGTGGCCACCATCTTCTTTGAAGTGCTTCGAGAACGAACAACTATAGTCGGCATTGGCTCGTCTTGAAAGACCCAGATTGTAGATTGTTGTTTGAAATCAGGATCGTAGGCATAGATCCAAGATTCGTCACCACTGATGATGTCGTAGACGTGATTTGACTCTCCTCGGTTGAACCTTTGCAGAGTTTACTTACACAATCTGACGCGGGCCGCCTTGTGATCGTCGGAAAGCAGATGCGGTATCCAACGGCAAACTAGCTTTCTCACACCAAGCGCTTCATGCAAAATCTTCTGAATGGTTGTCCCTGAGATGCCTAATAGAGCCTCAATCTCTCGATACGTCACATGACGATCTTCGAGAATTAGTTCTCTCACAGCAATGATGTTATCTTCAGTGAAGGCGGATTTTGGGCATCCTTCGCGAGATTTGTCGCTAACACAGTACGTCCACGCTAGAATTCTAAATACCAGCGTTCGACACTCCGCAGACCTGGGGCTTCATCACTGAACACAGATGTTAGCTCTTCAAAACACTGAAGCCGTGTCAGGTCTCTCCTAAAGTTGTCGAAAATTATTGCACGAACATTTTCGTTAGAAAGATTCATTTTCGTACGTAACCTGACAGATTCCAATCGACGCTGTGACTAAACAATAGCATTAATCCTAATACTTTCAACTGTTTTGAGATTCAAAATTTAAACACATTCGAATATAGAACAGTTCCAAATTCAAAATTGCCGGGAAATATGGAAACGACAGAACTTAAAAGGCATGCCTCGTATATGTACTGTCCCATTGCTGGGCAAAGAACTTCTCTCACAAATCGAGGTGATGGAGAATAGGTCGTATTCCACCATGCGGACCCAATGAGGATTGGTGGAGGCAGGTTTTATGACCAGCTGCTGTTGGAACTTATCAAGCTGCCCAAAAGTCTTCCAACTTGGCTTAAATTTACCGGGACCGACGGCTTGGCGTGCCTTTCGAAGCACGGAGATGGTCGAAAATGAAAATGACACAAATGGCCCATCTCATTAACTTAGGTGATGGTTAAGAATACCGATCGTAGTGCGCTAAGAACACCTCTTAAATTTATCTATTTATCTATATCATCACACCGGATCCCATGCGGGGTAAGCAAAGAGTACAAAGTTCCAACAGTTTCTTTCCTTACATACCTATCTAGATCACCCCACTCTCATAGTTTGTCTGATACACCCTCGCTGGTTATGGAGACTCTTGACTTGAACCTTAGAGAAGATAGGGTCTTTTTGGTTATGGTAAGATAGTCCAGGTCTTCCCCGGTATAGTCTGTGTATCTGTTTTATATTTTTTTCATTACTATACGTAATAGTGCACACGCATACATAACTGAGGCCGCTTTTGGCGCCGGTTTTGCTAGCAATTTTTAGTCTAGACCAGAGAAAGGCAAAATGTAATCAGATTACTGATTAACGATTACGATTACATTTTGTTATCTTCAATTATTATATATATATATATATATATATATATATATATATATATATATATATATATATATATATATATATATATATATATATATATATATCATGATTTTTTCAGAGAAGATGCGATTTGATTTGGTCAAAATTACATGTTTACAAAGTCGCGTCCACCATTTTCCATACGACACGATAAGGTCAGTTGGTTTGTGCTAAGCCCTCCGGTCTCCCGAAGTATTCGTTTGAGCACACAGAAATCCTTTTTCGGATTTACTTACGATAAAACAATTATTCTGCGTCGGAGTGTTCAATGTGTTGTTTTATGTTTGTAAAGTCCTCGAAAACGATGGAATTATTCTTAATGCGGGAGTAAGACTAAAATAACAATTAACTTAATAATAAGTGATTATGTAATCTTGATTGAATGTAATTAAGATTATAAGTAATCATGATTACTTTCATTCAGATTTATAATCTGATTACAAAAGTAGTTAATTACGCCCAACTTTGGTCTAAACAAGTCTTAGTCTAAACTTAAGTGGTTGAGTGGTGCTTTTACACTTTGTGTCGAAGACATTTCAATGTAGTGAGAGGTGTGAATTAGAAATTATAATACATCGGCTTATACTGTCTCACCCCTTCTCCCCAAGGCCTTCTTTCACATTAAGAGGCTAAAGAGAATAGGTAATACTCCACGGGACTCATGCGGATTGGTGAAGGCACGTTTGTGCTCATCTGCCGTTTGTTCTTGTCAAATTGCCTATAAGGCTTATAACTTGGCTTATAACTTACGTACTTAAGTACGGCTGGACCGAATTTATAGGGAGTAATTTAAGCTACTTTTATTTTAGAAAAAGAATAAGGGGCCCGCGCATAAAAACTCATGAAATCCAATACATATACTATAAAAACTATTCCACGCGGACGAAGTCACGGGTAACAGCTAGTACAGCATAAACTCGTATTAATTGAGGTTAGTAGAGGGGGTAATAATGCCTATGTAGGTAGCCATGTTAATATTCGATCAAATCAAGATTTCAGAAAGTGTACATGCAGTTGCAGAAAGATTTTTCAACACGTTTTATTTGAAAACAATAACATGGTTTTTAATAAAAATCTCGTATTCTGTTCGCTTTAAAAAAAACTTAATATAATAACGGCGTCATCTTCAAATTAATTCTCTTAATTGAAAACTTCCCATTTCTTTTCTTTGTCTTATGAATTCCTTTGTAATTCAGTCAGACGTTACAGTCTTTTGTCCCCACAGACTACTTCGAATAGAGTGGCTAATTTCCATTTTGCAAATTTAAAAATACCATACTATTAATTTCTGAAGTTGTAGGCGAGTGAGCTAGTTAGAATTTAAGCGTTTTGTTACTTTCAAACTTAGTTATATTCTCTAAAGTGGTACATAGTTCGCAAGAACAGCATACTATAAATTTCGATAATTAATCTAGTGGTAAAATAGAGGAATATAAATACAAGGTGAACTCGCAATTATTTATTAAATTAAATCTTGCCCTTAGGGCATTTTAGAAAATAAACTTGTTTTAACTTTGTATTGTTTGAGGTTAATTGAGACGTTGTAGATTTGAAATTATTTTAAAGGAATATTCAATTTCGTCTACTATATAATTGTTATCTGGCGACATTTCTGTTTACTGAAGGGTGAAAGGACAAAGGGAACGAAAACATGCTCTGGTAACACTGGTGGGGACTATTGAGTCCCCGACTTACCAGGAGATCAGAACAATAAAGGCAACATCTCCAAGTTCCGAACATAATTGTTATATCTACAAACTGTATTCATCCTAAGGTCAGGTTACTTTTTAATTTGGAAGTTTATGAAAAGAGGCTGGGTACCTAATAAACATCTTTACTTCTTTGCAAAGGCTTTTCCTATCTCTATTTATGAGTAGCGCGCGTGCAAAGATAATATTGTTATTATTGAATGATTGAATAGATGAATAATACATTGACTGTCGATTTTAAGCTATGATTCGAATTTATCTAAAACTATGATTCACAATTATAATAGATTGGGAAAAAATCGTCGGTCCCAAACATTTTGGTTGTACAGACTGAAAAATACAGCACGCACACTTGACTAAAATTATTTCGATACCACTCAAAATAATTATCTCGACTTTCATAGTTAACCAAAAAAGTAAGCGAGAATATATTTAAAATACCTTAAGACTAAAGTTTTTAGTCAATGTGTGTTACCAGTGATGATATATGGATCAGAGACGTGGTCTCTTACAATAGGTCTCATAAAAAAGCTCAGAGTTGCTCAGCGAGCTATGAAGAGAGCTATGCTCGGCGTTTCTCTACGCGATCGAATCAGGAATGAGGAGATTCGTAGAAGAACCAAGGTCACCGACATAGCCGTTAAGATTAGCAAGCTGAAGTGGCAAGGCGGGCCACATAGCGCGTAGATCGGACGGGCGTTGGGGCAGAAAGATTCTAGAGTGGAGACCACGTATTGGCAAGCGCAGCGTGGGACGACCGCCTGCCAGATGGACCGACGATCTTGTGAAAATCGCAGGAAGTCGTTGGATGCAGGTGGCATCGGACCGGTTACGCTGGAAAGCGATTGGGGAGGCCTATGTTCAGCAGTGGACAAGTATAGGCTGAGATGGTGATGATGATGAATATACAAGATGTAACGTAAATAACGCAAGACCTTCGGACATCCAAGTTAGATTTTTGCTTCACAAATTCAACGCGAAAACAAAACTTTCAAAGTTAATGTTATTTTAAGAACTTAGATATACTAATGAATTACAAAAGCGGTCGTAGTAGGGAATGTTATGAAGTGCAACTAAAATCACTGTATTGGTTTTAATCATGGTTAAACGTATTTAATAAAGCGGATTGATAAATATTATAAATTCGAAAGTAACTCTACTCTCTTTGTCTGTCACCTGTTCACGTCCAAACCGCTGAACAGATTTTGATCAAAATCTGCAAGGAAATAAATATTATCCAGGGGAAGGACATAGGCTACCTTTTGTCTAAAAAAAACTTGAATATGTGAAATACACGCATGAAAATAAAGCGAATGTTGCGAGTACAGCTAGCTTTAAATAATTCATATATTTAAAAAAAAAAATTAACATACACTGAGTTCTTAGATTTACGCGAATATTACACATGAAATAAAACTATTTTTTCGTGGTATATTTTTGTGACCATGGGTGCTACAAAGCACTCGAAACGCCTGGAACTTAAAAATAAAAAATAAACAGCGAAAAAATCCGAAAAATAGTTTTATTTCAAATGTAACATACATTAAAATAGTTCCCGATTTAGAAACAAATTACTTTCAGGTCTTGCGTTAATTATGTTACACTTTGTATGTAACGTTGGACATCTTCGGAAACCCCTCGGGTATGACGCGCGTGAAATATATTTGAATAAGAATCATAAGTAGACCAAAGTTACGCTTTTTGGCATCCAAATATCCACCTTAGAGACCGTTATCCGAATCCAAATATCCACATATTTATCGGAAAATTGCTCGAAATCAGTTATGTTGTTCGATTTTGAACTTTTTGTAATCGACTTCTATAGAAAAAATCGATTGATTCTAATGATGTGAGATACTAACACTTGACAAATTATCATCATCGATGTGCAAATTACATATATTTTGTGAGCATCCTGGTGAAGTAACCTTAAGCATTACATGGATTAAATTATTAAAGCAACATAAATTCCTAGGAAGTTTGTTCTCTCACTTCGAGCTAAGAATAAATTTAAAACGGCTCTACGATAGAGCCCGCGTGTGAACTAACGGAGGCAGGCTCAAGCCTTAGGGTATTTACATAGCTTTTGCCTTTGCTCGCTTTGACAAGGGAGACTTTAAATTGAAGAAACGTTTAGCGAATGGGTTTTATAGTAATCAAAGCGTAGTACTAAATGTTACGGTACCAAAATAAACAGGAAAATCTTATGATTTTCATCAATATTTCACATCTTCAAGGAAAATGTAAAATATTACGCGTATTTATGTAATTAGCATGCAATGAATAATTGACATGGGGAGTGACAATACTATTGACAGTTATGGATATAAAACAAAGGATTGAGTACTGTCAAAAAATTGCCAAAGAAAATTAAACTCTTACACACAGATACAACATTGATTTTTCTATGATTTAAACAAATCGAGAAACCATGATAAGTGAAAGCAATAACCAGAAGCCCGGTGTCACGCTCGCACCTATTACGATGCAGTACGGTGACCATAAGGTAGAACTAATACGGACTATGCCTATTTATGAGGTGGTTTAAATACGCTGTAAACCATTTATTACCGAGTTCAAAACGAACAAGGTTCTCAATTCGTCTTTATATACAGAATGGATTAAGATGGGGTAGTAACGACAGCTATCTCAACGCTTGTAGATACAGAAAAACGGCTCTAGGGGACTATCCTAAATTTTTGCGATATTTAGAGCTGATTTTAAAGATTCTGACAAAAAAATGTACAGTCAGAAAGAAAATGGGCAATTTAATCAAAAACTTTGACGACTACTCATTTAAGATGTGGCATATGCGTAGAAAGAAAGAATTACGGCAATAAACAGTGCCTAAGAATTATACGTTAATTATATGTCAACAAGACCATAATCGTACCAATGTTTGGTCACCCTACTTAGAAAGAGACGTAGGGCTCTCAGTGAGTATCCTTGTCATTCCGTTTTTTTCGCAGAGTGCTCAATCCATTGTATTATATCCATGAAGACAGCATAGTATTTATGAGAATATTGATTTGCAAGTACAGGCGGCGTGGCAAGACATAAGACATGGACTTTGTCGTCCTCAGCGTGAGTTAACAGTTTTGTCTTACGTAGCATGGCGTACCGTAACAAAAGTTTGACACCGGAAAACTCGTTTTAATCAATAATAAATTGTTGTATTTCCATCATATAGACATGATTATTTTGATATGCATAAATCGAATCATGCATGTGTCGATAAAATTTTGTCGCACGCGAGAAATGTCTTGCCACCCGTGCTAGCCCTGCTGATATTTAGTTTTACCCTATTGTCTCTCTTTAGTGACATGAAAGCCAAGCTGTGCCAGTTTATTCATAGTCAGTATCATCATTCATCATATTTATTTTATTAGCTGTGTCTCTTTTTTACTGTCTATTAATTTTGTATGTGACACAAATATTTATAAACCAGGAACACAGCAGTCAACAAATGGTCCTAAGTATCTATAAATATTTAAACTTGGAAACCGCGCCAAACTTAATTGTGGTTTACGACGCTAAATATAATCTTCAGAACTTGTGGCACTTGTCACAGGTTTATTGGCATAGTGCATCTTAAGTTTGCATGATAAAATTACCTAAGCAAGCTATTTCAGAGTCTTAATGCGGTATCTTATTAGTTCCCATTCATGGTCCTAAGTCAAAGGCGAGATTCGTACCCACAACACAGTACTCTTTTTGCTTTGTGTTCTTAACTCAAATCAAGTCAGTGAGGATTGTCATAATCATTATCGTCCCAAATTAGTCCACTGCTGAACAAGCCTTCCAATTTGCGCCATAGAGCCCGATCCTCGGCTTTATGCATGCAATATTATACCAGGAAAAAATCAAAACATAAGAGCATGGCAGGATAAATTGTGCGTTATAATAAGAATCAGCACATTTGATCTAGTATCATTATCCAGGGATAAAACAAGGAAATACGTGTATTTTAACTAAACGCCACCCGAATGTGATCTTAATATAAAAAAATAAAATCTTTCAAGGAGACTACCACGGGCTTTTAGCGTGATAACATAAAAGTTCTACATTTCTCAGCCCTTCACGCAGAGGATCGAAAATCTTCTAAATATGTTTTCTCTGCGAAAGAGAAAAACCCAAACCCCCAGTGTTCGGTCGGTTGGTCGCTACATATATCGGAGCAGCGGAGGGGTCATAACATCAATAATTTCAAAGTTGGTTCTAGTAAGCACTAGACAGACTAGGTTCAGACTAACTGATCCCGAACTAACAACTGCCAAGTAACAAAAGTTAAGCAAAAGTTTCTAAGAACTTCTATTAATAACGTAATATAAATTACATTTTACTAGAAAGTTAAAACAATCAACTATCTATCAAAATCAAAATCAAAAATCTTTATTACGGTAACAACAAAACATTCTTTGACAGTGGTTGGAGACTCCTTTCAAGTATGTTTATACTTGTGTTAGGAGACTCCGCTCTTTCATTAGCAATGTTACAAAAATAAAGGGACACAATATGTCCTTACAAAAGAAATAAATTTAAAAGCATGTTAAAATTACAATGTATATATGAAAAATAGACTAAAGTAGAGTACTATATGTGTTGTATGGATGCGAATCTGTGTGTGTGTGTGTGCGCGTGGGAGTATGAATGTATGTATGTAATTATGTGTGTGTGTGTGTGTGTGTGTGTGTGTGTGTGTGTGTATGTGTGTGTATGTGTGTGTGTGTGTGTGTGTGTGTGTGTGTGTGTGGGTGTGTGTGTGATTGTTCAAGTGTTAAGTGAGAGTGAATTTATTTTATTTGCCCAGTTTTAATTTTAATTTTAGCTAATTATTTACATGTTCGCAGTAGAGCTTCAGTTTCATCATATTCTTTAGTTATTAACCACGCTGTCAGGGTCTTTTTACATTCATAATAGTTCATTGGGTAAATTTGTATGTGTTTATTAATTAAGTTGTATAGATGAGCAGATAAATTAGTAAACTGACGGCTAGCATATACTGTTTTAACAGGGGCTACAGATAACACAATATCTTTTCTTCTTCTCATTTGTATTCCAGGATCATACGGTAAAGTCTTATGTAATCTTAGAACACAATTCAGAATATATAATTTCCTAACCGTTAGTAAGTCTGCTAAAGAGTACAAAGTGAGAGTAGGGAACCTATATGGTCTACGGTACATTACCTTTAACATAGACCGTTGAGCCCTTTCTAAATCTAGATTTTTAACCTTTGTAGCACCTCCCCAGATCGAAATACAATAGGTAATAATAGATTGAACCAAAGCGATATATATTTGATTAAGGAGATTCTTAGAAACAATGTGTCTTAATATTTTAAATAGCCAAATTAATTTTCTTACTCGACCCATGACCAGTTCTATGTGTGTATGCCAAGATAAACGCTGGTCAATAATAACTCCTAGATATTTAGTATTAGTTACCTTATTTAGTGGCGTACAAGAGCACCTAGTATTCTGCGAGGTATGACATGTGTGAAATGTAATTTTGTAATCACTATTTGGTTGTGTACTGTTATATATTGAAAAACATATGTAGTTAGTTTTTGTCGTATTTAATGAAAGAATATTAGCCTTTAACCAGCTCGCAATAGTGGCAAGCCCTGTTTCAGCTGTGTTCTGTACTTCAGTCCAAGTTTTGCCCGTAAATACGCCCGCAGTATCATCTGCATAGGAGAATACTTTACCATTAGTTAGGTTCATGCTACATAGGTTATTAATATAAATTATGAATAGTGTAGGACCTAATACGCTCCCTTGAGGGACGCCGGATGTAACAAAAGACTTTTCACTCACATATTCTCCTATTCTCACTTGCTGCTTGCGATCAGAGAGATAGCTTTCCAATATTTTAAGTGGAGTACCTCTAATGCCTATACTTTCAAGTCTGTGCCTAAGAATGGAAACAGAGACGGTATCAAATGCTTTTTTAATATCAAGAAATACTGTGAGACATTTTTTACCTGTATCTACATTTTTTACAATAAAAGACGTTAGTGCAATTATAGCGTCTTCAGTTGATAAATTTCGTCTAAAACCAAATTGGGAAGGAGATAATATCTTGAATTTATCAAGGTAATTTATTATTCGCGTATTAATGAGTTTTTCTATTATTTTAGAGATAACGGCCAGTACGGAAATAGGTCTAAAATTACAAACATCGCTTCTATCTCCACCCTTATGCACAGGCGTAATGATTGCTTGTTTTAAAGCTGCTGGAAAAATACCCTCTTTAAAACATAGGTTTGCTAGGTGTGTAATAAGCGGTACCATTAACGGAGAAGCAGGTTTTAGGAACGTTGTTGGTATGTTGTCCCATCCAGGGGCACTTTCTGCCTTAAGATTCATTAATATAGAGTACACCTCCGTATTGTCAGTGTCATTAAGGACGAATGAGGAAGACTGTGTATGCAAAAGTTCATTAATGCTGGATCTATCGAAAGGTGTCTTACTTGTGGTAATTTCTTGAGCGAGTGTTTGCCCAATTGTAGCAAAATAATTATTGACATAATTAAGCGAATCCTGACGTGAATGCAAAATATCTAGTAGATCTAGGTTTTGTGCCTTATTTGGTTTCCGTTGTGTAACCGTATTTATAGTCTTCCAAAGTGTTTTAGGATTTTTATCAGCTCTAGTTAATTTTTCTCGGTGTTATTTACGTTTTAGATTTTTAATTAGATTATTACAATAGTTTCTGTATCTTTTATATGTAATTTTTAATATTTCATTTTCAGTATCCAGTTTAAGCTTTTTCTGCATTTTATTCCTATTTCTAATACATCTCAAAATACCTATTGTGATCCAAGGTTTAATTGTCCGGTTTTTTCGCGAAATTATCATTCTTATTGTATTTTCTAGCAGACATTCTTGTATTTTCAAAAGTAATACTTCACATACGGTTTCTGGGTCACTATAAGAAAATAAGTCTTGCAGATTCTTGTTTTTTAATGAGATTAATGCTTTATTATAGTCAATATATGACCTAGATATAGAGCATTTATAGATTAAAACAGCTTGAGTGATCTTTAAAAATACCATATGGTGGTCTGTTATAGTGGTATCAAAAACAGTAATGTCAGCTTGTTTGTTTTTAACTAATTTTAGCAAGAAATGGTCTAAACAGCTCTTTTGTCGCGTAGGGATATTATGTCCTGGAAGCAGACCGTGCATGGTTAACATATTAAGATAACAAAGTCTATTCGTGCGTTCTTGATTATTTTCGTTATCTTTCGGTAAAATATTATATTTATGTCACCGGTCAGTATAATGTACATGAACTTATTTCCTGCAAGTGTAAGTTTAGGGAACTTATGAACTGATCTGCATTTATGTTAGATGGAGATCGATAGATACTAAGAAAAGTGAGATTTGAGATTTTAATCTGTAAACATGATGCGTGAACCAATTTAACTTCTTGAACACTAATACTACAAGTATTCTTAATATATGCAAACACTAATACTACAAGTATTCTTAATCTATACGAACTTATAATGTTAAACTTTTTTACAACGAAATCACATCGTTGTATCTCAATACAATCTTACCAAAGCGAAAGTTATCATTCCATTGCGTGAAGGTGGGTGAGTAAGAAGGAAGGTGGCATGGGCATTAGCTGTTAGTCAGAGAGAGAGAGAGAGAGAGATCTTTTTATAATTCGACAAGTACTTAAAACACATAACGACAAACTTTAACTTACAATTGCTTGTTGAACGCTGTGTGACGGTAAAGCCACTGGTCCATTGAAGGGTACGAACAAACTCTGAATGGTAGAGAGCGCCCAATTTAACTTGGCCAGATTGAAGTTAGCGCCACGTAACACAGATGCGCGACTCATGCTCTGCACTATGTAATTCGTATCCGTTACTACTTTTCGTATGAATTGTGGTAATTGAACTTTAATAGCATATATTTTTATAATGACTTTTCCTAGCAACTATGCACGCGCAACTACTCAGAGAAATTACCTTCAATTCGGCTTAGTTAAATCGAGAATCCTTTACTTGGCAAGCCTATTTTATTGTTACTAATCACATCATACACACAAACAAGGATAGGTATCTGACACCGACCTCGCCCGCGAACACCACGGCGAAACACCTAGTGTATGGCGTCTCCACAACGATTGCCCAAGCCGAGGCCATTTCTCCTTAAGGTGCCGTTGAGGTAGGTGCGCGCTTTACCCTTCGGGATAAAGCTTAGTTGTTTAACATTTGCCTTCTTGTCCAGTGTAACTGTATAGGCCTTCGGCCAAAAGCACACCTATTAATCATTCACTCACACCCAAAGGGCTGATGCATAGTCTACTGCCTTATCCTGCGCTGAAATGGAGCAGCGACTTGAAAGTAATTTGACTCTGTAAAAAGAATCTTAGATATACGCGTTCCCTATCTTTTCATTATAAACACCTCGCTATAAAAATATAATAATTTATTTAGCGCTTCCACCAATGGACCGGTCTCTTTCGCTTTAATGTTTTTCAATTTGTTTGAAAGGCCTCCATCTTTTTTCAAATAAAATCTTCAGTTATTTATTCGTACAAGAAAAATAAATATTTGGCTGTAAATAGATTCTTTTTATGCCTTGTATCTGAAGGAATTTTAGTAGGTACCTATGTTATCAGCGGCACGTTTTGATAAATAATTAATTAATAATTTATCAAGAATTTACTTATTATATAAACATTACTTTCTGATATTAGGATTAGGTACTTACATTACTTTTTGTGTATGTATCTGACGCAAGAATTGTATAAAGAAAAAATAATCGTCATTATTCAACCAGGATACAGTAAGGATGGGAAATACACCGCTGATATAGAGATAAGAGTGAATGCAGGGAATAGAGTAAAATGGTGCGATGGGAAAGCTACTTGGGAGCCAGCACTTAAGCCAGAAGGCGCAGCTGGCCATGCATAACGGAGTGCTTGTCCCAACGCTGTTATCTGGCTGTGAGAGTTGGGTATGTAAGAAGGAGAACGAAAGCAGGATAAATGCGCTCGAAATGCAAGCTCTGCGGAAGATGTGCGGAGTCACGCTGACGAACCGTATTCGCAACAGCGTAGTAAGAAAGCGAGTAGGTTTGAAAGATAGTATCGGTGTAAAGATGAGAAAGGGTATGCTCCGTTGGTTCGGGCATATAGTAAGAATTTCAGAAGAAAGAATTTCAAAACAGATATACAATGCGAAAGTGGAAGGACGTAGGTACCGGGGAAGACCTAGACTATCTTACCATGACCAAATAGACCGGGTCTTATCTGAAGGGCAAGTCAAGAGTCTCCGTAACCGGCGAGCGTGTAGAGACGAACTATGAGAGTGGAGGAAGCCAGAGAGGTCTGTAAGGAAAGAACCTGTTGGAACTTTGTACTCTGTGCCTACCCCGCGAGGGAGCTGGCGTGATGATATAGATAGATAGATAAATGGATTATTCAACCACTAAAAAGCATTATTTAAAAAAAATAGCAAATATTATAAGGAGTAGATATAATCATAAAGTTCAAATTGCCTTTCGCTTTACCTTCTAAATTATTCCATCTTACAAGTTTATGTCAACCTAACAAAGGTAGGTAACTTGATTTAGTGAATCACACGGGGAATATAACGACGAATAATTTATGGCAGGGCAATAAAATGAGGCAGTTAACGCGGGAGGTGAGAATTACATTTTTACGGCGCGCCGAGCACATCCACTATTACTGCGGGAATGATGTCGTTTCACGATCCACAGGCTTTGAAAATAGATAAGCATATGGCAGATATTAAATTATATTGAGGGAGGTATGATAGAAGAACAAAATAAACACCGTCACACCTGTACGTAGAGACAGTATCTTATTGAGCTCTTAAATTTACGCGAATATTACACATGAAATAAAACTACTTTTTGAATGTTAATGCGGTTTATTTTTTTTTGTTTCCGAAGGGCGTTGGGGCGGATTCTAGAGTGGAGACTACGTATTGACAAGCGCAGCGTGGGACGGCCGCCTACCAGATGGATCGATGATCTTGTAAGGATCGCTGGAAGTCGTTGCAGGATGTGCCATAGGACCAGGTGCGCAATGGCCGAGAGACCTATGTTCAACAATGGACAAGTATAGGCGGAGATAATGATAATGATTATTAATTTTAAACTTCCCAGATTTCGAGTGCATTTCAGTACCCATGGTCTCGGGAGGAACTGGGGTGACCATGGGTGCTGCAAGCAGTCAAAACGTCGGATGCTTAAAAATCAAAAATAAACCTTAATGAAATCCGAAATATAGTTTTATTTCGACAGTGTCTTGTTAAATTTCACACAACCTCTGGTGTTTGTAACACATTCACGCCTATATTCCCCAAGCAGCGTTAGCAGATATGTACTGTGTATACCTACTTGTCGCCAATAAGGTTAGGTCCCATGTAATCGGGGGCTAGCCTATTGCCGTATACCAAGCACTTCAGACTGATACTAGAAAATTTTCAATCTAAATATTACCTCGCTACGCGAATCAAAAATCAAAATCAATTTTTTTTTATTCATGTAGACCAAAAGGCACTTATAAATAGACAATATTAGAAAATCATTGATTACTTAAGACTCTACCACCCGTTCGGAAAGTCATTCCTGTGGAGAAGAAGAGCAAGAAACTCCACGGTTACTCTTTTTTAAAAATGAGAGCTTTACAATTCTTTTTATACACATTGCATTCATGGGGTATGGGAGAACAGTGCAGAACGAGCTAAATAGATGTGGTTAATTATAGATTAAACATAAGTGTACTTAGATTCATGGTATCAGTCAGAGTCTACATAGTCCTCTTATTTACAAAATAGGGACTTTGTAAAGGTATATAATAAAAAAGTATAGTAATAATAGTAATAGACTTGTGGACTCTGAAGTACCGTACTACTACCAGTACCAGCCTCTTCCAGTTCTCGAAAGTGGTCATATCACGCTCTACTGGGATCGATCTATTATCACGGATAGGTCAGTTGTAGCCAATAAACCTGATATCGTGATAATAGATCGATCGATGCGTCATGTAATGCTAGTTGATGTCACCATTCCGCATGATGAGAACCTTGTGAAGGCTGAAAAAGAAAAATTATCTAAATATTTGGACCATGAGGTTACCGCCATGTGGAATGTTGATTCAACTATCATTATTCCGATGGTCGTTTCAGTCAACGGCCTTATAGCAAAGAGCATTGATAAACATCTTGAGAATCTCTCGCTAGGCAGTCGGGTGAAGGGCCTGATACAGAAGGCAGTAATGTTGGACACGGCACGCATTGTGAGGAGGTTCCTCTCTTTGGAGCCCTGACCACCGGTAGCTTGGGTCGTAGACCTTGCTGTCGGTGGAGCACATTTCTTTTATATACAATATATATAAGAATATTTGTATTTTATATTTTTATATATATTTTATAATAGTAATAGAAAGGGTTACTATAAAATATGTAAAGAATGCGTGCAAAATAATTGGTTTAAGCTCCAGTGAGATGTCGAACGAGACAAAATTCAACAGTACTACGGTACATGTTTAATCAGTCAAAGGATAGAGGACGAACCAGTCCCCACCAGCAGCACCCGTTCACGAGTATGACTTGAGAAGCAACCATCACTCTACTCGATCATAACAGAAGGAAGTCCTCCCGTGACCATGGTTACTGAAATGCACTCTTAGACAGGTCTAATGTCACTCGACTCCACCCCGAGAAGAAACGACGTCCGGTAGGTAGTGGATCTTAAAAACAATACCAAATGGTGAAAAAATACAATAATTTTTGTCCGATTTTCATTGCACTTTGTTCGTTCTTACTTTGCACGATATTTCAACTTGTCGTGCATTTCAATTATAAATCCTAAGTTTTTCTGAACTTCACTTCATTTTGCTGAGTCCGCAAGACTTCTTCCTCGTGCCGCAACATTACAAATTTAAACTGAAATCTTATGTACATAAGGTTTAATTTTTAATGGAACAGAATTCTAATAGCGAACAGTAAAAATTTATCACAGCCTCCTAGTTTTAATCATGGAGACAACGAGGTTCCGTATATGTGTGTAAAACAGGTGATTTTGAGTCTTATTGTTGTGATAAAACATGTTTTTTTCTATGTGAGGTTATCTGTCTCTCCCAATTATTTTATTGGATTCTAATAAAATAACGTTGCCATAGGTAGAAAACAATTATATCATGTCTAAATTCATGGAAACAAAATTAGTTGAATTCAAGGATAGACAACTGGAGACAGATTAGCAATAATGTTCCAATCATTAAAATATAGTAATGTATATTGAATTTTATTTCTACGCCGTTAACATTCTAAATTGAATGCCACTTTCGATGTGGTTAGAGTGGTATTGCTTATTAGTGTACAACTGTGATAATTGTGAACGAAATTTGTTCGCCACTAGACCAACGAGACAGTCGTCATTTTTAGTATTTCGTGGTCGTTGTGTGTAATTAAATAAATGTCTTATCTTTTTTTTGTATACCCCAAGGGAATATTGCCAAACTTAAGTGGCAGTGGGCGGGGCACATCGCTCGCAGAACTGACAGCCGTTAGGCCGAAAGGTTCTCGAGTGGCGAATGCGTACCGGAAGACGTGAAGTGGACAGGCCGCCTACATACATGCCTGTTGACATGGTGAAGGACGCGGGTTAAGCTTGGTGCGTTCAGTACAAATCCGGTCGTTATGACGATCGTTCGTGACAGTCTTTGTTATGCAATGGATGTTTTTTCGGCAGATATTTTCGATTTTCGTTCACAATTATCACAGTTGTACGCTAATAAGCAATACCATTCTAACCACATTGCAATTGGCATTTAATTTAGAATATTAACGGCGAATATTAACTAATTTTGTTTCTATGAATTTAGACATAATTATTTTTTTTTCTACCTGAACCAACATTTTATTATTAGAATCGAATAAAATAATTGAGACAGACACATAACCTCACATAAAAAACACTTGTATCACAACAATGAGACTCAAAATCACGTGTTTTACACACAAATACGGAACCCCGTAGTCTCCTTGATTAAAACTGTGAGGCTGTGATAAATTTTTACTGTTTGCTATTGAATTTCTGTTCCATTGAAAACTAAACCTTATAGACATAAGAATTCAATTTAAATTTGCAAACTTGCGGCACGAGGAAGAAGTCTTGTGGACTCAGCGAAATGAAGTGAAGTTCAGAAAAACATAGTATTTTTAATTAAATTGCACGTCGAGTTAAAAAATCGTGCAAAGTAAGAACAAAGTGCAATGAAAATCGGACATAAAATATTGCAGTTTTTCATAATTTGGTATTGTTTTTAAGTTCCACCACCTACCAGACGTCGTTTCTTCTCCGGGTGGAGTCGAGTGACATTTGACCTATCAAAGAAGAATGCTTAATTTTGATGCTATATTGAAAGGAATAAAGTGAAGTAAAACCGTGAACTTCTTTGTATATTTTTAACTCGAGCCTCTAATTTGAGTAAGTTATGCGTAGATCTAAGGATAATTTCTAAGATCATCAAGTATCATGATGAGATAATTATGATAACATATACACACACATACACTCACACACACCCACACACACACACACACACATACACATGGGCTCACTTACTCACACACACACACACGCACACAACCAGCTCTAATCTTGACACCACCACTTTCGACTAACACGAAATGTTATTTAGATTATGAGAGAGCCGAAATTAGCTCATATGGGGAAGGTGCAATGGTGACCTGAAATACAGGTATTACCTTGTTTACGCACTAGACTCCCACAACAAAAAACTGCATTGTAATATGGCAATCGTCCTATGTAATGTTATATTGTGGCGAGAAATAAAATGATATTATTATTATGATATGTATCTCGCTGAGATTCACGGGCTTTACCTTTGAAAGGCTTGAATGGAAACATGGGTCCTACACGTAGAGGCCCTTTGCGAGAAGTTAATGTTATTTAAGCCACCTGCTGAGATCACTTGCTAAAAATGAAGAAACATTACCAGCGAACTGACCCCGGCAGGTGCAAGGACTATTGTACATTATGGAAAGAAAACATGGGCTATGTAAATGAGGTTTGATGGACAAAAACTGGACTATTTCAAAGAGGACGGACACCGGCCATAATTAGTGATTCCTAATTACCCGTGGCCGGCGGTGACTCGCCGCTTACTAGATGGGCCCTCATGCGGTCGTCCTAGGACAAGTGAGGGCAACACCGGTGTGAGCGGCTCAGGGGTGTAAATAGGTGTGCTGCGCTTTCTCCGAAGTTACTCGCGGCGTTATGCCCTATTATTGTTATTATTATATTTGTTAATTGGCTTGTTTTAAATAAAAAATAACAACGCCGAGATAAACGCTGTAAAAAAAGGGTTTTTTATTAATAATATAAACAACTAAAGTATTTATGGATTCTAAGAAAAGTATCTAACAAAGACTCCACTTCGAAATGACATTTATAGCAAAGAAACTTAAGTAATATACTCTAAAGACTATAGTAAATACTAACTAACCCAAACTGATGAAACGGTTACTGTTTCCATTAAACAATATTTCTCACCCATATCACCCATGACAGTTTTGCCTGGTACATACGTAGATTAGAATGAGTCTTGGCGACAAGACACGTAACTTAAGTAAGGACATTTGTCCCTGTCTAAAACTTGTTTACCGTTTGTACTCCAATTAATCTCTTATGTGACTTTCTGACCTAACACTTTCTTATTTGCAGTTTCGTTTCACATAAAGCCTTCAGCTGATAAGTCAGACTTTCCTAAATACTGTTCTTCGGTCAGTATTCCATAGACCACTTTACTATAAAGGGTCATCAGGAAAATGCTTGCGTAGCCTACTATTGTTCGTCAAATTTAAACGGAAAAGGTTACGTTACTCGAACAGAAAGTACCCTCTATTAGGAAAAACCTTTTCTTATTGAATTTATTTTGGCCCAGTAGCGATCCAAATAGACTTAATTAAGGTTCTTCAAAAAGTGTCCTTGAAACAGTGAGAGTATAGAAGTTAATATACAAGTGAGGTAAAAATATATGTGGTAATATAAAAGAAAGAAGTGATAGAGATAAAAGAATTTCTATAGACTATCTTAAGTGTTTGGTGTATGAATAACGTGGCTAAGGGGCTTTTAGACCTTTATTGGACAAGACGGCAAGAAAAACTACGCTCCAGCAGAAAGAGTGAAGATGAAAAGGAAGAAGAGTCTTATGATCATAAGTCTCGGCTTGGGCAGGGGCATGGCATGTACTAGATGTCTCACCGTAGTGCTCTGCGCCGGTTGTGGTACGTTGTGGTACGCTGTGTGTGGTATTTATAAGCAAAAGAAATACTGTCATAAGAGAATAAACACCGTCACACCTATATACCCCAAGCGGGGGTGGTTTACACACACTTTTCGCCGACTATTTTAGGTCCCGGGCAGAATTCCAGACTGCGTCCTGACACTGGGAATTTTTCGTTAGTAAAACAAGATTTGTCCTACCTAGGATTTGAACCCGGACCTAGCAAGGCACATTATTCGCTACTAAGCCAACGAGGCAGTATATAAGAGAAAGTCATAAGAGAATACTAAATCAAATATAAGTGAACTGCAAAGAACATACAACAAAATTATTAAAATATTATGTAACTATAACTATTTAATGCCAACACGCCAGGTCTATAGTAACACTAAATTTATGACGTAAACCAATCTATATATATATATATACGCATACTAGTAAAAATATTATGCACGCAGGCCATTCATTCAAACATCAATTTAAAAAAGAAAACGCTTAAATATCACCCACCTCCGGAATAGGGATAAAATTGAAACCCGCGCTCCTAGGACTGAATATGGCAAAAGAAACTTCTAAAAACACACGTTTCTGAACAATATAATGTAGATTATAATAAAGTCTCGATCATTAATGTTTTAGTATTAAGTAAGTTTTCCTTAAGTGAAATGTAAATTTCTTTGGACCGAACGTGCGTGATATTCAGTTACGCTTCACCTTTGTTAGTCTATCTATCTATAACCTCACGCCAGATCCCTTGCGGGGTAGGCAGAGAGTACAGAGTTCCAACAGGTTCTTTCCTTACATACCTCTCTGGCTTCCTCGACTCTCATAGTTTGTCTCATACACGCTCGCCGGTTACGGAGACTCTTGACTTTGTTAGTGTAAACAGCAAACATCCTCCTTCTACTTGAATGTTTGTAACTGAATCCCTATCTCATAACAGCTCAGCAAGAAATCAGTTGAAATTAGGTAGAAAAGAGTAGACACCATTATAAGTTAAACAATCATCTAAAAAAAATCTACTGGACCTTATAGTTAGTATGGTTTATGTAATTTAGCTAATATGGGTATTTACACTGTTTTTTTTAGGTTCTTGATGACAAATATCACATCCATTTTGACATTCAAGTTGACGAAAAACATCACATGGAGAAAAAGACGATTTAGCGCAGTGGTTAAGAGCTTAAGCCGCTCCGCCCAATGTATCTAATAGTCGCGGGTTCGATCCCGCACGGAACAAATCTTTGTGTGATCCACAATTATTTGTTCCGGTCTGGGTATTTGTGTATGTGAATTTTCATGTTTGTAAACGCACCCACGACACAGGAATAAATCGTAGTGTGGGACTACGTTTAAAAAAAACAGCTAATTAATATAAATAAAATAAAAAATAAAAAGCCTGTATTTCCTTATCCTTGGTTTCCATTTCAAATGTTGATATTTGTTTGTTAGTGTTTAGTAAGTTACATAATGTTTTGCTTGTTGTTTAATTGTTAGTAAGAGTTAGTTTTTGCTCTTGGATATGGACCCCTCCTCGGGTAAAGGCCTCCTCCAGTCCTTTCGACCCGTCTCTGTCCTTGCCGATAGTTTGCCAGTCATTTCCTATTATTTCGGGTATGTCGTCAGCCCATCTTCTTATCGGTCTCCTTACCCTTCTTTTGCCGATTGGCCCTTTATACCTTGTAGTATTGATTGTCCACCTGCTGTCTGTGTATCTGGATACGTGACCTGCCCACTGCCATTTCAATTTAAGAGCTTGTGTGAGGGCATCTGTTATCTTTGTTTTCTGTCTAATTACTTTGCTCCTGACTTTTTGTATTTTTCTTATGTTTAGGATACTTCTCTCCATAGCTCTTTGTGTTGTTGTGATACTTTGTTTTGCTTTTGTTATGTATATCCAAGTTAGGCAGTCATAAAGTAGACAAGGCAGTATACAGGTATCAAATACCGTTTTCTTAAGGTTTATAAATTTCTTCCAGGCTATGTTTGTTCTTCTTTCAATTTCATCTTCATTGTGCGTTTTCAAAAATGATATTTGTTTGCCTAGGTAGATGTAACTGTGGACATATTCTATAGATTTTTCTTTTACAATTAATATATATTAATATATATAATATCACAGCTAAGTCTGTAGAGAAAGCTTCTAAAAACCCATTCACATATAGACCAAAGGTCAGTTCATTCTATAAGTAGACAGCCAAGGTGTTTTACTGCAGCCCCTCCTGTCGTAAAGTGTAATAGTTTACGGTTCTTTTATAGTTCATCCTCGTTGGTATTCCAAGTATAGTGTGACCCTTACGAGTCAGCGGCCAGGATTATTAACAAGAATAGATGAGACTTTTTTAAAAGGCTAGTAAAAATACAAGTAAATTTCACCACAGTTATGATAGCCTAGTAGATTGACCGTGTAGTAGCGTGTGGATATTTGATCTAGGTTCAACTACTCCTTGTGGGTTTATTTTATTGTGCATGATGGACGGTCAAATTTTTTCTTATTTTTTCTTATTTAAAAACGTAGCTCTACACTAGCAATTTTGTTTGCGCCATGGGTGCGTTTACAAACACGAAATTCACATGAACAAACACCAAGACCGAAACACATATTTGTGGATAATAAAAAGATTTGTACCGTACGGAAACCTAACCCACGACTACTCTATCTAGTGGGCGGAGCAACTCAAGGTTTTAACTACTAGACCGAACCGTCCGCCAGCTGTTACAAACGGTGATCGCGCACTAGATCGTGATAAGTGGAAGAAGGGATGGAAGGCTTTCTGCTTGCAGTTCGACAGTATCTAAGCTTATAACAATAATAATGTAAAATTAAATGAAGCACTGGAGTAGTCCTTACTGCAATAAACATCCCCAAAACTTTGTAGAGAAGACTAGTCAAGAGTCTCCATAACCGGCGAGCGTTTATGAGACGAACTATGAGAGTGGAGGAGGCCAGAGAGTTATGTAAAGAAGAACCTGTTGGAAGTCTGTACTCTCTGCCTACCCCGCAAGGGATCTGGCGTGATGATATAGATGAGCTATTTAGAACACTCAACAATCTTCGTTGCGAACTCCTTTGATAGAGTAGAGGACCAAATGGTTTCCAAATTTTACAAGTTGATGCTCTCAATTGATCAATGTGTATGAATCCCGCCAGACAAACCTGGGCTGTTTCGTTTAGTTAAAGTATAATTTATGGTATTCACATAACTTTTAACGGTGTGTCAAGATTTTAGGTTGAAATAGTAACTTCGGCCGTTTTGAGAATTCTAGAGAATTCTATTCTGCGACAAGGATCTTTTGCCCTATACAGGAGGCGTTAATAATAAAATTTTCCTTCTTCCAAGGAGATATTTCAACGAGTGGTTACTAATTAAAAATAGAACTTGGGGTAATTTTATAGCAAACGCCAACTCTGCGACTGTCATCAATTCACGTGATTGTAATATATTCATGCTTGATTACAACGTTAGTTCCGATCTTAGCCGCGGGCCATAAGATCCTTGCACGACTGTAATCATACATTTTGGAGACCCATCTCGTAAAAATTGTAGAAAGGAGGCTCCGTCACAAACTATACAATAAAAAATAGGCACAATTAGTAAAACAAGTTAATTGGAGTCTAGTGGCAAAGCGCATCGCTTTGTGACTACGAGGTCCTGTTTTTAAATCCTAGGTCGAACAAATGTAGTTTTTCTAACGAAAACTTCCCAGTATAAGTCCGAAGTCTGGAACTGTGCCCGGTATATGGCAATAGGCTCGCCCCCTATTACGGGGACCTAATATTGTCGGCTAAAAGTGGGTGTACTTAGTACCTTTGCCACCCCCGCTTGGTGAATATAGGCGGGACGGTGTTTATTTTTTATATTAAAGTTACTGAAACAACGTGCAAGTGTTACTGTTCTCAAGATTTTAGCATCTGAACATATAAAATACGAACCAGTGCCCCTGACAATAGTACGAGTAATCCTTTATCATCATTATATTAATACGTGAAGCAAAAACTTTGTACCCCTTTTTACGAAAATTGCGCGGACGGAGGAGTATGAAATTTCCCACACTTATAATTTATATAGAGAAGGAGTGCAGAATGCTAATATTTTTGAGACCAAATAGACCGGGTCTTATCTGAAGGACAAGTCAGGAGTCTTCGTAACCGGCGAGCGTGTATGAGACGAACTATGAGAGTAGAGCAAGCCAGAGAGGTATGTAAGGAAAGAGCCTGTTGGAACTCTGTACTCTCTGCCTACCCCGTAAGGGATCTGGCGTGATGATATAGAGATGAATAAAAAATACATTAAATCAATAAAAAAATATGGTCGGTGTTTTGGCGGGAAGTCGAACAGTGAAATTGTCAATTTGTTTTAATTTCCAAAACTTGTGTTATTTCGACTAATATTGTGTAATGTTGGTGGAATATTAACCATTATGTGTTCTTATATGTGCATGAGTCAAGGTAATTGTAACAAAGTGATTAAACGTGCCTTTTCGACTTCCCTAAAAACGGCCGTTGCAATTGGTATGTAAAGTATCCACCGCTTTACTATCCAGGATGGGGTACTTCATTAATTTCATAATCATCGTTGTCATCAAATTCATCGGGGAGTCGAATTAATTTAAACAAACACGATTATATATCTCACTGGACACTGGCAAAATACACTTATAATTAGTGTGAAGCCATTACTTGAAGAAGAAGAAGAAGAAATTATGGTCGAATGTCGACCAATGGGCGACCACTACTATTTGTAAATAGTGTATAATCTGTTGAATAAACGTTACAAACTGTCAGTGTTATATAATAAATAAACTAATAATTCTCGGTATTGAATTACGAGCTATAAGTGGCAAAACTTCTGAAAATAATTATTATGAGATCGGTTTTTATTTAGTACCAAGTAAGTGCCGGTTCTTGTGCCAATAATCGACATCTTACCTTTCCTTCTCCAGCTTATCATCGAGAAGTTGATTACATATCACCAAAATTGTATCCTATACTTACAATCGCCCCTACCATAACCGTCTGGAGTTAAAAATAATCATTCACCTAAAAATATTGTGTTTGCCAACGCTTGTATCGGTTTTTCGCCACTTCTAAACGGGTCACCAGCTCGTTATGAAGTTTTAACAAGCCTATTTTGAGTGTACGTAAATTCCATGCAAATTATGTTATACTTCCGTTGGTCTGCCTTGTGCTTGTGGGCGTAGTGGCGTGTAATGCGGTTGCGATCATGGGGGTACTAGATTCAAACTCTAAGTCGGGACTGTAATTTTTTTTAAAAACGTAGCCCCACCCTTGTAGATGTTCCTGTGCCGTGGGTGCGTTTACAAACATAAAAATTCACAAACCTAAATACCCAGACCGAAACAATTAATTGTAGGTCACACAAAGGTTGGTAATGTGCGGGAGTCAACCCGCGACTATTAGATACAGTGGGCGGAGCGGCTTAAGCCATTAACCACTGCGCTAAATCGTCCGTCAACATAGTGGTTTTTCTATCTAAAAAAATCTCATTAGGTTCCGGATTCTGAAATTGTATACGGTGCAATGGAAATAGGCCTGTCCACTCTCACACTTGTCGGTTAAAAGGGGGTGTACACAGTATCTCAGTCAGCCCTGCTTGGGAAATGTAGGCGTGACTTAAATCTCCACCCAAGAGTGGAGACATTTAGAATAATATAAATATAATTTTGGATCTATCAATGGTGTCCTTGCCATAGAAAAAAACGCTTGCGGAAATAACGAATTTGAAAGACAAATACAAAAAAAAAATTCAAGCCCTATGTTATATTGTCACCTATTATCAACATGTTTTCTTTCGTAGAATTTAATCTTTTACGTCCCACTTATTATGGTTACGCGTGAAAAGAAACAACTCAGGAGGGCATTACCGCCAGAAACACCACTTTTCATATAATTAATACCCCTATTATTAGGGATGGGCTATTACCAACATATACGACCCTGGTAACGAGACCGCATTAACCTGTAACTGCGACCAGTACAGGGCTAGTCGTCCCCAGGCGGGTAGCGTGATTATATATTATAATAATACCTGTGATAACTCATAAAACATGTGATTATACCAAAGTGAAGGTCGGCCATTTTTTTCCTAAATAGGTAACATTAAGTTACAATTATTATTAATATAAATTAGGTATTTGATACGTCTGCGAATAAAATGTAAAAAGTGTAATGTCTGTCTCTTTGGTTAAATCAGGTGGTTAAAGTGAGCGACAGAAACGTCCAGTACATCGGACAGGGCGGTATATTGCACCGGAGGGAAATGTCTTGCTGGGTTCCGCAGAGGTCCGTGTTGGGGGCCCAACGATTCTTATGAAACCTCGCCTACAATGCAGTCCTGCGTGTCGATCTCCCCCAGTGTCAGCGTCGTATGTTACGCTGACGACACATTGGTGTTGGCCGAGGGGGAAACTTTCGAGAGGACCATAGGGCTCGCCGAGCTTGTGCCAGAGGTCGCCGTCGCCAAGATCCGCGAGTTGGGCATGGAGATAGCGCCTCATAAGATCGAGGCGCTATGATTCCACAAACTGCCGAGGAGCAGGGAACCAGCCGATTCATTGGTTCGCGTTCGAGACTCGCCAGTCCAGGTGGGGCGGTACCTAAAGTACCTGGGCCTCACCCTGAACAGTCACTGGTGCTTCGAGGAGCACTTCGAGCGCCTGGTCCTGCGGGTCGAAAGGGTAGTGGGTGCTATGTACAGACAGCTGCCCAATCTCGAGGGACCGTCCAGACCTTCCAGCAGGAGGAGACCGAGCGGGATCGAGACGGCGTCGGGACGGAGGCACAGCCCGGGGCTGAAGAATACGGGCTAACTCGTGTCTCCTGCCGTAATATTTGGCGGGGGATTTCTTCCCCCCCAACATCAGTAGGGGGACCTTCGGGCTCGCGGACGCAAGGGGCGGCGTGGTGTGTCCCACGTCGCCGTGAGTACCGCGTTGGTGCGAACCCGAAAGCGAGCTCTACAAAACGCGGCGCAAGAGGGGCACCGGTGCGTTCCATACAGAGATGCCGGAGCCTCTCCAAAGTGCTGATGTCGGCCACCCTGGGGGTTTTTAGTCGGTAGGAATCCGACACGCCCCGCGAGCGTCCCCTGAGGCTCGCGGGAATCCTATGCAGGATTTGCCCTAGGAAAAAAGCAAAGGTGGTTAAAGTAAAAAAATATAATTTAAATCTCGCTTTTAATCACCTGGGTTGTCAAAAGGATATAATTAGCGTCCAATGATTACCTACCGGCAAATTATCCATTGCCATCGGGACCAATTTCACTGCTATATATCTAACAAAATCTCAAAAGAGATCTTTTTCTATATACTATAATGCACTAATTACAAGCCTTTTTTTTCTAGTATATTTCAATTTTATGGAGTAGGTATACCAATCTTAAATTAAGAGCTTAAGCCGCTCCGCCCACTGGATCGAGTAGTCGCGGGTTCGAGTCCCGCATGGATAAAATCTTTGTGTAACCTAAGAATATTTGCTTCGGTATGGGTGTTTGTGCATGTGAATTTCATGTTTGTAAATGTGGGGGATACGATATTTTATTAAATAAAAAAAAAAAACTGTGTTAGGTGTATTTCCAGTAGCTACATACATACACATACCACTACAGCATTTACATATGTTACTAGCATTTCCTACATACCATACTCTTTTATGGGTCCTTTCTAAAATGAATAAGGTTTGCGTACCCCCTTTCCAACCAAGGTGCCCATTAAGTAGGTACTAAGGGGCGTCCCCCAGGTAACCTAACTGCTAGTCATTTCGCTCATAGGACGATAAGTTATGCTTCAACTGAGGAGATAGAGGCGCTCGTAGCGCTGTGCTACCGCAGTGTTTTAGCGACGACCAAGGTTAAGCAGCGTTCGACTCGTTCGGTCTGAGACGGGTGACCATTTGTTTAATTTTCATATTGGAGCCTCTCTGTGCTTAAGGCAGGCACTTTAAGCCGTTGGTCCCGATTACCATTTGATATGATAGTTGTTAAGCCAAGCTAGAAGCCTTATGCTCTAACGAACATTAGTAATAGGACATTGATGATGATGATGATCATCATCATCATCAATGTCATAGGACATTACGCAGATGAAGTCAATATTCTATCTATCTATCTATATCATCACGCCAGATCCCTTGCGGGGTAGGCAGAGAGTACAGAGTTCCAACAGGTTCTTTCCTTACATACCTCTCTGGCTTCCTCCACTCACATAGTTCGTCTCATACACGCTCGCCGGTTACGGAGAGTCTTGACTTTTCCTTCAGATAAGACTCGGTTTATTTGGTCCTGGTAAGATAGTCTAGGTCTTCCCCGGTACCTGCATCCTTCCACTTTCACATTGTATATCTGTTTTGTCATTCTTTCATCTGGCATTCTTTCTATATGCCCGACCCAACGGAGCATGCCCTTTCTTATCTTTACACCGATACTATATTTCATACCTACTCGCTTTCTTACTACGCTGTTGCGAATACGGTCGGTCAGCTTCACTCCGCACATCTTCCGCAGAGCTCGCATTTCTACCGCATATATCCCACTTTCATTCTCCTTCTTACATACCCAGCTCTCGCTACCATATAACAGCGTTGGGATAAGAACTCCGTTATGTTTGGCCAGCTGCGCCTTATGGCTTAAGTGCCAGCTTCCAAGTAGCTTTCCCATCGCACCATTCACCCTGTTCCCTGCACTCACTCTTCTCTCTATGTCAGCGGTGTATTTCCCATCCTTACATCCCAAAATATACAAACTCATTCACTTGCTCCAGCACATTGTTACCAACCACAATCCTTACATTAGTTCTGGTTTCTTCCCTTTCAAAAACCATAATCTTGGTTTTGTTTACATTCAAGTGTAAGCCATTGTTCATGCATTCGTCTTTCATAACTGTGACTAGTGTTTGCAGATCAGTGGCTGTTGGCGCTATTAGAACCGCGTTATCTGCATAAAGTAGATGGTTTACCACTAGGTCACCAAGTTGTACACCTTCAGTCTTTGAAGACTTTTATCCAGAAATATTATAAACAATCTAGCGGACAACACGCAACCCTGCTTGACACCGATTTTAACGTCAAACCAGGGTGACCTGTTACCACCCACCCGTACGCATGCCTTCAGTCCACATAAATGGACTGGAGGGCTCGCAACAGAGTGCCATCTATACCATACTCTGGCAAAATGTCCCAAAGTCTCTTTCGCACAACTCTGACAAACGCCTTCTCCAGATCTACAAAACCGCAGAAAACCTTCCGGCCCACTGCCAGATGCTTCTCTACGATGTTGCGGAGGGAGAAGACTTGATCCGAACATCCTCTTCTGGACCTGAAACCCCCTTGTGCCTCGCACAACATTCCATCGGACTTCTCGCGCATTCTCCGTTCAATAATTTTACCGTACACCTTGGCTGCCAAGCTGATCAAACTAATGGCTCTGTAATTGGCGCAGTCATATTGTGAACCCTTGCCTTTATACAAGTCAATATTTTAATGCGTTAATTGAGATGTGGCATTATTAGTGACATTAGAACCAAGCGAAAGGGTATGCTCCGTTGGTTCGGGCATATAGAAAGAATACGAGATGAAAGAATGACAAAACAGGTATACAATGCGAAAGTGGAAGGATGTAGGTACCGGGGAAGACCTAGACTATCTTACCATGACCGAATAGACCATGTTTTATCTGTGTGCGTGCGGCGAGCGTGTATAAGACGAACTATGAAAGTGGAGAAAGCCAGAGAGGTCTGTAAGGAAAGAACCTGTTGAAACTGTACACTCTGCCTTCCCGAAAGGAATCTGGCGTGATGATATAGATAGAACTAAGGGATAACTCGAGTTTCAGTTTATTGGAGCTACTCCTTTTGTGTTATTTTTACGCCAGGATACATGCACACCCGCGCCATAAAAGCGCATTTTAAGACACGCATCATATTAATATTAACGATGGTGGAATAGGAGCATAAAGAGAAGTGTGACCCCAATGTTAATAAAAGATTTAAGACATAGGTTTATGTATAGGATTATAATATCTAAACATAAAAATAGGACGCATACCCGTTGGCTCCCGTTGGCTCCGTGAAGTAAGCATACAAACGCAGTATAGTACCCCTCATAAGCTGTCGTAAACGCTTTTGACGGAAAAAGTTGAAAAATGAAACTTTCTAGCGAGTTGCTTGCACTGAGAAGGAAATGAAAAAAGTGGGTATACTCAGAACACAGATTTACGAATAGAAAGATATGGGGATTATTATCTTTCTCTGTTTATTGTGCACCATGTGGAGAGGTACGTTTTGTAATATAACATTACATCTACCTATACAGAAAATTAATATAAATGATAAAAACGAGAATTAGACAAAAAAACAAACCCGCTGATTTTCTCATCGGATCTTCTCAATGAAGATGGGTTCGAAACCCATCTTCATTGAGAAAATCCAAATAAGTAAGCTAAAAATATAAATTTGACAATTTGTAAGTGTTTTTAAGGACATTTTTAAGGGTATATACCAAATAAATGGTTTGAGTTTGAATTGCTATGGACATGTGGAGAGAATGAGTAACAGACGACTAATGAAAGGAATATATCGAGAAAACGTAAGTGAATGCATCGGAAGAGGTCTCCTATGGAGAACCTATCATGACCAAATTATTGGTTTCTTTGAAAGGGTCAAATAAAGACTAAATCGACGAAAATGTATGAGGGGATGTATAGATATAAATGAAGCGAAAGAGTTATATCAGAATCGTAGCATGTGGCAAACTGTAGTTTCTGCTTATCTCCATAGTGTATGTATGTTATTGATCACTAATAACAAAGCTATTAAAATAACAAAAAAGTAACTAGAAATAACAACGCTTTTTTATCGCTGAAGAGCATTCTCTTCAAGGCCGTCTTGGGATTGAGTACTAGATTTGGTTGTCAAATAGACGAGGGTGCATTTGTTAAACATACTGTCAGAAATATGTATCATATAGGTAAGTATAAAACATTAACACGTAAATACAATTACTTACAGCACTAGAATTATTATTATAAAAAGTGTTACTACTCACCCTCGAGTAAGTTTTCACATCAAACAAAAGAACTTTAGATTGGAAATCACTTCCTGTTTTAGTACATAGGAAATCACATTAGTGATGCAGTGAAATTAATAAGAAGCATTATATAAGTAATAAGTATTTATAATAAACCAATAATTAAACCCTGAATAAAAATATAAGTCAAAATCAAGACGCGACACTTCAAATATTAGAGGCCTATGGAACGTGCGCTCTACGGCGTAGATGCTGGCCAACTGAAGTGGCGACCTGTAGCGCCGTAGCGTGTCTACGCTTTACCATGAAGCGGCGTACACATAGATCTTTGTTCTCATGTTGTCCTGGTATTAAGCCATAGCAGCATTGCTGACGTAATCACTCGAGAATGTCTCTTAGCCACCGTTCTTTTCACTGAAAACTTTAAGTTGTAACTAAAAAGATAAAAATGAACAAAAGATTTAATATCTCATAAGTCATAAGAAATCTATATTTTTTAAAGTTATTTATTTCTAGTCAATCCAAAGATCGTTATGTGTGATGGTTTGATAGCCATCAAATCTTAGCAACATTGTCACGACAATTTTTTCCTGAGGCTCGCTATATCACAATAAGGCTACCTACCCTTTTTGTGACCTGAAATTGTACAAAGATAGTTGGTACATTATGTACATTACACTTAAAATTATAAATAATATTAACTATACAAGGTGTAACATAATAAACGCAAGACCTTAGATACCCCAATTAGAGAATTGCTTCATAAATTCAAAACGAAAACCACGTGTAACCAGACTTGTACGTGTATGTGCGCATTTTAAGAAATACGGGCTAGGAATGCATTTGTAATCTCCTTATAGCTATGAATCAAGAATAAATTTAGTTTTTTATAGCGCACTGAAGGAGTAAAAGCATTATTTGCAAATTAAAAAAAAATGTTTGGTACATTAAAAATAGTTGGAATCATTAAAAAAAGTTATCGATTTAGAACAAACTACTTTCAGGTCTTGCGTTTATTATGTTACAGCTTGTATAAATTTAACAAACTGCTTATTATGAACTATATAAAACTCAACCAACTAACTACACATTAACGCTTTTTCAACAGCTTTTACTTACAGCTCTTACTTACCAAGAGAGCACAGTGCGTGCGTAGTACAGTAAATGTACGCGAGTCTACCAGGATATTATAAACTATTAACTTTTTATTCTACAAAAGAAGCTAATGTGCATCCTTGGTAATATCAAACAAACCGATAGTTGCAAACCTCTGTTCCAAAAGCATAAAATATTAACATTACCGTGTATTTACATATTTGAAATATGCAAATTTGTCAGGAAACATAGCACTTTTTTTACAACACGAGCAGACACATATATAAACCGATCCTTGAGACATGGAAACAGACTGGTTCAACCCGCTTCTCGGATAACACTGCACTCAAATAGCCCATACGTGATGTCTATAAAGATATACAATAAACTACCCGACCCAATAAAAATTGAACCTAACTTTAGTAAATTTATAAAAAAAACAAAAGAATTACTAATCACAAAAGCATTTTACACAGTTGACGAATATATGAATGACAAAGAAATGCTCATCGCAAATAAATTCACTACCTATAACACCAGAATATTTTAAATTGCGTGTGACGTAGACTAAACTATATTATTATAATAATAAATATAATTTACGCTGGCATAAAACATAACGTAATATAATAGACATTTTATAATAATATATATATATATATATATATATATATATATATATAAAACTAATATAAATGACATAATATATCTATTAAAAAATCTATCACTACTGACTTCCTACCAACAATAACAGTTCGTAGCTAAGTATTTCAATATAAAAATTTAATAATATTTATTACTTTCAAACTAAAATTCCTACTAGTCTTCCTCTCTCCTGAACACTTTGCTGTGCCCGACAGGGTCCATGATTCCATGATCTATATATATCTATGAGATCCATGACCTAGCTTTTAAGCTGATCAATGTTACCATCCAATCAACATTGTGGAACGCAAAATAAAATATGAATATGAATATTAAAAGTATCAGCATTATCGAATGTGCATGTGTCCTAAGAATATTCTTTAAAGGACTACCTCCTTTGGTCGAATGAAAAACCGGAAATACAAATAAATGTATATGATACACACAGCATTGAATACTATCAATACTTATTGTTTTGCTCGAAAGATATACATTGTACATACAGTAAGTAAGGCTTGATGTTCATGGAGATAGTAACGCACATTTTTTGAAAATTACCTCATAATTTTAAAAACACATGATTTACTGGAAAATCTTTTAAAGTAACTAAGCCATTTTTATGTTACAATGCTATCAAGTACACATGAAACAGACTGGGCTTTGCTGGTCATGTCACATCATCATAAACGCTCCTTGCAAAACGTTTATGAAACTATTTGCTTCAAATACATTTCTGCTTATGAAGCCATTACTTTGTCGTAACTTTTTCGCCCTTGATCTCCTAAGATCCCGCCCCCACACCATACGAATGAAATCATCCTGCGATATTTGTGTGTGCAAAATTGTCACCATTCTTGCCAGAAACTATTTTCATCCCAAATACACATACTAGGACATCATAGCAACATAGAGCAATTGCTACAGTCTACTCTCATCGGTATGGAAACAAAGCGGTGGGTCTGCCGATGACAGCGAGTTATTATAGGATATTGTGCACCGTTGATTAACGGTAGAAATGAAGACATATTAACTGTGTTCTACTTTGTCTCCCTGGTATCTGGAAATGAGGACACATTGCTAATAACTTATTGAGACAGAATTGAGAATGCGGATGTGTAACTATTTATTTGATGGCTTGTTCGTGTATAAAGGTTGTAATATGAGGTGCTTCTAGCACTACGAGACCGTATATACCGTGTTCTTAGCATTCACCAAGAAGGTGTGTGGGTGTGTGTGTGTGAATGATCTACGTTGTTGGTCGCGGGGCCTTTATAGCTTCACCGGACAAGAGGACGAGCGTGCAACCACTACGCTCGAGCCAGAAGGGCGAGGGGGCAACTAACTCAAGGGCGCCTCAAGGAGGAACGGGCTCAGCTTGGGCAGTCGCTATGGGGGAGGGCGTGTACTAGGTGTCTCGCCGTGGTGCTCTGCACCGGCCGGCGGGCAAGGAATTCTTCGACCTCGCCTGCGAAGTCGGTGTCTGATCCTGTGTGCGGTATATGTATCCGAAAAAAGGGATGTAAGGGCATCGGGAGGGTCGGTGAGAACATGCCGCGGACGGCGGTAGCGGCTGATAGGAGGGGCAATTAGGTTCGTAGTCGGCGGCAGCTACGATTAGCGGATTCCTATGAATGGTCGCGTTCGCGAAATATCGGGTTCTCGCGTTTTTAATAAAGGCGTGAATAGGTTCGAGACCGAAATCGGAATGGATCTTCAGGAAGAGTTTAGAAAAGTTAGACCCAGCCGGTCAAAGATGGAAGATTGTTGGTGACAATCCCATTCACGAGAATCTTCGTGCTTCGGAACGCATGTCAAGTTGTTGGTCCCAGCTTTCATAAACTGAGTTTGAATGCCTTATCGGCAGCTTGATAAGTTCCAACAGCAGATAGTCACCAATCTGCCTTCATAATTCCGCCCTGGTTGCGTAGTGTAGTATGCCCTATACATTCTTACTTTGATTTATGAAAAATCCAGACCCAGCAGTGAGTCAAATGGAACGATTTATTACAGACAGAAGACAGAGTGTCAAGCTTAATTTCTAGAAAACTCTCTTACTTTCTTCCCTTCACCCCTCATAGTTCATTTTAAATCGTTAGTGTCAATGATTAGATTCTTCCATCAGAAAAGCACTTATAGACAATAAACGACATGGATATTTCAAAGAGGATATCATAACAAAGCGAAACGCAATACCGGTGTTTGTTCAAAATCGTTGAGGCGGCTCCGCGCCGCCCGCCCGAGCCTCGGACGACCGATAAAAATACCAATATGGTCGTTTGGATGTATTCTTTCTGCCTTTTAACGATCTCGTTTCTGAATGTTTATTTTACAAAATAAATTGATTGGAAAATTCGTCACTCTACTATTGTTTGGATGAGTTTATCGATACTGAAATAAATGGAACCGTATTTCCTGTCCTGAAATTTGAATGTTTTGTGTTTATGTTTTTGTGGTGGTGTGTGTATAATCTGCGCTGTTGGCGGCGGGGCCGTTACAGCTCCACCGGGCAAGAGGGCGAGCGTGCTACTAACCAGCGTATAAATGTTATGTTTGAAAATCACATTAGCGCTTATTTCATTAACAATCAAGCTGATAGGTGAAGTGTTTGCGCACTTTTCTTTAGTTAGTGTATAGTAGTACCCAAAATCGGTTTTGGTCTTGCGGTCTTGGTCTTGGTTATTTTGGAAATACCAAAACCAAGACCGACTCTGAAAGACTTTTGCAAGACCAAGACTGGTTCCTCGAGACTCTTGCGAACTCGAACTACTCGAACATCCTAGCGCGACGACCCATATATATCATATCTCTTCGACCCATATCTTATAAGAATTGGGAGAAATCAAGGCAAATCAATTATTTGATACAGTAGATAGGTTCGTAGAAGTAGGTAGGTAGAACCTGAAATAAAATAAAGAAACGAATGAGCACTTTGTTTTGCTGCTAACTGTACATACATCACCTGTAACATCTGAATTGACACAGATTATAACTTTTTGTACCGGAAGACGTGGAGTGGGTAGGCCCCCTACAAGATGGACCGATGACCTGGTGAAGGTCGCGGGTAGAAGTTGGATGCGTACAGCACAAAGCCGGTCGTTGTGGCGATCTTTAGGGGAGGCCTTTGTCCTGCAGTGGACGGCTTTCGGCTGAAGAAGAAGAAGAAGAATAACTTTTTGTAAGAACATACGTATGTACAGATTGATAAGAAGCATTAAGTCAATGCAAGACCCTTGCGAAATTCTTGCTCAAGACCAAGACTAAGACTGAGTCTGCAATACCAAGACCACTATTGGTGTATAATGGCACGTGTGCGGACGTCTATAGTATATTTATGTATGATTCGTAGAACTTTTATATATTGCTTTACATTGAGCAGGAATACACAATTTCGGTACATTTTGGACCAAACGCCGAGCTTCCTCTAGTGTAATTCTTCGGATTTCTAATAACATAAACTATTTTTGTGTAATCAGTATTCTTTCATCACACCTGAATTGGACGCCACGTTTACAGTTGACAAAGCACACTGTTATGTTAGTCCTTGTTCATTAAAATTGTATAAATCGAAATATCGTTTATTCATATAAAGATTATATGATGTATGTATCGTCAGGAAAGTAATAAAGGCTCTATCACCACTTCGTAGGATCATTTCTGTGGAGACGAAGAGCAAAGAACTCCACGGTTACTCTTTTGAATATATTTTTTATTTGTATTTTTACCTACATAATTGGGGGGTCTGTCCAAGAGCGTGCTCGTCGCGACCCCTGCCAGTCATTATGGCTGCAATCTTGGACCGAAGACGTACCGCAGTGCGGGCTAGGGCGTCCCCCCGAGGCGACGCGTACCGGCCCGCCCCCGTCGGTACGAATATAGGTGAAAGCGGCGATGGGGGCCGCCACCCATCACGCCGGGCCCGAACTGGCGAGTCGTGGGGTGCAGAGTGCCGAATAGGCACTTGGAATGTAAGAGGTGGTATGGAAGATAAGATGCATGAGGTGATTGATGTAATGAAAGAGAGACGCCTGGATGCTCTGTGTGTAACAGAGACTAAGCGGAGGGGCAGTGAAACCTGTGATCTTCCTGATGGAACGATGGCTCTGTGGTCTGGGGTACCGCAGAGCAGTCGTGCCAGCATGGGGGTGGGTATCTTGCTGTCCCGTCGCCTGGCCTCTGGAGTGAGAGATTATGGCCTGTGCGATGCGAGACTTCTCTGGGTCCGTTTAAAACTGGGTGTCACTAGAGTATTTTTGGTCGCAGCGTATGCTCCCGTAAGCTCGTCGACACCCCAGGACCTTGAGAAGTTTTGGGATAATGTCAGGGAAGTTCTGGATTTGGCTGAGGCTAACGAAAAGGTGATTCTGTGTGGCGATCTGAACGGATGGGTAGGAACCAGGCGGCAAACTTGCGACGCTGCTCTGGGTCCTTATGGTGATAAGAGAGTGAACGATGCAGGTAAGCTCATTGTAGATGTTTGTTTGGAAAGGGGTCTCCTTGTGTCTAATACGATATTCCAGCATAAGGACATACATATGTATACGTGGAGAAGGAATGAACAAAAAAGCATGATAGATCTGATCCTGGTTGATAACCGTCTCCGAAGCAAACTACAAGATACGCGTGCGTATAGAGGCCCCACTCTGGAATCAGACCACTATCTCGTAGTTGCGCGGTTTAGTGGTCTGTTCAGGAAGTGGAGGCACTGGCGAGAGCGTATCCCCTTCGGAGACCTTGAAAGATTAAAGGTTGAAAAGTTGCAAGATGAGAGCGTGAGAAGAATGTATGAAGACAGAGTCCGGGACAAGCTTTTGACAGCAGGCTCTTCGGACTCAAATGTAGATGAATTCTGGAATAGCCTGAAAGAGAGTTTGGTGGAATCCGCGAAAGAAGTATGTGGTTGCTCAAAGAAGCATATTACAGCAAAAGGTGATGCATGGTGGGATGCGGAGTTGCAAAGCTCCGTAGAAAGTAAGAAGAAAGCGTGGCAGGACTATGTATCTTCTTTGAACCTGAATGCCAGTATGACAGAGATGAGGAAAGAAATATACCGGCAATGCAAGAATGCCACTAAAACTTTAGTGAAAGAAAAGCGTGAAAGAGCCAGTATGATTGAGGAGGAGAGGCTGGCGAAGAACTTCGAGAACAACACCAAACTCTTTTGGAGCAAGGTGAGAAAGGCTCGAGGTGATTCGTCAGGCTCCAGAATGGAAAGGATAAAATCTAAAGATGGTGACATTCTTGCAGACACACAAGCTGTGCTAAACCGGTGGAGTGAATATTTTGGAGAAATGTATGGAGATGACCCGGATGCTGATGCCGCAGACGTGCCTAAAGGCGAGATTGCGGCACCAGAATCAACGGAGGACATCACTATGGAAGAAGTTGAATGGAAGTATGAAAAACGGTAAAGCTGCGGGAGTAGACATGATATCTGCCGAGATGATCAAATATGGTGGAACTTGCGTCCGGGACGCTTTCCGGGCCCTTGCACACCTTTGCTGGAGGACCGGTAGAGTCCCTACAGATTGGCGCCGCGCAGTCATAGTACCCTTGTATAAAGGCAAGGGTTCACAATATGACTGCGCCAATTACAGAGCCATCAGTTTGATCAGCTTGGCAGCCAAGGTGTACGGTAAAATTATTGAACGGAGAATGCGCGTGAAGTCCGATGGAATGTTGTGCGAGGCACAAGGGGGTTTCAGGTCTGGAAGAGGATGTTCGGATCAAGTCTTCTCACTCCGCAACATCGTAGAGAAGCATCTGGCAGTAGGCCGGAAGGTTTTCTGCGGTTTTGTAGATCTGGAGAAGGCATTTCACAGAGTTGTGCGAAAGAGACTTTGGGACATTTTGCCAGAGTATGGTATAGATGGCACTCTGTTGCGAGCCGTCCAGTCCACTTATGTGGACTGCAAGGCATGCGTACGGGTGGGTGGTAACAGGTCACCCTGGTTTGACGTTGAAATCGGCGTCAAGCAGGGTTGCGTGTTGTCCGCTAGACTGTTTATAATATATCTGGACAAAAGTCTTCAAAGACTAAAAGCGATGAATGAAGGTGTACAAATGGGTGACTTAGTGGTAAACCATCTACTTTATGCAGATGACGCGGTTTTAATAGCGCCAACAGCCACTGATCTGCAAACACTAGTCACAGTTATGAAAGGCGACTGCATGATCAATGGCTTACACTTGAATGTGAAGAAAACCAAGATTATGGTTTTTGAAAGGGAAGAAACCAGAACGAATGTAAGGATTGTGGTTGGTAACGATGTGCTGGAGCAAGTGAATGAGTTTGTATATCTTGGATGCGCCTTCAGTAAGGATGGGAAATACACCGCTGACATAGAGAGAAGAGTGAGTGCAGGGAACAGAGTGAATGGTGCGATGGGAAAGCTACTCGGGAGCCGACACTTAAGCCATAAGGCTCAGCTGGCCATACATAACGGAGTTCTTGTCCCAACGCTGTTATATAGTAGCGAGAGCTGGGTATGTAAGAAGGAGAATGAAAGTAGGATAAATGCGGTAGAAATGCGAGCTCTGCGGAAGATGTGCGGAGTGAAGCTGACCGACCGCATTAGCAACAGCATAGTAAGACAGCGAGTAGGTATGAAAGATAGTATCGGTGTAAAGATGAGAAAGGGCATGCTCCGTTGGTTCGGGCATATAGAAAGAATGCCAGAGGAAAGAATGACAAAACAGATATACAATGTGAAAGTGGAAGGATGCAGGTACCGGGGAAGACCTAGACTATCTTACCACGACCAAATAAACCGAGTCTTATCTGATGGAAAAGTCAAGAGTCTCCGTAACCGGCGAGCGTGTATGAGACGAACTATGAGAGTCGAGGAAGCCAGAGAGGTATGTAAGGAAAGAACCTGTTGGAACTCTGTACTCTCTGCCTACCCCGCAAGGGATCTGGCGTGAGGTTATAGATAGATAGATAGACCTACATAATTAATTAGCTGTGGGCTTTGGGAGAACAAATTAGACGGGTCTATGGGGTGAATATTTGTTGAATTAACAAAATTGAACTATTCACGTGAATGATTCCTCAGCTTCAGAGAACAAAATGCGTTTCGTTCCCGCTACACTACTAAATCGTTTTCCTGTACTTCAGTAGTTAGACATATTACATCACCACCCTTTGCTCCTATTTCAAAGCATTTGATACAACAATATAAAGTGACATGTGACGACGGTTAAGGTCAGATGGTCCTGTCGTTTTTGTCTCCCTGAATATTCCACCGTGTCGCGTAAAACGCGGGAATGACGCCGCGAAAACGATTATGGTAAACGATCCGGTGTTCGGATCTGACACATTATGTAACCTTTCGATGACAGATATTGGAATTGTCAGTTTGTGTAGAAATCATTTATGTTGGTATGAATATGCTGTATAGTGATCACATCCTCTTTAACAAAACTTAATATAGTTTATTTTCTAACAATAAAGTAAGATAAACAGCTTTCTAAGAGATTGTGTTACGCGTCGTAGTCAACCTCTATTACTTATGCCGTATGACGTCGTTTTGGTGAAATTTGGACCTTTGAAATTTGAAGTAATTTCGCCTTCAGAAAACAATTTCCACGAATATTAATCGGGTTCGTTTTCAAAGTAAATAACGAAAAATTCCCAGTGGCATTGTTGTCTAGACGAGCCTATCCATCAAGATCATCCGAAATGTAAACAAACTTAGTGGAATTATAGTATGTATCTGTTTAAAAATAAAATCTACAATCCATAATCGAAATTTTCTTTTCTTAATGTTTAGTTTTCATTGTGGTTTTTATTTATATGGACGCAAATTGTAAATAGCGTCAGTAGTTTTTGTGTGTACTCAGTTTAAAAATTATAACATTAAATTAAGAGACTCTTTAAAGAATTTTGATTCGGTGTAAGAGTATACAGCTATTTGTTTTATTTTATGTATTAGTCAATTGTTACGAAATCTTATTTTATATATTAGTCAATTGTTACGAAATATTATTATGTAACTTGTCAAAAAGTCACGTGTTTTCGCGGACCTTTGGCAGTCTTGAGCCCACAAAGTTAGAGGACCGTTGAGAAACCCAATGCTATATGCGCCGGTTACATGTGTTGAAGACACATTGTAACCCCAATGTAACCGACCAGTAACAAATGTAACACAGTACCAGGAGAATATGAATAGTAGGATCTATGAGTAGGATATAAATTATTGGTATCACTGACCGGCGATTGATTAATCGCCCACACTTTATTAGGGTTGACACGCTCCCGGCCCGTCTGACAACTGGCAAAGGTGACTAATTCTGTTCCTTTCTTTCACCTGAAGTTTTTTCATATAAAATAAGGGGAAATTTTTCGGAGTATATTTTGCGAATGTCCATGGTCCACTCATGTAAAGGACGTCGAAAAAATGTTTATTTGTTACATTACTAAAGGGACATATATATAGGTATGTAAGGAAAGCACCTGTTGGAACATGTACTCTCTGCCTACCCCGCAAGGGATCTGGCGTGATTTATTTATTTATTTTAATTTATTTTATTATCTTAGGAAAACATACAGTGTAATATTGACATAGAAAAAATTAATAACGAATTATATAGCAAAAACACCATTTACATGTTTCCACATGTGAATTGCTATAAAGCTTAAGAAAAAAAATATTACAAAGAAATAAAAAAAAAAAAATTAGATCGTTTTCTTATGACAAGAAACCGTACTAGCGAGAGAACCAAACCAAGAATCAGTCAGAGATTTTTTAAAAGCGTATGGTTTACAATTGAACAAATCAAGTTCAGGAAAGACAACCAGTTTGTTTAATTCATTAACAGACCTAACAAAAAATGAATTCTGTCTGTAATTAGAAGAGCTTTGAGGAATATCCAAGTATATTGGCCGCCTCATTATTCTACTTGGAACTTTAACATTGATTTTAGACAACAAGAGCGGCGAGTCACACATATTCTGTGCAATTTTTACTAATGTCACTATATCAGCTATTTTTCTTCTTTCGTGCAACGGCAGTGTATGGTATTTACGACAACGAGATTCATAATTAGAGTCAAAACTTTGGCATTTGAACTGCAAGAATCTAAGAAATCGGCGTTGTATGGATTCAAGCCTGTTTACATAAATATTATATCGCGGGTTCCATACTTGAGAGCAATACTCGAGGATGCTACGCACCAAGGAACAATAGAGGATTTTGATCACTTTTATGTTATTAAATTGTGAACTAGATCTAATAATAAATCCCAATACTTTGGAGGCTTGTGGATGATATTGATAGATATATATAATACTCGTAGTTAAGAAAACATATAAATTGTTTAGTAGGCATTATTAGAGTTCAGTTTTAGAGAAACTTAGCTGAAGTTTTGATACCTATTATTCAAATTTAAATTCAACGGTCTGTTGATATTTCAATCTTCTACTTGAGTGATGCGACTCGAGTAGGATTTCCTGACTCGAGTCGCTCTGTTTATTTTATTACGTCACTTGAGTTATACTTAAGTTTGCGAGTAACTTGAGTTCACTGTTTACAGTCCCGGCAACTCGAATGAAAGCTATCACTCGAGTTGAGAGTTTGATTACTGTAGTTAAAGCATTTTTAAATAGGTACATACCTTTAAAATTAAATAAATAATATGTGATAATATGTTACCTTTTATGTATACACACGCCACTAATGCTAAGTAAAAAAAAAGTTTCCCAATGAACAACCACTTCACAAATCAAACAAAATTTATGTTTGTTTACTTTCCAATATGCGATATAGTGACTTTAGTGAACTATTAAAGTGACATTTATCTAGCGCCCGCCGAATCCACTCGGTGCGCCGAGTTGACTCGGTAACTCGAGTGCAAGCAATCACGAGTAAAATTAATTTTTACTCGTGTGACTCGAGTACAAACATGGCTCGAATCGCATCATTGCTGAACTCTCCTGGGTGGAGGTCCTTGTAAATAAATAACGACCAGCAAACAATGGCCCACTCCTCCTGACCTAGAAATGGGAAACTCAAAGCTACAGCTCTCTAGTGCACGATAAATACGAGAAAAGGTAAAGAAAAGATCCAAGTCGTTTGAACTATAGAAATGGTTCTACGTTTTATAGTTCTGGCAACGTGACCTGCTGAAAAACATGGTTCGGCTGTAATTTAGGAGTAAAACATATTGGTATACATCGTACAAATCTCAGTGGGGTGCCTCTAAATAAAAAATCTTTATTTTTTTAATTTATTTGATTTCGATAAATAGTTACAAATAGAATGATATACAAGTTCGCCAAACTGCATGACCTCGTCATGCCTATATTTCCCAAGCGGGGGCGGCAGAGGTGTACTAAGTACACCCACTTTTTGCCGACGATGTTAGGTTCCATGTAATAGGAGGCTAGCATATTGCCATATACCGGCCACAATTCCAGACTCCGGTCTCATACTGAGAATTTTTTGATAGAAAAACTACATTCGTCTGACCTAGGATTTGAACAGGTCCTGACCTCGTCATCACAAAGCGATATGCTTAGCCACTTAACCAAGGAGGCAGCCTGTAAATAGGTATTATATATTGTAGTAAAATGCATCCATTACGCCTTTTGTACTCTTAATACTCTGTAATACGGGCCTGAAACAGTTGCAGAACTCTAATGCCCTTATATATATTCCCCAAGCGGGGGTAGCTGAGGTCTAGGTAGGAGGTAGCGATGTTAGGTCTCAATCTTATAGGTGGCGAGTTTATTACCATCATGCCGGGCACAATTCGAGACCTGCACCTGAGATTTTTTCGATAGAAAAACCCCGTTATAAGAATTGGAACTCAGATCCTATTGAATGCCAGCTCTACAACGAAGCAGAGAATACTTTTAGTAACTCTTCTGTTGTCTAAACACTGGTAACCAGGAGGCCAAAAGGTTTGTTAATAATGTATGTACGTAACATGTGAGCTCGAGGATAAATTTGATTAATAATAAACGCAACGATAAATCCATAAAAAAATATATTTTTAATTACATATCTACTTATAACTATATGGTAATGGAAATCATTACAACATGTATATAAAATATGAATATCATTTTGCAATCATAAAAATTATCCTCTAACTTTTTTGTACCTCCCATTCCAAGAAAGCCTTAAAATTTTCTCGCGAAGTACCGCGCAAAAGGCAGCGTGGCTGCAGCGCTGCGGCTGCGTCTCAGGGTTTGAACTTTATCCAAAATTTATTTGAAGGCGCCCTAAATGCGTCAGTTCATTAGATCACATTATGTATTAATTTTATACCCTGCACGCATCCAAATTTTACCTGTGATCTCCGTCAGGTCATCTTGTAAGGGGTCT
This sequence comes from Phalera bucephala, assembly GCA_905147815.2. Classification (NCBI taxonomy): domain Eukaryota; kingdom Metazoa; phylum Arthropoda; class Insecta; order Lepidoptera; family Notodontidae; genus Phalera; species Phalera bucephala. The sequence continues at coordinate 55,742,232 of LR990609.1, forward strand.
GCACACTTTAAGTCTTCCAGTACGTGGAAGCCACTCGAGAGCCGTTCTACCCTAAGAGCAAGGATTGGTTCTACCCTAACGGCAGTTAGTTCTACGAGCGATGTGCGTCGACCACTGCCATTTTGAGTCTTCTGCTGATCTTCTAGTTTCTTATAATTTACGATCTTGCAGGAAATCTCTGAGCATCGGTCTTTCGAATGCCTTTTGGGTCAATTTGATTGAGCATTCGTACGCTTATCACATAAATTGAGATCATGCATAATAGGCAAAGGTCAGTCTGACGTCAATCTTGAGTGAGACGCCGTTATGTGTTGAAAAGGGAAGTTGTAAATAGTTCTCTTTTTAACGTATAATAACTGTATCTCTCTCTGACTGTCAGTCGGACTCTACGTGATACCTCCGTATTACAGCCACAGCCGTTTTTTACATTCACCTACCAGGCCGACATGAATGTATGAGAGCACATTTCAGGCAGCCGTACGGGAGGGCCAAATTGGTTTACCAAATCTCGTTTAGGTTATACCAAAAAATAACACTGTTATGTTATATAAGGCACATAGGCCCTGCTTTTCTAATATACTATTTAGGGGATTTTGATTATATGACCAGCCCCAATAAAAAAACTTAACCTACCGTTAACTAAAAAATAATACATACATAATTTAAAAATAAAACGTTAAAAATTGGCTCAAATTTTGCAACAGGCAATTGTTAGACAATGACTTAGCCACGACCTGAATCACTAAGATAAAAGCCGATTAGGACTTAATGGGCCGATTTTTCAGGCATCAGATACTTGTATCTAATGATTTGAAGGGGAAAATACAACATAAACAAATTAAAAAACACAGTTGTGTGAATAAAATCCTTCAGTTGCTTCACTTCTATATTCAGGTAGTTTATAATTGACGCGGATAAATATTGTTAGATGATTGAAAAATCAGTCCTTAACACAAAGCAGATACGAAGAGGAGATGGCGAATTTAAGCGTGACACTGCGCGGGGTGGCACATGGTGAGAGGGACATTACCCAATCCACATTTCTATTTGCCATCTGGCGGAGACTGGTAAACACTAAATGGTTCGTCCATGTCAATGTTACTTGTAAGTTCAATTATAATACGGTAGATGACATATTTAAGTATTCTAATAAATTACGAAAAAAAATACAAGTGAAATGTGATTATATTATTTGTATGATCAGAATGTCGATCCATATTATGTTCGGATGTTAAGTTACATCACTTCAATTTAAGGGATTTATTTTTAGTAAAAATAATGTTTATACATGTTTTAGTAAAAGTAATGTGTAATAGCTATGCGAACTCGAGCGGACGTGTAGCGAGGACAAATTGAGGTAAGTCACGCTAACCATGATAACGGACGGCTTTTAGGAGTTTAAAGGCTCGCTAGCTTAGGCCATCTCCTCTTCGTGTTTGCTTTATGGTCCTTCATCTCCTTTTTTCTCTCACAATAACAAAAACCACCTCCCGCCACCTTTGATCAAATCACCTCGTCCTGTATTGGTATCCCGAACAAACACTGTTAATTAAGTTTATTGAGGTTATAAACTGACAAAAGATAGTAAACGAACAATAATTTACCACAGAATCAATAAATAATTAGGTACATCCTACTAATATTCTACTTGCGAAAGTTTGTATGCTAAGATGTTTGTTTCTTAATCACGTAAAAACGGCAGAACGGATTTGGATGCAATTTGGCACACAGATAGTTTTTTACTTTTTATCCCGAAAAAATGGTAGGTTCCTGTCTAAAGTCAACGCGAACAAACTAGTATAATAAATATTTACAAATAGCAGTTTCCTGCGGCTGCGCACCCGGTCGATAACAGCGCCACCTACCGGGTTTGTGTTCATCATCATCATCATCATTTCAGCCTATACTTGTCCACTGCTGAACATAGGCCTCCCCAATCGCTTTCCAGCGTAACCGGTCCGATGCCACCTGCATCCAACGATTTCCTGCGATTTTCACAAGATCGTCGGTCCATCTGGCAGGCGGTCGTCCTACGCTGCGCTTGCCAATACGTGGTCTCCACTGGGTTTGTGTTACTCCTGGATAATGTAGCTTTATAATGGTGAAAGAATTATTAAAATCGAATCAGTCATTTCAGAGCTTGTGGATTACAAACAAACAAATCTTTCCTAAACCTGAAACCTGAAATCTCCGGCTCATTGGTTCTTGTGGTCACGCGAAATAATGTGTGCATGCATTTCTTCATATTAGTACTTTATCATAATTACTAATTTCTACCCGAGTCTTTGTCCGCGTTCACTATAGACAGGAACCTAACATTTTATCGAGATAAAAAGTATCCTATGTGTTAATCCAGGTAATAAACCATCTATTTGCCAAATTTCATCCAAATTCATTCAGCCGTTTTTGCTTGATTGAGTAACAAGCAATACATACAAACATTCACATTTATAATATTAATAGAAAGATGTCTGTATTAAAAACACTGGTCTTTATAAACATGAAGTTACTGTGGCAAAAATACTACAGTGAAACATATCATTGCCTACTCGTGACTGTACTGTGAATGTGTGTCGATGTATGTACATAGGTACATTGACTATCAAATAATGCGTTTAAATATCGCTTTTAATGTAGAGACCTTCGAATATTCGTTCACAAATTAACGGCTAGGAATCGTATTAATTTAAATTATCGAAAGTCGCTAAATATAATTGTCATTTTCCAATCTTTCGGTCATTTACAATCTCACTAGACCTATTATAAACTAACGGACAATAAGCTAACAATTATTTGGCGCAATTATCTATACAATTGTTGCATCGATGATCGATGAATTGCTCATATAAAATTGGATAACCATCAAATAATTTAGTTCCTTTATACAGTTTTAACTTTAAGACACAGCCACATATAAAATTTATTTATTTTATTCATAATGTCTTCTTCTTCTTCTTTAAGCTTAACACTAATTTTAAGTGTATTTGCCAGTGTCCAGTGAGATGCTTAATCGTGTTTGTTTATATTAATTCAGCTCTCCGATGAACTTGATGACAACGATGATAATGAATTTGGTGAAGTACCCCACCCATGATAGTAAAGCGATGGATAAAGTATCCATACCAATTGCGATGGCCGTTTTGAGGGAAATCGTAAAGGCACGTTGTATCACTTTGATTCAATTACCTTCACTCATGCACATATAAAAATACATAATGGTTAATATTCCACCAACATTACACATTATTATTCGAAATAACACAAGTTTTGTAAATTAAGACTTATTGACAACATCACTCTTCGACTTCCCGCCAAAATTCCATTCATAATGTCGTTAAGGGCCACAAAAATAGCGGGTGAGCCATTTACTCAAGCCGACTATAAATATATTATTAACTTAAGATAAAAATATATAATTTAGAAAGTAGTGTATTGTGTATTACGTGTTTAAAACATGCAAATATTAAAAACACGGCCTAAAATAAATTCGCTTTCGAGAAACTTATTGTGTGTGAAAATGTACCGCGGCATATTCTGAGTTCTCACCGACCCTCCCTTCTTTCGAATACAGATACCGCACACAGAATCAGACAACGACCTCGCCGGCGAGGTCGAAGTATTCCTTGCCTGGCCGATGCAGAGCACCACGGCGAGACACCTAGTACATGCCCCGTGCCCATACAGCCCCGTGGTTCATAGGGTATGTCGATCTCCATTCCGACCTCGGTCTCGAACCTATTCGCGCCTTTATTAAAAAGGTGACAACCCAATATTTCGCGAAAGCATCCAATCATAGATATCCGCTAATCGTAGCCGCTACCGCCGTCCGCAGCATGTTCTCACTGACCCTCCCGATGCCCTTACATCCCTTCTTTCGGATACAGATACCGCAAACAGGAACAGACACCGACCTCGCCGGCGAGGTTTAAGAATCCCTTGCCTGTCGGCCGGTGCAGAGCACCACGGCGAGACACCTAGTATACGCCCTCCCCCATAGCGTCTACTCAAGCCGAGAGCGTTCCTCCTTGAGACGCCCTTGAGTCCGGTGAAGCTGTAAGGGCCCCGCGGCCAACAGCGTAAATCATTCACACACACGCACACAAAGATTGAAATTTTATCGTTTTGACGGACGAGTTAATGTTGACGTTAATTAGTGCAAGTCAGCCTTAGTGGTAGGTAAATATTCTACTCATCATATATTTCTGTCCAATATTTATCTCCAATTAGGAAATTATCAACCTTGTGTTAACCTTGTTTGAGGTATATAAGCATTGAGCAAAGGTATTTGAGGTTTTTATCAATCAATTATGATCGATTAGATAGAGATATCATCCTAGTTTTTAATACAGTGTATTTATATTTGATGGATAAAATTGTAGCGATGCGATAAACAAAATATTGGAATTCTGATTGAATGGTAGCTACTCGTGTAGACTTTGAGAAATACGTAACAAAAACACAACAACAACTTATGGTAGATTACATGACTTCACATTACACAATAGTTGAATAATCATTGTAAAATTACAGTACCAGCTTGATGACATCGGCAAAATATGCGAATGACTAGCACAAAATATATTTCCTTATGTTGTTAGTTTCCTAGTATATGTATTGGAAAATATGTTTTAAGATTCCAAATGATGTAAATTACAAAAAATATCATAGAAATTATGGTTCTAAATAGGCAAGATTTTCAAACCATTATGCGGTAAAAAAAGATTATTTGTTTATACCTTAAAATATAAGAATGGGTTATACCAACAGCGTGGTAATAAATGCATGACCAACAGAAATTATACAGATTACATAAAATAGAGATTATTAACATGCTGTTAGTTGACCGGTTTTCTTTTTTATTGAAAATAAGTATCGTAGGTGAAATTCGAAGTTTCTAGAGTAAAACTTTTTTTACATATAGATTATATTCTAAGATGTAAATTTTTACATATAGTCATGTACTTACTTCATAACATGTACAAAATGCTATCATTTATAATTAGGACTCCCTACACATGCCTTATTTAAAGAAACTAAAAATCAACCATTATACCTAACAATCTTTCGTCATTCTTTAACAACATACCCTAAGCTCTTCATTTCTTTGTCAAAATTCTCGTCTCTGTACTTCTTAATCTTCTTCAGCCACAAGGCCATAGACACAGTACTTCTGCAAGTTCCCCCATATCTTGGAGGGAGGCATTCCAGGTCAAAATGCTGTTGGAGCGATTTGAGGTTGTTGCCATGGAAATGGATATAGTTGTATGCTTGCCGAGGAATGAACTTCTTGAATAGATAGAAGAACGTGTTCAGGATCCAGGAGTAGTTGATGATGTGACATGACCTCAGGCGCGTTGGTGTTGATATCTGGAAAATATACAAATAAAATTAACTTCTTGTAAACATGATGACGAGGCGGAATTTTAACGATTGCTGAAGTTAGACAGCGTGTTCTAAGATGGGTGACCGTTTGTGGCCATTACATTTTTATTTACATTTCGTTGGCTAGATAAGTTCTAACAGCAGGTGGCCATATATCTACGAATACGCCCTGGGTCCGCGTAGTTAGATTTGTGAGCTAAAAAGCTGCTGGGCAAGTGCAGATGCAGGAAAGATCAGGCTGATTTATGAATATGCTGTTCATAACAATACGACTTATGAAAATAACCAACTAAAAACGTCGATGAGGCCCTCGTAGTGCTTGCGACCGCGGTGCTCTTACCGATCACCAAGGTGACCTAATCTCTCTCACCTGGATTTGTGAGAGGCCTTTGCCCAGCAGTGGGCAGTATACTATGATGTTATTCATGACGTCGATGACGATACGGCAGATGACTTATGTTCCACGTGTTTATACGCGTGTTTACCCCCTACGTGGCTAGATGTTCAGAACTGACGTAAAGTAGGATTTTGGGGGGTTTATTATTATTAATATAAATAGTCCACCTTTGTAAAAACATTCAAAATACAAGAACTAGAATAAAGATAAAATTATCATAAAAAAAAACTAGTTGGAGCTGTCTTATTTATAAAAAACAACAACAATTTATTGGTTTAGCAAGTTGTTTTGTTTGATTTGACATTTCTCACAATTATCATAACTTAACATCTTTTAGGCAGATTTCAAAGTGGTAATAAAGTCTGTTAGTTTTTTGGCAATTAATCAGTATAATAATATGAGCCTATACTGCCCACTGCTAGGCAAAGGCCGTCTCTCACAAATCGAGATGAGAGAGATTAGGTCATACTCCACCACGCAGACCCAGTGCGCAATCCGCACTGGAGGTGGAGGCATGTTTGTGGCCATGTGCTGTTGGAAATTATCAAGCCACCTATGAGGCTTCCAACTCGGCTTAACGACTACCATATTAAGTGGTAATCGGGACCAACGGCTTAACGTGCCTTCCGAAGCATGGAGACACTCGAGTATGAAAATGCCACAAACGGTGACCCATCTCAGGCCGACCATGTCGAAGGCTGCTTAACCCTGGTGATTGGTCGATCGATTGGTAGAACACCGCGGTCGCACTGCGCTACGAGCGCCTCTAATTAATCAGTAATATAAATTAATGTTAGATAGGTTCATAACGAAAGAACCTGTTGAAACTCTGTACTCTCTGGAGGTGGTGTAATGATATAGATAGATAGATAAACTAATACCTAAACAGGTAAGTAGAAACTAGGCCCAGGGGAAGATCTAAGGACTCAGCCTAGGCTATTAAATCGTTATCTAATAGACCATGTCTTATCTGATGGGCAAATCATGAGTCTCCGTAATAGGCGATCGTTTATATAACACCAATGTGAGTGAGGATAGCCAGAGAGGTCTGGAAGGAAAGAATTTGAACTACCGAGTACGATGTAAGTCAAGGGTCTCCATAGCCGGCGAGCATGTATGAGGCAAACTGTGAGAATAAGGGAAGCTAGAGAGGTCTGGAAGCAAAGAAACTGAACTAGAGAGTTCACTTCCATAGTAGGTACAGTACAGACTCTACCTATTATGCAGGGAATGTCGTGGTAATACAGATAGATAGGTATGTATAAAAACTCACCCCCATTAAGTTAACAATCTGATACGCGACAGTCGGCGTCAGGGTAGCAACATGCCGTAACGTTATGCCCTCCAGGTCGACGATGACGGTGCCTCCCAGGACTTGGAGCTTCGGCTGCCTCACTCCGATCTCGGTTATCGCCATACCAGCCCGGACCAGTTCCTCTACCGAAAAGTCATTTGGGTCCCATACACCTGCGAAGAGTTATAAATACGAAATAAATCCTGTTTCTGTGAAATGAACAAAGGACATTGTTCTGCGCCCATACATGATTTGCCCTAGAACCAACAGCAATGAAAAAATACTTGTATTATTTCAAATCACCCATAAATTCTCTGAAGGCATTTATTATTAAACGGATAAGCGGGGGATTCGCAATATTGTACAAAAAGTATTAGTTTTTGAGATTATAATTCAGTAGCCATTAATACATATGAGGTTATATTCTGTGTGTTGACATTCAGTAAAGATGTCGGCGACTTCGATATAAGTTTTTACAATACTTTGAAATATTCGTTTAAGATTGCAAATTGTCCGTTAGATACGAATATTTGCCATTTTAATAAAATAGATAAATAATGATGGCATGGGTCGAATGTTTGTTGGTCCTGGGGCAATTTTCGATAATGACCTTTAAAAGAAAAAAAACGCCGGCATGATTTTATTCCCCAAACAGAAGTGTATACTGGGTGCACCATCGATATATAATAACAAGATACACAGTCCCGTTCAAAAGTTACACCAAAAAAACGTCTCGAAAGCTGCGTGAGTAGTTATACTTAGGATATAAACATTGTACCTTACTATATTGTACCTTACTCGTTCCACTTAAAGTTTAATTTGCAAAAAAGCAGAAGCCTGTTAATTTTTAGTTTCATCCTCTTTTGCCTGCCTTATGGTGGTGCCATTTTTTGTGCAGCGAGCGTGTGTCTACTTATATTTGATCGATGGAGTGCACTCACATTTTTCCGACTATGTTAGGTCCCAGCCCCAATAACCTATCACGTTTTTAAACGTAGTTAAGTGTAAAAAACCCTCTGCAAGAGATCTGGCGTGATTATATAGATGGAAGTGCAAAATAATTTAAAACGAAAAGCATGGGAACCATGTATAAAGTAGTTGTCGTTGAAAAATCTCTCACATTAGTTTTTATCACAACAAATCCAACAGCCAAATTGACTTGGCGAATTTACGAGGTTGGTTTGAACACACAAATTCAGAAACCGGACTGTAACTGAAAATCTTTAAATAGAAAATCCCTAAAAACTATATTTCTTTCTTTCTTTTTTAAAAAACGTAGCCCCTAACTAGAATTAATTCCTGTGTCGTGGGTGCGTGTATAAATATGAAAATTCACATACACAAATACCCAGACTGGAACAAATAATTGTGGATCGCACAAAGATTGCTCCCGTGCGAGAATTGAACCCGCGACTATTAGGCACAATGGGCGGAGCGGCTTAAGCTCTTAACCACTGCGCTAAATCGTCCAACATGACGATTTGGCGCAGTGGTTAAGAGCTTAAGTCGCTCCGCCCATTTGGTTAATTAGTCGCGGGTTCTATTCCCGCACAGGACTAATCTTTGTGTGACCCACAATAAATTTTCATGTTTGTAAAACGCTCCCATGACACAGGAATAAATCCTAGTGTGAGGCTATGTCTCTTTTAATTACAAAATAAAACACACATGCATCATACTTGGCAATCTGATAGGCCCAAGTTGAGGTCTACTAATAAAGGCAAGTAGGTGGACCAACGACCTTATGCAACTTACGAATTCAGTCGCGCACTGTCCCTCATGCGAAACAAGTTGGTTGCGCAATCGAAATTACGGAAATTGATGTTATGCAACGTTTTTTTTGTGGTCCATTGGTGTTCGAATTTTAAGGCGTTTGAACGACAGCGGTATGGTGACTGCTTAGGCCGAAAACTAAATGTTAATACCTTATAAATATTAACTAATAATATTAACCGTTGCGGTTTGATAAGTTCCAACAGCTGGTGGCACAAACCTGCCTCCACCAATCCGCACTGGGACCTTGTGTTGGAATATGACTTTATCTCTCTCCCCTCGATTTGTGAGATCCTTTGTCTACAGTGGGGCAGTGGACAGGAGCTATTGAGGAGGGCTTAAAAGATAGTTAGAGGCTCAACAGAAGTGCAACCGCTTCTAAAAGAGATAATGTCTACTGAAGCTGTAAAGGCCCCGCGGCCAACAGCGTAGATCATTCACACACACACACAATTCTAAAATAGATTATATTGTGACTTCCAAATAATATCTTTATCTCTATCCAACAGGTTCTTTTCTCTGGCTTTCTCCACTTTCATAGATTGTCTCATACACGACCGCCAGTTACGGAGACTCTTGACTTGCCCCTTAGATAAGACACGGTCTATTTGGTCATGGTGAGATAGTCTAAGTCTTCCCTGGTACCCACATCCTTCCACTTTCGCTTCGTTTTTTTTATCTAATTCTATATTCACTTAATCGTGTCCAAATCGTTCCAATTGTTTGACTGCCTCCTCGTCTATTGGCGGCTAAGTGTCAAGCGTATTACTTTAACTAGTGGTCGCCCATTGGTCAAAATTCGACCATAATTAATATAAATTATAAGTTTGAACATTATTAAGGTTCTATTGTCAAAGACTATGCCGATTTCTATGCTAAGATTTCGCCAAGGGTACCCTGTTAATTTGCCTATTTTTTTCAAACAAACTATATGAAATGTAAATAAAAAAAAAATAAAAAAAAATGATTAAAATAAAGAATACCTTTTTTGTTTACAAAAAACCATGCGATAAAGAAAATGCTAACCATGGAACTTGACATATAGTCCATTGAAAAGTTACATTTTGGGTTGCGTTTTTTAGAGGACGCAATTTTATTTTTTTGATGTGTAGGGGGGGTCAGTGTAAAGCTAAAACCAGGTTTGTGGGGTCGCAACCCTTGTCCCACGGCCGCCATCTTGAAAATAGGGGTTGAAATGGTTTTTACGATATATCTATATATAAAATAAAAAAAGATAAAGATAAAAAAAAATTCATAAAAAAAAATTAAATTCCCTACAACTTTGGTCCAGTAACTTTTTGTCGTAGAACTATAAATAAAATAGTTATAAGCTAAAATGTTCAGAAATTCGAGAAAAAAAAATATACTTTTCGATATAACTTTTTTTTTATCATTTTACGAAAAAATGATATCAGACCATTTTTGTGGATCGTTTTTAAGGAGCAACTTTTATAAGCAACATTTTTTTATTAAGTCAATAGCTAAGGTTTTACTGCGCTCCGAAGTGAGTACTATTTTTCAGTACTCTTAACTATACATATATTATACGTGTGTACTAATAATGTGTCATCAGTTATTGTTTTTTTTTGTTAGTATAATTTTTTTTATTATTGATTTTGCAATAATATTAATAATTAATTATTGACTCTTTTCCACTCTATTACAGAATTTAACAATTATTGATTTTTAAAATAATTTTAAATCTGATCGCCGTTACCGAGAATACTGTCCAGGTAGAAAATACCCAAGTGACCATTAGGGAACAAAAGAACATCTGCCTGCATCTATTATTATTATCTCTTACCTCTCTTATTGTAAGAATAGCTTATAATATTGTGTTGAAGGTGTCGTTCAATTTATATCTTTTAGTTGTGCTACATATTTCTCTACGTGCGGATGTATTTTATTCTGTTTTTAATTGTGAAAACGATTTCGAATGATTTTAGAACCCTGGAAAAACATTTAGAGTTTGCAAGTGGAACGGCTTTGTTTCTCAACAAGAGAGTTGACCCTGCTTTGCTCACTGTAATTGGTGAACGTTTTTTTATTTCTTTATACGGTGGTAATTAAGATGATATTTCTCTTGACAGCCTAAGATACAAACAATTCGCCAAGGCAGTGACAAAAAGTACTTTTAACTTATCTTCACTTCCTCCAACACAAGACACAGCTCGCTTTCATACTTTCCGAGTCTACCATCAGGTCCAGTCGTGGCTTGGTAATAATAATGATCCTGAAGACTGGGGCTGGAAAAAATGTGGAAAATTATTGATGCCAGTGCAGAGCTCTAAACTTCCAGCACCCCCTGAGCTTCTAAAATTGATCTTTTGCAAATGCAAAGGAAACTGTGGAGCGATGTGTGGATGTCGAGAAGCAGGGCTGAAATGTTCTGAAGTGTGCTTCCATTGTTCTGGAGAGACTTGCAGCAACGTAATGAGGCTCTCAAAATTAATAAATGAAAATGTCTTTGATGATGAACCGCCGACATTAACACCCCTTCCTTCTCCAGTTCTCCCGCTGATATTTAATTCAGAAAGCCGATCAGATGCTGAGCCGCAGCCTGGTCCATCGAAAAGGCTGAGGACGGAGTAGTTCAAATTTCGAAAATCACCGTGGATTATGCCTATTGGGGATACCACTTAAAAAAAACCAAACGTAAAAAAACGCGCCTCCAGACCTCGTGGGTGGTGGGGAAAAGAGTCAATAATTATTAATAATATTGCAAAATTAATAATAAAAAAAATTATAATAACAAAATAGAAAAAAAAAAACAATAACTGATGACACATTATTAGTACACGCGTATAATATATGTATAGTTAAGAGTACTCCAAAATAGTACTCACTTCGGAGCGCTGTAAAACCTTACAAATTGACTTAATGAAAAAATATTGCGTATAAAAGTTGTTCCTTAAAAAACGATCTACAAAAATGGTCAGATATCATTTTTTCGTCAAATGATAAAAAAAAAGTTATATCGAAACATATAATTTTTTTTCTCGCATTTCTGAACATTTTCGCTTATAACTTTTTTATTTATAGTTCTACGACAAAAAGTTACTGAACCAAAGTTGTAGAGAATTTAATTTGCAACAAACAATGCTAACAATTTTTTTTTTATCAGATAAATAGTTAAGAGATATATCGTAAAAACCATTTAAACCCCTATTTTCAAGATGGCGGCCGTGGGACAAGGGTGGCGACCCCACAAACTTGGTTTTAGCTTTACACTGACCCCCCTACACATCAAAAAAATAAAATTGCGTCCTCTAAAAAACGCAAGGTAAGACCTAAAAAATGTAACATTTCAATGGACTAATAAATATTTCGATAATTTAATTAATGGTAGAAAACTTCTTTTTATGCAATATTTTTTGTAACAACTCTTTCATCGTTTGCTGGTTATGTTTGACATTCAGTAAGACTCGTTTTTTGTTACCGTTAACGACTGCTGTCGAAAGTTCACTTGGTTATAGGCACTGGATTCAATCCTAGGTCAGTCTAAATGTATGTGTTTAAAATCCCAGAAAAATGCCCAGTATTAGTCCGGAGTCTGTGATTGGTGTATCCCCTTGTAAGGGCAACAGGCTCTATTTGATAGGGAGAGAACATCGTCGACGAAAAGTGAGTGTAAATCTTGTGTATACAGTACCTGCAGCGCTCTCTTGAGGTGTATACCGTGACGTTTTTACTTACCAAATCTAAAAATAGACAGTCGACCGATATCAGGTCTGTCTAACAAGGTGCCTTCATACGCTCCCTTCACCTTGGTCAGCCCCCACAAGTCCACGCCTTCGTACAGCCGCGGGTTCTGTTCCCTGAAGAGACTGTACCGGACCAACTGCAAATATAACAACAACTCAGACTTAAAGGTTATTAAGATATGGAATCTCCGGTTAGATATGTTTGAGATCTGTCTTGTTGAGTTATAACAAATTATTCTTTTTTTGCCTATAACAGCCAGACGACAACAGAGCTGGCGTATGCGCCGCTTAAATTTAGCATAGCTATTCAGAATTCAAACAATCAAACATAATAATGTTTTGTTTTTTTTTCTCACGTTTTTGCTACTTCACTGTATTTTTTTTCATATCATCATCATTAATACAAAAATAAATCGCCATGGCGGGCATAAAAACCATACGGTACTGTTAATTTTCTAGAAAATAAAACATTGTTTTTATCATCTTAAAACAGCTTACACAGTCGGTAAGACAAACTATAGTTACGAAAACGCAACAAAAATATTTCATCTAATTATTGTTGAGTTTATAACATTCAGAGTTTACAACATAAACATCAACATCTCGCAATCACACACACATACACACACAACCACACAATTATTCAGTATTTCTCCTAAATGACTGCAAAAAACCGTTCATATGTATCATAATTATATAGCTATATAGCTATATCGACGTCCGTATGCAAATTAGGGATCGTCTATTAATCACGTGATGCTCGGAAGGGGGGTTCGGAAAAAAACACGTAATACCAAGGTTGTAGTTAAATATCAGGTGTTATTTATTACATCGCGCTGTTCTTAAGCCGAAAAGCTTCGCGTGACCTTAACTCACTCTAAACATTTTTAAAATACCGTCACGCCTTTATTCCTCAGCGGGGGTGGCAGAAGTGTACTGAGTACACCCACGTTTCGCCGACGATGTTAGGTCCCATGTAATAGGGGGCGAGCCTATTGCCATATACCGGGCACAATTCCAGACTCCGTACTCATACTGGGAATTTTTAGTTAGAAAAACTACATTTGTCTGACCTGGGATTTGAACCCAGGACCTCGTGATCACAAAGCGATGCGCTTTGCCACCAGACCAATGAGGCAGTAAAATACTTTGTACCAAAAACAAATACGTGTTTTTTTGTTAGTCTAAAATCTCACCACGTATCACCAGGAGTAAGGGAGGCGGGGGTTAAAAAGTCTATGATTAGATAAGTAGTAAAGAACCCTTTTAAAAAGTTTATGTATGTAAAAATTATTTTATAAGTAAATTACTATTATACTAGTATAGGTGATTATCTCCCGAACATTCGAAAATAAGGTTCATATTTCGTCAAATAACGACTCCAAATGAAATAATAAAATTTATAAAGTACTTTAACGAAATTATGAAGTCATTTCACGAACCAGTAAAATTTTCCAAAATGGATTTATTATCAGGTTTTAACATAGACCGATTCTATAACCTTCCCACAAGGGACCTTGAATTCAAGACATTAATAATAATCCTAACGGTATTTCCATGGTCTACAGCACCCATACATACCGGAAAAGAAACCCGTTAGCAAATAGCAGTGGCCATCATAACATTACATAAAGATTTTAATTGAGCAAATTGGTGAATTCTTATTTTTGGTATATATAAAAACATTATTAAAAGTTTCATTGACGTCAATAACAAACTGGAAAAACCACTTTAGCCTTCTTTCCTTATTTGAAAACCTCTAAAGTTCAATATAAATACACCTATATAAACGTTTTTTAAATCGGTTTTTTTTTGTTGTTTTACACCCACGGGAACAGGATAATAGTACTTTTGACCAAACATGTTCTGGTATAAACGATTCCAACGATTAGCATAATGATCTCGAGTTGATATGCCATCCTTTTCAGCCTACAGATTTATTCAATAAAGATGAATGTGATGGCACGCTTTCTCACTCCCCTCCTATCAGCCGCTACCGCCGTCCGCGGCATGTTCTCACCGACCCTCCCGATGCCCTTACATCCCTTCTTTCGGATACAAGTACCGCGCACAGGATCAGACACCGACCTCGCCGGCGAGGTCGAAGAATGCCTTGCCCGCCGGCTGGTGCAGGGCACCACGGCGAGACACCTAGTATACGCTCTCCCCCATAGCAACTGCCCAAGCCGAGGCCGTGCCTCCTTGAGGCGCCCTTGAGCTAATTGTCCCCTTGCCTTTCTGGCTCGAGCGTCGTGGTTGCACGCTCGCCGTCTTGCCTGGTGAAGCTGTAAAGGCCCCGCGGCCAACAGCATAGATCATTCACACATACACACACACACACACACAAAGGCACGCTTTCTCGACAACGTTATGCTAACATCAATCTCTTCGTGCTAAGTCATCAGAAGGCTAACCACAACCCGTTTCACGTTTGTTACGCTGTCGAGAAATACATAGTAACAACATATACAGTTCGGTTTAAAAGTTACACTAAAAACGACCCAAATCCACGTTTAACATAAATTAGGACATATTGTACCTTACTCGTATCACTTAAAGTTGTATTTGCAAAAAAGCGGGAGTCTGATAATTTAAGTACCATCTACTTTTACCTGTCTTTTGGAGGTGCCATATTCGGCGAGCGGTATCTACCTATCGATGGGTATCTAGTTTATCTTTATTTAGGAAATTCGTTAGTTAGACGCTAAGGTTAATCTCTTTATGATACGCCCTCAGAGGGCTATCCACCCATGAGCAAGGGCTAATAATCACCAACCGCTTGACGTTATAGTAACGTTGTCAGAAACTTGTGTTGTATCGTTCATCTTTATTTCGAAAATTTTAGTGTAAAAACGTTACCAGCTTATGTGCTCTCCGTACGATGAAGTCCCGGGCTCGCAGAAACCGCAGAAGAAATTCGTCGTCCGTCCTTATTGGATGGCATTCTCCGCGTTCTGTAACAAATAAGTACAATTTTCAATTCAGATTCCAATTCAAGCGATTTATTTCCGGGTGTCTATAGTGTTAGGAACAATCATATTTACTGCTACTGTTAATAGATGTAGGCACAATGATTTGGACTTAAATAAACGGGGATCTAGTGTGGAGTTTCACCCAATGACGCAGCAGTGGAGAATCCCACTGATCCTTAAATACTCGGGAGACTGCTGGTGTTGGTGCGAAACCGGGATAATAAGGGAGCTCATCATTTTTGCATTATGGCGTAAACGACATCCGTGTGCGCTTCCGTGAACATCCCGGATGTACTACAACGCCACGCCAGCCCATCAGTACCAGAAAGCATTTTTGTACTGGACGCGCATGTCGCTATATTCCCGCTGTGTATAACTGGTCCAAACGCTGCACTGCTGCGCTGGTGAGTGTATGGATCTCAATGTTGCCAAATAAGTTGTCTTTATCATATACATAACATGATAGTACGTACTGAGTTCTTAGATTTACGCGAATATTACACATGAAATAAAACTATTTTTCGGATTTTATCGCGGTTTATTTTTGGTTTTTTATGTTCCCGACGTTTCGAGTGCTTTGCAGCACCCATTGGGCACAGCACAGCACGGGAGGGACCTCCCGTGACCATGGTTGGTTTCTTGTCACAGATCCCTTGTGCTCTCTGAAACAAATATTTATCCACAGTAGCTAACTGTGTTGGATGGTATTGAGATTCACCGTTTAAGTACCTATCAGTATGGGTCTTCTTTCTATAAACCGTATGGCTTAAGAAAATAATTAAGAAGTTTGAGGGTACCCCGGAAGAACTATGCCTTTTGGACGTCTAACACCTCAGTCCCTTCCGTGACCATGGGTGCTGCAAAGCACTCCAAACGTCGGGAACTTAAAAATCAAAAATAAACCGCGATAAAATCCGAAAAATAGTTTTATTTCATGATAGTACGTGTTTTAAACATTTTCTCTACTAACATTTCGTAGCAAATACGTTAGAAAAAATAGCTTTCAGATAATAATTCACATATATTATTATTTTAAATTAAAACGTGACATGGATTTTTAACAGGTACAAGGTCACCCTTTGAATGTTGTCTAAGTGACAAGGCCGTTTCGTTGGAAATTATTTGTTACCTTTATTCGAGATTTTTATGACAATATAATGTTTTTAAGGGTTCCGTTCCAATATTAGTAAAAACAGAAACCTTATATGATTACTTTATTGTTCGTCTGACGATTCAGCCTCTTTATCTCACGAACAGAGAGAAGTATCAAGTTGGAATCAACCTTCAGTGAAAGATGATACAACTCGAGGTATCGCACTTTATACATCAGAAAAAAATTACTATTTTTCAATCTGATCCCCATGATCCTAAGGCTTAAAATAAGAAAGTTTTTTTTGTGCATATTATTACAACTACTTTTTAGAATAACCAATGTGTAAGATATTATATTTCCAAATGTCATCAAGTGAACTGAACTGATTGTTCCAATTTTTTTTATTACTAAGGTAAGTTCAAGTTAAATAACTTGAACTTACCCCGTTTAAACTATAAGCACGAATCGATTAAAAATGGCACAAATTGATATACTTACACATGTATTGATGTGCACCAGCGTTGTTCGATAGACGAACCCATTTAAATAGGGTTTTTCGTACTTATATTATTCGACACCACTTCGACAATAAACCAAAAACAAGTGTGTTCATTTAAATTAACATAAATTTAAAGAAAAAGTACGAAAATAATCATCGCTTCAAACAATTAAGTGAACAATTTAGTTAATATTAAAAAAACTATTTAAAATAATTTCTAGAGTCTAAGTAAAATAATCTTTAAGTGTCTATCAATAACCGTAATCAACATTAAATTAAGTCCAGAAGAAAAAGTGAGAGGATTTTTTAAAACTTTAAAGTCGATTTTATCAAAACCATGATTTGCGACTTGTGTCACCTTTTACTGAAGGTACAGAAATTTATGTCACATGCTAAGGTCCCTTGGCGGTGTCAAAAATGAAGCTTCTAAGTAAACGCAATCAAAAGATATGGTCATTTAAACATACCTATCAAAACCTATAGGGTACTTTGACCATTGACCTAGAACCATGAACATTTGATTTTACAGTACATGTAAAAGAAAATATCCGAAAATTATTAATTTGCATAACTATTTAACATATCTGTGTAATTATTTAAAGTAAAATTCTATTTTTTTTTTCTGGAATTTAATAAAAGTATTAGAATAGCGACATCTTGTGGCACTTTTGCGGAACTCTCCGAGCTCAAGTTTCCATTTTATAGGAAATTAATTAAAATAAAGATTTTTAATAGCCGTTTTTGTTTCACTGCTGGGCAAAGAAATTAAAAACACTAAAAAGCAGTACATTTTGAAGTGAAGATTAATTCAAATTTAGTTTTAAAATACATATAAAATTATAATGCGAAGCAAATATAAGTATATCTACCTACTCATTCTGTTAAAAGTAATATCTAATATCTCTTTAAAATGCTTAGTAAGTAAACGTAAAATAGAATGTAAAGAGTGTTGATTAAACATTTATTAATATAGAAAAATACCCAGAGTTCTCCATATCAGTCCGGAGTCTGGCATTGTGCCAATATAATGGCCATATACCTATAAAAATTTGAGTGCACACAGCGCATCTCTGATTGGAATACGTGTTTATTTATTTTAATTTTAATTCCATACCTTTATTATTCGTAATTTAAATCTTATTATTACCAGTATTTATTGATGGGTTGCAGTTTAATGCATGACCAGTTCTGCTGAATTAAAATAAAGAAACAAAACGACTAAAGAACTCGTCTTTATTTTTTCTGGTTTTATTTGACTGACTGATAAAAATTTGGGGTTGTGTAAACCCTAATGATATTACTTTATATTAAAATCCATTGTTGGCCAAACATCCAGAAATGATGCCTTGTGATGAAATGACGCGTATCACAATCTCTTTAACAATGCTATTGTCAACTTACTTTGCCGTAAGAAAGAGATGTAGATATACGCAGTTGGAAGCTCTGTCTCTTTTTCAATGCAAAGTAAGATGAAAATATGGTACCCGTCCAAGTTATGTCCATTTGACATGTATGTGGAGCTCCCAGCGATACATTATTTTCAGTAGAATTAGGGTGATGGTTTGAAAAACGGCCCGAAAAATACGAGCACGACTATGAGTGTGGTCTTAGTTCAATCCAACGAAAGCCAACGTGGTAAATTGCTACAGTTTGCTAAAACTTTCATTATAAAAGGATATGAGGTCATTAATAATTTAAAGCAAATCTCTACAGTTGCTAGCTTCGAGTAGGTATATAGATACGTCCATAGCGACTGCCCAAGCCGAGGCCGTTCCTCCTTCAGACGCCCTTGAGCTAGTTGCCCCCATGCCCTTCTGGCTCGAGCGTAGTGGTTACATGCTCTCCCTCTTGTTCGGAGAAGCTACAATATATTTATTTATAGATACGCCAACGACATACTCATACTGTAAAATCCTTATAAACGTCAATCTTACTAATATTATGAATGTAAAGGTTTGCATATTCAGGAGTTTGGATGTTTGTTACTTAGTCACGCAAAAACGGCTAAACGGATTTGAACGAAATTTGGCACACATATTTTATTACCTGGATTAACCCATTGGATACTTTTATTCCGAAAATAAGGTACCTGTCTAAAGTCAACGCGAACAAAGTCGGGGCAGAAACTAGTAATAAAATAAAATAAATAACATTTTCTTAAATTCTGTGTAGGATGACATTATAGGTATATACAGCACCGATTATAGTTTTTTTTTAGTTTATGGCATCACGACGACGCGTATTTTGCCAATGTCAAGTACTACGAATATCCATTTCAAAATTATTTCAACTCTCCGATGAACTTGATGATAAAGATGATAATGAGATTAATGAAGTGCCCTACCCTGGATAGTAAAGCGATGAATACTTTACACACCAATTGCGACGGCCGTTTTGAGGGAAATCGAAAAGGCACATTTTATCACTTTGTTACAATTACCTTCAATCGTGCACATATAAGAAAACATTATAGTTAATATTCCACCAACATTACACATTATAATTCAAAATAACACAAGTTTTGGAAATTAAAATAAATTGACGACATCACTCTTCGATTTCCCGCAAAAACTCCAATAATTTCCCAATTAAATGTTAATGGCGGCCCCAAATGTCAAAACGAAGGAATCTCACTTACCAAATATCATTTTCCTAAGCTCCGTAATTGCTGCGCCCCTGGTATCTGGATTTTCATTGCAAAGCTCTTGAGCAAGCTCATGCAACTCCGGGTTCTCTCTCGTGTCCAGTTCGGCTTCGAAGCCTATTTCTAAGAAACACTCGTACATTATGAAGTCCTAGTAGATTCACCTGTAAAGAATACAAATTTTGTAGTAGAAAACAGGCATGGTCGCAAGGGGGTGAATATGTTATAACACACTACCTAAGCAGTCACTCCGTAACCGTTATCTCCTCGAGCTAAGCCTACAAATTGATGCCGAACGTTTATATACAGCATATTACCTTGCCTAAGAAGTAAGAGGTACATATAACAGGAAGTTATTAAAAACATAGCAAAGATGATCGCACGCGATCATTGTCTGTGCAATTCAATTTCGTAATTTTAACAAAGATTTGAGTCATGAATATCATAAAATAAACGTTTTCGAACAACGACTGTTTACCAGAGACCGTTTACCAAGCCTTTATTTAGCTTGCAACATTTATTAGTTTGTCAGTTAGTCAAATCTTGTAAATCTGATTAGAACTTCTGAATAAGAAGCACTTCTCGTGTTCCTGCGGAGTTAAAATTTGACACGTTGGTTTAGTTACAATGACAATCGTTTTTATGGTAAGCATGACCTGATTCTACTCTCAGGATTGGCTCCAGACGTAGAAATTCCTCAAGGATCAATAACATAGACACGAAATTTTGTATACTCTCTACTAATATTTATTTAAGATAGCCCCTTCTAAATGACTTGGCTGCTGTATTAAGGGCTGGCTCTCGACGAGGGAACTTCTGAAGAAATAATAGCACAGATACAAAATTTTGAATATGCATTCAATCATGATGACTCGTTCTAAGTTTCACCATGACATGGCTGCTAAATAAATGTGCTTAAGTTATTTTGATTGCACAATTATCTGGCTGCATAAAAGCTTGTTTTTAAAAAGCCTTTTATTTATGTTATAATATTGTTCCTGTAATACACCCAGTATTGTTACAAAGATGAATTTCACATGCACAAACTCTCAGACCGTAACTAATGTTTGTGCGTGACACAGAGATTTGTATCGTACATTCGGCGAGCAATTCGCGACTACTCGATCTAATGAGCGGAGTGGCCTCCACTTTGACCACTAGACCATACTGTTGTATTGCGTCTATCGACTACTGAGCTTTGCATTTCTCACGGCTACATTTCTACACAGAATGGTGAATAGATTTAGTGGTGCATGTTTTTAAAGTTTGTTGACTTACTAACATCTGTTTATATCAGTTCAAGTGTAATACAACCAGTCATACAACGTAACAATCACTTAAAAGTAATCACAATCGTTACATAATAAATATAAAAAAAATTAAAGATATAGAAAACTGCAGACACATAAAAAACAGAATGAGACAATTAATGTAATGAATACACTACAATATACACAACATTATTATTTAAATCAATTTACTTTAATACAGTGTCATCATTTTAATTATATCTTTTCTCATTTTTTGAAAAAACTTTTTTTTTTAATTTGAAATAATATAATTTAATTTAATATTGATATTTTAATTTGTACCAAAATATATTATGAATTATAATGATGATTTAAGTGGATTCAATTTTAATTTCAACGAACTATTTTGTAATTATGTCGTGACACCATTGCGTTGATTTAATTCTGCATATTCTTATATTATATTTCCAACCACATATTTATTTATATTTATTGTGCTCGTGATTAATGTATTGTTTTAAGATCTGCAAGCAGCTAGCCAATGTGGTGTACACCTGTTATTGGCTCACGTATCAGAATTGTATTCTAATAAATGATTGTACGAATGTAAAAATATGTGTGCTGTTGGTGTACGATTCTGAATAAATGAAATAAATAAATTAAAGTGACAACACTACCATCGTCACAACGATGTTTAAATTGCATTGACTACATTTTGGTGTTTCAAGAGGACTAATAATATAACTTATTGTTGTTATAAATAAATGTAAATCTCCAAAATCCGAAACTTTGAAGCTCAGCGATGCGCAGACCTTGACGCAAAGCGATCAATTGAAAGCCCAACCACCCGTGGGATCAATTATTCTTATATTAACGTTGCACTTACATGTCCACTATGTGCGAGGAACCAAGAAGACGAGTACATAAGCCATATGCGAGCGCACGATCGTCAACAATAATGGAGTTGATGCAGTCGCCGTAGCTGAAATCTCTCTGGATCGGCCGGCCTGGATCTCCAAATCCGAGATTCAGGAGGAGAGATTTCGGCCACGGCGACTACATCAATGACATCATCATAAATAACTACATTTACAGGCACATTACACATAGTACATTACCCTTTTGGTTTTCATTTCGTCTTAACTGTACCAAAGCGTGATTGACCAATTCTAATCTGACAACCTAAGGATTAAGAATTTGACAAATCAAGAGTATTTGAACATTACAGGTTTTGACATGGATATCCATCGGCTTTACCAAACTCTGATTTATCATATCAAGGATTTGATGAGAGGGCGCAATCCTTGATTTGAGTCGAGGTTTTGGTTATGTTATCATGAAATCCCTTTTTAACACGCTCTTGTTAGTTAGAGCTGTCACTGAATTACGAAGTCTATTTGTCAAAGAATCACCATAACTTCCAATTGTAATTTCATACTTCCACTCTCCTATCGCATTAGTTACCCATATTCATAATGGTTTTATGCTTTGAGTTACCCACTTACCTATCTCAGTCATCTCTTTTTACATCATTGTAAACATCGATAATTAAAGCAGTAGAGACGGCTAAATCTTTATTTCTATTACTCCTCCGACAGCTGCGCATATTTATTGTTTCTTCTCGCAGCCGCAGGTTATGTTATGTTATTATATATATCTAGTATATGATACACAAAGACATTTTATTGCGGACCATTGCGCATAAAAGGACACTTTTTCTGAACGGAATGGTTGTTAATCATAATGTTATCTAGATCACAACATTGTTCGTATAATATCAGCCTATATTACCAACTGCTGGACAAAGGCCTTCTCTCACAAATCGAGACAAGAGAGATTAGGTCATACTCCACCACGCGGACCCAGTGCGGATTGGTGGAGGCAGGTTTATGGCCACCTGCTGTTGGAACTGATCAAGCCGCCTTTAAGGCTTCCAACTTTGCTTAACGACTACCACATTAAGTGGTAACCGGGACCAACGGTTTAACGTGCCTTCCGAAGTACGGAGACGCTCGAATATGAAAATGCCACAAACGGTAACCCATCTCGGGCCAACCGAGTCGAACGCTGCTTAATGTTGGTAATCGGTAAGAACACCGGGGTCACACAGCCCTACGAGCGCCTCCACATTGTTCGTAAATACATAAAATATGTATACGAATCTCGAAAACTGGTTTATATCGCGTTGAGTTTTAAAACACCGTATTTACAAAGCAAGTCCTTGTCGGTGGTCATTATACGAGGAGGGATCAAAAAGTTGTGAGAATGAGATAGAATATAATGACTATTGATAACTTAATAATTTATTTTTCTACATAGTTTCCGAGTCTCTCTACACACCGAGTCCAGCGCTTTTCCAAGGCTTCAATCCCTTTCACAAAAAAAGTTTTGCCTTGGTCCTGCAAAAAGCTCTCCACGGCATCCATCACCTCGTTATCGTCTTTGTACCTGTTTCCCCTTAAGTATTTTTTCAATTTGGGAAACAGATAAAAATCGCTAGCCGCCAGATCTGGTGAATAAGGGGGGTGGTCAACCAATTCGAAGCCAGCTTGCTGAATGGCAGCCATCGCAACTGACGACCTGTGCGCGGGTGCGTTGTCGTGATGAAACAGCACGCCCCTTCGAAGTTTCCCTCTCCTTTTCTCTTTGATGGCATTCCTCAACTTGGGAATTAAAGCTGCATAATATTGGCATGTAATAGTGGTTCCACGCTCCAGGTAATCAATCAACAATATTCTTTCTGAGTCCCAAAATATTGAGGCCATAACCTTGCCAGCCGATGCCACGACACGAAACTTCTTCGGGGTCGGTGATGATGGCCGTTTCCATTGCGAAGATTGCTGTTTTGTCTCGGGATCAAAATGATGGACCCATGTTTCGTCCATTGTTACGAAACGAGACAAAAAGTTTTCAGAATCTTCTTGAAACTTGTCCAACAATATCTTCGAAATGTCAAGTCGATTTTGTTTCTCACTGTCGGTTAACATTCTCGGCACCAATCTTGCGGAGACTTTTCTCATATTCCAAGATTGTTTAAAACTATATTGAATCCAGCGGAAAAAGAATCCAAGTCGGTTAATAAGCAAATAAGTTATAAAAATAACACAGACGAATTATGAACCTCGTCCTTTTTTGAAGTCGGTTAACATTGTGCTTGGTTCTATAGTAGGGTACCTATAAGATTGACGTAATAGACGAATGTGCAAATTGAGACAATATGGGTGCATATTGTCTCAATTTGCACATTCCTATTGTTTGTCGTTCAGGAGTTCCCTGGTGTATCTTCAAAGTCCAAGGTCCAATACCAATGAAATTAAAATGGGAACACCTTGGAGCTATACTGAACCCAATGCAAAAAGAATCATCAAATCGGTCTACAACTGAAGAAAATATCGGTGAACATACATAAAAAAAAGAAGCATACATACAACCGAACATAGAACCTCCTCCTTTTTGAAGTCGGTTAAAAAAAGATAACGCGATCGATTTGTCTAGTCGTTTAATACTTATTTATATTGTTTTACAATATCTAATATCACACCCAAAGAGCATGGAGTTCGTGTTCTTTGACCATACCGGACATACAATGTAAACTCCTTTCTTAAACCCTGAATTACATTCACTCGTGTCGCAATGAGCAGAGAAATCGCCAAGAAACTGGCCAGCACTAGAAGAACATGGAATTGAGCAGAGGGGTAAACAAAAGTTTCCATGCCCGCAATGTCGACTTCCATGCTCACTACCCAACGAGTAGGTAGAATGTAAATCGGTTTCGTGACTGCCTCATTCATGTTAGAAGGAGTGTCGTATAAAAGGTACAAGGTCTTCATGACTTAATAAAGACAGCTCATACGAACGATTACCGACGCTTGCATATTACCTCTTAGCGTATTATTACGCCCTAGTAATAGCTACACACAATAAATGGATTCGGATTGATTAGGAAGATGTTTTTTTTGTGGAGCAAAATTATCATTATGTTGAATCTGTGTTGAATACAAATGTTGTTCTGCTAATTGAAAGAGTATTCTGTCTATTTCTGTATCAAAAACGTTAAAACTGAGAAAATGTCATTTCCTTTAGCTATATAAATTATTTTTGCATCTTATCACTAATTAATGTAAAATAAAATCAAACGGGAACTAATGGACAAAGAACTCAATACGCATTAAGTTTTATCAATTGTAGTCATCGATATATTTATATTTAACGATTTACAATGTATGTAGTGTTATTCAAAATAAGTAAAAATACCCACCTATAAAAATATCACAATAATTAAATCACTAAACAACTTCACAGCATTGTTTTCACACCACACTATTTTAATCGTTCGACTTTAAAAGAATCGACACAAACTCACAACACTACCGCAAGACCGCAACGATGCTCATATTCTAAACAATTACCTAACTAATTTCGAGGTAACGGTATTTTTGTAATAGTTAATTTATTTGGTTATAGAAAAACCAAGTTCGCGTGTTTGTCCGTTCGCGGTCAGATAATAAATGCACTTTGTTCAGATCAGATTCACACGTATTCAAACGAAGTAGTTACGTCATACTCACTGTTTTAAATAAATGGATGCAGTTTGTTAGTGTGTGTGAGAGATAATGTTTTTATTGGCTAATACAGCTTCACTAGAGAAGCCGAGCGTGTAACAACTTTGCTCCAGCCGAAAGGGCCCAACATGAGAAAAAACAAATTTTCTGCTGGGAGATTAAGACACTAAATTAGCCGCATTTTATCCCCACAGGTGATTAAATCAAAGTGTAATGAACCAAAGGGCAAATATCTCAAGGGCAAAAGAACGGCCTCGGCTTAGGCAGTCGCTGTAGTGAAGGGCATAAACACACCGTGATTCGCTGTTCATACCTTTAATGTATCGACCTCGATCGGTGTGGTATTAGTATGTGATAGGAGGAAAATGAGGACTTCTAGAGGGTCAGCGGGAACTTTCCAAGGGCGATAATGACGGTACACTGGTTCGTGTAAAAGGCATTTAAGGACCTGGACGACTTGGTTTTCTACACCCGTAATGCTAATAAATAACGGAAAAATGTACAGGGATGCCATTTTACAACGTAAAGTCATGTAATCATTTCTGTCTCTGTAAGCCCTACGCCTATAACCAAGTTGACAATCTACAGTCGTTAACGCTAATAGAAAGCGGAAAAATGTATGGGAATGACATTTTGCAACGAAAAGTCACGTGGTCAAAACAATGCGCTATCGATTGCGATACGAGAATAGAAACAAAACGCTTGCAACTTGTCTAAACCCTCTGGTCCTGTAACCAAGTCCATTTTCTACAGTCGTTAACGCTAATAGAAAAGGAAAAAATGTACGGCAATGACATTTTTTACGCATCTATACGTAATTAGTGACTATAGAAAATTGTTTTAAATTATTAATGACCTTAGATATTTTTATAATGGCGGTTATTAGTCGCAAACTGTAGCATTTTAACGTGTCCTCACGGTAGCTATGGTCGAATCGAACTCGTTCGAAATAAGACTACACATGGGTGTGGTCTTATTTTTGGGCTGTTTTTGTCACCTTTAATTTAATACAAATATTATGTGTCAGGAACGTTGTGGCAGGATTTGTCATATGGAATTGAAATCTGCGTTCGGCTCGCTTAGTCTGAGATGGGTGACCGTTTGTGGCATTTTCATATTCGATCGTCAACGTGCTTCGGAGGAAACGTTATTTCGTTGGCCCGGGTTACCGCTTAATGTGGTCATTGTTAAGCCAAGTTGGAAACCTTATTGGGTGGGCGAAAGGCTATCCCACCACACGCGTCCTTCGAGGCGCAGTGGCATAGCTTCTCGCCTATTTTGCTCGTCTGTCCCGGCAAGCAATTTGGCGTGGTCTCGAGAGCAGCGCACGGTCGCGACGATCTCGTTGCTGCCTGCTATTGGGCTGATCCTTCTGAACAGATATAACTGAAGCAGTCATGCGCTTACCCTTCCCCACTCGGTCCCCTCCCTCCCTTTCCTTATTCCTACCCCGTCCCCTTTTCCCCCGGCTTTAGCCGGAAGGTTGTGGCGCCTGGCTGCGCCCCTCTGTTGGGTGCAGCAGGTGGCGTCTCTCGTTCAGGTGGTCGGTCGAGGTCAAAATGGTGCATCGACGGCCGGAAAAGGTATACTTGGTGCATCGACGGCCGGAAAAGGTATACTTGGTGCATCGACGGCCGGGTCACTCCAACCGTCAATTCACTGAGGACTCCGACATAGCCCCTCCGTGTTCCCCGAACACGGACGGGTACCCATAAAGGATTTTCGCTGCGGCTTGACAAGTTCCAACAGCAGGTAGCCACAAACCTGCCTCCGCCTATCCGCACTGGTACCGCGTACTGGAGTATGACCTAATCTCTTTCACATTGATTTGTGAAAGAAGGCCTTTGCCCAGCTGTGGGAAAGTAAAGGCTGATTTATTGTTTTTAAGCGTGAAGGGGTATGTTTGATTGATTGACCTTTAAGTTGTTTACTAAGATCTTGATATACATAAAGCGTTCGTGTTTGGTCCCAGCAAAGAAAGAAGAAAGAAAGAAAAGACATTTATTCAACCACACTCACATAGTCATTGAGATACTAAAATTAATACGAAAATAATAACAGGAAATAAAAACACAAAAAAGCTAGATAAACATTTACAAACAACAGAGGTTGTGTGGGGTTGAATAGGATACTGCCTCAGTATATTGCTACACCATAACGACTGATCATGGTGCAGCGCTGGTATTCTGGCAGCACCAATAACAGGCAAATCTTGTATTAATGTATTTGTATCATATGTCTATTTACATCCTTATGTACGTGTTCTTGTATAATAATCAAGTAGGTATACCTATATGTATATGATATTGATAAACAGGTACGTCACTAGCTTTCAATGTCGAAACTTTATGTACCTTTACGATGTATCTGTATCATCAATCATTAAGTAAGTGTAACAATAATAGGTGCTCTCATATCAAAAATAAATCACCGTCGTGCCTATATTCCCCGAGCGGGAGTGATAGAGGAGTACTGGGTACACCAACGTTTCCCCGACTATGTTAGGCCCCATGGGCGCTATTCCAGGCACAGACTGTTGCTGGGAATTATTCGATAGAAAAACTACATTTCTCTGACTAGGATTTAGACCCATCTATAATAATCTTTATCGCTTAATTTTACAAATATACCTACATAACGATTGATTTTACTATTTTATTTGTGTACTTATATCAACTTCAAACTCTTTTATAATCCATTTATGAAAAAATATATATTTAAAAATAATCTATCAAGCAATATCTGATCAGTACAATAAACTCAAACTCAAATCGTTTATTTTGTATAAACCCTGCTGGGGTGTTTACAAAGTGTCATATTAACTTTTTTTTTAATTACTTATCTAACACCGGATCGGAACGCGGCCTCCACTGAGAAGATCCGGCGAGAAACTCAGCGGGCTTGTCTTTTTTGTTTGATTCTCCATTCATTTTTTTTTCATCATTACATACATTTTTATATTATACAAAGTCATTAATGCGATCCAGCTCCAGTGTAATGCCTTACGACTGAGATATAAGACTATTTTTAAATATATGCTATAATGAAAAGCTAAAGGATTCTGGGTGGGCCAGTCTCCACAAGCAGCACCCGTTCACGAGTACGATTACTTGAGCAGCCTTCACCTCCCTCGGCCATATTAGAGGGAAGGAAAAATAAACTCACAATCATGGATGTCCATCTCTACATCAACATCCAACTGAAAGTGCTCATCACTGTGATATTTTTATTTAAATATGGACGTACAATATATTATTCCAAACTTCGAATATAATAATAGTGAGGCTATAATTGCGCCACTGAGCTTGCCGGCTATCCCACGTAAGCCGCCACGCCATCTCGAGGGGGGCGCACTGCGTTTGCCACTCCAGAACCCATCTACGGCAACTGTATATTTCTTATCATAAATCTATCCTTTATCTATCTATCTATCTATATCATCACGCCAGCTCCTCCGCGGGGCAGGCAGAGAGTACAGAGTTTCAACAGGTTCTTTCCTCACATACCTCTCTGTCTTTCTCCACTCTCATAGTTCGTCTCATACACACTCGCCGGTTACGGAGACTCTTGACTTGCCCGTCAGATAAGACACGGTCTGTTCTCTACTCGTATTTAAATAGGCTATCAATAAATTGATTAGATACTTTATTTACTTAGTTATCATATTCATAACAGTAATATGTGAGTGTGTAGGTATGTAACGACGTGTTGAGATAAGAAAGGGCATGCTCCAGTTATTCGGTCGCATATAAACAATATACAGGATTTTTCACTATATCTAATCTGTAGAATAATAATAATGATTAGCGACCACGTTCTTTGCGAGATGTTGGTGGGTGTCAGTGTTATTGGGGGTTTTCTATAGAAAACGATTTGGCACGGCTGTGCGTGTCCTTTCGGTAGGGACTCGTACCATTAATCATATTTACATAATATATTACAACGATTGCAATATTATTTACAGGGAACAATTGAACGTGCCGCTCGTAGCGACTGCGGTGTTCTTACCGATCACCATGGTTAAGCAGCGTTCGACTCGGTCGGCCTGAGATGGGTGACCGTTTGTGGTATTTTCATATCGTCTCCGTGCTTCGCCTGTTAAGGCGTTGGTCCCGGTTACCACTTAATGTGGTAGTCGTTAAGCCGAGTTGGAAGCCTTAAAGGCGGCTTGATAAGTCCAACAGCGGGTGGCCACAAACCTGCCTCCACCAATGCGCACTGGGTCCGTGTGGTGGAGTATGACCTAATCTCTCTCACCTCGATTTGTGAGAGAAGGCCTTTGCCCAGCAGTGGGCAGTATAGGCTGATATTATTTAATTGAACGTGATAGATGTTCTAGAAAAGTACAGTCCCAGAAGGATATTTAGCGGCCAAAATCAGAAATAACGCTGTCATCAAATTAAATATGGAAATGTCACTTCATGACAGTCGCAGGGTTGCCGTTTGCTAGCTTTCAAATTTACCCAAGTTTTTTTTAAATTAGTACCCACGCGGACCCATCTGATCTCCTTGGAAGTAGGAAAATTTCGCTAAATGTTATCCCTACTTTCACACCAACACCCAATGTCATACACAGGCCAACATATCCTTGTCGGACTACATGTCAGATGAAAATAAAAACTACTTTTCGGATTTTATCGCGGTTTATCTTTGTGTTTTTTTAAGTTTATGGATCTTAAAATAAAAAATAATAAAAATAATATTAGCCCTGTTAAGAAACTGTCCCATCGTTGGGCACGGGCCTCCTCTCAAACTGAGGGTGTGTGTGTGTGAATGATCTACGCTGTTGGCCGCGAGGCCTTTACAGCTTAAAACTGAGAGGGTTTAGACCATGGTCAACCACGCTGGCCCAATGCGGGTTGGCAAACTTCATACCCCTTCGAGAAACCCTTAGCGATGAAAGTTTCCTCACAATGTTTTCCTTCACCGTTAGAGCAAATGATTATTTATTTTTAATACGCACATGTTTTCGAAAAGACAGAGGTGCGTGCCTGGGCTTGAACCCGAGACCTCTGACTTTGCAGTCCAACGGTCTAACCACTAGGCTATCACTGTTGCTGTACAAAAATAAACCGCGTATAAAATAAACCGAGACGTTTATTTTTTTCTTTCATAAGTTAGCTACCGTCTGAAGGTCAAACATAGCGGACGCACTAGAGTAGACCGAACTTCCAATACAGCTAGCGAGTTATGTTGCCTTGGTTCTTAAACACGTTTATTGGGTAATTAGCTCAGAAATAATTGTAAATGCACCAAGTATTTAGTAATTGCGTCAGTCGAATTAATTAAACAGATTTATTAGTCCGAGGTTAACATATAAATGTTAATAAATAATGTAAAATAATAATAATAAATTATATCAGCCTATACTGCCCACTGCTAGGCAAAGGCCTAATCGAGGCCTAATCTCTCACAAATCGAGGTGAGAGAGGTTAGGTCTAACATTTATTAACCTCGGACAAATAAATCCGTTTAATTAATGAACAAGGACCTTTGCCATCTTTATAGTAAAATTTAAGACTAAACGTTAACACGATATTGGCTCGCATTGATCAGTGCGACAAGGATCTTAAGGCACGTGGTCAAAGATCGGAACTAACGCCGTGATCATGTGAAATGTCACTTCATGACAATTGGCTAAGTTGCCGTTTGCTATAAAATTTTCCCAAGTTCTTTTTTAGTTAATAACCGTACGGACCCACCTGTTAAAATATTTTCCTGGAAGTAGGAATATTTTACTATATCTATCTATCTATCTATCTATATCATTACGCTAGCTCCCTCGCGGGGTAGGCAGAGAGTACAGAGTTCCAACAGGTTCTTTCCTTACATACCTCTCTGGCTTCCTCCACTCTCATAGTTCGTCTCATACACACTCGCCGGTTACGGAGACTCTTGACTTGCCCTTCAGACTTTATTTTACTATATGATAACCCTAATCAGCAATGATAGCCTAGTGGTTAACGAACGAACCCAGGCACGCACCTCGGTCTTATCGAAAGCATGTGCGTTCTAAAAATTAAGTATCACTTGTTTTACCGATGAAGGAAAACATCGTGAGGAGACCTGCATGCCTAAGAGTTTCTCGAAGGTGTGTGAAGTTCGCCAACCCGCACTGGTAACCTTAGTTTGAGAGGAGGCCGGTGCCCAACAGTGGGACAGTTTCTTAACTGGGCTAATATTATTAACCCTAATTTCACACCAACCCTGTCAATGCCATCCACCGGCGCGCAAGAACTAAAAGTAATTATTTCTAAATCGACAACTGAATTGATTCCAACAATTTTTAATGAACCTATATTACATTTTTGTTTTAATTTGCAAAAAATGCTGTTACTGCTTTAGTGCGCTATAACAATACGAAATTAATTCTTGATTCAATACAAAACGGAGATTTCAAATGCATTTCTAAAACGTATGTCTCAATACGCACACAACATAAGTTTCATTGTTAATTGGAGTATAAAGTGCTTAAAAAAGGGGTTAAAGACTTAAAAAAAAAACACCGTCACGCCTATATTCCCCAGAGGGGGTGGCAGAGGTGTACTGAGTACACCCACGTTTCGCCGACGATGTTAGGTCCTATGTTATAGGGGGCGAGCCCATTGCCATATACCGGACACAATTCCAGACTCCGGACTCATACTGGGAATTTTTCGTTAGTAAAACTACATTTCTTCGACCTAGGATTTGAACCCAGGACCTCGTGATCACAAAGCGATGCGCTTTGCCACCAGACCAACGAGGCAGTCTTTTAAAACTTTAAATTTAGAAAATTGGTTCCTGTATTGAATTTGTTAAGCAATTATATAATCGGGGTGTTTGAGGTCTTACTTTATGTGCAATACACCTTGTATAAAGCTTAGTCACGAGTCTCCGTAACCGGCGAGCGTGTATGAGGCGAACTATGAGAGTGGAGGAAGCCAGAGAGGTAAGGAAACAACCTGTTGGAACTCTGTACTCTCTGCCTACCCGGCAAGGGGTCTGGCGTGATGATATAGATAGATAAAGTTTTGTCTCTGTTAGGATATTTACTCATGGGATATTGCCGTGTATTGTAAGTTTGTAAGTAGGTACCTATCTTGACGAACGGCTTGGTCCAGTTAGGCTAAGCTTAAGCCTATCGGATTGAGTAGCTGCGGGTTCGATCCCTGTACGGGGCAAATCCTTGTGTGATCCATAACACAGCGTTTGTTCCGGACTAGGTGTTTCCCACGACGCAGGAGTAATTCTTAGTGTAAGGCTACTTTTTTTAAAGAAGAAGAAAAGCAAGACGAATCCTCCCTTTAAATTCAAAATATATCTCGTTTATGAGTCGCGTTATTACTAAAATATTTGCTTGCAATAAACATAAAGCCTAATTCAATATCTACCTATATAAAATATTGACTTTAAAAAAATCCCGCTGTTTTGAGTCCTTGACTAACTTAGTAGATTGCGTTTACGTAAATATAACGAAACGTTATTTAGGTTTTAAACGGAATTCAAGAATATTTAACATATTAACGATCTAGACCTTGTATCTTGATACATATTTGGCTCCAAGTGCTAAGTCCTGGTCTTTTACTACTTATTAAAAATGTTGGTCCGATTTTGGACTTAATATTACTTAAGACAGTCTCAATATCGCTTTCTAAAATAAAAGAATAATCTACAAATAAGTTTCTCCAGTAGTAAACATCTGTAACACTTTGACACAAGATGACGGACGATTTAGCGCAGTGGTTAAGAGGTTAAGCCGCTCTGCCCACTGCGTCTAATAGTCGCGGGTTCGAGTCCCGCACGGGACAAATCTTAGTGTGATCCACAATTATTTGTTCCGGTCTGGGTATTTGTGTATGTGAATTTTCATGTTTGTAAACGCACCCACGACACAGGAATAAATCCTAGTGTGGGGCTACGTTTTTAATAAAAAAAAAAAAAGATCTGAGTTAGACCAGGAGGTTGTTCAGAACGCGGAGTAAGTTATAAAATAAAATAAAAATATTTAGTTTCTGCCCGTGACTTCGTCCGCGTTGACTTTAGAGAGGAGTCCAAAAATTTTCAGAGGTAAAAAGTATCCTATGTTAATCGAGGTAATAAATTATCTGTGTGCCAAATTTCGTCCAAATCCGTTTAACCGTTTTTGCGTGATCGAGTAATAAACGTCTGTCGCGCTTTCACGCCAAAACTACTGAAACGATTTAAACGAAATTTGGTACACAGATAGTCTAGAGCCTGAGAAAGGACATAGGCTACTTTTTAATGCGAAGGGA
This sequence comes from Phalera bucephala, assembly GCA_905147815.2. NCBI lineage: Eukaryota > Metazoa > Arthropoda > Insecta > Lepidoptera > Notodontidae > Phalera > Phalera bucephala. The sequence goes on from LR990609.1 coordinate 55,776,057, forward strand.
ATTAAAAAGGGTTGTAACGGGTTGAAAGGGGGGATGTAAAGTTGTATGGAAGTATCGTCATTTTTAGAGCTAGAATATTGTAACTTATTTTTTTATACTGTTGATTCGATATAAATAAATATGACATTCAAAGTTTGTGCAAGTTTACGGGTGTAAAATAACAATAGGGAATAGGGCATGAAAGTTTATATGGAAATATGTAAGGTTTATGTGAATGTTTTATAAGTTTGCGACAAGAGACAAAATATTGGAGCTATTCTGATGTAACATTTACGGAGTCCTTACAAAATGTGAAACTTAAGTTAACCTCTATCTATCTATCTATAACCTCACGCCAGATCCCTTGCGGGGTAGGCAGAGAGTACAGAGTTCCAACAGGTTCTTTCCTTACATACCTCTCTGGCTTCCTCGACTCTCATAGTTCGTCTCATACACGCTCGCCGGTTACGGAGACTCTTGACTTTTCCATCAGATAAGGCTCGGTTTATTTGGTCGTGGTAAGAGAGTCTAGGTCTTCCCCGGTACCTGCATCCTTCCACTTTCACATTGTATATCTGTTTTGTCATTCTTTCCTCTGGCATTCTTTCTATATGCCCGAACCAACGGAGCATGCCCGCAACTTAAGTTAACGCGAGTAAGAAACTTGCCAAGCACCGCGCCGTTCACAATGAGCGCTGCGCAGCCGCGCGTTGCGGAGCGCGGCGGGGTACGGCGCGGTGTATGTGGGGAAATATGCCCCTCTACACTGCAAATAGCTCATTAAAGTATTTATACGTATGTCTTATTTGTAAAATAATTAATCTTAATAATTAAAAATGCTACCCAAAGACACTATTCCACGCGGGCGAAGTCGCGGGCACAGCTAGTTGATTATATTTGTGAGTGACAAGATCTCATCTCAAGACTCACAAATAAAATCGATTCAGTAAAGTATATCAGTAAAATCTCAAAATAAAATAACTCTTTTTTCTTAACTCACCAAAATGGTCGCCAAAACCAGGCCCATTAAATTCAATGTGAGTGGTTTTGTTATGCGACTACTCGGTGTTATGCAACCCTGGTACTTTCACCGGTTTTATTATCATATCAGCCAAAAGTTCATTGGACCGTAACATCGAAACCGGGGTATCCTCCATCCGCCTATTATAATAGTCTTTTTCACGAGATATGGGTAGGGTGACGATAGGGATTTGACGTTTCTAGATATGTGGTAATGATAAAATTTAATGAAATAGAATCGACTGAAAAATCATATCGATATAATTTGTAATGGAGAACGAATTGATTTCAATAACAATAATGTAGGAACAAAATAAAAACGAAATCCAAATTTTTCTTTATTTGTTAACGAATCACGGGATTTGTTAAAAAATTATATGACAAATCGCTTAATTCGTCGTGCACGTGAACTATTATTTCAAAATCTTTGAAACTGTCTATTTCAATATGTCATCCACGTCTTTTTCATGACTTTGAGGACACTATGTATTTTAATCCGGTACATCACATAATAATATTCATTAAGAAATACAATTTTAAAAACAATTGCGTGTTATAACGATTTCATTGTGTCAGTTCCTAAAACGCAAACCGCTCCAATTAACATAATTAAGAATACTTAAGTAATTATTATAAACAGTATATGTTTTAAATGCAAATTAAAATAGATTTTTTTTTTGTATTAACTTTATATTGTTGTTTATTTTCTAGATTCCTATTTTAAATATTCTACAATAAAAAGGCGTGAAATGGAATTTGATGACACGTCGGCGTACCTAGGTCTCTTGGGAAAGACTATAAATAAATCTATCTAATTATCTTATGGACCTAGATCCCAGCGGTAAGACCTAGTACGTCATTTTATGAAATTATGAATTTTGAGAATGAACATGCAGTTGCGAGCGTATGCATACTCGCTAACTTAAATCGAGGTCATCTTAGAGGTTGCAAGTACAAAAAGTGCATAAGAATAATGCCTACCTACGTCATAGTAGCAAAGCTGGGTATTATATATCTCTCGCTCTCTCTATATCATCACGCCAGATCACTTGCGGTGTAGGCAGAGAGTACAGAGTTCCTACAATTTCTTTCCTTACATACCTCTCTGGCTTCCTACACTCTCATAGTTCGTCTCATACACGCTCGCTGGTTACGGAGACTCTTGACTAGTCCTTCAGATCAGACTCGGTCATGGTAAGATAGTCTAGGTCTTCCCCGGTACCTACATCCTTCCACTTTCGCATTGTATATCTGTTTTGTCATTCTTTCTTCTGACATTATTTCAGTATACCCGAACCAACGGAGCATACCCTTATTATATATGTTTTAAAGAATAATGTAACCGATATTCGATACTTCCAGATACTTTCCGTGGACTCTAGCTTCTGCCCGACGCTTCAAAGGTCGTAAATGTGAGCGCCTACTAGTATTTTCTGGGATCTTACTCTAATATCATAACAGTTTTGGGTAACTATAGATAGATGTCAGCATAACATTAAACATTTTGTATGATATAATTTATTTTAGGGTACGACGAAACTTTAATAAACAACTACGTAGTAACATTTTAATTACTACACCTGTCTGTATCCGTTTAAAACGAGTTCACGTCAGACGAAATTGAACAGGTTTATAGTGTCCTCGATATGGTAATTTGAACGCAAAATTTTCCAGATTTTTGTATATTTTATTAACATTAGCATAAACGATATAAGCCGAAGAAGTTTGTAAACAAATTTCTAACTTCCAAAGTGTTAAATATTAAGTAGTACCACTTTTAATAGGGTTTATTCCAGTAGAGTGTAGAACAAGTTATAGATTGCAACACCTTTAGTCTAATTTAGGCAGTTCAATGTCTAAAGAGAACATGTACTTGTTTTCATTGCCAGCAAGAAATGGCCGCCTGTTGAAAAAAAACGATCCATATTACAACATCGAATTACCGATTATTGTAAGCAGAAATGACAACGCCGCACCAGACCTAATAAACAAATAATTATTGAACACTATTATTAGAAATAGCATCACTAAACTAGTGTCGCCGCACTCACACACTTACACAGACCACACTTTATTTATTTTGTAAAAAACACAATAAATAAATGGTTCGGATTACCCACACCCTCAGTTTTAAGATAAAAGAAACTTTTGTTTTACTTTAATGTTTGTGTAGATCTATGTAGTATGTAGAGTATACTCGTATAGAACATTGAACAGCGTCCCTAGCGGAAATCTTAATCTTTCAATCTTTCTTCAATTCTTATACAAGATGAAGTAAATACAACGTGGCATGTTATCACCGACCCTTCCGATTCTCTTACATCCCTTCTTTCGGATACAGACACCGCACACGGGATCAAACACCGACCTCGCCGGCGAGGTCGAAGAATCCCTTGCCTGCCAGCCGGTGCAGAGTACCACAGCAAGACACCTAGTATATGTCCTCCCCCATAGAGACTATCCAAGCCGAGCCCGTTCCTCTTTAAGGCGCCCTTGAGCTAGTTGCCCCCTTGCCCTTCTAGCTCGAGCGTAGTAGTTGCCGCTTGCCCACTTGTCCGGTAAAGAACGCGCGCGTGTACAACTTTAATGGTATATACCTGATCCGATCCACCTAGGTAAGCGTAGGATCTCTTTTTCGAAGGCGCCAATTCACGGCAATCCGTGTTTAATAACTGCGACCAACCACGTACCAAATCCCTCCTTAAAGGCACGTTTTCACCGACTCCCTCATATTGCATAGAAATACAGCAAACACGACACCGACTTCGCTGGTGAAGTCGAATATGTTGGTCGCCGGTCAGTTTTGAACACCACAGCTAGACTGTTTATGTCCTCGTCTCCCTAAGACGAGGCCGTTCCTCCCTAGATGAGCCTTAAGATAGTTACCCCCTTAACCCTTTCAGCTGGATCCTAGTATGTAGATACACGTTCGTCCTCTTGCCAAGTGAAGCTGTAAAGGCCTTCGGCCTATCGTATACTTTCTCACATAAAATATAATGTCTCTGGCTATCTTGTTATAACCCATTATAATCTTTTTCCACAATTTTATTCTTCCCGTCATAAAAAAAAATCATTATTCGTTCAAGCACCAAACAGAATCTGGTGTTTACAGGGTGGTCATTCCTGGGTCAATATTATAAAACTATCTGCGTAAACACCCTTTAAAGGTCATTATGAAGGCGTCTTATGGTTTTTATGACTGTTCTTATAATGGAGACTGTTTCTCAAGAATGTCACAAGCGTTTCAATATGGACTTCACATTGAAAACTTTATCGATTAGCTACGCTTTCTATCACAAATTATTCCCGTGTTGTGTTGTGAGTGGGTTTAAAAACACCAATTTAAGCAAAAATTTTGTAATTTTGCTTATTTGTAATACAGGTGTTAATAATGTTTAAAAGGTGTATACAGAAACAGATACATTTTGACACTGTTTACGTCAATGTTTTGTTGACGCAGATATTTTCTGATTATGCGGATTTAAGGTCTCAAAGTCTCAAATAAATAAATAAATAGTTATCTTTGAGGAAGTCCAAGGTAATATTGGACAACAACATGTACTGCATAATTTTATAATTTTACTAGTGCTGCCCAAATGCAAGACCAAGACGAGACTGACCCTGATCTTGGTCTTGGTCTCGCATCAGGCACCTGGTCTTGGTCTTGAGCAGGAGTCTCGCAAGAGTCTTTCATTAGCCTAATGCTTCTTTTCAATCTATACATATGTTCTTACAATAAGTCATAATAAGGGTCGATTCAGACTTTATAAAAAGTAAAATCCGGAATGCATCATCAGTTCATGCACGAAATCATGTGTACACACAATTTCAGGCGATTACGTTTAACCACCGAAGAGTTTCTCGTGAGGAAACGAAACTGAATCTAATATCAGTTCATGGACGAATTTATGTGTAGGCAAAATCACATATTTTAACGAACATTGCAGCGCAAGTTTTAGGGTTTATCCGCGGTTATCCCGGATTGGTTCTTGTTTTCGGGATAAAAAGTATTTTTAATTTTAATTTAGGGTATAAGCTATTACCATACCAAATTTCATTGCGATCCGTTCGGTAATTTATGCGTTATTGAAAAACAAAGAGACAGACAGACAGACAAATAAAAATTAAGAAAAAATTGTTTCGGCCTCTATATCGATAAGGAAATGTGTTCGGGCATTGTGATTCACCAATTATGTGGGTGGACCGCAAAAAAACTGCGACTCGGAATATGAGGGTAGTTGAAAAACTACAACATTGAATTCGGGTGCAAAGGTGTTGATCGATTACCGGAAATATTTAAATTACTACATTATTCGTCGGTTTATTTGTGCAAAACAACTTGTGAGATTTCGGACAATAAGGTGGTATGCTAAAGACATCAATATAAAAGGATTGAAACAACCAGGCAGCCGTGCACGGCGGAGCTACCTTCGGGAGACGAGTCAAGGTGAGTGGTTCACCTTGTATTTGGGGATTGCGGTGCCTGGACTCCCAAATCTAACCGATAGAAAACTCAGGACCAGCAACTGAGCTATCGAAGGGGTTTTCACATGAACATAATTTTTGGTCCCCGAGCCGGATTGGGTTTTCGTAAATTAGTTGGTTAGATAGGGGTTTCATTTATTTATAACGGTTACAAACGGGGTACCTACTTTTGGCATAGAAATAATTATTTAAATTGTAATAGGCATTGTGTTTAGAGGTTCTATTGTTTTCCAAAGATGGCAAAATCTTTTGAAAGCAAATTTAAAATTAAATACGACTGGTTTGTAGATTCGTCAAAATTAGTAAATAGTAAAACTTGTAGTTCGGGTGTTTTATCAGCTCGGTTCAAAAAACTGCATGACTATTTCAATGTTTTAACGGAGTCATACGAGGGCATACTGACCAATACTTCTTCAGAAGATGAAGAAATAATCGGTAGATATGAGGTAAAATACAAAGAGGCCACGGAGTTATACAACCAGTTGGATGCGGTCTCGGCGGCCTATCCGAACCTTGACGGCACCCACATGCCCACGGAGGGCGCGTCAACGCCGCGGCTACCGCGGATTGTGCCTAGTACGTTTGACGGGGACGTTTTTTCATGGTGTAGCTTCATTAGTCTGTTTACATCATTGGTTTTAACACGGAAAGATATCACTAAAACGGAAAAATTTCATTATCTTATTTCGCACGTGGAAAAGGAGCCTAAAGCACTTATTAAACATCTGCCGATGGTGGACGGGTCGTTAGACACGGCATTGGATATCCTAAAAGGCCGGTATGAAAATAAAAGATTGTTGGCGGATTCACTGATTGCGCGGATTTTACATTTGCCGGTGTTGAATAAGTGTGCTGGGCTTCGAACTAAAATATTGAACCCGTTATTGGAATCTTCGCGGGCATTAGCTAATTTAGGTTTTCCAATTAACGAGTGGAGCTACATTTTATTGCATGTAAGTCTACAAAAATTACCAATTGACGTCAGAACACGGTTTGAGCAAAAACACGGTGGCAATAATATAAGTTTACCCACTTTTGATCAGCTCATAGAATTCCTACAACATGAATGTAGACTTATAGACACGGCCACTGCGGAACCGGTTTCTTATTACGCGGATCGCACTCACAACAGGCCCGAGCGCAGGGTGCATAATATTGTGACGGAACCACCAGCACAGGACCAGCGGGAACGGGCGAACAACTACGGCCGTATTAAAGACTGTGGCTATTGTCAGAGGTCGGGGCACGGTATAGACAGCTGTTATAGATTTGCTGACATGTCCAGGTCTAAACGTAAGGATTGGGTTAAAAGACAATTCTTATGCTTTCGGTGCTTCGGTACTCATTTGGCGGCATCGTGTACCCGCAAGGTACCATGCAGTCGGTGCGGAAATATCGGACATAACAAACTAATTTGTACAACGTCCATTGCGCGCTCTGACTCACCGGCGGACGGCGAGCCGTATACACGGCGCGCATTTGTTACGGCGCAATGCGATAGAGCGACGGGCGGTCGGCGGCGCTCACCTATTACTCAGTCGCGGCGGTCACGGCACGCGTCTCCTAGGTCGTCGGTTCGAGACTCGCGTTATCCACGGCGTGGTGATAGTTCCGCGGGATCTATGGACCGGGTACGCGAGTTAAAGGATGGTTACGGGCGTGATTCGGACCCACGGGAACAGCGGGACTGGGAGACCCGACACCGCCGGGAGCGGACTGATTGGGGTGGGCGGCAGTCGAGTCCTGTGGTGCCGCGTGTGCCACAGGAATAGCAATTACAGTCGTGTAATGTCGCCTCGGTACCTCGGCTAGCGGATAATGTCATCTTACCCACGGTCATTGTAGAAGTAAAATCCAATCGGGGGGATTTTATCAAATCCAGAGGCCTGCTAGACCTGGGTAGTCAAGTCACTATAATTAAGAGTGATTTGGTAGCAAGTTTGGGTTTAAGGCGACATTACAACCAAACACCGTTAACAGGCGTCGGCGGATTTAATAACAATGAATGTTGTCATGTTGTTAAATTTTATTTTAAACCGGTAAATTCGAGTTATTTGTTATCGGTTACGGCGGTGGTTTTGAAGAAACCAACTTCATATTTAGCGCGTAGGTTTCGTAAACAAATTGCTCATATAAAATTTTCGGATGACGGTTCATTTAATATGTCAAATGTTGACATAATTTTCGGATGTGACATATTAGGTCAAATTTTAAATGGTGAAAAGGTGAATTTCGGTACTGATGGACCGTATGCTTTAGGCACCATTTTTGATTTTGCGATTTTCGGTCCGGCGCAACCATTAAAAAATGATAACTCGGAATCAAATGTTAATGTTGGTGTTACATTAATTGAAGCGGTCGAGAGATTTTGGCGATCGGAAGAACCACCCAGGCTGAAAATCAAGGACCCGGCGGACTTAGAATGTGAACATTTGTTTTCTACAACTACCTCACGCGGCTCGGACGGAAAATATGTTGTCAGATTACCACTGTTGCCAGATCGACAGCGGTTGGGAGAATCTAAGGAGACGGCCCTGCGTCGATTTACGGCCTTAGAACGAAAAATGAAACGGCTACCAGAATTTAAAAAAAAATATGTGGAATTTATGTCGGAATATTTAAGACTCGGTCATATGACGGTTTCCAAATTTGATGTTTCGTCAGGACAGGAACATTATTTTCTTGCGCATCACGGTGTTTTTAAAAAATTAGGCGACGTCGGAAAAATTCGGGTAGTTTTCGACGGAAGTGTACCCACCAGCACCGGTGCGTCCATCAACGATTGTTTGTTCACGGGTGAACGACTTCAAAATGACATCACACAAATTATAATTAATTTTCGGTTGCCTCTGTTTGTGTTCACTACGGATGTGAAAATGATGTTCCGGCAAACCTGGATACATCCGGACGATCGGAAATACCAATTAATATATTGGCGCTCGTCACCCGATGAACCGTTGGTAGTTTATGAGCTGACCACAAACACATACGGGTTAAAGTCCAGTCCATTCGTCGCTATACGGTGTTTACATCAGTTGGCGAGTGACGAGGAGCACCGGTTCCCGCGGGCGGCCCGGCTGCTGCGTCACAACAGTTACGTGGACGATCTGAACGGCGGCGCGGACACGCTGCGCGACTTTACTCTAATATCATAACAGTTTTGGGTAACTATAGATAGATGTCAGCATAACATTAAACATTTTGTATGATATAATTTATTTTAGGGTACGACGAAACTTTAATAAACAACTACGTAGTAACATTTTAATTACTACACCTGTCTGTATCCGTTTAAAACGAGTTCACGTCAGACGAAATTGAACAGGTTTATAGTGTCCTCGATATGGTAATTTGAACGCAAAATTTTCCAGATTTTTGTATATTTTATTAACATTAGCATAAACGATATAAGCCGAAGAAGTTTGTAAACAAATTTCTAACTTCCAAAGTGTTAAATATTAAGTAGTACCACTTTTAATAGGGTTTATTCCAGTAGAGTGTAGAACAAGTTATAGATTGCAACACCTTTAGTCTAATTTAGGCAGTTCAATGTCTAAAGAGAACATGTACTTGTTTTCATTGCCAGCAAGAAATGGCCGCCTGTTGAAAAAAAACGATCCATATTACAACATCGAATTACCGATTATTGTAAGCAGAAATGACAACGCCGCACCAGACCTAATAAACAAATAATTATTGAACACTATTATTAGAAATAGCATCACTAAACTAGTGTCGCCGCACTCACACACTTACACAGACCACACTTTATTTATTTTGTAAAAAACACAATAAATAAATGGTTCGGATTACCCACACCCTCAGTTTTAAGATAAAAGAAACTTTTGTTTTACTTTAATGTTTGTGTAGATCTATGTAGTATGTAGAGTATACTCGTATAGAACATTGAACAGCGTCCCTAGCGGAAATCTTAATCTTTCAATCTTTCTTCAATTCTTATACAAGATGAAGTAAATACAACGTGGCATGTTATCACCGACCCTTCCGATTCTCTTACATCCCTTCTTTCGGATACAGACACCGCACACGGGATCAAACACCGACCTCGCCGGCGAGGTCGAAGAATCCCTTGCCTGCCAGCCGGTGCAGAGTACCACAGCAAGACACCTAGTATATGTCCTCCCCCATAGAGACTATCCAAGCCGAGCCCGTTCCTCTTTAAGGCGCCCTTGAGCTAGTTGCCCCCTTGCCCTTCTAGCTCGAGCGTAGTAGTTGCCGCTTGCCCACTTGTCCGGTAAAGAACGCGCGCGTGTACAACTTTAATGGTATATACCTGATCCGATCCACCTAGGTAAGCGTAGGATCTCTTTTTCGAAGGCGCCAATTCACGGCAATCCGTGTTTAATAACTGCGACCAACCACGTACCAAATCCCTCCTTAAAGGCACGTTTTCACCGACTCCCTCATATTGCATAGAAATACAGCAAACACGACACCGACTTCGCTGGTGAAGTCGAATATGTTGGTCGCCGGTCAGTTTTGAACACCACAGCTAGACTGTTTATGTCCTCGTCTCCCTAAGACGAGGCCGTTCCTCCCTAGATGAGCCTTAAGATAGTTACCCCCTTAACCCTTTCAGCTGGATCCTAGTATGTAGATACACGTTCGTCCTCTTGCCAAGTGAAGCTGTAAAGGCCTTCGGCCTATCGTATACTTTCTCACATAAAATATAATGTCTCTGGCTATCTTGTTATAACCCATTATAATCTTTTTCCACAATTTTATTCTTCCCGTCATAAAAAAAAATCATTATTCGTTCAAGCACCAAACAGAATCTGGTGTTTACAGGGTGGTCATTCCTGGGTCAATATTATAAAACTATCTGCGTAAACACCCTTTAAAGGTCATTATGAAGGCGTCTTATGGTTTTTATGACTGTTCTTATAATGGAGACTGTTTCTCAAGAATGTCACAAGCGTTTCAATATGGACTTCACATTGAAAACTTTATCGATTAGCTACGCTTTCTATCACAAATTATTCCCGTGTTGTGTTGTGAGTGGGTTTAAAAACACCAATTTAAGCAAAAATTTTGTAATTTTGCTTATTTGTAATACAGGTGTTAATAATGTTTAAAAGGTGTATACAGAAACAGATACATTTTGACACTGTTTACGTCAATGTTTTGTTGACGCAGATATTTTCTGATTATGCGGATTTAAGGTCTCAAAGTCTCAAATAAATAAATAAATAGTTATCTTTGAGGAAGTCCAAGGTAATATTGGACAACAACATGTACTGCATAATTTTATAATTTTACTAGTGCTGCCCAAATGCAAGACCAAGACGAGACTGACCCTGATCTTGGTCTTGGTCTCGCATCAGGCACCTGGTCTTGGTCTTGAGCAGGAGTCTCGCAAGAGTCTTTCATTAGCCTAATGCTTCTTTTCAATCTATACATATGTTCTTACAATAAGTCATAATAAGGGTCGATTCAGACTTTATAAAAAGTAAAATCCGGAATGCATCATCAGTTCATGCACGAAATCATGTGTACACACAATTTCAGGCGATTACGTTTAACCACCGAAGAGTTTCTCGTGAGGAAACGAAACTGAATCTAATATCAGTTCATGGACGAATTTATGTGTAGGCAAAATCACATATTTTAACGAACATTGCAGCGCAAGTTTTAGGGTTTATCCGCGGTTATCCCGGATTGGTTCTTGTTTTCGGGATAAAAAGTATTTTTAATTTTAATTTAGGGTATAAGCTATTACCATACCAAATTTCATTGCGATCCGTTCGGTAATTTATGCGTTATTGAAAAACAAAGAGACAGACAGACAGACAAATAAAAATTAAGAAAAAATTGTTTCGGCCTCTATATCGATAAGGAAATGTGTTCGGGCATTGTGATTCACCAATTATGTGGGTGGACCGCAAAAAAACTGCGACTCGGAATATGAGGGTAGTTGAAAAACTACAACATTGAATTCGGGTGCAAAGGTGTTGATCGATTACCGGAAATATTTAAATTACTACATTATTCGTCGGTTTATTTGTGCAAAACAACTTGTGAGATTTCGGACAATAAGGTGGTATGCTAAAGACATCAATATAAAAGGATTGAAACAACCAGGCAGCCGTGCACGGCGGAGCTACCTTCGGGAGACGAGTCAAGGTGAGTGGTTCACCTTGTATTTGGGGATTGCGGTGCCTGGACTCCCAAATCTAACCGATAGAAAACTCAGGACCAGCAACTGAGCTATCGAAGGGGTTTTCACATGAACATAATTTTTGGTCCCCGAGCCGGATTGGGTTTTCGTAAATTAGTTGGTTAGATAGGGGTTTCATTTATTTATAACGGTTACAAACGGGGTACCTACTTTTGGCATAGAAATAATTATTTAAATTGTAATAGGCATTGTGTTTAGAGGTTCTATTGTTTTCCAAAGATGGCAAAATCTTTTGAAAGCAAATTTAAAATTAAATACGACTGGTTTGTAGATTCGTCAAAATTAGTAAATAGTAAAACTTGTAGTTCGGGTGTTTTATCAGCTCGGTTCAAAAAACTGCATGACTATTTCAATGTTTTAACGGAGTCATACGAGGGCATACTGACCAATACTTCTTCAGAAGATGAAGAAATAATCGGTAGATATGAGGTAAAATACAAAGAGGCCACGGAGTTATACAACCAGTTGGATGCGGTCTCGGCGGCCTATCCGAACCTTGACGGCACCCACATGCCCACGGAGGGCGCGTCAACGCCGCGGCTACCGCGGATTGTGCCTAGTACGTTTGACGGGGACGTTTTTTCATGGTGTAGCTTCATTAGTCTGTTTACATCATTGGTTTTAACACGGAAAGATATCACTAAAACGGAAAAATTTCATTATCTTATTTCGCACGTGGAAAAGGAGCCTAAAGCACTTATTAAACATCTGCCGATGGTGGACGGGTCGTTAGACACGGCATTGGATATCCTAAAAGGCCGGTATGAAAATAAAAGATTGTTGGCGGATTCACTGATTGCGCGGATTTTACATTTGCCGGTGTTGAATAAGTGTGCTGGGCTTCGAACTAAAATATTGAACCCGTTATTGGAATCTTCGCGGGCATTAGCTAATTTAGGTTTTCCAATTAACGAGTGGAGCTACATTTTATTGCATGTAAGTCTACAAAAATTACCAATTGACGTCAGAACACGGTTTGAGCAAAAACACGGTGGCAATAATATAAGTTTACCCACTTTTGATCAGCTCATAGAATTCCTACAACATGAATGTAGACTTATAGACACGGCCACTGCGGAACCGGTTTCTTATTACGCGGATCGCACTCACAACAGGCCCGAGCGCAGGGTGCATAATATTGTGACGGAACCACCAGCACAGGACCAGCGGGAACGGGCGAACAACTACGGCCGTATTAAAGACTGTGGCTATTGTCAGAGGTCGGGGCACGGTATAGACAGCTGTTATAGATTTGCTGACATGTCCAGGTCTAAACGTAAGGATTGGGTTAAAAGACAATTCTTATGCTTTCGGTGCTTCGGTACTCATTTGGCGGCATCGTGTACCCGCAAGGTACCATGCAGTCGGTGCGGAAATATCGGACATAACAAACTAATTTGTACAACGTCCATTGCGCGCTCTGACTCACCGGCGGACGGCGAGCCGTATACACGGCGCGCATTTGTTACGGCGCAATGCGATAGAGCGACGGGCGGTCGGCGGCGCTCACCTATTACTCAGTCGCGGCGGTCACGGCACGCGTCTCCTAGGTCGTCGGTTCGAGACTCGCGTTATCCACGGCGTGGTGATAGTTCCGCGGGATCTATGGACCGGGTACGCGAGTTAAAGGATGGTTACGGGCGTGATTCGGACCCACGGGAACAGCGGGACTGGGAGACCCGACACCGCCGGGAGCGGACTGATTGGGGTGGGCGGCAGTCGAGTCCTGTGGTGCCGCGTGTGCCACAGGAATAGCAATTACAGTCGTGTAATGTCGCCTCGGTACCTCGGCTAGCGGATAATGTCATCTTACCCACGGTCATTGTAGAAGTAAAATCCAATCGGGGGGATTTTATCAAATCCAGAGGCCTGCTAGACCTGGGTAGTCAAGTCACTATAATTAAGAGTGATTTGGTAGCAAGTTTGGGTTTAAGGCGACATTACAACCAAACACCGTTAACAGGCGTCGGCGGATTTAATAACAATGAATGTTGTCATGTTGTTAAATTTTATTTTAAACCGGTAAATTCGAGTTATTTGTTATCGGTTACGGCGGTGGTTTTGAAGAAACCAACTTCATATTTAGCGCGTAGGTTTCGTAAACAAATTGCTCATATAAAATTTTCGGATGACGGTTCATTTAATATGTCAAATGTTGACATAATTTTCGGATGTGACATATTAGGTCAAATTTTAAATGGTGAAAAGGTGAATTTCGGTACTGATGGACCGTATGCTTTAGGCACCATTTTTGATTTTGCGATTTTCGGTCCGGCGCAACCATTAAAAAATGATAACTCGGAATCAAATGTTAATGTTGGTGTTACATTAATTGAAGCGGTCGAGAGATTTTGGCGATCGGAAGAACCACCCAGGCTGAAAATCAAGGACCCGGCGGACTTAGAATGTGAACATTTGTTTTCTACAACTACCTCACGCGGCTCGGACGGAAAATATGTTGTCAGATTACCACTGTTGCCAGATCGACAGCGGTTGGGAGAATCTAAGGAGACGGCCCTGCGTCGATTTACGGCCTTAGAACGAAAAATGAAACGGCTACCAGAATTTAAAAAAAAATATGTGGAATTTATGTCGGAATATTTAAGACTCGGTCATATGACGGTTTCCAAATTTGATGTTTCGTCAGGACAGGAACATTATTTTCTTGCGCATCACGGTGTTTTTAAAAAATTAGGCGACGTCGGAAAAATTCGGGTAGTTTTCGACGGAAGTGTACCCACCAGCACCGGTGCGTCCATCAACGATTGTTTGTTCACGGGTGAACGACTTCAAAATGACATCACACAAATTATAATTAATTTTCGGTTGCCTCTGTTTGTGTTCACTACGGATGTGAAAATGATGTTCCGGCAAACCTGGATACATCCGGACGATCGGAAATACCAATTAATATATTGGCGCTCGTCACCCGATGAACCGTTGGTAGTTTATGAGCTGACCACAAACACATACGGGTTAAAGTCCAGTCCATTCGTCGCTATACGGTGTTTACATCAGTTGGCGAGTGACGAGGAGCACCGGTTCCCGCGGGCGGCCCGGCTGCTGCGTCACAACAGTTACGTGGACGATCTGAACGGCGGCGCGGACACGCTGCGCGACGCGCGGCATCTGAAGGACGAGCTCGTGGCGCTCATGCACACGGCGGGCTACGAGCTCAGGAAGTGGTCGTCGAACGCACCGGAACTGTTGGACGACTTGCCGGCGGATCATTTGGAGACGGCTCAGTCATTTAACATGGATACAGACGGATCGGAATTTATGAAGGTTTTAGGTATACAGTGGAACCCAAGGTCAGACAGTTTTTCGTATAAGTTGAATCTACCAACGGACACTACTGTCACTCGGCGCAGTATTTTATCATTGACGGCTCGCCTTTACGACCCTCTCGGATGGGTGTGTCCGGTTGTTTTCAAAATTAAATTATTACTACAACGATTGCTTAGCACTGGTGATAATTCACGGAAGGTAGACTGGGACGCTCCCGCGCCGCAGGATATAGTGCGAGCGTGGCGCGATATCGTTTCGGATTTGCCTAATCTACAAAAGATTACAATACCTAGATGTCTGAAACCGGATAAAAATAGCAGTTATTCGGTTCATGGGTTTTGTGACGGATCATCGGTAGGATTTTCTGCGGTCGTATATTTGCGGTCGGTGGATGAGGCCGGTAATGTCTTTATGCGGTTGCTTATGGCTAAGTCTCGGGTGGCACCATTAAACACAAAGCGGACCATCCCTAAGTTAGAGCTGAGTGGTGCGACCCTATTGACTACGCTTATCAACCACATAGTCCCCTCCCTGCAGAGTGACATTGCGATTGATGATGTCGTGTGTTGGTGTGATAGTACCATTGTATTGGCGTGGCTAAAAACATCACCACATAAATTACAAGTGTTTGAAGGAAATCGGGTATCTCAAATTATTTCATCTAAAGTAGATATTTTATGGAGACATGTCCCCGGCGAGATGAACTGCGCGGACGTGGCGTCGCGCGGCGCGACAGCCGACGAGCTGCTGCAGCACCCGCTGTGGTGGGGGCCGCGCTGGTTGCGGGACCCCCCGGCCCGGTGGCCCGGCGAGTGCTCGGACTTTCCGGCGGACATGTTACCGGGCATGAAAGCTAAAGTTGTTAACCTTAATACCGTCGATTCAGAATTCGATTTATTGGATCGGTACAGTTCGTACGATAAATTAATAAATGTAACGGCGTACACACTACGGTTCGCTAATAATTGTAAAAATACATGTAAACTCGGCGGTAATCTCTCAGTTGCGGAACGTAGAAACGCGACCATACATTTAATACGAATTGTACAAAATACATATTTTCACGAAGAAATTTCGGCCCTTCAGTCAAAGAAATCAATTAAGGGCTCACTTCGGCGGTTGAATTTATTCATTGATAACGATCAGTTGCTTCGTGTCGGCGGCAGAATAGGTGCGTCGGAGCTGCCGTACGCTGCGCGGCATCCTGTTTTACTACCGGGCAAAGGTCGCTTCACGGAACTATTGGTAACTCATTATCATAAAATATTTTGTCACGTCGGTGCAAATACACTTTCGGCCATTTTATCCCGGACCTATTGGATTGTTTCGGCTCGACGCGTGACGCGTCATATCACCTTTAAATGCGTACAGTGCTACCGGTCCCGGGCGCGACCTGTCCAACCCTTCATGGCGGATCTGCCCGCAGATCGTGTACAGGGTGTTCGTCCGTTTCTCGGAGTCGGTACGGACTTTGCCGGACCATTTTATATTAAATCTAGCTCGCTACGGAACGCGAAGATAGAAAAATGTTTTTTGTGCATTTTCGTATGTTTAAGTACTAAATGTGTTCATTTGGAAGTAGTCAGTCAACTATCGGTTGAAGCCTTTATAGCGGCGTTTACGCGATTTATTTCTCGTCGAGGACTACCCTCACTAGTGCGGTCGGATTGTGGCACAAATTATACGGGCACGGATAAATATTTAAAAGAATTGTATGTTTTCTTGCGGGACAACCAATCTGAAATTGAACGGAACTTGACGAAGAATCACATTAAATGGCTATTTAATGCGCCCTCGAGTCCAAACCACGGCGGTTTATTTGAGGCGGCGGTTCATCATCATCATCATCATCATAGGTGGAGGCCGTCATGAACTCTCGCCCGTTATATCCGCTTAGTACGGATCCGGCGGATCTGGATGTATTAACTCCGGGGCACCTTTTGATTGGACAACCACTGGTGGCTCTCCCTGAATACCCTTACACCGATGTCAGTGTGCACCGGCTGTCTCGGTTTCAACAAATTCAAAAGATGTCTCAACACTTTTGGTCTCGGTGGAAAAATGAATACCTACACACTCTTCAACAGCGGTTCAAATGGACCTCACAGACGGAACCTCCTAAACTCAATGACTTGGTCTTGATTAAAGAAGATAATTTAGCTCCTTTACATTGGAAACGCGGACGGTTAGTCAAACTTTTACCAGGTAAAGACGGGGTTGTACGGGTTGCAGAAGTGAAAACTCAAAACGGTGTCCTGATGAGGCCCATTTCTAAATTGTGTAGGTTACCCATAGATAATTAGGAACCAAGACGGGTCTTGGTTAGGCGGGGGGATGTTCGGGCATTGTGATTCACCAATTATGTGGGTGGACCGCAAAAAAACTGCGACTCGGAATATGAGGGTAGTTGAAAAACTACAACATTGAATTCGGGTGCAAGGGTGTTGATCGATTACCGGAAATATTTAAATTACTACATTATTCGTCGGTTTATTTGTGCAAAACAACTTGTGAGATTTCGGACAATAAGGTGGTATGCTAAAGACATCAATATAAAAGGATTGAAACAACCAGGCAGCCGTGCACGGCGGAGCTACCTTCGGGAGACGAGTCAAGGTGAGTGGTTCACCTTGTATTTGGGGATTGCGGTGCCTGGACTCCCAAATCTAACCGATAGAAAACTCAGGACCAGCAACTGAGCTATCGAAGGGGTTTTCACATGAACAAAATGTCAATTAAAATTTTCAAAAAATATTATATGTACAGATTCGACTCGGTTACAATTTTATTATGTGTATAGATGGGTTGAAATGACTGCTATTGGTCAAATATATTTATGGGTGTCGAGTTTGGAACTGCAAGCAGCTTGATGGTACCAAGCTGCGATTTTGGGCAACACTAAACTTTACTCATCATCAAATTATTGAATCTATTACTAAAATACCGTTATATACTGGACCGGATCTAACGTAGAGTGGGCAGGGCTGAATGCCCATGAGATGAATCTACCTGGTGAAGATTGCTTATAAATGCTGAATGCTGGTCATCATGAAAATTTTAGAAAGAAGCTTTTGTCACACAGATGACCGTTATAAAAGCTCTACCATGCACCATACGGTGCCAGCACCTATAGTTACATGGTAGAAGAATACCGCCTCTGGTATTTTTGGATATTGTGAAACATCGTCACGGTATGAACCCCTTAAGACGGTCACAGACATCGTGGTCGACCGTGACACCGATGGCGTGAAGACTTGAATACTTTTGCAGGAAAAACATGGATACTAACGGCCCAAGTTCGATTTGTATGGAAAAGTAAAGGGAAGAACTTTTCCCAGCAGTGAGATACAGAATAGGCTACTAAAAAATGTAAAAGGCTGTAAGGAGTTAAAAATGATCTGAGATCATTTAGTATGTCACAAAATACTTCGCGCGTGGGCGCTGAATGTGGAGAATAAGCGGCCATGAATGAATTTCGTTAAAGGCTAAGACAGTATTCTGATCTAAGTGTCTTACACCTAATTTACACACTGCTCACTTCCACGTGCAGTAAGGGAACGTTAATCGTATAAACGCGCCACCTACGCTCTATTTCTATCACTACTATCACCTCCGCACTATCTGCCGGGCGCTCCTTTCGTTGGCGGTTTTTTGAGCGGAAGTCAATAGTCAACTGACATGTCACACCTATTCAGTATGGCCACTTTAGAAATCTTTTTATGATGGGGAAAAAATTATTTTGGAAAAGATTTTAAGATATAAAAGTAAAGAAATATATAAAATACAAAAAAAGATGTGAGTTTGGTGCAGCAGAAAAATTATGGGAAAGTTAGTATAAAAATTCGCTAGGGATATTTTCATGAAACCAATATTATTTATGGGAAAAGAAAATCTGATCTGATGGGAGATTTTTTGCAAACATAAGATACCTACTGAGCGATACTTGAAGTGCGAAGGCAGTCGACGCTGCCGCGGTACTGCTCATTGCTCTCGGCGGAAGTGGCGGCAGTAGCAGTGTCCGGCAGTGCCGGGTATGAACATTACGTGTGGGAAGTCGTGATGGTAAGTATGTGTATACCATCCACGTACCATTCTAATGCTAAGTGTAATAAATAAGCGAAAGTACGCACAATCACATCTACACGGGTGAACAAATTTACATAACATTTTTACGCCAAATCCCTTGCGGGGTAGGCAGAGAGTACAGGTTCCAACAGATTCTTTCCTTACAAACTCCTCTGGCTTCCTCCACTCTCATAGTTCGTCTCATACACATTCATTCACATTGACTTGACTCTTAAAGTAAATATATACATTTTAAAAAAATCTGACAGAACTGCTAACAAAAACTAGTATTCATCATTATCGTTATCGTCTCAGCCTATACTTGGCCACTGCTAAAAATAAGCCTCCCCATTCGCTCTCCAGCGCAACCGGTCCGATGCCACCTGCGTCCTTCGACTTCTTGCGATCCTCACAAGATCGTCGGTCCATCTGGTTGGCAGCCGTCCCACGCTGCGCTTGCCAATACGTTCGGCCCCAACGGTAGTGCCATTTTCGCGCTATGTGACCCACCCATTGCCACTTCAGCTTACTAAATCCTATGATCTATGTCGGTGATAAAGGTTCTTCTACGAATCTCCTCATTCCTGATTCGAAACTAGTAAAACTAGCAGTGTCCGAAACTTCTACTTTGGCTTCAGCTTCGGCCACCATCGCCCAGAAATACCACTTTCGGCCAAAACTTCGAAGGTTTCCAACAAGCACCGAAATTGAACGATCTATTGCGATTTACGACTTACGAATAAAAATATATTATAAATAATAATATTATTTCAGTTTCATTATTTTTAACCAGATGTAGGTTATTTTAATCATCTGGTTAAGTTAATACAGTTAACATAACTTTAAACCTTCGGCCTCTATCTCATCTAAATATTGCTTATTGCGCTAAAATTCACACATCCCACTTTGCTCAGTTACAACCTTGTGTATAATAATTATATTGTTTTATTTTAAGATTTGACCTTCCATCTCGAGTTTTTCGCAATGAGCAGTATATACTAAGAAAAAAAAATTGTGTGAAATCACTGCGCGGGACAACAGGTTTCTATGGGAGATGACTTATAATGCTATACTTATAACACGTAAATGATCGTATTTTAAAGTAAAATATTCTGTTCTGATAATTGAGAAGAGGTAAATAAATTCAAACGATGTATTTCAGACAGTGTGTCCATATTGTTAGTAACAATCATACTCACTGCTAGGGGTAGTAGATGTAGGCACAATGATTGGGCACGTTAAATAAACGTGGATCTGGTATGGATTTTCACCCAATGACACAGCAGTGGAGATGCACTCAGCAACACCATATCTTCGGCATAACTGATGTTAGTCAAACAGACTCCGTTAATATGACATCCAATACCTGTGCTACTGAGCTTACCGATCAGCTGATTTATGTATAGGTCAAAGAGGCGGGGCGAACTCGGCCCCCCTGTCTCACCCCGCACTCTAACCCATACATGTCAGAGTGACCGCCAGCCCACCTTACACTATTGCTCTGTTTAAAATACCAGTACCGAAATAAGGACATGACTTCCGACTGTACTTTTGTATCATTTTTTAACTTCAGCCACATCAGTTCGTATGATACCAGGTCGAAAGCCCTGACAAGTCAAAAAAACAGGCAATTGGGTGTTTGAAAAAAAAATATATTGATTTTTTTATGTATTTTTAAAACTTTATTATAAATACTCGTAATATTGATATTTAAAGCAAAAAAAAAATTCAATTAATTTTAAACAATTAGGGGTATTGGCGGGAAGTCGAAGAGTGATGTTGTCAATTTGTTTTAATTTCCAAAACTTGTGTTATTTCGACTAATAATGTGTAATTTTGGTGGAATATTAACCATTATGTGTTCTTATATGTGCATGAGTGAAGGTAATTGATAAAACGTGCCATTTCGACTTCCCTCAAAACGGCCGTTGCAATTGGTATGTAAAGTATCCACCGCTTTACTATCCAGGGTGGGAAACTTCATTAATTTCATTATCATCGTTGTCATCAAAGTCATCGGGGAGTCGAATTAATTTAAACAAACACGATTATATTTTTCACTGGACACTGGCAAAATACACTTATAATTAGTGTGAAGCCATAACTTGAAGAAGAAGTAGAAGTAATCAATTAAAAATTCATAAAATTTAAAAAAAGATCACGTGACTATAAACGCGCCATGATTGGTCACCATAGTTGTGACGTCATAATGTTATAGCTATTTAATACCAGTGCAGCATTTACACGCGACTCGACAATAATATTGAAAATATATTGCTAAAAACCGAGTTGTTAGTTGGTTCCGATTAGCTATGTGTGATAATTAGAAGTATAAAATAATTATTTGATTTGTATACTTAGATAAATAATAATTAATAACAATGGTGTTAAGAAATACTTACATCTAAATGATCTTCACAACAAAAAAAATCGACTTTGTTTTGGGATTATCACGGTGCACTGCTTGAAACCATTTATTTCGACGTTTGTTATCTTGGGGAACATTTAAAAACATTTTGTCACGAGTTGTTTTTGTAGGATTCGTACATAATGGTACAAAACAAGAACGATAACTTTTGAGGTTCGACATTTTCAATGTAAATTTGAATATTTAACAATGACAACAAAATTAAATAGATCAAAACACTGTACTTATTATTTCTATATCAACTGCAATGAGTGAAAACTAACATTATGACGTCACAACGTCTCGGGTATGTTCGGGAGCTGTCGGCGTGTCTTTGGTACTGGATTTAAAAATATTTTTTTTATTTTGAAATAACTTTTGAATTGTAGCGAAAAAAAAATAGTTTTGTTATAAAAGTTATATACGATCTTTCCATTTATCCCAAAAAAAATATTCTAAAACCCAATTACAGGTGTTTTCCTAATCATATAGTACTGCACAGTTTACTTTAAACACATTATGGGGCTTGCTGTGTGCCGTTCGGGTCTGAAGCCGAACTGGGCATTATAAAGTTCAACGTGTCCAGCCAACTGTTTGTCAAGCAAGCTGTCCAATACCATAGCTACTACAGTAGCCAATAAAACGGGCCTGTAGTTAGACGCATCAGATATTGTTCTTCCTGTTTTGTTCTTGACAATTGGTACCACCACTGCGTGCATTAGGTCATGCGGGAGATATGAATACGCAAGAGCTTTAGGCAAGTGTGGCCCGGCATGCTTCAGACGTACAATGGTCATCGTGGTATGGCGACTTCCCGCGTGTCAATCCTCTAATCACAAAAGCAACTTGCTTATCAGTAAACATAACGTTATCTATCTATCTATCTATCTATCTATAACCTCACGCCAGATCCCTTGCGGGGTAGGCAGAAAGTACAGAGTTCCAACAGGTTCTTTCCTTACATACCTCTCTGGCTTCCTCGACTCTCATAGTTCGTCTCATACACGCTCGCCGGTTACGGAGACTCTTGACTTTTCCATCAGATAAGACTCGGTTTATTTGGTCGTGGTAACGTTATGTTCACATAAAGGTTGTATCATATTATTTCCAGAACCAATTCCAGTTTTATGGATAAGAACGATTTACTGTGCTACAAGGATAGTTTGGCCCGTGGATGACATTGACAGGGGGCGTTGGTGCGAAATAAGGGTTCAATCAATTAGCCTACCGCAGTCCACTGCTGGACATAGGCCTCTCCTAACACGCGCCATTGCACACGGTCCTCCGCCTTCCGCATCCAGTCTGTCCCAGTGACCTTTTTGAGGTCGTCGGTTCATCTAGCTGGGGGCCGTCCTACCTTACGCTTACCAAGTCGGGGTCTCCACTCTAGGACACGTTTGCTCTTGCTCATTGCCGCTTTAGCTTACTAAGTTTGCGAGCTATGTCGGTAACTTTGATTTTTTGTCGGATAACCTCGTTACGAATTTTATCCTTCAAAGAGACGCCGAGCATAGCTCGCTCCATAGCCCACTGTGCGACTTTAAATTTGTAGACTAGTCTCATTATGAGTGGCCACGTCTCGGCCCCGTAAGTCATAACAGGTTGGACGCATTGGTTGTAGACTTAAATGAGGGTTACCATTAATAAAAAAATTCTACATCCAAGAAGATTTTTCATCAGGTCGCACGCAACTAAAAAAAATACTTCAATAAATTTCATAGCAAACGGCGATGCTGCGACTGTCTTAAAGTGACATTTCACTTGATGACAGCGTTGGTTGCGATTTTGGGCGCGAGCCACAAGATCCTTGTATGATTGTAGTATCTAATATGTCTATTACCGATGATTTCGACGCGGTAGACAGGGAAGTCGAGCGCAGGGCATCCCTCCCCCCCGTCGATTCCTTGCCTCCTATCACGCAAACGGAGGTCGAAGATGTGATTATGGGTCTTAAATCTAAAAAAGCCCCCGGCCCTGACGGTATTTCGAATCGCGTTCTGAAATGCCTGCCCGCCCAACTCATCTGCCTCTTGGTGGCCATCTTGAACGCCGCCATGACGAACTGCACCTTCCCCGCTAAGTGGAAGGAGGCGGACGTCATTGGCATTCCCAAGCCCGGCAAACCTCGCAATCTCCCCGCGAGCTACCGCCCTATCAGTCTCCTCAACTCCCTGGCCAAGATATACGAACGCCTCCTTCTGGCGAGGCTCAAGGACTTCGTAACGTCCAGGGGTATCCTTATCGACGAGCAGTTTGGCTTTCGAGCCAAACACTCTTGCGTCCACCAAGTGCACCGCATCACGGAGCACATCCTCTCCGGTCTCAATAGACCCAAACCAATCTACACGGGCGCCCTCTTCCTAGATGTCGCGAAGGCATTCGACAAAGTCTGGCACAACGGCTTGATCTACAAGCTCTACCAATTGGGTGTGCCGGACAGACTCGTGCTCATCTTACGAGACTTCTTGTCGAATCGCGCCTTCCGTTATCGCGTCGAAATGACGCGCTCCACTTCCCACTCCATCAGTGCTGGAGTCCCACAGGGCTCAGTTCTCTCTCCGTGTCTCCTGTTTAGCCTTTACACGAACGACATTCCTCGTTCGAGTAAGGCGCATCTAGCCCTATTCGCGGATGATACCGCTCTCTACGTCTCTCATAGGAATAAGGGTTTCATTACCAGACACCTTCAGGCATCCGCCAATTCCCTAGGGAATTGGTTCAGGAAGTGGCGTATTGAGGTGAACCCGAACAAGAGCGCTGCGGTGTTCTTCTCCAGGGGTGCCACCCCGCGCCACTCCCTGCGCCGCCCTAGAAGTAATCTCGGCCAAGTGACCATGTTCGACCGACCCATTCCCTGGGTCAAAGAGGTCAAATATCTAGGGGTCACCCTAAACAGTACCATGTCCTTCGGCCCGCACATCAAGCGGGTCCGTCACCGAGCATCATTTGTGCTCGGTCGTCTCCATTCGTTAATCTGCAAGCGGAGTAAAATGTCCCTTAGAAATAAGGTGACACTTTACAAAACTTGCGTTCGACCCATCATGACTTATGCGTGTGCTGTGTTCGGGCATTCGGCCCCCTCTCACATCGATAAACTCCAAGTGGTTCAAAACCGCTTCCTCCGTAAAGCCGTAGGAGCCCCCTGGTTCGTACGGAACGTCGACCTCCACTCCGATCTAGGTCTCGAACCTATTCGCGCCTTTATTAAAAAGGCGTCAACACGTCACTTCGCGAACGCATCTACCCATGCGAATCCGTTAATCGTAGCCACCGCCGACTACGATCTCCCCCCCGACCCCTGCCGCCACCGCCGGCCGCGACATGTTCTCACCGACCCCCCCGATGCTTTGTCATCCCTTCTTTCCGCTCAGAATACGGGCGACGACGACGACGTAGTAGTAAATCCCCTCCCATAGCCGGCGGTTGACCGGTGCACTTAGTAGTGCACCCGTCCCCCTACAGCGACTGTCTCAACCGAGGGCGCCTCTTCGAGGCGCCCTCGAGTATGTCGCCTCTTGCCCTTCTGGCTGGCTAGAGCGTAGTGGTTGCACGCTCGCCTTTTAGTCCGGTGAAGCTGTAAAGGCCTCGCGGCCAACAGCGTACATCATTCACACACACACACACACACAATCTGACAGTGTCAATTGCCTTGTTTTTAATGTTAATGATCCATGGATTTCCGTTTTCCAGTACGAACTTAGGTCCGATTACAGAACGTAAATACAGTGTAAAACGTGAATCTATTTTTAAAACTAAAATTTTAGTACAGAATTCAGTTTTTAAAACTACTTACTAATTCATGATTACTTTTTGTCTTCGTTATACACACGTCAATCGAACTAAGACAATACCAGGAGATAATAAATTAAATGCGATCCAGTGATGTTCGAAATAATAAACTTGGTTTGTCTGAAATGACTCGAGTTGTGGAGCGTCGTCTGCACCTTGAATTCCCAGACAAACGGCGTCTCGGATTGAGAAATTACTAGGACATAATAAATTGGAAACGATCTTGCAATACAGCCATGATACCCAAAATGCCAGCTAATATTTGGCAATCGTGTCTGCGATAAATACGAGCAACTTGTTTTTTGCTATGGGCCGAGATGTAAGAAACACGGACCTTTCTAAAAATTATAAGTTCATAAATATCCACACAAGTATTGTTTATTATCCAATTTATGGAAGCAAATTTTATTTTCGTAAAGAGGTTTAGGATTTATGACTATTCCAATTAAATTTATACAAATAAACTATATAATTGGCACTCAATGTCAGTTTTTTTCTGTATCGATTACATTTACTACGTTTTTATTGAATACGTAAACGGTATTAGGTAAAACTCCAATTTTTAAAAAAGTAACCGTGGAGTTTCTTGCTCTTCTTCTCCACAGGAATGACTTTCCGAACGGGTGTAATAATAAGCAATTAATAGTTATCTCTTTT
Source organism: Phalera bucephala (assembly GCA_905147815.2). Classification (NCBI taxonomy): domain Eukaryota; kingdom Metazoa; phylum Arthropoda; class Insecta; order Lepidoptera; family Notodontidae; genus Phalera; species Phalera bucephala. Next base: position 55,801,946 of record LR990609.1, read on the forward strand.
TGACTAATCATAAGTGTCTTTTAGTCTACATGAATAAAAAACTTCTGATTTTGATTTTGAATATTTTACTAACGAGGCCGCAGTCTCTAGCGCGTAGAAGAGGTAAGTGATTTTTTTAACCGTTAATAATGTGACTTCGTTTTTTTTTTAATTATATTACTTAACTCGTTTTCTTTTCTGTCTGTATGTTTGTCTGTTCGGCACAAATTTTGCAATCATTTTTCAACTAACTTTTTGATGACGTAGGGATTACAAGTTTAAACATAGCTCGGACGCGGATGACGATGTAATATTTTATGATACTTAATAAGACTGACTATCTTACCACGACCAAATAGACCGAGTCTTATCTGAAGGAAAAGTCAAGTCTCCGTAACCGGCAAGCGTGTATGAGACGAACTATGAGAGTCGAGGAAGCCAGAGAGGTATGTAAGGAAAGAACCTGTTGGAACTCTGTACTCTCTGCCTACCCCGCAAGGGATCTGGCGTGATGTTATAGATAGATAGATAATAAGACTGACTGACTGACCTTTTTTTCAGATTTAAATCCTTACTATAACATAAACACGTTAGCTGCCAATGAAAAAAATGCCCTTTCTCATTCGGGCCATGGCGGACAGTGTTGGGCGACACTGAAACTTTCCGTTCAGGCCGTGTCGGACAACGTTGACCGCGCGGCAGGCCCGTGTTCGACACCGAGATAATTTACTTATAAGCTGACCCGCGCGGCCCTCTAGTTTACCCCATATAGCTTCGTTCTTACAAGGGACTACCACTTAGAAAAAAAAAATGCTTTTTGAGACGCTACTGTAAAATGTAAATCACTGTACGGTTTTTTGGAATCATAATAAATTAAACCAACTTTTAAAAGAAGAAATAGCTGCGTAATTATTTAAAAAGATATATACTCATATTATTAAGGCTGCTCTAGAGCAAATTAAAACTGAAATTAAACATAATGTTATAAAAAAATTAAAAACTTCTCCAAAAACTTATTGATAGGTAAACTGACTAATCTTCGCTTCGCCGATGATATCGTGCTGTTCTCATCCACATCATCAGAACAACAACAAATGCTCCAAGACTGAGTACAGCAAGCCTCGAGGCTAGATTATCCATGAAAAGATCAAAAACTCAACTTATGACCAACAGCACGAAATATAGGGTAGAGAGAGATGGACAGATCACTAGTATGCGTAGTGCATAGTTTCAACGAACATACGTATTTGTGCCAGACTGTCTCGTTTCATAATCGGCATGATTCAATAGACAGAAAGAGAACGCCTGAACGAGTATGCTCCTTGAGGGATATGATGAAGGACGACCTTACCTGGTCCCTCAAGCCAGACTGATGGATATGTGAGTTTGACCTGTCGTAACCTATGATGGTACAGTGGACGAAATCAACAACAGGCTGGTAGAGACTGTCCATACGGTCGGGTCCAAGTATTTGCAGCCCTACCGTAAAAACAGGCCACAAAATCTATCTAACTACACCCGGAACCTCATGGCTGAGCGACGTTCCATGACGTTCCAAACCTCCGATGATGTTAAGTCCTATAGCCAGCTCAATGAACAGATATTGAAGTCCTTCCGACGCGATTTACAGTCCTTCAATACAAGGCGAATTGAGGAGACCATAGAGCAGGAAAAGGGCTCCAAAGTGTTCGCAAGAGACGCGTCTATTGGGCAAAGCCAGTTGACGAATCTGAAGACTGAGGATGGAAAACTAACGTCGAATAGGTCAGAGGTGCTCAGGGAGATAGAGAGGTTCTATAGGCAGTTATATACCTCAATAGCTGAACCTGTTGATGACTTGATAAAATACCCAAGAGCCAAGCTAATCCGACACTACACTGAAGATATCCTGAATATCAGCCTGTACGAGATTAGGATGGCTCTCAAACAACTCAAAAACAACAAAGCGCCCGGCGAAGACGGAATTACCGCAGAGCTTCTGAAAGCGGGCGGATCGCCGGTACTTAAACTCCATCAGAGGCTGTTTAATTCCATCTTGCTCGAAGAGAAAACGCCGGATGATAACACTTTATTAAAGAACTATAGACCCATCGCACTGCTGAGCCATGTTTATAAGTTGTTTTCGAGAGTATTCACGAATCGTCTCGAACGCAGGCTTGATGACTTCCAGCCTCCCGAATAAGCCGGTTTCCGGAAAGGCTTTAGCGCCTTAGATCTTCTCGTCCAAAATAACTCAGTGCTTCAAGGCTAAAGTTTTTAGTTGCCAGTGATGACATAAAAAAGCTCAGAGTTGCTCAGCGAGCTATGGAAAGAGCTATGCTCGGCGTTTCTCTACGCGATCGAATCAGGAATGAGGAGAAGTTCGTAGAAGAACCAAGATCACCGACATAGCCCTCAGGATTAGCAAGCTGAAGTGGCAATGGGCAGGCCACATAGCGCGAAGATCGGACGGGCGTTGGGGCAGAAAGATTCTAGAAGGTTGACCACGTATTGGCAAGCGCAACGTAGGACGACCGCCTGCCAGATGGACCGACGATCTTGTGAAAATCCCAGGAAGTCGTTGGATGCAGGTGGCATCGGACCGGTTACGCTGGAAAGCGATTGGGGAGGCCTATGTTCAGCAGTTGACAAGTATATGCTGAGATGATGAACCTACGATGCTCAAACTTGGTCGCTACCTGAACAGAAGAAATTCAGACTTAAGGTTTACCAAAAGTTAGTCAAATATCGTCACGGCATGGATCCCTGAAGACGGTCATAGGTGTCGCGGTTGACCGAGATGAAAATGAAGTGTCAATTTGGATACTTTTTCGGGAAAGACATAGATACTACTGGTCCAGGATTAATTTATGTTGAGACATCAAGTGGAGGCATTAGCCCAGCCGTGGGACATAGGATAAGCCATTAAAATAAGCACGAGAATCTCGGGTGGGGATGGGCGACAATGTGACCGCGCGGCCCTATGGAACGGATTTTCAATTTTACGTCCGCTGAGGCCATGGCGGTCAATGTTGTCCGACGCTTAATAATTCATAAAAGAGGATCGAAAATTATTTTATGTTAACTAAATACATTAATTATGCATATAATCTAACTAAATAGTAAAAAAAAAACAGACCATTAAAATTAAGAGAATCTGGGATTTTTGCTTGGCTTGGTAGCATAATCAAGTGTCGCCCAACATTAACCGCGTTGGCGGTTAACGTGTTAATAACAATATTATTAAAATTTTGATGATAAAAATACAGTCATAGAAAGAAAAATATAAATATTATTATTTATATTACCTGTCCCATTCCAACATACATCCACTTGTTTTGGATAGGACAGTCCAGACGAGCAGCAATCATCTGCAAGATGCCGTTGCGACTGCTTCTCACTCGCTGTCGTAGGGGTATAACTTTCTTGCGAATAATCGCATGAAAGCCGTCCGACAGCGCCTCAACAAACATCTTAGATGCGCTGCAAAAGCGAGGCAGCCACAACACCACCCTAAAGATGTCATTGGCAGCCCGGCGGGTATAGTTTATCCAGAGGCTGCTCGAGTAAAACGACTGACAATATGCCTTGAACAGGGTGATCTTTAAATCCTTCGAGCAGCGAGCAAACCGGCGATCATATTTCCCCGGACCGCCAGTGCTCTACATAACCTCTCTATGTCAGTGTCATCTTTCATATCCTCGATATTTTTTTATGTTAATACATACTTAAATCATACTAACAAACCGTATTTTACCTGGCTGCTTAGCTCTTCTCATTTGCAACTTCACGTAGTGCCCCACGGCTCTCTGTCATGCTAATTTAATAAGGAAAACATAAGATTGTAGGCACCAGACAGTATAATGGAAAAATAATGACAGATATAACGAGCGGAGCCGTTAGAAACACGCATCAAGCACCAATTTATGTAACATTTTATTCTCATATCCACTGAGAGTATAGTAATAATAGTAGCTCTGTTAAGAAACTGTCCCATCGTTGGGCACGGACCTCCTCTCAAACTGAGAGGGATAAGGCACCACCACGCTGGCCCAGTGCGGGTTGGCGAACTTCACACATCTTCGAGAAGCTCTTAGGCATGCAGGTTCACCGTTAAAGCAAGTAATAGATAATTTTTAATACGCACATGCCCTCAAAAAGACAGAGGTGCGTGCCTGCGTTTGAACGCGAGACCTCTGTCTTTACAGTTACACGGTCTAACCACTAGGCTATTACTTAGAGTAATATTAATGCAATACAAGGCAAACTAGCGTACAATTTATTAATAGCTGACAAAAACTCATATCGTCACTACCATTATCGCGGCTACTGATGGTAAGAATATGTGAATAGGTCTCGATATCACTCAAGGACAAATTAACTAATAATGGAATCACGGTTATCGTACCATATAGAAGGATAAATCTTACTGCAGCGTATTATCTTGTCCGTTGAAGCTGTAAAGGCCCCGCGGCCAACAGCGTACATCATTCACACACACACACACACACACAGACAAAGCAGCACGTTATTCAAATGGAGAGTTTATCTTCACCAGGGCCCTTATGAATTACTAGTTTTAGCCCGCGACTTGGTCCGCGTTGACTATAGATAGGAAGCTAAAATTTATCCGAGATAAAAAGTATGCTATGTCTGAATGCAGGTAATAAACTATATATGTGACAAATTTCAACCAAATTCGTTTAGCCGTATTTGCGTGATTGAATAACAAATATACAAACTTTCATATTTATAATGTTAGTCGGATTAAACACGTAACACGCCGCGTTCCGATAACTTCGTGAAATGGTCGCTATTATGTATGGCACTGGAGTAGGTACCATTAATAGGTAGGTCATAACGAATAAGGTCCCCGGTGAAATAGTTCTATCCCTCTGTCGATATTGAACCTATACAGAGACCTATTCGTGTAGTCTTAACCTTTCCGAGAGTCGGGGCGAGGTTAACGAGAAACTGGTTATTCAACTAATAACAAATGAACTTTGCCTTGATAAGCTATACGAGTGTACGCAGGGTAAACCAAAAATGAGCGCAGGGTAAACACGTTCCATGTAATCTACTTCTATTATCAAGTTAAAATAAACTAATCTTCTTTCATCGGCAACGAGTGAAGTTTCGTAAGTGTCTAAAACGAAACGCAAACGCCGGCAGTCTTGCCCAGCTTCTCATTTCAAAATGTCCGACTTTTATTTTTAGGAGGTTTCCATTTACATATGATTGTATGGCTGGATATATGGATGGCCTTCTTCTTCTTTAAGTTATGGCTTCACACTAATTTTAAGTGTATTTTGCCAATATCCAGAGAGATATATAATCGTGTTTGTAAGATTTAATTCCTAAATTATTTGAACTTCCCGATGAACTTTATGACAACGATGATAATGAAATTGATGAAGCATCCCACCCTGGATAGTAAAGCAATGGATACTTTACATACCAATTGCGACGGAGGTTTTGAGGGAAATCGAAATGGCACGTTTTATCACTTTGTTACAATTACCTTCACTCGTGAGTCGTGCAGATATAAAAATACACAATGGTTAATATTTCACCAATATTACACATTATTATTCGAAACTAGTTTCTGCCCACGACTTCGTCCGCGTTGACTTTAGACAGGAATCTAAGGCCTAAGCCTGAGGTTCACTGTATCGTAGGTGTCAGAGAGGTCAACGTATTACCCAACTCAAAACCATCCTCTATATGCTGTGTGAGTTTCAGAGTCTGATTGCAACATGACTTTGCTGGTCTGAAACCCGCTTGCTCCGGAATCAAAACCGGGGTCAATATAGGTGATGAGCGTGGTCAGCAGTAATCTCTCAAATAATTTAAACGTATGGCAACAGAATGATATTGGCCGAAAGTTTTTTGGGATTGTCTGCTGATTTTCCCGGTTTTGGAGTTTGGACTTTCTCCAGAGACAAGAAATAGAAGCGGATTCCAGACAGTCATTAAATAGGAGCAGCAACCATGACACAGCACTCGGACCGAGTTGCTTGAATTGCTCCACAGCTATATCCACCCCCATCCAGCCTTACCACTTTTGAGGTGATTAATAGCCGAAACTATGTCATTCAGGCTAAATGGCTTACTTATTTGGTCACTCGTAGCACAGCTATTTAGATTTGAGACCTTCACAAAGCGGCCTGCTGACTTTCCATTCAAGAGGAGCTGATGGGCTATCTGGTTTGCGGTAACTTGCCTAGGTGCTGGTCGGACAGGAGGATCGCCAGTCAGTTTACGGATGTAGTTCCATGCCTTCTTGCTGTCGTTCAGTTATGTGACACTATTTTCTGCCTGCGACTTCGTCCGCGTTGGCTTTAGACATGAGCCTTACATGTTTCCGGGATAAAAAGTCCTGTGTTAATCCAGGTAATAAACTATCTGTGTGCTAAATTTCATCCAAATCCGTTTAGTCGTTTTTGCGTGATTGAGTAACAAACATCTAAACATACAAACTTTCACTTTTATAATATTAGTATATAATTGTGGGTCACACAAACATTTGTCCCGTGCGGGAATCGAACCCGCGACTATTAGACACAGTGGGCGGAGCGGGTTAAGCTCTTTACCACTGCGCTAAATCGTCCGCCAATAACCAAAATACATGATTTTCGTTTTTTTTTATACTTACAGCAAACTAAATAAAACATTTACCGATTATGAACGCAAAATATCTGTCATGTGTTGTAAATTTAAAGCCAAACTGCTTTTGTCTAGAATTACGACCTTACTAAGAACATTAGCTAATCATCTGATACACGAGGTCTCGGCATAGAATGCTTCGTCAATGAAACAAAAGGCATTCCATCTTACCTTTACAATGTGACCCTTGGCCTCATGCCTACGCTAGCAAAATAAACAACAATTTAGACCGTTTCGTCACTTTAATGTTGACAAACGGGGATATTAATTTAGGTAGGGTGACTGTTTAATAAAATCTTTATTGAAACAAATGTTTTCACACAAATTCTCAAAAACTGTAGGCAAGTGTCTGTGAGAGAACCAGGCATGCATAGGTCACAGGAGTTGTCAGAATTGAAGGCAAGTAGAACAGCACTTCCATTCTTCCCATTGTAGTAGTAGGTAAAGTTTTCAGGAATCATGGTTATTTCTCTCAAATATAACAATACATCGACACGCCTATATTTCCCAAGCGGAGGTGGCAGAGGTGTACTGTGTGTGTACACCTATTTTTCGCCGACGATGTTAGGTCCCATGTAATAGGGGGCGAGCTTATTGCATATCGGAGACAATTGCAGACTGCAAACTAATAATGGGAGTTTTGGGATCGATAAAAAAACTACATTTGTCCGACCTAGGATTTAAACATAGTACCTCGTAATCGCAAAGCGCATTATTTATTCCCCTAGACATCAAGGCAGTCAATTTTTAATAAAATGTTTATGAAAACAATTTTAATTTCTCACAAATTCTCAAACAACTGTAGGCATAAATATGTCACAGGAGTTGTCAAAGTTAAGGGCAAGTAGCAGCACTAGTTCTTTTCAACGCAGTTTATACAAAGTATGTAGATGTGAAAATTCTTTCGAATTACTATCTCTTAATTAATTATTATCTCTTTAATTGGTTAAACATCCTACATACTATTTCAATTCAAGTATGGCGCCTTCTATCTATTTATAAATTATTGCACCTTCCTTATCTTTGCAAAAATAATTATTATTACCTGTCTCGAAGGAGTATTCAGAAATGTATGTAAGGGCCCACCGCGGTCGACCATTTATCTACCGGGACAGTGATACAAACCCATTCCAAAAGAATAATACAGGACGGATATATAGAGCGCGCGCCCAGAAATAATAGACGTTTGTAAAAAAAACAATATTATTCTTTTATAAAAAACTACACTATGAAATAAAAACCTGCTTTACGAGAACTTAGCTGCAATTATTTGCTATGGTTTAAGTATATTTAATTGATTTGTTCTTAAGCGTTTCGCGTTGGAATAAGAAAATAGAGATAGAAAACAATAGAGATGACTTTACTTTTTTTTTTCAAACATCATATTTCGAAATATTAAGTCTGTAATTTATATATTTCTTGAAATGCATGTAGTACTAAAACACGTTTTTATCGCGGTATCCCCTAAAGATGAATGCAAGAGTTTCGAATGTCCTCATTATTTGACTACTAGACTACTTCAAGTTAGATATGGCTTAAAACTGCAACATGTTGGAACAAAACCAGATAATTTTAAGTGAAATTGCGTCGAATATTTTAAAGTCTGAATAGGCGATCAATATGTTTTTAATATATTAAATGACACAACCATTTTCTAATAATATGTTATAGATAATGATCTCTACTTCGTATAAATAGATATAAACAATTTGCATTATAGTTACTAAATTACAAAGTCTACGGAAATAAAAAGATGTTTACAACATTACGGAATTGGTTCACATATTGCTGTATTTTATTATCGGGCGCTCAGCTATCATTTCTCAAAAAACCTATCTATTAAAACAACTTTGTACGGATTATCTAACATTGAGCAAATTATCAAAGTACCAGGTAAGCAGAAAGCACAAACGTTATATATTCCTAATATCTACTTAATCTCGATACAAGCATACATTCCTAGACTTACTTAATTGTATTTACTTTTTCTCTCATGTCGTGATTTTGCTGACATGATATTTACATAATTTTATTGGTATTACTTAACTACTTAAAGAGGACAATAATTTCTATTAAAATTTCGCAGTATGTTAAGAGAAAAATAAGTCGAAAGTGCATGGGAGTTACCTAATGGTAATTCAAATGAATGGGGCTGTACCTACTGTTTTTTTATGGCCAGACCAGAAACTTAACAAAAATGTCCCTTTAAATACAAAATAGTAGTATGAAATGAAGCTATCCTTTTTTCAACTCTAAAGGGTTACTATAACCTCTTTAAAAATTAGTTTTAATCTTACGTTGCCGTGAAAAAGATACAAAGCTATAAACTGCGTATTTCTTTCTAACTGCAAAGTAAGATGAAAATACCTTTGTTAAAGAAGTAGTGGAACGCGCCAATATGAATACTCTAGGCCCCTTTAAATTTACTCACAAAATAAACCCTTACTTTATCAACAATGTTGCCATTAATTAATTGTATACAAACGAGGTGTTCCATAATATTGTTACTACAGGTGAAAATATTTGTGTTTATCCTATGTGTTCTTTTGCGAAAACAATTTTATCAGGCACTTAAAAAAGCATACATACAGACGATGATAGAACCTCCTCCTTTTTGACGTCAGTTTAAAATCATTAGGATTGACGATCTTGTGGTCAACGTAACAAATATGAATTCAACATTTTGGGACTCAACATATTGGGAATTCAACATTTTGATATTAAACATTTTGAACATTGTGAGAATTGTTTGTTCAACATAATGAGAATTCAACGTTTTTGGACTCAACATTTTGGGAATTCAACATTTTGAGGTTCAACATATTGGGAATTCAACATAATGAAAATTCAACATTTTGCAATTTCAACTTTTTGGACCTGAAGGCTTAAAATTATGATAGGCCGTGGAACTAACAAGATTTTAAGCTCGATTGGCATAACAGTTAAACAACTGGCCTTAGGAATAATTATTTATATGATTCATATTCAAGTCATTTGTTTGGGTACATATGTATGTTTATGCATGTAGTTTATATTGTAAATGTATCATGCTCATGCTCACTAAAATGGCTTTGCTTGCGGTGGCTGTCCGGCGCGGGTCACTTCCTTACCTCCAACATGAACGAGGGAAGTGGTGGCTGTCCAGTAGTCACAGTCGTCAACAGGTGCTTGTGGGGACTGGTCCATCCAGAATACTTTAGTGACTTACTCTTTAGAAATAACATCATTAGTTTCATATCGCAATCGTAAGGCATCAATCACACTGAAGCTAGATCTTTAGTATTTAATTGTAACTTAAACATTTTACTCACCCACTATGATATAAAAATTAGAAAAGTGTAAGAGAAATAAATGAAAACGACAAGCTCGATGAAAGATTTTTTATTTTATTTTTTAAACGTGGCCCCACGCTAGGATGTATTCCTGTGTCGTGGGTGCGTTTACAAACATGAAAATTCATATACACAAATACCCAGACCGAAACAAATAATTGTGGATTACACAAAGATTTGTCTTATGCGGGAATCGAACCCGCGACTATTAGACCCAGTGGGTGGAGCGGCTTAAGCTCTTAACCACTGCGTTAAATTCATAGCGGAAACGGCGTTCCGATCCGGTGGTAGCTTCGTAGTTAGATTATATCATTTTTATCTAATCTAATTACCTACTACTTAATGTAAACGGACAATTTGTAAGTACCCCCGCAGGGTTTTGGCAAAATAAATTATTTGAGTTCGAGTTTACCAGTATACACGACAGCAGTGTATGTTAATGTCAATCAATAGTAGTAGGAGTATTATTGGCAGGCGTAGCGAAGATATAAACAGATTTGCCCTAAAAAATAACTTAGACTATCGCGTCAATCTAGATGAACATGAAACACGGTTTTTCTATCGAAAAATTCTCAGTGAAAGCACAGATTACATATTATCGACGGATGATTTGGTGCGATTTGGATCGAATAGTCGCGGGTTCGATCCCCGCACGGAACAAATCTTTGTGTGACACACAAATATTAGTTTCGGTCTGGGTGTATGTGTAAATGGATTTTCTACCTAAATCTATAAATCACCCCATGGTACTCTATGCAGATGACTGTACTGTTATGTTTGTAACTGAAAACCGTGAAACATGTCTACGTGAAATTGATTCTGCTTTACACTCCATCATTGACTGGTTAATTGCAAATGACCTGGAAATAAATTTGACAAAAAGCTATCTTATGACGTTTAAAATTAGAGATAAGCATCCAGTCCCGTTAATGATAAAATACAAAGAATCAGTAATACAAAATATAAATACAATTAAATTCTTGGGAATACATGTTGACTCAGATCTGAAATGGAAATCACATACAGAACAAGTGTGTTCAAAATTAAATAAATACTCATATGCCCTTTACATGTTACGCAAAACTGTAGACCAAAGTACACTTTTATCAGCTTACCATGGCTACGTTGGTTCCGTACTACGATATGGTATCATATTCTGGGGAAATGCTACAGAGAGAGACACAATTTTTAAGGCACAAAAGAAATGCGTACGAGCTATATGCTCTCTAAAGCTCACTGATACGTGCAAACCACATTTCATTAAGCTAAAAATACTAACATTCCCGTCGCTATATATCTTTGAGTTAATATTATACACAAGAAAAAACATACACAGGTATCAAAAATTGAAAAGTTCTAGACATGCTGACATACTCTGTGCAAGTAGTCACAGAACGGCTTTGTTTGACAAAAGCGCACTATGTATGGGACCTAAATTGTATAATAAATTACCTAAACATATTAAAGATATACAAAATTTCAATTTATTTAAATATCATCTAAAGACATGTCTATTAAATAAAGCTTATTATACGATCAACGAATATTTACTTGACTAATGTATTATGCTTAAGAAATATATAATGTAATGACAATTTAATATAATTTTTAATCACGTTTTTAATTAATTTACAGCATATGTTATTAATAAATTCCTATAGACAATGACATAAGACTAATCGTATTCATCTTCTAAAATAATAATATTTGCATGCCTAACTGGTAGAATATGGCTTAAGAACATAATGATATATTAATAAGATCCCATATTGTAACCCATATTGAAGCAAATAAATGATTTGAATTTGAATTTGAATTTGAATTTGAATTTGAATTTGAATTTGAATTTTCATTTTTGTAAACGAATCCACGACACAGGAGTAAATCCTTGTGTGGAGCCACGTTTAGAAAGAAAAAAAAATATCCGGCGAGAAATTCATCGAGCTTGCCTTTTTTATTTATTTCTCTTAATAATAATAGAAACCAAAGTGGCAAATTAGACTCGAAAATAAAGTGGAACAGTTAAGAGCACATATTGAAAGAATGACACAGTACGTAAATGTCAATAGAAGTGAAACAGTAGTTCGTCAAGTTGCTCAAATAATAGAACAAAACCGAACGCACTTAGTACATGAAAATCCCAACACACAACCCACGCACTTTCTAGACACACTTAAACAGAAACTTATACTAACTTCTTCCAGACTAAAACGATATTTTGCATGCACTCTACGTAAAACACAAAACATTCAATTCACTAACAACGAAAAACGGTTCTATCGCGATCTAAAAAATTCTACATCTAATCACACTGATAACACACATCCTGGTCCAAATAGTCCATCACAGGATGAACCTCGCAGCATCTGGGCAGGAATTTGGGAAAATCCAGCCAGTCATAATGATGAAGCAGAATGGATCAAAAATGAAGAAGACAGAAACACTAATATTACACCCATGGAGTTTGAGTCTATATCAGAAGAAAATCTTAAAAATGTTATAAAGAAACTTCACAACTGGAAAGCTCCAGGCTCTGACAATATCCATAATTTCTGGTATAAAAAATTCACACACATTCACAATTATTTATGTTATAACATCAATAACTGTATTCAAAACCCGCACGCAATACCCGATTACATCACAGCAGGAACAACCTACACGTTACCAAAGGACACATCAGATTTCAGAAACCCAGCAAAATATAGACCTATAACTTGCCTACAAGCTATCTACAAAATAATGAGTGTCTGCATTACAGAAGTGATCCACTCTCACACTAACAGTAATAATATTCTAGCGGAGCAGCAAAAAGGATGTAAGAGGTATTGTCAAGGGTGCAAAGAACAGTTAGTCATCGATTCAGTTGACACACAACAGGTTAAAAAAGCTAAGAGCAAACTACACACTATGTACATCGATTATAGGAAATCCTACGATTCCGTACCTCATTCTTGGTTATTAAAAGTTCTAAAAATATATAAAATCCACCCGCTATTGATCAATTTTCTACAGTTTACAATACAGAAATGGACGACCAGACTCCGACTGACATGTAAAGGAGAAACAATAGAAACAGACCAAATTAAAATTAAGCGTGGCATCTTTCAAGGTGACTCTCTAAGTCCTCTTTGATTTTGTTTGGCCCTGAACCCGTTATCAAATATTCTTAATGACACTCAGCAAGGTTACCCACTAAAATATAAAAACAATGACTCAGATAGACAGAGTACATATCTACTTAACCACTTAATGTATATGGACGATATAAAATTGTATGCACCCACACCGAATATACTTTTCTCTTTAACTAAAAATATCGAGGACTTCTCTAAAGATATTAATATGACTTTTGGGATTGATAAATGTAAGATTAATTCTGTGAAAGCTGGTCAAAACCAAGAACTTAGTTACCCGTTAGAAACCGGAGAGCTCATTACATCTCTGGACCAGAACGATGTTTACAAGTATATAAAGACACTAAGACCATATACTTACTTATATGAATACTTATCCAACAATTTAAACACAGACTGAACACCATACTACGATCACAACTATACTCCCGTAATCTCATAAAAGCCATCAATACTTACGCTATTCCTATTCTAACATACTCATTTGGCATCATTAAGTGGTCCAAAACTGAGCTCAAAAATATCCAGAGGATCATTAATACCACGATGACTAAACACAGGAAGCATCACCCAAGAGCGTGCATACAGCGCCAGTTATTACCCAGAGAAGAAGGTGGCAGGGGTTTAATAGATGTAAATAATCTCCACAACAAACAAATAATAAATTTTAGAACATATATTCACCAAAAGGCTACAGTAACCCCTTTACACAAAACAATAGAACAGAATGACATACGACTCACTCCACTAAACCTACATGACAAATCACACTAAAGCAATGAGTGTCAAACCAGTTTACAAGCAAAAATATATGAATGGTCCCGAAAATCACTACACGGAAGACATCGCCACGACTTGTGCCAACCTAATGTCGATAAAAGCGCATCGAACGCATGGTTGAGTCGTGGTGAACTCTTTCTGGTGACAGAGGGATTCATGATAGCTATACAAGACCAAATAATTGAGACTAGAAACTATCAAAAATATATTATGAAAATCCCAAACCTTTCCACAGACCTTTGCCGCAAATGCAATAGCTCCTCTGAAACGATACAGCATATAACAGGCGCATGCAAATCAATTGTTCAGACTGATTATAAACATAGACATGACCAAGTTGCAAACATAATTCACCAGAAAATAGCCCATATACTAAAACTTACAACCATATTATGAGTATACTGCACAGTCTGTTCTAGAGAATTGTGACTACCGTTTATACTATGATCGCGCTATATTAACAGACAGGACTACACATTACAATAGACCTGACGTTACTATACATAACAAAAAAGACCACACAGCTTTCATCATTGACATAGCCATACCAAACACACATAACCTTCAGAAAACAATAGCCGAGAAATTGTCTAAGTATACAGACTTAAAAGATGAAATCAAACGTATTTGGCGATTAAACAATGTTACCATAGTACCTATAATACTATCAACAACTGGTGTCATCCCCAAACAACTACATCAATCGTTACGAGCACTCAACCTTCCGCCTTCCTTGTATATTACTCTACAGAAAGCTGTCATATTTAACACCTGCAGAATAGTTCGCAAATTCCTACAGACAGACAAAGACCATTCTAATCCATCTTGACCATCCAATATACAAATACAGACAGATAATCAAACAAGCACGTACTCATTACCGAATCAAAGCTAGGATCTTCCCAGTTAACACTTGGCTTAGGTCCGTGTTAGCTCGGTATACCGATATGATCGAGACATAAAATATGTAAAAATGAAAATAATAATTATAGCCCTGTTAAGAAACTGTCCCACTGTTGGCCACGGGCTTCCTCTCAAACTGAGAGGGTTTAGGCCATAGTCCACCACGTTGGCCCAGTGCGGTAAATCTACGCCTACGTTTTTCTTAAAAACTTTCATGGTAATATGGTAATACTAACATAATGGTAATCTCTCTTACCTTGATTTGTAAGAGACGGCCTTTGTCCAGCTGTGGGACAGTATAGGCTGATTTATTTTTATTTTAAGGTTTAACCCTATTCGAACCAATTCACATTAGTCTATATCTATCTATATAGTAAGGCAGGTTACGCTTTCATTTGCTCTGTCCTGGAAGTGTAACCACAAACATGGATAAGTATGCTACAATATGGCTACAATACATTAACTGTTATCTGTAGAACTAGGTGCATTTATACTTATCCGAAAGAACAATGGCGAGATCCTACCTGAATGTTTTATGAAGTGTCTAAAAATACGACATGTGCAAATATTAGTAATATAATTCGGTCGGTTTTTACACAAAATTAATTTTGTATGAAAACTCGCACGATTATATTTTTTTAATTAAAGTACTTCATTTGACTAAATTCATATTCATCCATTTTATTTGAATTACCATAATTGCCACATTTGAAAAAATAAATGTCAATAGTAGAAACTTATAAACATTTGTAAATAAACGTTTAGTTAAAGACTATTGATTTATAAAAACTCTCGTAATGTTGTACTTTCAAATAGTTGAAATAATTTTATGCAAAAAAAATATTATGCACAACGTATTTTAAATATTTTATGGAAATGATTGATAAGAAATGTAGTGGCAATACTTCGTAATAACGACATTTGTCCCCCCGACCCCTGCCGCCGCCGCCGGCCGCGACATGTTCTCACCGACCCCCCCGATGCTTTGTCATCCCTTCTTTCCGCTCAGAATACGGGCGACGACGACGACGTAGTTGTAGATCCCCTCCCATAGCCGGCGGTTGACCGGTGCACTTAGTAGTGCACCCGTCCCCCTACAGCGACTGTCCCAACCGAGGGCGCCTCGAAGAGGCGCCCTCGAGTATGTCGCCTCTTGCCCTTCTGGCTGGCTAGAGCGTAGTGGTTGCACGCTCGCCTTTAAGTCCGGTGAAGCTGTAAAGGCCTCGCGGCCAACAGCGTACATCATTCACACACACACACGACATTTGTGTTGACAATTTATTGACAACTTCAACTTACCAAAATATTTTACGGTATTCTTTTTCTTCCTGGTTGGTTGATTTGTTTTAAGTTTTAAACCTTGCAGCTACTCGATTTTATCGTACGAAAAAGATAATTTCTTTCTCTAAACGGACTCCGATCGTACCACAAGAAATTGTGTAGTTACGCTTCGCTCGGAGGCGGAAAGGTGTGACAGACCTACAGGCATTATGTGCGTGCAAATGTTATATTGGAGATCTATTGGAGTCAATAATGCTCAGCGATATAAGTCTTGGATCAAAACACGAGACAACACGCTCTACAACTAGACTCTTAGCTATTGTATGTGACGAAGAATACATATTTATAGAATAAATCTTGATAACCATTTTTATTTTACTTGTTTTATTTTGATGCAGTCTATGGGTGGTAACTAGGTGATAACAAAAATAATGAATCAACTAATTCTGTCCCACTGCTAGGCAAATGTCTCACAAATCCATATGAGAGATAGATCATAGTCCACCACCTTTACATATTTCATACCTAGTAAATAAGGCGCTCGTAGCGCTGTGCGACCGCGGTGTTCTTACCGATCACCAAGGTTAAGCAGCGTTCGACTCGGTCGGCCTGAGATGGGTGACCGTTTGTGGCATTTTCATATTGGAGCGTCTCCGTGCTTCGGAAGGCACGTTAAGCCGTTGGTCCCGGTTTCCACTTAATGTGGTAGTCGTTAAGCCGAGTTGGAAGCCTTAAAGGCGGCTTGATAAGTTCCAACAGCAGGTGGCCACAAACCTGCCTCCACCAATCCGCACTGGGTCCGCGTGGTGGAGTATGACCTAATCTCTCTCACCTCGATTTGTGAGAGAAGGCTTTCGCCCAGCAGTGGGCAGTATAGGCTGATATTATAAATAAATTATAATAGTAGGTACTACTATTATAATTTATGGTTGCACGTTATCCCTTTTAGAAGACTCGTAAATTCAAATCACCATTGACCCAATGCTAACTACCTATTAAGAGGTAATTTTATTAAGTTCATATTGTTATAACCTTATAACATGAAATAGTATGGCTGCATAAAGTTAAAGTGGTACTATTATATTTTTTATGGTTACCGCTCAGTGTTTTAGAAGCCTCAAAGTTATAAATAGCTCATGATTCCTAACTATTTAATGTTTTGACATATAAATATATGGAATATTGAAATAACCTTAAAACTAAAATGTTACTATCTTTTTTACGTTGTTTCAAATAAAAATTCTCGGTGTTTATGATTAAGTAATGGAAACCCTATAGTTTTCACATTTTTTTATTCATACACGCTTCAAATCGATATCAGGCCAAACCATGTATGGGACTTTGCCATTGTCCTTTGGTGTTTGACTGACAGCTTACTTGTTTTGCGTTTTCTCACTTCACTATAGATTTGAGGAATAAATAATTTTAATTTAAAAACATCTATTTAAAAACAAGATTGTATAGCAGAAACACAACGGAAACCGACAAGTAATATGAAACGTGTGAAGACAAATGTAACGAGCCCCTACACGTCGCGGTTATGTTGAGTAGTTTTTTTATATCGCGGGTATTTCCGTTGACCACACGCCGGCTCCATCATCAGACCTTGGCAATGATCCATCTCTACAGAACTTTCTAACGAGAGATGTTGGTGAGTGAGTGTTTGGATTCGTTAGAAGAGAAATCTAACGAATCCGAACACGGCAGGGTTATATTGAGTAGTTGGATGATTCTGTTGGTCACTCTTTCGGCTTTATATAGTATAAGCTATCTAGTTATATACTACTTCTCAATACCAATCTAACAAGCTTAAATACGAGGGGGTTGTATAGTTCACATGTACCTATAGCCACCTTCCGACTCTATCAGACTATCTCAAGGAAAACAGTCAATCTAGTAGTAGTAGTTATTAGGCATCTTCAAACTACCATAACCATGATAAGGCAAAAACCAAGTCACCGGCCGAAACTTAAATAATTTAGCTTCATCTGCTTTTCTAGACCAATAAGATTTGCGTTCTAATATAAAGCATGTTACTTTAGTTGTGTGGCACCATGTTTTCACAAATATTTTAACCATACATCTTTATATTAATTGAAAACAAAAGTCTCCGAGAACATGGTCACTAGACAAACAAATATACACCGTCACACCTATATTCCCCAGAGGGGGTGGCAGAGGTGTACTGAGTACACCCACGTCTCGCCGACGATGTTGGGTCCCATATAATAGGGGGCGAGCAAATATTAACCGATAAATTTGCGTGGAGCCGACGTCAAAATGACAAGCCATAACATTTTGAATAAAAAGGAAAATCAAACCATGTAGAAACAAAGATTTTTAAATCTCTATTTATCTATCTATATCATCACGCCAAATCCCTTGCGGGGTGGGCAGAGAGTACAGAGTACCAACAGGTTCTTTCCTTACATACCTCTCTGGTTTCCTCCACTCTCATAGTTCGTCTCATACACGCTCGCCGGTTACAGAGACTCTTGACTTGTCCTTCAGAATAAGTAAATACGATTTTTAACTTGGTTACCTAAATGGTACCAAGTGTCCAGAAACAGTGTACAGCTGAACTGGCTTTATAATCCATCTATGCTTTTAAATCCTACCTCTATGATTCATCCAATGAAAGTATAGTCCCACATGAAACTTTTGGCCCGTGGCCAAAATCGGAACTAACGCTGTAATCAAATCAAATGTCACTTCATGACAGTCGCAGAGTTGCCGTATACTATGAAATTTACCCAAGTTCTTTTTTTAATTGATGATGATGATTGATCCGACCGATTTCGGCCATGACGACCACTTTAAAGACCCCTAGTCAGAGTAATGCCGCTGATGCGCTCGAAGATGGCTTATGTAGCCTATCTTCGCGGCGAAACTCCGTGCACATTGAGGGCACGTAAGTACGCCGTTCTCATAGTTGTATGATATGGCAGCAGGTGGGCGGGCCTTTAACTGATTGCGTTTGGCGTCAAGGTCAGCTTTACGCTGAGCCTCGAACTCGTGTACTTGGCTGTTCACCATCCTGCGCCATTCTGGCCGCTGTGCTGCCAAACGTTCCCAACGAGAGGGCTCTATGTTGCATCTCTTCATATGTCGCTTTTGGACATCCTTGTACCGGAGGAGGGGACCGCCATGATTCCGCTTGCCCTTCTCCAGTTCAGAGTAGAAGATGCGCTTCGCCACTCTTTCCTCCGCCATACGAGATACGTGACCGCACCACCGAAGCTGTCGACGCATTAAATAGGCCTCAATGCCACCAACATTGGCTCGTCGCAGAACTTCGGTATTTCGCACTCTATCGGACCATCTGATCCTCATGATGGTACGGATGCATTTAAGGTGGAAGCGATCCAGAGTGCGAATGTGGCGGCGGTATACACACCACGTCTCAGAGGAGTATAGGAGGTTTGGCAGCACGATTGCCATATACACCGATATCTTAGTGGGCAACTTAAGGTTATGCGAGCAGAAGACCTTGGTACATAGCTTGCCGAATGCCGCAGCTGCGGTACCCACCCTGCTATTGATCTCAGCATCAAGGTCACACTTGGATGTTACAGTGTTCCCCAGATAGCGAAATCTATCCACCTGCTTTAGCACATCCTCACCAAGTTTTATGGTCAGTGTCTCGTGACCGTGCATGTCCAGGGACATCACCTCCGTCTTATTGACACTGACCTTTAAGCCAAACTTACGGCAGGCTTGGTGGAATGCGGACATCAGCTGTTGCAGGCCGTCTAGGGATTCTGATAGGAAGCACAAGTCATCAGCATACATGATCTCAGTGATCAGTGCGTAAGAGACTTTAGTGCGAGCCTTAAGTCTAGCCAAGTTGAAAAGGCTGCCGTCTGTGCGGAAACGGATGCGGACTCCCTGAGAAACAGTGTGTAAGACCTCTCTAACTACCACCGCAAAGTATAAGGCGAACAGAGTTGTTATGTATTTGAGGGTAACGTAATGACAACACGGTGGCCGGTTGGTAACTGGTTTATTTAGAATGCAACTTGTATTATAAATGTACGTGATATACAACTATAACTACACAACATTTCCCCCCCAAAATTCTTGACACACCCCGCAATCCGCAAAGTAATAAACAACAATTCTAACAAAATAAAAATATATATGTATGTTTTACAAAAGATTAAATAAAAGCACTTAAAAACTAAATTAATAACAAAAACTTGAACCATATATCAAAAACAAAAATTGTAAAGAAAAAGTAATAAAAAAAAAAAATATAACTTATTTACTAATCAGAGTCTGGAAAATAATTTCTTTTCCTGCCCAGTGTAGTTGCCGGTATAATACTTTCTCTTCGCTCGCTAAGCGAATGATCTATAACCTTTCCGTGAGGTTCCTCCACATCCATGTAACGTGGAGATGAAAGATATTTATCTTCCGGTGTACCGGGGGATGCAGAAGTCCTATTGCAATGTATTTTTGGATTATTAACTGGTGTAAGGTTGCTAGCCACTGAGGGGCCACATTCATCAAATATTATGTGATCGTTTTGTATATTAACTTCTGAATTTGGTATTTTATATATTTGATCAATATGACGCCTGTGTTTTTGTCCCCTAAATTCAATTTCAAACATTGCATTTCCTATAATATTACTAACTATCCCTTTTTCCCAGATTTCTTTATTGTTTTGCCGCTTCTTAAACATAACTATATCTCCAACATTGATATATCTGTCCTTACCATTATAAGCATTTATTTGTTTCGACTGATTATGTATTACAATATTTTTAGTATCGGGTCTCAATAAATCTAGGCAAGAGCGCAATTTACGACCCATTAACATTTCACTGGGTGATTTTTGTGTTGTGCTGTGCACACAATTACGATAATTTAACAAAAATCTATTAAGGGCTATCTCGGCAGCGGTTCCTTCATGTATTGCCTTTTTCAAACATTTTTTTACTAAACCTACTGCATTCTCCGCGGCACCATTACTACGAGGATGTCGAGGGGCCGTCAATTTATGTGTAATGCCATTTTTCGTTAAAAAATCTGAAAAATGTTTACTAATAAATGCTGGACCATTATCCGTTACAATTACGTGAGGTAATCCGAATCGAGCAAAAAGTTCCCTCAAATGCCGTATTGTTATCTCTGATGAAGTAGAACTCACTTTAATAGCCTCGATCCATTTCGAATGGGAATCTATGACAATAAGGTAGTATTGTTTAGCAAATGGGCCCAAATGATCTAAATGAAGCCTGTACCAAGGTGTAGTAGGCCAAGACCAAGGAAACAAAGTGCTCTTTGTTGGATTGTTTCTTTCTTTCGCACATATTTCGCAGGAACCACACATATTCTCAATATCTTCGTCAATTTTCGGCCAATATACATACGTACGTGCTAAAGACTTCATTTTGACAATGCCCAGATGACTACTGTGTAACTCTTTTAATATTAAATTCTGTAAACATCTTGGAATTATCACCCTATACCCAAATAAAAGACAATCGTGCTCGGAAGTAATAAAATTTTTCCTATTATAATATTCTTTGCAATCGTTGGGTACATATTTTTGTACTGGCCAACCGTGAGTAACATATCCCAAAATTTTTCTGAGAGTCTCGTCTTTTTTTGTTTGTAATGCAATTTCCTTAAAATCTACAGGTTTAGAAAACTCTAAAAAGTGAATATAATTTGACTCTGAATACTCTTTTTCCCTACTATTATGTATACCATCTTTCATTGATTTGTCCAGCGGTATGTCTGCCGCCCTAGACAAGTAATCAGCCAAACAATTATCTTTAGACTTAACACATTTTACTGAGTAATTATATTCGCTTAATATTATAGACCATCTTTGTAACCTACCAGCGATCATTAAAGGTATACCCTTTTTGGGTCCGAATATAGAACATAACGGTTTACAATCACTAATTAATTTAAAATGCCTTCCATACACATATTCATGAAATTTTTGCACCCCAAATATAATAGCAAGCCCTTCCCGACATATCTGGCTGTAATTCTGTTCGGCCGGTGTGAGCGCGCGGCTCGCGTGCGCGACGGCACGCAGCTGACCGTCCGGCATCTCATGCGCAAGCCACGCCCCCACGCCGCGCGGCGATGCATCACATGATAGCACTAAGGGGAGAATCGGGTTAAAGTGTACCAGAACCTCCGAATTTTTTAACATGTCCTTAATTTTTGTAAATGAATTTTCACATTCATCTGTCCATAACCAAGTTTTATTCTTCTTTAATAAACTATATAAAGGTGCAATAATGTTACTAAAGTTTTTTATAAATTTGGAATAATAATTAATTAAGCCTATAAATGCTCTGAGTTCACTAATGTCGCGCGGCCGAGCCGCGGCCAAAACCGCGTCCACTTTTTTAGTTTCGGTATGCAACCCTTCCGAATCGATAACATGTCCAAGGTATGACACCTTCTTCTGGAAAAAACAACATTTTTCCTTACCGACACGCAATCCGGAATCATTTAAAATTTTAAAAACTTTATTTACGTTATCGATGTGGGCAGCCCTATCCTGACCTGTAATGATCAAATCGTCCACAAAAACAGTCACATGTTGTAACTTGAATAAGGAATCCATGATTCTTTGAAATTTACTTGCGGCAGTCTTAATTCCAAAAGGTAAACGATTATAAACAAAGTTGCCCCTGTGGGTTACAATAGTACATAATTTTCTAGAGTCCTCATCTAATAATAGCTGCTGAAATGCGTTTTTTAAATCGATTTTACTATAAGTTTGTCCTCCTCTCAAGGCTGAAAATATGTCCTCGATCCGCGGAAGGGGGTACTTATCGTCATATAGGACAGGATTAACAGTCAACTTGAAATCACCGCATATTCTAATTTTCCCGGATGGTTTTCTAACCGGCACAATTGGCGTGCCCCAACCGCCGACCTCTTCGACGGGGCTGATAATGCCTTCAGCCAGCATGCGCTCCAGCTCGGCGTCCACCGCCGCCCGCAGTGCATGCGGCACCACGCGCGCCCGCTTCCATACAGGAATAGCTCCCTCGCATACTTGCAGATTAATGGTCCCGCGATTAAAAGTCCCTATACCTGGCTCAAATACGTTTTTATATTTTTGCATGATGCTCTTAAGGATATTATCGTCCTCATTCTGTGACAAATGATTAATTGAAGGAAAAGTTATCTGTAATTTACGTATCCATTTTCTACCTATAATTGGTGGACAGGCGCCGTTATCCATTACATACAATTTTGAGGTAAAAGATTTATTATTGTTGACAACGTTAACTGGCATTATACCGATGGGCTTGATTTGTTTGCCGCTGTACACGGTGAGAACTTTGTTCGATTTAATAAGCGGCCTATCTTTGTATAATTGTTGATACGTATTTTTAGAGATAGCACTTACCGAGGAACCGCTGTCGACTTGCATGTCTAATTGGACACCCTCCACATTCAACTTACAATACCAGGGCCTATCTGACTCTTCGGAATCCCCAAGTCTATACAGCGTAGGAGACTTATCTTCTCCTTCGGAATCACTACCCTGCACTCGAAAAAGTCTGGAACTGTTTCTCTTGTTACGACACATATGACTTATATGGCCCACTTTATCGCACTTGTAACAAGTAGCACTTTTATACACACACTTATCGGCCGAGTGCTGCCGCGAGCCGCACCGATAGCACTTGTCGTAACCCTGCCTGCTGGCGGTGGCGCGCGGCGAGCCAGCGCGGCCGCCGGCGCCGGCCCCGCGCGGCGCGCCCGTCCGCCCGCCGCCTGCCCTCCCGCCGCTGCCGCTACGGGACTGGACTGCGTATACTCCTGCTTGAGATTCCTCTCCTGCGTTTTGGTTACCAACGCCACCTAATTTAGCCTCGAGCTCCGCAGCCTCCAACGTAGTTGCCAAAGACACTGCCCTCGTAAAACTAAGTTCTCGCTCGACTAATAGCCGTTGTCTATATTTTTCGCTTCTCAGGCCGTAAGTGAATTGATCTCTCAAATTCTCCTCTAAAGATTCCTGACCTTTGAACTTACAGGTCATTGCCAATTTTTTTAATCGCAGCAGATATTCATTTACTGTTTCATTGACATTTTGCAAGCACGCCCTTAGCTTCATCCTTTCAGCCATGTCACTGGATTTTGGATTGAGATGGTTGTCCACAATGGTGACTAGTTCGTCGAAAGATTTTTTCTCGGGTTCTTCTGGACTGCACAATACCGTCATGAGATCGTATGTTTCATTTCCCACTAACGTTATTAAAAATGAGGTCTGCACTGCGTCTTTTATATTGTTTACTACAAAAAATGCTTTTACTCGTTTAATATAACTTGGCCAAGAATCTGTGTTTGAATCGAATTCTTTTATGTTTCCAATAGCACGCGCGTTGTCCGCCATTTTGCAATGATACGTCGTTAACTCGTCGCCAATTGTTATGTATTTGAGGGTAACGTAATGACAACACGGTGGCCGGTTGGTAACTGGTTTATTTAGAATGCAACTTGTATTATAAATGTACGTGATATACAACTATAACTACACAACAAGAGTAGGCGCTAAGACACATCCTTGCTTCACCCCACAGGTAACGGGGAAGAAGTCTGTCTGTTCACCGTCTACGGCAACGCAGCATTGCATGTCGTCATGCAGGAGTCTAAGAAGTCTCACAAACTTTTCCGTGCACCCGAGCTTACCTAGCACCAACCATAGAGCTTCCCGAGGCACGCTATCGAAAGCCTTCTCCAGGTCAACAAAGCAAAGGTACAGCTGACAGCCCTGTTCCCTGCTCTTTTCTTGCAGTTGACGCACAGAGAATATAGCTTCGCATGTGCCTCGGTCCGGTCGGAAGCCAAACTGGGTTTCAGGCAGAATCTTTTCAGACAAGTTCTTTAGGCGGTTTAAGAGAACTCTAGCAAAGACCTTTCCGGGGGCTGAAAGGAGCGAAATACCGCGGTAGGAGTTGCAGTCAGATCGGTCACCCTTGTGCTTGTAAAGAGCACTTATGCGCGATACTTTAAAAATAATTAGTAACCATGTGGACCCACCTTGGAATATTTCTCTGGAAGTAGGCAAATTTTACTAAATGATAACCCTAATTTCACACCAACGTCCTTCTGTCAATGTCATTCATGGGCTAAAAGATCCTTGTCGCATTATATACTACATCTCGTACATCTATATCTATACTAATATTATGAACAGGAAATACTTGTGTTTTTGTAATCGATAAACGCTGAAACTGTTGAACCGATTTAAAAAAAAAATTCACCATTAGAAAACTACCTTATCCAGAAGTAAGTTAAACCCGGTAGGTGGCGCTGTAACAATAAGTATTTTCAGACAATAACCACAATATTATATAGTCTACCATCTGTGGACCTGTCGCTCGTAGTGCCAAGCGACCGGGCAGATCTTAGCGACCACCAACCAAGGTTAAACATCGTTCGGCCCTGTCGCTCTGAAACGGGTGACCGTGTGTGGCATTTTCATATTCGAGCGTCTCCCGTTCTTTGAAAGGCACATTAACAGACTTGGTAACCTGTTAATGAGGCCACCACAGGACCAATCCTGTTGGTTCCAGTTACCTATTAATGTAGTAGTCGTTCCACCAAGTTGAAAGTCTTGTAAGCAGCTTGATAAGTTACAACAGCAGCCACAAACCCACATCCACCAATCCGCACTGGGCCCGCGTAATGAAGTATTCATTACTTTGTGAGTATGACCTTAAGTCTCTCGCATCGATTTGTAAGTGAAGCTCTTTGCCTAACTTGAGACAGTTTAAACTGAATTATTATATAGTGGGCTTCTAAAACACGATAATCGCAAACGATTTCTCCGCTCATAATAATAAAGAAGTTCGTGTTTCACAAGTGGTATTTCTTCAACATTGAGTCTTTTATTTTTCTTGCTCCATTTTTGCAGTATCTATCCGCCACGATCACTTCCGTTCACCTCACGGCTCCTAGTACTTGTGTATCGTACTCCGGTCGCTAACCTGTGTAACATTGACCATTTACAAAAAGTGACGAAATTGCCTTTAATAGTGGTATTTTGCAAGCATCTCACGGCTGACCGAGAGTGTGTGCATTTGCAGTAAATCTGCGTCCGTGTAAGAGACCGTGTGCGGCTTACGTTTTGATGGATATCCATAGACTTCGAGATATTGACAGACAAGCTTAAGTCCAAATGCATTTGACAAAATTGAAATTTATAAAACTCAAGAAGGAAACCACGTGAAACACATCTTAACCTTAAACTCTCTTCCTTTTTTATGTTACGTTCATGAATACCACTTAATAAAAAACTGAGTGTCATTGTCTATAGAGCATTTACAGCATCCGTTAGAGAAAATCAGGGAGAAATTAAAATTGTCCTGGTCAAAGATTATAAACCACCACCCCTCTGTTCCATAGGCTCTTTGCTCGATCCGGTATTGCCAATGCAGCGCAATTTCTATTACTATTACAAACAGCCGCAAAATATTTTCTATATTCATTATCGCAGGATGCAGGTGGCATCGGACTGGTTACGCTGGAAAGCGATTGGGGAGGCCTATGTTCAGCAGTGGGCAAGTATAGGCTGAGATTCGAATCATTATTCGAAAGGCCTCCACTGCAAGGCAAAGGCCACCTCTCCCAAAGATCGCCACAACGATTAGCTTTATTACAGTGTATGACCTACCTAACATGTAGCCTATATAATAGAGGTCTACACATCATGTAACGGTTATCGGTCTACATTGTCGTTAACCCGCCTACAAGTTGGACCGATGACTTGATAATTACGTTATTTCTATATGGATTTTTTTCAATAGCGATGTAGGAGTTTTTATCAGCAGATTACTGTTAAAATCTTACCTCAGAACATCATGCAATTAGTGGCTTGCAGACTGCGCAACACCTTCTCTGGCTCTTACGTAAGCAAAATTGGGATATGATAGAAAAGTTACTTGCGTTCTACTTACGTACACAAAATAAATTACTGGAGATATACTTGTAGACGTGAAAATCACAACTTGGTATGTATGATAAGACAGGTAGATCAGGCAACCGTGCGACTGACGAGTTACAAAAATAAAAAACATTGTCATAGCTATATTGCCCAAACGGGGAAAGAAGAGGTTTACTGTATACGCACAAAGTTAGATCCCAGTGTAATAGGGGGCGAACCTATTTACGTTATTACACAACTTTCTAACTCCGGACTGCTGTATTTAGAACATTTCGACAGAAAAACCACAGTTTCTCCGACGCAGGATTCGGACCCAGGAACTTATGATCGCCACTATGCCTCACTAGACTCGATGCTTTAGTGAGGCATAGTGAGGCTGGCAGGCAATAATTGATGCGTTGGCTCACAGCAATAACCACGTCAACAGTCCGGACGTATCGAACGAATGTTACGCTTGCCTAGCGACAATGAAAAATCGAAACGGTACTCAACGCAGCTGTGGCGACTAGAGTGCGTTAACCTTCACTTATGATAGTTCAATGACGATAGTATGAAGTCAAACTCAAATGATCTTTGAGTGGGGACGTCTTTCAACTAATGATGACTCAATCAATCAATCAATCAGCCTATCGTAGTCCACTGCTGGACATAGGCCTCTCCTAACACGCGCCATTGCACACGGTCCTCCGCATTCCGCATCCAGTCTGTCCCAGCGACCTAATAAGCCACGACTAATGATGACTAATACCTATCTATCTATCTATATCATCACGCCATCGCTTGCGGGGTAGGCACAGAGTAAAGAGTTTCAACAGGTTCTTCCTTACAGACCTCTCTAGCTCCTTGCGCTCTTGTCATGGCTTATTAGTGATAGTTATTATTTTGTGAGGTATTGCTCACAAAATAATTGTCAGTTGTGAAATTATGGACTATGGATGTGACAGATTGATGCTAATTAAAGTGAAGCATAAGTAGTTCGTAGAAGAACCAAGGTCACCGACATAGCCGTTAAGATTAGCAAGCTGAAGTGGCAATGGGCGGGCCACATAGCGCGAAGATCGGACGGGCGTTGGGGCAGAAAGATTCTAGAGTGGAGACCACGTATTGGCAAGCACAGCGTGGGACGACCACCTGCCAGATGGACCGACGATCTTGTGAAAATCGCAGGAAGTCGTTGGATGCAGGTGGCATCGGACCGGTTACGCTGGAAAGCGATTGGGGAGGCCTATGTTCAGCAGTGGACAAGTATAGGCTGAGATGATGATGATGATGATGATGATAAGTAGGGCTGCCATCAGTCCGGGTTTATCAGACATTTTCATGGTTCTTGGTTTTGAAAATATGTTCGGCTAAAACTCTCACACAAAAGGCCCTTAGATATAATAATATATAATAATATTAGCCCTGTTAAGAAACTGTCCCACCGTTGGACACGGGCCTCCACTCGAACTGAGAGGGCCATAGTCCACCACGCTGGCCTAGTGCGGGTTGGTAAACCTCACACACCTACGAGAAACTCTTAGGCATGCAGCTGTCCTCATGATGTTTTCCGTCACCGTTAAAGCAAGTGATCGTTTATTTTTAATTCGCACATGCTTCCGAAAAGACAGAGGTGCGTGCCTGGGTTTGAACCCGAGACCACTGACTTTGTAG
The DNA here is from genome assembly GCA_905147815.2 of Phalera bucephala. Taxonomy (NCBI): domain Eukaryota; kingdom Metazoa; phylum Arthropoda; class Insecta; order Lepidoptera; family Notodontidae; genus Phalera; species Phalera bucephala. Next base: position 55,830,592 of record LR990609.1, read on the forward strand.
TCCAACGTTAACTAGGCTGTTACTGCTTGCCTTCAGATAAGAAGATAAAATGGAAAAATATTACTTCGTGACTTGGCAGTTATATTTATAATGTACTAGTTTCTGCCCGCGACTTCGTCCGCGTTGACTTTAGACAGGAACTTTAGATTTTTCCGAGGTATAAAGTATTCTGTGTATTAATCCAGGTAATAAAGTATCTGTGTGCCAAATTTGATCCGAATCCGTTCAGCCGTTTTTGCGTGATTGAGCAACAAACAACCAAATTCTAAACACAAACTTTCACATTTATAATATCACGAGTAGTAGGATTTCATAGACGCGTTCAACAAAAAGTATGTGTGCATGGAGTGCCATTACTCCGACAAACCGGGTTCTACGTGATACCGTTACCGAAATCACTCATGATAAACAGACAAGACCAATATCTTTTAGTCCAATGTGCGTGACCAACTTGCACGTTATTCGGTGATTTTAAAACTTCAGAAAAACGATCAGACTACATCTAAACGTCAGAGGTTATTGCATTGAGGTAATATTGTAATCTTTATCGAGCGTTGGAAACTGCATGATGGGAACTCTCAACACAAGTAACGACACAACTTTGCCATTAGCCGTAGTTGAAAATCGTCTCTGATCACTGTTGATGACATAAAGCTAAGTTCACCATTTTAGGTGATTACCACCATTTAGATGTTTAAATGGTTGGATGTTTGTTATTCAATCATGAAAAATCGGCTGTACGGATATGGATTTTGGTCCACAGATACTTCATTACCTAGATTAACCCATAGAATACTTTTTATCCCGGATAAAATTAGGTTCCTATCTTAAGTCAACGCGGGCAGAAACTAGTAATTAATAATAATAACCTATACGTAGAACCATACAAATAAAGGTAGAACACTCCCAATGTATTTACGAGGTTTAGGGTTTAAAATAAATTCATAGATAAATAAATACCCACATACACATCGCAACAAATTTTGTTAATATTTGCGATCGGCTGTGTTTAAGAATCGTCGGTAATGGCGGTCAATGGCGCAAAGATTATTATTTTAGCGATAGAGTTTCTCACTTGTTTGTGACCTTTAGAATTTCTGAACGCAACTGCTGTGCCTTTCTGAAAGACTTCAAATAACTCAGGTTGTGATCTGCGAGAGTTTTAAGTGCGGGAAAATTTATAACATCACAGTTTGAAGTAGTGGAGATCTTTTAAAGATTTTTCATTACGAAACAAAATATAATAATATTTCTGGGACAGTCGGGGAAAAACATAGTATTTATTTTAATATCTTACAAATGTTACAATTTGACAATAACTGTATTCCTAGCCATGGTCATATTGGTAAACGTTTACTTTGTGGTCTATACTTTACAATTGATGAGATTTTAGCAAATTCTGTTGCTATGGTACTTTGGTAAAAGTGTGCTTTCATTTAAGAACTTAGCTTTTTTTTTTCTTTTTTTCTTTTTTTTAAAAAACGTAGCCCCACACTAGGATTTATTCCTGTGTCGTGGGTGCGTTTACAAACATGAAAATTCACAAACAAATACCCAAACCGGAACAAATAATTGTGGATCACACAAAGATTTGTCCCGTGCGGGAATCGAACCCGCGACTATTCGACACAGTGGGCGGAGCAGCTCAAGCTCTTAACCACTGCGCTAAATCGTCCGTCAGCTACTAACGTTTTGTGAGAAAAATATGTATTAATCAGCCTTTGATGTCCTACTGCTGTACAAAGGTCTTCTTTTACAAATTAAGATGTGAGAGAATTAATTAGAAGCGTAGACCACTGAAGTTACTGTTGGTTCAATCCATGCAAGTACATGTGTGATCCACAAATATTTGATTCGGTCAGGTTATTTGAGCATGTAAAGTTTATGTATGTAAACGCACTGACGATATAGGAATAATTCCAAGTGGGAGTATTTTTAAGAAATCCATAAATTACTATTTGGTCAAATGACTCCCCCGGAATCTTCAAAATGGAGCTATGATTAGCTATCAGTGGCAAAAAATGTTTTTAACATATTATTTTATAGTTGGGCAAAGGACTTAGCTGAAATTGGTCTGACGACATAGATACGTTTCTGAAAGATAGGATGGCTTATCACGGATCAATTTAAACGATTTTTGACCGAATAATTATATAAGGATTTGGTCTCATGACAAAATATCAAAAGATCGTTAATTTTTTTCCACACCAGTAACTTCGTTTCACCACAGAAGGTATTAAAAATATGGGTTTTTAAGTAAATCGATTAAGGATGCAATTTGGTGTATCCAATTGAGGACATATATTTACATGGAAATTTTTTGATTACGATACAATACTTTCGAATCGCTTTCGAGTATAAAATAAATTGCTTAAGCCTGTGGTTAGCATGCTATGGGTACGATGTAAGCCGACATCTCTCCTAAAACGCTAAGCCTGGCCGGGCTACCGCAATTTGTGCAAACATACCCGTGTGGTCGGACGCGCACACGCACCTTTCAGTCAATCGTACGATGGTTTTCTGATCGATGTGATTTTTATTTTGGAGTGCTGTAAATTTGTTGAATAATGTGCTTTGTATCTGTGATATAAGCTTTTATTTTAAATGTTGGTGTATATCTAAAATGTCTCAGTGATCATTTTGTAAGGAAATGGATAATAGGATGGTATGTATGTTATTAAGTTACCAACTCTGTTATGTTATAAAATGCAAAACTATTCCATTCAATTCAATGTCTTTATTTGTGAACAATAGGTACAAATAGGTGGTATTTAATAATAGGGTTACAGATCTCTATGTCCCGCCATAAAGGCATACAAAGTTACTCATATCGCTAAAATAATTTATAAGTATATAAAAATCTAGGTATGTATTATGTCATTATATATACAAGGTGTAACATAATAAACGCAAGACCTCAGACACCCAAATTTCCAAATTTAAAGGTTTTTACCCCTTTTTTAAGCACTTTTATACCCCAATTAACAATGAAACTTGTATGTGTATGTGTGCATTTTGAGAAATACGGGTTAGGAATGCATTTGTAATCTCCTTATTGCTATGAATCAAGAATAAATTTAGTTTTTTATAGCGCACTGAAGGATTAAAAGCATTTTTTTGCAAATTTAAATAAAATGTAACGTACATTAAAAATAGTTGGAATCAATTCAGTTATCGATTTAGAACAAACTACTTTCAGGCCTTGCGTTTATTATGTTACAGCTTGTATATGTCAAAAATTCTAATTATGTCGAACAAATCGGAGTGTTATTGTTTATCTTCCATATATTCTTGAATTGTGTAATACACATAACATTTATCAATCAAGAAGCTACGAAGAGCCTTTTTGAAGCTTTGTATTTTATTTATTATGCGGATCGTGGACGGAATTTTACTATAAATTTTTGGGGCCATGCAAAATGCACTGCTGAGTAACAATATTGTTTTTGAAGGTACCAAGTAAAGTTTGTCCTGATGTCTCGCTCTAATTTGAAATGTAAATAAATCTAAATTAGTTTTTATAAAATCACAACATTCATAAATAAACATACATGGCAACGGTAGAACTTTTAATCTTTTAAAATGAGGCAGACATGATTCAGTTTGTTTCAGATTACACATAGACCTAATGCATCGTTTTTGGGCTTTAAAAGCGAGATCTTTTTTAGTCGAATTGCCCCAGAATATAACTCCGTATCTTAGTGTGGACGCGACGTATCCGTGATAAGCTGTTAACAAAGTCTTTTCGCTTACAATCTTACTAAGTTTAGATAAGGCATAGGAAAATTTACTTAATTTGTTGCAGTTATTCTTTTTGTTTTGTTTTTGCCTTTTGTGTATCACAATGTATAAATCTAATGTTTTTTTTAACAAAGTACCCTGATACCAGCTTATAACAGCTTTAAATTCGGTGTCTAATTAAGATTTGTAAGATTGTAGAATTTTTTCTGACTACACTCTGGGGTCTGGGATTGATCATGCTCACTAAAAAGTCTATACTTGCAATGGCTGTTTGGTGCGGGTCACTTGCTTTCCTCTAATATGGTCGAGGGAGATAATGGTTGCTCAAGTAGTCGTATTCGTGAACGGGTGCTGCTTGTGGAGACTGCTCCACCCAAAATCCTCTAGTTTTTTATTATAACACATGCTTAAAAATATTATTATTAGTCTTATATCTCACCCGAAAGGCATCCACATTGGAGCTGGATCGATAAATGATTTTGTATAATATAAAAATGTATGTATCTATGAAAATGACAAAAAAAAGAAAGGGGAATTAGACAAAAAGATAAATCCGCTGAGTTTCTCGCCGGATCTTCTTAGTGGAGGTCACGTTCCGAGCCGGTGGTAGATTAGTAAGTTAAAAAAAATGTAAATATGCCAATTTGTAAACACCCCCGCAGAGGTTTTGCATAAGCAAAATAAACGGTTTGAATTTGAGATTGACGTCGATCACTAAATTAATGAAAAACCACCACAGAAATGGTTATTAATAACAATTTCTGATGGTTCTGCCTAACAATATCTGAAATCTGTGCCCCAAATAAGTATGATTTCTATGCACGTATTCAATTAATTCAGTGTAAACATCAGTATTTACCAAGTTAATCTTAATGGATTTAATAACAGTTCTAGCACGAAGATGATACCGAGCGGAGATGCAAACAGTTAAAATTTAAATGTAATGTGTTTAATGTAATGTAATGTAATTTATTAACCTAAATAATAAGTGAAATATTTGTATAGCAAAGTTCGTACTAGGAGCCCAGATTTGAAAGGTGATAATAGCAGGTTTGTGTAAAATGAAAGGGCTAACTAAACATTCCAGCTTAGCTACTTTCCGTTAGAACCAACCTGTAGGCGCGCATGTGAACCTAGTTCGCTTACTTTCTTTGCACCATTCATTCACTATTGTCTAACTCTAAATTAACTTCCGTGAGTACTGCAGTAAAACTATTTGTATGAAATTGTTACTAGACACGCAATAAGCGCAAAAAAACCTACCTTGAAACTGAATATATTTTTACACATACCTTAGACCTTCTACATAATGATCATCTACACTCCGTTTTTACCCACTGCTGGGTATGAAACATGATCCCTTAATAACAACCTGTTTACAATTTTTTCGATGGTTAACAATTCCCAATATTAATCTTGATCATCTATCACTGACCTATGGGTTCGGAATTGATAAGATTCTATGAAAATTCTATACATCTTTGGATATAAAATGTTATCATTGCATACTGTTTTAGAAACTTTTGGTAAAATAAAAATTCTAATGTTTCTAATCACCCCTTCTCGGATAACAGTCGCGATAAAAAAACGCATTTCCGAAGGTATTTCCTACTTCATCGGGCGATTTCTATCCCACTGTTGCACACATTAAGCCCACTCGGCCGTGATAATTTACCCACATTTGCACATAAATCTAAAGGCCGGTGTTAATTAATGTGGTTACAGTATGGTACGGCTTCGATTTGCGACTTATATTATTTTAATTCTTTAATAAAATACTTTCATACGTATAGTGTAGGGCACTCACATTAAATTCCCGTGTCGTGAGGACATTATAAACATGAAATTCCTGCCCACACTCATTATTAAATTTTCGTTAAGTATCGTAATGGAGAAATGTATGGAGATGCCCCGGATACTGGTGCCACAGACGAGCCCAGAGGCGCGTTTGTGGCACCGGAATCAACAGAGGGAAGAAGTGAATGGGTGATAGGAAGTATGAAAAATGGTAAAGCTGTGGGAATAGACATGATATCTGCCGAGATGATCAAATATGGTGAAACTTGCGTCCGGGACGCCTTTCGGGTCCTTGCAAAAATTTGCTGGAGGACCGGTAGGGTCCCTACAGATTGGCACCGTGCAGTCATTGTACCCTTGTACAAAGGCAAGGGTTCACAATATGATTGCGCCAATTACAGAGCCATTAGTTTGATCAGCTTGGCAGCCAAGGTGTACGGTAAAATTATTGAAAGGAGAATGCGCGAGAAGTCCGATGGTATGTTGTGCGAGGCACAAGGGGGTTTCAGGTCCGGAAGAGGATGTTCGGATCAAGTTTTCTCCCTCCGCAACATCGTAGAGAAGCATCTGGCAGTGGGCCGGAAGGTTTTCTGCGGTATGTGGATCTGGAGAAGGCGTTTGATAGAGTTGTGCGAAAGAGACTGTGGGACGTTTTGCCTGAGTATGGAATAAATGGCACTCTGCTGCGGGTCGTCCAGTCCACCTATGTGGACTGCAAGGCATGCGTACGGGTGGGTGGTAACATGTCACACTGGTTTGACGTTAAAATCGGCGTCAAGCAGGGTTGCGTGTTGTCCGCTAGACTGTTTGTAATATATTTGGACAAAAGTCTTCAAAGACTTCTTGACGCGGTTTTGATAGCGCCAACAGCCACTGATCAGTAATCACTAGTCACAGTTATGAAAGACGACTGCATGAAAAATGGCTTACATTTGAATGTGAAGAAAACTAAAATTATGGTTTTGAACGGGAAAAATTGTGGAGGGATTGTGTTTGGTACCGATGTGCTGGAGCAAGTAAATGAGTTTGTATATCTTGAATGCGCATTCAGTAAGGATGGGAAATACACCGCTGACATAATGAGAAGAGTGAGTGCAGGAAACAGAGTGAATGGCGCGATGGGAAAGCTACTTGGGAGCGGCACTTAAGCCGAAAGTCGCAGCTGGCCATACATAATGGAGTGCTTGTCCCAACGATGTTATATGGCAGCGAGAGCTGGGTATTTAAGAAGGAGAATGGAAGTAGGATAAATGCGGTGGAAATGCGAGCTCTGCGGAAGATGTGCGGAGTGAAGCTGACCGACCGCATTCGCAACAGCGTCGACCGACCAATCCGATCAGATCCGATCCGCCCTGGTTACCACAATTTCTGATGCGATACACACGGCTGAGAACCGAGCTGGTTGGCGGAACATAATCCGCAAGATTGTTCCTGGAGATCACGACCCTTAACATTAAGGATATCGACACAAGGAGTTTGAGGATCGAAACATTCCGACCAATATCAAGAGTTTCTGTAATATCTGCAGAGAACTACAATTTTATACCAACTTTAAAAAATATTTATTCTTAATACCTTTTTCTTAATAGTTTCTTTTCCACCTGTTTTTTGTACGAGCATCCTACGTAAGAACACAACGTAAATATAATATATTGTGATAGATATACTGTGACAGGACTTTTGTGACAACGAAAGAACAAAACCGAAGAAAATGCCCTTAATCCATCTCAGTATTGGAACCAGGTGACGACAAACTAACACATTTACAAACTGAATAAGCTGAAATACAATCGTTACAATTATTTTTAGTTTTACAATAATTTTTATCTTCTTATACGGTGTAATGAGGTATAATGCCATTTTTTAAGTTTACGTGAAGGCGTCATGTTAGCGGGCAACTAAGCGCAACTGCGGCCGGCTAAGGTCTGTGCATTAGTGTCTGCTATGTGGTAGCTGGGGGCCTGGACCCTCGAAGTATGTTCAGGGGCCGTATTGGATTCACTGACTTAACTACAAGATGGTCGAAATCTTCACTTCGGAGTGACTTATCTCCAGGAGTAACCAGTCAGTGCCCCCCTATGCCATGTTCCTAAAAGCCCGCCAATGGGGGAAGGAGACCAGACTAACTGCGCACGCAGGTACCTACCTACTCGCTGTGATAAAGTTGTTACTCTTCTTGCTGACTAATGTATTTATAAAAAGCGTTATGCAGCTTTAAGCTAAATATAATTTGCTATTTTACGGCTTTAGGTCGATGTGAACCACATAATACATCTTTAGTACAGCCTAACGCTGCAAAAGGGCAGTTACTACATCTCATAAGCAGCACTTATGTAAATGGGTTATTAAATAAATAAATAATCTGTTTCGATAGTAGCATACTAGGTTGAACATCTATGACTTTCACACAGAATATGTATGTCATACAAAACGCCAATTAAAAAGTGCTAAAATATTAACATCAGTCTCGACTGGTGCTAACGAATAAACAAATAAGTATCTGACCAAAAAACATTTAAGAGCAAAGTGTAAAAAACTTTATGCAAATAGTCCTCATTTATCAATGTGTTAGCTTTTACCGTTACGTGTTGTTTTGGTCGTACCCGCTATAATGTCTTTGCTTGCTGTGACTGTTTGGCGCGGGTAACTCCTTCCCTCCAATATGGTCGACGGGAGTGATGGCTGTTCTAGTAGTCATACTTGTGAACTGGTGCTGCTAGGGGACTGGTCCGTCTGGAATCCTTTAGACGCTCTTTATAAATAACATCATTAGTCTCATATCTCGGTCGAACGCCATCACATTGGAGCTGGATCGTAAGCTATTTAATCGTAACCTAAACATTGTATCTAGAGAATATGATTAAAAAAATAGAAAGGAAAAAAGAAGAAGATAATAAAATAAAAAATGACAACCCCGCTGAGTTTCTTCGACGGATCTTCTTAGTGGAGGCCGCGTTCCTAACCGGTGATAGATTAGTAGTTAATATAGATTAAAAAAAAATGTAAATTGACTATTTGTAAGCGCCCCCGCAAGGCTTATACAAAATAAATTATTTGAGTTTGAATTTACCAGGATCAGCCACCGACCTCGCTGCGGCAAGGTTGATGAATCCCTTGTCAGTCAGCTAGTGCTTAGTTAATGTCTTCTAAACCGTGACTGCCGTTCAAACCGTGGTCGATCCTCTATTGAGGCTTGGTTCATCAGGCGCAAATACCGACTTCGCCTGTGTTAGATTATTTCCTATGTGGGTCTTAACAAAATAATAATAAGCCAAGCAGAATTGCAATATTTAAAATTTTAATGGAATCTATTTACTAATTAGGTCTACATGATTCATACAAACAATTTATTATTTAAATAATACCAAAATATTTAATGTTACTTATATTTTTTTATTTATAAACTATAAAGCAATATTAAAGAGATATATAATATCACAAAAAGGAATAGAATATTATTACGGAGATAATCAATAAGAACAATCATTATTACAACATATACTTAACTTTGCTCACGGTGCCTTTACGTGGTTTCCACAAGGAGTATTCTTATAATAATATACTTTCAGAGCTCCGCTCGGCTCGGCGGTCGGCGACACAATGCCCCCTGCCGCTCGATCGTCGGGCTTTTATACAGTTTTGGCGAATCCAAGTGAACACTTTTATTTTTAGAACTACCTACATTAATTTATTTTTTTACATTATATTTTTTTTTATAATTAATGACATATGTATAAAATCACGATTAAATATATGATGTAGGTTGTTGAGGTGCTTATAATTAAAGAAACAATTCTTAAAATATGTTAATCAAATAAATATTGTTGTAAATCAAGAAACGACCAATCAGCTGCACATCCATATACTCATTTTTTTTTAAATAATCTATCACGGCCATACTGACCTTGCACTTTGTTCTCAAAGTACAAGTTTTTCTATGGTCTCTGACCTTGCCATGCTAATCCTTTCACCTGCTGCACGTGAAATCTAGACTAACATCAGGACAGAAACCGACCAGCAGTTATATTATCATGATCGCTGGCCTTGACATACTATACCTATCACCTGCTGCACGTGAATTTCAGTATAGTATCAGGGCAGCGACCGACCAGCAGAAAATATATACTTAGCCTCTACCCTTGACATATTAATCCTATCACCCGCTGCTTAGTGAATTTCAGATTAATATCAGGGCAGTGGCTGACCAGCGTTTTACATTTCTCATTATTTCCGCAATTTACTCAAATGAATCAGTCTGTATCAGGATGTGAACTTGATTAGTAAAATATAATAAAAGTACATTATTATTTGAATACGGAACCATCATTAAATATTATCATAATTGTGATTGAAACAGTAATGGTAATTGTATACAGCAAAAACGGTACTTAAATACGTAGAAAACAAAATTACTCAAACAATCTATCACGGCACATTTTATACTTAATCCTACATCTCTTCAAAAGAAGCGTTTTGAGTTATCCATTCTCCTGGCCATAAACGTAACTTTTCCTTAGCAACGGTTATGTTCCGTAAATTGTTCCTTCCCCTCAAAGAAAATCTATCATGTGGCAATATTTCTAAAATTTCGTATGGGCCTTTATATTTTGGGCTTAGTTTATCGTTACGTCTATGATCTTGGTTTATATAAACTATGTCACCAATATTAAACGTTTTATTTATTCTTCTCAACGTATCGAAACGCTTTTTAAATTTCTCAGAGATATCTTTCAGACGTTGCCGAGCTATTTCGCGATCAGCTTGTACATCAATTACTGGCTGTGTCGTTTCATCTACGACATCAATTAGTCGAGCTTGTATGGATGGTATATTTGCTTCCCTACCTATTAATAATCTGATTGGAGAAAAACCTGTTGATTTTTGAATAGTGCTATTAAGTGACAACTGTACTTTCCAGAGTATGTTCGGCCATTCTGATACATTACTAATAGATGTAGCTAACATATTAATTACTGTAGCCACATATCTCTCCACTTGACCATTGCTACGGGGAGTGCCAATGGAAATCATATGATGCTCAATCTGCATTTCCGCCAGCAATGATTGCACATGTTGAGAGCTAAAGTTAGTGCCTCTATCTGTTATTACCAAAGAGGGAGCGCCAAATAATGTAACTGTCTCACGAATAGCAAATACCATTTCTTGACCATTTAAGGTTTTCAGAGATTTTAATATACAAAATTTGGTAAAGCCGTCTATCATAATAAGAACATGTTTGAATCCTTCAGAAGACTGTCTAAATGGCCCAGTACAGTCCATATGTAATGTATGAAAAGGTATGGATTTTTCTATTGGACGTAACAACCCTTGTTTTGGCCCTGAATGTCCTTTTCGAGATGTACATATGAGACAATGGGTTATGTATTTTCTAGTAAAAGCCGCTAAGGCTGGAAACCAAAAATTCTCTCTAATTTTACTTAAAGTCTTATCATACCCTATATGACAGTTATCGTCATGAAATAATCGCAGTAAGCTGAGTCTATAACCTTTAGGGACGTACAGTTTTGGAAAGGTATCAGAATTAATTTTGTAATGAAGCAGGTTATTAATAATGATGTATTGATTGCTATCAATCTCACCGGTCTGAATTTTACTAATTATGTCCTGGGTTTCAGGGTCACGTTGCTGAGCAATTTCTAACCATGACAGTGGAACTTCATTAATGATATTGACACTTAAAGGGACGGGATCTGATTTAACCGGGTTACGGCTAAGGAAGTCTACGTGTCCAACAAATTTCCCCTTTTTGTACGTAACACTAAAATCAAAGTCTTGCATAAAAGTCCACCATCTAGCTACACGGGGAGACAGATCTTTTTTACACATTGTGGGTTTAATTGCATTGCAATCTGTAATAATGGTAAAATGAATACCTAGTAAATACACCCTGAAATGCTTCAGAGCATTGTAAATTGCTAATGTTTCCAAGTCATAAGAACAATATTTAGCTTCTACAGGGGTTGTTCGTTTACTAAAGTATGCTACTACTTTATTATGACCTTCCTCTTTCTGCATCAAAATAGCACCATATCCTAAAGAGCTGGCGTCGGTATGTAATTCTGTTATTAAAATAGGGTTAAATATGGTCAACAATGGCTTCGATATCAAATGGTTAATCACATACTTTCTAGCATCATTTTGTTGTAAGCCCCATTCCCACTTTTGATTATTTTTTGTAAGCTTGGTTATGCAAGCTGTACGGGCAGCAAATTCGGGTATAAACTTTCGGAAGTAACTAGCTAAACCCATAAATTGGCGTACTTCTCTTACGGTATTGGGAACAGGAGAGTTTGTAAGAGCGGACACTTTACCGTCACTAGGCCTCACACCTTCTTCAGAAATATGCCTACCTAAATACTCTATTTCTTGTACGAAAAATTTACATTTCTTTAAATTTACAGTAAAGCCAGCCGAACTAAGAGCCTTAAGAGTTTGTTCTAGATATTGCAATCCTTCCGCTTCAGTTTTAAATGGAATTAATAAGTCATCGATATACACCAATAGATACTTTAAATGCTGTACAGCTTTGCTAATAGCTTTTTGGAAAACCGATGGACCGTTACAAATCCCAAAGGGCATTTTTAAAAATTCAAAGTGACCATCCGGAGTCACAAATGCGGTATACTTGATAAGAGTTTTGAGCTACTGGAATTTGGTGAAATCCATTTTTCATATCTATAGATATATAGAATTTTGCATTACCCAGCTTGTCTATTTGGTCCTCGATGAGGGGGAGAGGATATCTTTCTTTTTCTGTTATTTTGTTTAAAGCTCTATAATCTACACACATCCTATCACTTCCATCCTTCTTTCTGACCAGCAATATGGGACTAGCATAGGAGGAGTCACTCTCACGTATTATATTTTTTTCAAGTAGTTCTTTAATCATTTGTTTTACCCTCTCTCTCTCAATAGGGGCCAAACGATAGGGTCTATAGTTTATTATGTCATCTTTGATTAATCGTATAGTCAGTTCCCCAGTTTTGACTGTACCAATATTATTGGAAGATGGTAAAACTGACGAGAATGTCTTGAATAATTCCGTGATTTTAGTTTGTAAGATTGGATCTAAATGATTTATTGATTGCTTCAAATGTTTGTATTCAACATGGGTCTCACTCAGTACTTGATTTACTACTTCGGTTGGTTCAGGTAAACGGGTACGTGTTAGTCTACATCCAGAAGAGTCTAAAATGACAGCTACATCGGGGTATTGAATAGCATTTCTACCAATTAAACAATCGTAGAGGAAGTCACTATCTCTTGCTACGTGGAATTCAATTTCCAAACATATATCATCAAATTTGACAGGAACCATTACCTTAGCAAATACATGTAACTTTCCGTTACCTATCCCTTCAAGAATAACTGAACAAGGCTTTAAATTGCAACCAAGTCTACGGACAATAGAGTCTTTTAATACACTACAGCTGGCGCCAGTATCGATCAGTGCTCCAATGGTCATATTTTTGACAGTCACTTCAGTTAACTGAAAATTTGGTTATGCGAGACAATTAATAGTACCACTTTTGACATTTGGGGGGTTTAAGTCTTTACGCTTTTTAAAAAAACACACTGATTCGTCATGGCCATACTTCTTACAAAAAGTACATTGTATTATATTCGTGATGGTCCCAGAATCATTGGACCGTATAGGCTTATATTCAGGACGGTTAGTGTTACGAATAAATCTATTCCTGAAACACTGGGACCTGAAATGTCCCAATTTATTACATACAAAACAACGTTTTTCCTGAGAGTCTTCTACTTTGTATCGCTTAAAATTTACTAATTGGTCATCAGGTTTATTTGTTAACTTTGCACTTGATTCTAAAGGACGTTTTCTTGATTGCTTAACATAAGTTGTAAATAATGAAATAAGGTCAGCTGTAGTCTTAACACGACTATTATGAGATGCCATTCTCACATTTACATCTGTAATACCTCCGCAAATAAGCTCTACTAACTGTTCTTCTGTAAAAGCTACTTTAGTGTTTTTAAATAACCTAAGTTTTTCCCTTGCATATTCACAATAAGAGTCCATAGCGTCTGAAGAAAATAATACTGCTTTAGTTAGTTTTTCAGATAAGTTTCGCTTCTCAGGATACAGATCCTTAATCGTACGTTTAAAAACTTCCCATGTTCTACCTTCTTCGGGATCCCAAGTGTCGTACCATAATAATGCAGATCCTTTCAAGGATTTACCTGCCTTAGCAACAGTTGTCACACTGCTCCAGCCAAGATCCGATGCAATGCTATCGACCGAATTGCACCAGCTTTCAGCACCGTTATCGTTTTTGTCAGGATCGAATGGCGGCAGTGCTACATCTTCGCTCCGATGGGTACTGCTAACTGCATCGCGTATGGCTTTTAGCAGCCCTCCTACTAAGGCTGGATCCATGGATACCCACGTCCACAAACTGAAAATAAACAAATTTTATTATATCGTATCCCACTTCTGATGTTAGATTATTTCCTATGTGGGTCTTAACAAAATAATAATAAGCCAAGCAGAATTGCAATATTTAAAATTTTAATGGAATCTATTTACTAATTAGGTCTACATGATTCATACAAACAATTTATTATTTAAATAATACCAAAATATTTAATGTTACTTATATTTTTTTATTTATAAACTATAAAGCAATATTAAAGAGATATATAATATCACAAAAAGGAATAGAATATTATTACGGAGATAATCAATAAGAACAATCATTATTACAACATATACTTAACTTTGCTCACGGTGCCTTTACGTGGTTTCCACAAGGAGTATTCTTATAATAATATACTTTCAGAGCTCCGCTCGGCTCGGCGGTCGGCGACACAATGCCCCCTGCCGCTCGATCGTCGGGCTTTTATACAGTTTTGGCGAATCCAAGTGAACACTTTTATTTTTAGAACTACCTACATTAATTTATTTTTTTACATTATATTTTTTTTTATAATTAATGACATATGTATAAAATCACGATTAAATATATGATGTAGGTTGTTGAGGTGCTTATAATTAAAGAAACAATTCTTAAAATATGTTAATCAAATAAATATTGTTGTAAATCAAGAAACGACCAATCAGCTGCACATCCATATACTCATTTTTTTTAAATAATCTATCACCTGCGTGGTTAGTGTCTGATCCAGTGCAGACCATCATCGTGAGGCAACTAATTCATGGAGAAAGGTACCTAGTTTATGAGAAAGGCTACGGTGAGGTTGAAGAATCCCTTGTCCGTCAACTAGCGCAGAGCCCCATGCAAGATGCTTAGTTAATTAATTTCTTCCCCTATCGCCACTGCCCAAGCCAAGGTCATGCCTCCCTTGTGGCTGGGTTCATCAGGATCAGTCACTGAACTCACCGCAGCAAGGTCGAAGAACCCCTTGTCTGTTAGCCGGTGCAGAGCACCATGCTAGATCGTTTATGTCCTCCCTTATAGCGACTGTCCAAACCGAGGTCATTCTTTCCTAGAGGCTTGGTTCATCAAGGTTACACACAGACCTCGCCAGATAGGTTGATGTCTGTCTCTCTCTCTCTCTCTCTTTCTCTCTCTCTCTCTCTCTCTCTCTCTTTCTTTCTCTCATTGTTAAATAAAGCGCATTTGATACAGGCGTTAACATTAACTAACGTGGGGACCGGAATCATGAGAGAGATGGTAATTTTGAGTTTACGCAGGAAATCGTGTCATAATATTAATTGTGATACCAGGATAACATACCAGGATGGACGTTCCAAGAGATCGCGTTTAAAGCAGAGATGGATCGTCACGAGCACCCGGAGGCAATGGATGAAGCGTTCCTCCTTTGCAGCGAGGAGCCTACAACTAGGGCTCGGAACGTCGAGGAGCTTAGGCACATGATATATGGTAAGATTAATAATTATTAAGCAGCCTACATTGCTCTTCCATAGATGGAAAAATAAAATGTAAATATTCTATTTGAAAAAGGTAGCCGTGGAGTTTCTTGCCCTTCCTCTCCACAGGAATGATATTCCGAAGTAGTGGTAGAGTCTTTGTTACTTTTCGGACGATTTCTGACATAAATACTGTAATGGTTTATCAATCTAGATTTGTGAGTGGTCTGGATCAAGATTAATGAATTCAATTAGATTGAGACGTTAAGTCCTATGTTTTCCTAATACTATAATGTTATATAAAATATGGGCTTGTTTAGATAAGACGATGTCATGGTAGCAAATAGAGTAAGATTTTATATTAAAATAATCACGCATGTCCCGAAACTTGAGTTAGCCTTAGCTTAATGAGTAACAAGTTATAACTGCCTGCCCAGGAAGGAATCTATCGTGATTATATAGTAGATAGACAGAGAACTTATGATTTTTTTTCCCTGTTACAATCTAAGCCCGCAAAGTTTTACCACGTAATTCTCACTTAAATCGTTTGTAGTTCCGCTCTTGGCTTAGCATTGGATCAAATAACAATACAGCTAAGTGTACATAAGGTTCTTGACCTGCCGTCAAGGTGCAATGTTGAACGTTTGCTAGCATTTCACGTGAATGTTAAACGACCTTCAAACTTGCTATTTTATTACCTCTTGGTTTTTATTATGTCCTAGTATTCAAAATTTAAATCGTTACGAAATAAGTCTCTTTGATGAAAGAATTCGTCGTTTTTTGAATTGTTTGTTTTTTACATTAAAATTAAAGGATTTAAGAAATAAGAAAAACGCCTATACAACACAAATTTTGATTTTGTTTGCTAATAGGTAACATAATCTCACCCGAAAAACATTTCTTCTGAAGCTGAACAAAATAACGTTTCCGTTTTATAATCTTCTTAAAATCCATAACGCCCACATTCCGCATGCGAGGGTGACAGAGGTGTTCTGTAAACGTCCACGTTACACTGGAGGTGTTAAATCCTAATGTAATGCAAGTATGCTTATTATCATTCATTATACCAATCTAGACTCCAGACTGTCCGATACCACCAAAACTCAAATAACACTGATTGACCTAAACACATTACAAAATGTAGTGTAGTCGCCAAGACACGGGTATCGGTAGTAAATAGATATTAGGAATATGAGAAAGAATTATATGCTTTGTATTGTAACTGGTACCATGGGATGATGACATTGACAAGGGGGGCGTTAATGCGAAATGAGGGTTGTTACGAAATGAAGTGACATTTCAATTGAACAGCGTTCTGCTATAGTTCCGATTTTGCCCACTGGCCCAAAGATTTTCAAGAGACTACTACTCTATACCTAATTCGTTATAGAATTAAATTTGGGTGGCATGAAAATATAGACCCTGCCTAAACCAGGTTATCAAAAAATTTAAAAGACTCATTTGAGTGTTCCCCTCCACGGAAATCTTTAGTAAAAGGCGAAAGATTTGTGCGTTTTGAAGGGAAACCAGAGTTACTTTGTATTAACGTTCTCCGTGTTGATAGTGTTATCACGTGAACAAAACCATAGCGCGCGCTAAAACGGACGCAGCGCCATCTATGAGTGGTATGACTAAAACATAATTTAGCACCTTGTTTCTTCATAGTATGTATCTATGATAAAATATAGCGACCGTCTATAGATCTAATATTTACACAATGCACATAGATTTTTATATCTCTCTATATCATCACGCCAGATTCTTTGCGTAGTACAAAGTATCCATCTTTTTTGTACCTACATATAATTTCACCTACTCTTTTTGAATTTATCATCCATCTTCAGTAATTTATGGCGCTTGTGTCGGACGCCTCATAGTTTGATACCTTGGCGCCGTCCTAACTCGGGGAATCTTATCCGGTGAAGCTGTCGAGGCCCCGCGGGTCTCAGGCGGGAGCTGCGGCTGAGAAAGCGAATCTGGGGAAGCGGCACAAATATGAAGTTATTAGTGGAGATTACATATTTGAGCCGTTTGCAGTGGAGACATTAGACCATTGGAGTATTTTCGCAATAAAAAAAATATAATACCCAGATTCATTGCCTCCACAGTTGACAAGAGGGCGGGGTAATTTCACGCTCAGGAAATTAGCAAAGCTATTCAGCGAGGGAATGCCGCCTTGCCTTTTGCCACCACACCACGCGGGCAAGACTTAGATTTGTGATTAGTTATGTAATATTATTATGTAAATATACTGACCAAAGTAAACAAAATGCAGTTATATTAAATCAACAGGGTAACATTAAATCATAGTCTATAAATTGTGTGATAATATTATTTGCACTAGTTTTGAAAAATCTAACACTATTTCCAGAGAAAGGAGAATGTCACCCTCATCGCATGGACGACGTGTATTTACTGCGCTTCCTGAGGGCACGAGGTTCGGTTCCTGCGCGGGCGCATAGATTAGTATGTATTTACAATTTGTAGACAAGTAATTAGTTTCAAAAGCTTGGCTGCACTAAGGCATATGTTTTTTTCAGAAAGGCCACCCTAAGTTTTATCTTTACCATAAAGGCACGTAGCTCTGTACAGAAATTAACTAGGCTATATTTTCTATCTTTCATCTAATAAATAAACAAAAAAATACTTACTAATCGCATCCTTAACAAAATACGTACTTTATATTTTTATTATAGAATTCAATATGTCGTCAGATGGCCAAACTAACTAGCGCAAGAACACAATCTTCAGACTCAGACATGGGTGGGGTTAGTTTGCCAAACACCTAAACAAATTGTCTGTCACTTATTAATTCATAAAGATGATTACAACTTATTCACACGAAACACAACATCAACAATTGAACTATGAACAACAAGGCCAGATGATCCGCCAAAACAAAAAAAATCGTCATGACGCCTGCATCGCATCGTTCTCTGTCCTTCATCGATTTTCTGTCCATCTTACTTATTCAAAATCCCGTTGACTGGCGTTCCGTCACCACGCAGCCGAAGCGCTCACTAGCGGACGACTCGCGCACTATTTACCACAGATAAAATAACCACGCCAACAAATATTTTATATACCTGTTATTCATAGAACAATGTATTTTTATATAATAAAATTCTGATATCATTATTTCCAGCTAGTTCGGTACAGCAACTTCCGGGAGCAGAACCCGCACTTGTGGCGGGACATTGACTGGTTCGGTCTCTCGAAGCTCGGCAGCGTGTTCGAAGGAGTGCTGTACGACCGGCCGGATATCGGTCGACTTATCATTTGTAGACTAGGTATGTTAATAAATCAGAATTATAAGAAAAACACGTAGCCTCACACCGCCAACTTATCCTATGTCGTGGCGTTTACAAACTTGAAATACACAAAGACTCGGACCTTAACAGTTGGACGGTCACACGAAGATTTGTCCCTTTCAGGCATCACACGAATCGATCCAGTAAACCGAGGGGTCTAGGATTTCACCACTAGATCAAGGCGTCATCATTAATTATTAGACATACAATTTCTCCTTCTGCAGGATATCATAAAAGGAAATAGATACTTATCATAGAAGATGTAACAAAAATACCGCTATACCTAAAAGTAGTTTGTTCTAAAGGGGCAACTGAATCAATTCCAACTATTTTTAAAGGACGAAATTGTATTGTTACTCGTCCAGTCCGCTGTATTAAACAATATTTCATTATTATGCTTTTGCATTGCTTTCAATACGGCTGTTTTAATGTATTTCTAATACATATGCCTCAATATGCACACAAAAGTACGGGTTGCGTGGTTAATTTGGGTGTCATGGTTTTAAAAAATTTGAAGTTCAATTTTCGTATAGAATTCGTAAAGCAATAATCTGATTGGGGTGTCTGAGGTCTTGCGTTAAATATGTTACACCTTGTATATTCCGAAGCAAGGGCGTTACTTCCGAATGTCTCTGAATGCAGAATCCCTTAATAGTTCATGTGACTGACAACCCTTTGTGTGCAGTGTCGTTCCTATGGGAGTAAACAAACGAAATGATGGATGATCATTATATGTAAATGATTTAGAATAACCTTCAGTCAATCGTGTGTACATATTGTCTTTGGAATACAAAAACGATTAACAATATACTACTTTAAGGTCTACGACGTCGTACTAGGAGAAACACCGCAAAAGACGCGGGCTTTGGTTTTTGCCGCAATGGCTCAATCAAGCTAAACTTAATAATTATGGAAATTCGTTGTTAAAGTTGTTGTGTTTTTATTTGTGTGCCTGTGTGAATGATTTACGCTGTTGGCGGAGGGGCCTTTACAGCTTCATCGGGACAGAGGGCGAGTGGGCAACAACTACGCGGACGGTGGACGTACGAAGGACGGTGTTTGATCGTGTGTGCGCGTTGTAAAAGGTTTAATTGTCTATAGTAGCGGCTATGCTGGCAGGGGAATCGGCGTGGGGGGCCGTATCCTGCTTCTGCGAGACTGTGATGTCCCAGAAGGAGGAGGCCGAGCGGGATCGGGAGAGGGCCGATCCTGCTCGATGAAGGCGACGGCGGCGGAGCGGAGGCACAACCCGCCCAGGCCCCCCCATCCCAATAGCCCGGGGCTTAAGAATACGGGCTAACTCGCGTCACCCGCCGTAATATCTGACGGGGGATCTGCAACAACATCAGCAGGGGGGCCTTCGGGGTCGCGGACACAAGGGGCGGGGGCCTCCAGTGTTTTTCACGACCGACCCCGAGGAGGACGGCGGCGTGGTGTGGCCCACGTCGCCGTGAGCAACGCGTTGGTGCGGGGGGAGGGTATCATTAAGTCACCCCTCGAAGGCGGGCTCTTCAGAGCGTGGCACAAGACGGGCACCGGTGCGTTCCATACGGAGATCCCGGAGCCCCTCCAAAGTGATGTCGGCCACCCTGGGGTTTTTAGTCGGTAGGAATCCGACACACCCCGCGAGCGTCCCCCGAGGCTTGCGGAAGTCCTATGCAGGATTTTCCGCAGGTAAAAAAAAGGTTTAATTGCCTAAATAAAAAAATTAGAAGAAAACGATAAATTAGTTTGTTGCAACTTGGTCAAGTCCACTAGCTTTACCCACTCTATCGAGTAATCGTAGGTTCAGTCCCCGCACGAAATAAACTTTCTGTGACCCAGAAATATTTCTTTCGGTCTGCGTGTTTGTGTGCGAATTTCATGATTGTAAACGCACCCACGACACAGGAATAATTCCTAGTTTAGGGCTATATTTTTTTTAAAAAGAAAAAAATTGGTATAATGAACCACGGAATAAAGAAGTGCCCATTAATAAACTCGTTTGTTACAACTCCCAGGCCAATGGAACCCAGAAGAGCATCCAGTCGAGGACCTGGTCCGCGGCGCGCTTCTGCTGCTGGAGATCGGCATCATGCAGCCCAAGCTCCAGATCCTGGGTGGAACAGCACTCCTGGACTGCGCGGGACTCACCATGAACCACATGCGACACCTCTCACCCAGTGTTGCACTGCAGGCTATGAATATTATGGGGGTTCGTGGACTTATTTAGACCCAGAACACTTTACACACAATATCATCATAGATTCTATAAAGTTACTTTTTTACTACTTGGTCTTGTGGAGAATAACACGCATTGCGATCACGACGTCCTGGGTTCAAATCCCAGGTCGGACAAATGTAATGTTTCTATGGAAAATTCCCAGTATCAGTCCAGAGTCTGAAATTGTGCCCGGTATATGGCAATAGGCTCGCCACCTATTACCAGGGACCATACCAGGGACCTAACATCATCGGCGAAAAGTACACGTCTACCACCCCCGCTTAAGGAATATAGGTGTGACGGTGTTAATTTTTTTTTTTTTTTTAAATTTATACTACTAGTTACATTATTTTATCCCTCATTTTGCACAGTTTCAAGCTCCTTATTTACCTAATAAGCAATGTTTCGATTAGTTGTACAGTTGCGTCTTACCACAGTAAACATATATCTGTATGACCGATTTCGATTGCTGTCAAGTTTAAACTACCCTTACATGTATCATTATGCGTTAATCGATCCGTTAACATTACGCAGATGTAGCCAATATTATATATAATAATATCAGCCTATATTGAACGGGAAGAAACCAGAACGAATGCAAGGATTGTGGTTGGTAACGATGTGCTGGAGCAAAAAAATGAGTTTGTATATCTTGGATGCGCATTCAGTAAGGATGGGAAATACACCGCATACATAGAGAGAAGAGTGAAGTGAGTGCAGCTGGCCATACATAACGGAGTGCTTATCCCAACGCTGTTATATGGCAGCGAGAGCTGGGTATGTAAGAAGGAGAATGAAAGTAGGATAAATGCGATGGAAATGCGAGCTCTGCGGAAGGTCTAAGGGTATTAATGGTCTTACTCGAAAAAAACGTGGTTTTGTCCTCCATGCACCTTAAGGACTGTATGGATTGGAGACTTAATATTTCGAAATATGATATAAGACTGTATATTTAAGAAAACATTGTGAGGAAACCTGCATGCATGAGAGTTTCTCGAAGCTGTGTGAAGTTCGCCTAGACGCACTGTGCCAGCGTGGTGAACTATGGCCTAAGCCCTCTCAGTTTGAGAGGAGGTCCGTCCCCAACGGTGGGACAGTTTCTTAACAGAGCTAATGTTATTATTATTTAAGAATCCGGTAAACGGAATTCACGATTAAACGACAGGAAAAAAAATCTAAATTCATCTCTATTGCTTTACATTTTCTGATTCCAACGCAAAATGTAGAATTTACTTAAAAACATAGCAAATAATTATAGCAAAGTTCTTGTAAACCAGTTTCATAGTGCAAATTTTTTTTGGACATACGTCGTTAATTTCCGAGCGCGTTAAATAGATTCGTCCCTTATTATTCATATGTAAAGTAATTGCATCACTGTCCCGCTATGGTCGATCGTGGTAGGCCCTTAAGGAATGGAATTCGCTCCCACCGTCTGTGTTTCCAAAGTCATTTGTGTGTGTGAATGATCTACGCTGTTGGCCGCGGGGCCATTACAGCTTCACAGAATAAGGTTTCCAGAGAAGAATAACTCGGGCATCCTTAAGTTAAAAGTGCAATAGGCTATTTACTAAGTTAGCGAGCCACATCTTCGGCCCTATCGTCACTTTCCATCAGATGCGACAGGGGTCAATCGCTGATCAGTCCTCAATAAAAAAAGCATCTCTCATCTTTTAACTTTTACGTATTTTTCCCAGTTTGCATTCCCACTTCATCAGCGTGGGGTCCACGTGATCAACTGCTCACGGATCTTCGAGAACCTGTTCTACTTCTTCAAGCGCATAGCTCCGGTTGACGACCTCTGGAAGAGAGTTCATTTCCACGGCTATGACCTCTCCTCATTGCATAGGTGAAAGCTGTTGAGTATTTATGCCCCCCTGGTATTTCTAATCATTGCTTTTTAGAATCTCATGATAGTTTAAACCTTTTAAATAGATAAAGAACTTCCAAGACTCTCAGACTAATTCGTGCTATCTAATGTTTCATAGTAGGTAACTACTAATATCAATTTAGTTCATTAAAAAAGGAAAGCTATTGGAATTTTGTAGTCTCTGCCTACCCCGCAAGGGATCTTGCGTGAAGCTATAGATGGATAGAATATATTTAAACATTTTTAGGTTAAAAACTGACTTTAACAAGTCGAATACATATACGACATTATATACGAAAATAACTTACATCATTTCACATGTAGAAACATGTAAATGGTGTATATATATAGCTATATATACATTTATCTATAGCTATATATATTATATATAGCTATATATACATCTAATTCGTTATTAATTTCCCTATGTCAATATTACACTGTATGTGTTCCTAAGAAAATAAAATAAATAAATAACGCTAGGTCGGCTAATTTTAATTTGCATTAGTCTGTTGAGACTGAGTCTTTAACCAATGCGTTCTACCTGTTATGACTTACGGGGCCGAGACGTGGACACTCACAGTGGGACTAGTCCACAAACTCAAAGTCGCACAGCGGGCTATGGAGCGAGCTATGATCGGCGTCTCTTTGAAGGATAAAATTCGTAACGAGGTAATCCGACAAAGAACCAAAGTTACCGACATAGCTCGCAGACTCAGTAAGCTAAAGTGGCAATGGGCTGGTCACATCTGCAGAAGGACCGACGGCCGATGGAGCAAGCGTGTCCTAGAGTGGAGACCGCGACTTGGTAAGCGTAAGGTAGGACGGCCCCCAGCTAGATGGACCGACGACCTCAAGAAGGTCGCTGGGACGGACTGGATGCGGAAGGCGGGGGACCGTGTGCAATGGCGCGTGTTAGGAGAGGCCTATGTCCAGCAGTGGACTACGATAGGCTGATTGATTGATTGATTGATTGTTGAGACTGGTGTCTGAAGTAGGCGCGAAAAAGTTTTCGCGCCTACCGTTTTACAAATTGCCAGGATCTCCACCTCGCAGAACACACACCCGACAATGTAACTATAAGCAATAATTCTATATTAAAAATAATTAAATTAAAAAAAGGAAAAAAAAAATTTTTTTTTACGATTTATTAAATCTAGAGGCACTTGTGGCGATGTGCGACTGCGGTGTATTTTTAGCGATAGCCTAGGTTAAGCAGCGTTCGGCTCGGTCGGCCTGAGATGGGTGACCGTTTATAGCTTTTTTTTCATATTCGAACGTCTCCGCGTTTCGAAAGGCCTGCTAAGTCGTTGGATTCGGCTACCACTTAATGGGTAGTCGTTAGCTAAGTTGGAAGCCTTATAGGCAGTTTGATAAATTTCAATAGCAGGTAGCCACGAACCTGTCTCTCCAAACGGTTCAATCCCATTTCCTCCGCAAAGCCGTCGGAGCCCCGTGTTTAATAAGGAATGTCGATCTCCATTCCGATCTCGGTCTCAAACCTATTCGTAGCCATTATTAAAAAGGCGACAACCCGATATTTCGCGAACGCGATACGCTAATCGTAGCCGCTGACTACTCCACTCCTATCAGCCGCTCACGCCGTCCGCGGCATGTTCTCACCGACCCTCCCGATGCCCTTACGGCGAGGTCGAAGAATCCCTTGCCCGCCGGCCGGTGCAGAGCACCACAGCGAAACACCTAGTATACGCGCTCTCCCATAGCGACTGCCCAAGCCGAGGCCGTTCCTTCTTGAGGCACCCTTTAGCTAGTTGCCCCCTTGCCCTTCTAGCTCGAGCGTAGTGGTTGCTCGGTCGCCCTTTTGTCCGGTGAAGCTGTAAAGGCCCCGCGGCCAACATCGTAGATCATTCACACACACATATCTGTCTCCACCAATCCACAGTGGGTCTGCGTGGTGGAGTATGATTTCATATCTCTCACCTTGATTTGCAAGAAAAGGCCTTTGCCTACCAGTGGAACAGTATAAGCTGATATTAACATGTCTGATTTCCAGGTACATAGACCCAGAATGTCTTCCAAAGAGGTACGGCGGGTACCGGGATGAGGTGTCCCTGGAGAAATGGCTGACGAAGATAAAGCAATACAAGAATAAAGATTTTGACAACGATATGAGAAATTTGGGTTATTTAACAGAATAGTACTACGAGTATTGTGAATAAATATTACAATAAATGATATAAATAAAAGACTCGTCTGATTTTTTAGGTTAGTTAGTGAAATGAAAGTCAGATCAATAACCTGTTTACCCTTTAGAGGCACTCAAAATTTGTTGTATTCTTAGATTCTGAAATTTATAGTTTTTAACCTACCGCCGGTTCTTAACTCGGCCGATACTGGCAAGACACGGAGAGAAAAATCAGAAATGTGGTATTTTGAATCAAACTTATTGTCTCCGTTTGCATTTTTGTTAATCCTACTTATAAACATGATATAATTTAGTTACACGTAGCTAATATATTTATATATTATTAATAATGTTATTTCAAATTATTGTTACATTTATTGGAGTAGCTTAATAAATAGTACAACATTTGTTATAACAAACTGTGTAGTAAAACGTAACTAATCACAATTATTTATCAAAATTTCAGTGGTCCCCAAACTAAGCAACTGCTTGTATCTTGGCAAGTTTGGAACAAATTTTCGTAATTATGCAAGTACTTATGTTAAGGAACAAACATTACAGTTGGTAAAAAGAGATAGAAATAAACCGTTGCCACAGTGAAAAGCAAAATCAGAATTAAACATTGAAATTGGGCATGTGCTTATACTACTAAAATCGAGCGCAATCGGGCACATGTGCGTGTGTGCTTGATCATAGTTAAGAGAAAGTAACCTTTTTTTATCACCTTTTTACACGCAGAGTTTGAAATACTTATAATGTTACAATGTTTACTGGTAATGTTATAAATATGAGGGCGCAAGTAGGATGAACTGCGACGGGCTATGGGAGATGGAATGTGCGGAAGAGGAATGAAAAAGACACGCTTTTAGATAATAATATTATAATCAGACCTAGCATCAATACTTTTATGAACATTGCGGATAGCTTTGGATATAAATAGCTGTCGTACGCGAAGTACTGGAAATTCTTTTTAAGGGGTGTTCTTCTGTAGGGTGACGGAAAGCTTTATGCAGCATTATTTTAACAACTGCTCTTTGAGCTCTTTCAATGCCGATAACTGGACGTTTACTGGCATCTCCCCATAAAGCGTAAAAGACTGTACCGCGGGATTTAAATGCAATTTGCGTATATTTGCTACATAAATAAATTTCGCTACTCGGTCAGTAAATTGCTGTATATGGTTTTTGTAGGACAAGTTTTTGTGTAATGGTATACCTAAGTAGCTAATGCAATTAGTGCGTTCTCGAATGGCGACCACGTACCGGAAGACGTGGAGTGGAGTGGGTAGGCCCCCTACAAGATGGACCGATGACCTGGTGAAGGTCGCGGGTAAAAGTTGGATGCGTACAGCACAAAGCCGGTCGTTGTGGCGGTCTTTAGGGGAGGCCTTTGTCCTGCAGTGGACGTCTTTCGGCTGAAGAAGAAGAAGAAGAATAATGGGACAAGTACGATTATTAAGTGGAGCGCCATGATTATTGCAGCGATGATTTTTCATAACCAAGTTATTAGGAAGCTTTGATTTTTTAGTTTTGTAGAAAGTAATGATTTTAGTTTATTTTTAAATATTTAACGTAAGTAAATTCCTGTTCAGTGCATTAGTTATGGTTGATAATCCGTTCTGAGCACGGCGGTATACCTGTTCCTGGGTATTAGACTGGAATAGAATAACTGTAACAGTGGAATATTGAGAAATTCGTTTATACGAGTATATAGCATGAATAGAGATGGGCCTAGTATGCTATCCTGCGGCACGCCAAATGTAGAAATAAGTTAGTATTATAATTTTGTACCTGCTAACAAACTGTGACTTTGATTACAAGTGAAAAGTAGGCCTTTTTGTCCTTTTTTATTTATCTTACTCTCTCCACATCCATAAAACGCCACTACAACAGCGTTATGACGCCGTAACCATACATTCACACGAGTGCTTATCTCAACGCGCTTTAATTAAGCGCTGGAATGGAAAAACCGCGTTACAATAAACTTGTTTTAAAAGCGCTTACAGCGGTACATCCTTGGTAATGCACAATGCGTGGAAAAGCGCCCGTGCGAACGAGAAGTAACAGCCTGAGAAGGCTACTATCGGCTACATATCATCTCGACGCCATAAGACGCGTAACGAGTCGTATTATTTCCTTTGTAATAAAAAAAAACAATTAAACCCACCCGTACTTACTTCCGATGCTTGTGTTAATCCCTTAGGTTTCGAATGAATTAACGTCAAAAGGAAAAGGAGGCGGGGAGATTTACGGCTGCCAATTGATAGACCGGTTCAAAAAATAGTGAAGTATTCGGAGCATTCTTTTAATTTCTACTTTTACCCGGTTTTCCGTTAACGCATTTACTGGAGTACCCGGTACTCCAGTAAATGCGTTATGATGCAGCCCTAATAGCGGCGCGACGGCACGAAAAAGGGGTCGCCCCTTTAACTTAATTCTCACGCCCCTCATGATACCGTCGTGACGCGATGGCGTTACCAGCCTCGAGTCGCCGCTACAACACAATCGCGATGCCATAACTACAAGCCGAGTTTTTACCGAGATTACCCGCGTTTTTACCGGTCTTTTTGTTTATCCGATACTAGCAGTTTCCCGCGGCTTCGCATCTAGTCGACAAGAGCGCCACCTGGTCTATGTTCCTTCTAGATATTGTAGCTCTCTTATGGTGAAAAAAATATTAAAATCGGCTCAGTAGTTTCAGAGTTTTTCGATTACAGACACGAATTTTTATTCTTTATAATATGAATATAGATAAAAGAAGTCTGCAGTCTGTCTTTGACCGCACCCGCCTTAACATGAATGAACACTGATTCCTACCAATGAGTTTTTGTACCAGTTCGCGAGGTTATTGGATTTAAAAAAACATCCTAATTTCAATAGGCGACATGGCTGGGTGTTTTCATCGACTTGGGATCCTATAATTAATATAATTAAATTCAAAACCAAGCATAACACCCCAAGAACTCAAGAGACCGTAAGTTGCGTAGATCGGACCAACAAAAATAGTTAAGATGTTTGAAGGTACCCTGGAATAACAATGACTTTTCGACGTCAAACACCTCGGTACCTCTTGTAACTATGGATGCCGCAAAGCACTCGAAACGTCAGGAACTTCATCATCATCATCATCAGCCTATAGCAGTCCACTGCTGGACATAGGCCTCTCCAAGTGCACGCCACTGGGTACGATCCTCGGCTACTCGCATCCAGTTTCTGCCAGCCGCCCTACGAAGGTCATCGCTCCACCTAGCCTGAGGGCGTCCTGCATTACGTTTGCCAGTCCGTGGTGTCCACTCAAGAACTCGTTTGTCCCAGCGGTTATCGGTTCTTCGGCTAATGTGACCGGCCCATTGCCAGGAACTTAAAAAAAGGAAAAATAAATCGTAATAAAATGTGAAAAATAGTTTTATTTCATGTGTAATATTCACGTAAATCTAAGAAATCAATATGAAAATCATCTATTATTTTGTCAGGCCACCCCACAAAATCGTGGCTTATGAAACATTTCTTATCGGTACAATGCATCGTCGCCGATGCATTGACGCAGTAATCGTTTCAAAATAAAGGCAGTGGGGTCACCACATATGAGTGTAATTGAGTGGACAGTCGGATTCAGCATTACACGCACTCTCCCGATGCCCTTACGGATACAGACACTGCACACAGGATCAGACATCTTCAAAACCCCTTGCCCCCCGGCCGTTGCAGGGCACACCAATATTTCGGATTTGATTGTGGTGTATTTTTGATTTTTAAGTTGGGGTCGGTTCGAGTGCTCTACAGCGCCCATGGTCACGGGAGAGACAAATACCTTAGGAAGATTAATTTATTTCCAATTAAAATTTAAATAGATTGATCCTACAATTAAAAAAAATATTGAATAATTCCCAATACTGCCCTCAGCCAACAGCGTAGATGATTCACGAACACAAAAAAAAATAGTAAGTACTTAGTGGATACATTTACGTCGGCATTATGCGTACGAGACGTCGCGCATCATAGACGTGTCTGTCTTGTCTTGGTATTTTATTTATACTCTGTGGTCTCGACGTAATTTAAATTAAAAATATATATTTAGGTGCATATGTAGAATGTATACATTTGTGTTTTGGTGGTGTGAAGTGGATTTGATTGATGTTTTGGATTGTTTAATGCTTAGGTAAGTACAATCAATTATGTTATTTAGGAATTAAATTTTTCCACCTTTTTCTCTAGTAGGTATGCTAAACCAACATTTTAATAACATTTCCACTGACGATATCTCCTTTTTGTTTTAATCTAAGATAACCACTATCGTTGTACATGTAAATATATTTATGTGGGTACTTTTTAACTCTATCCGTTCATTTTTATTATTTACGACGTACATCTTATCGGACTTACTTTAATGAGCCGTTCCGCAAGTCTGCTATTTTTTACGTATTTTGGAATTATAACATGCTACAAAAATCGGCAATTATTGGTACCTACGCCTATGGTAAACCATAAGAATTGTTGAAAGGTACCATAAGAATTTGAAAGCATTGAATTAGTTGATTAAACTAACAATTATGATGTCAATAATCAACAATTTTATTAATATTGCAACAACGGACTTCGGGCCTGTTGGCCTGTTGACCTTAATGTTTATCTGTAGCAGAGATATGTACTATGAGAGTGGAGGAAGCCAGAGAGGTATGTAAGGAAAGAACCTGGTGGATCTCTGTACTCTCTACCTACCCCGCAAGGGACCTGGCGTGATGATATAGATAGATAGATAGAGATATGTACCTATTGTATTAAATAAAAATTAGATTTTCAGTAGATTACTTCCTATGTATATCACGGCCGCTAAGAATGAGTGCGAGATCATAACCGGAAAGAGTGCTGTGAAAGCATTCGAAACAATACTTATTTAAAATCTTAATTTTTCTCTCTCTATATCACCACGCCAGAGACCCTGTGAGGTACATAACAAGTATAGAGTTCTTACAGGTTCTCTCCATACAGACCTCTCTGGCTTCCTCCACTCTCATAGCTTCTCTCATACACGCTCCCCGGTTACGGAGTCCTGAGTTGTCCGTTGGATATGTACAGTGGTCAATATGTACCAACGCGAATTTCTTATTCTCGGGACTCTAAATCATCCAATCAAATTTGTTATTTACTTACGATCACGAAGATTGATCAGGATCACGAGGTCCTGGGTTCGAATCCTTGGTCCGGCAAAGTAATTTTTCAATGGAAAAATTCCCAGTTTCAACCCGGAGTCTGGCATTATGCCCATTGTGACTCGCCCCCTATTACATTGGGATATAACATCGACGGTAAAAAGGGGGTGTACACAGTACACCTCTGCTACCTTCGCTTGGGGTATATAGGCGTAACGATTTAGCTCTTACTTATTTATGTTTATACAAAACAAGATTAGTTCTAGGTCTCCAGGCGATACTTAAAACATACTGCATGTAGATAGGTACATGTCTATTTTAGGTAAAGGGCATTGACCCCGCATGATATGGCTTTGAACTTTCGTTTTAGATATCAAAATCAAAAGTTTTTTATTCATATAGGTTCTATTACGAGGTTTCTTGTAAGGTGGTCGTCTAGAATACCTACTTACGAAATTCAAAATGTTTTTGACCAGTCCTTCCGTGAAAATAAAATATATTTGGAAACTATCTCGACCAGGATAAGAATCCTGGATCGGACAAAGTGTAGATTTTCTATCGAAAAATTCTCAGTAACAGTTCGGGGACCTCACAGTTTTAATATAAACCTGTTCCATTTTTTTTTTATTACTGCTGAATTTATATCTATGTTCCATATATTTCGATTTTGTTAGTTTTGTTTTCAATTATTTTTCACTAAGAATTTTGCAATGGTTTGCCTTCGCTGGCCTCGTTGCGCAAAATGCGACTGGCGTTCGCGACGTCCTGCGGGCAATTTCTAGGACGGAGAATGTTATTTGTTTTTTTCTAGGGATACATATCTGTAGTAGTCAGAAATAGCATTATGTGGGAATAGGTTACCTTCAGTATATCACGAGTCAAATCTGTAATATTGTAAGTATAATACAAAAACTTATTCATTCATCTTCCCTTGTATAATAATATCAGCCTGTATTGCCCACTGCTGTACAAAGGCCTTCTCTCACTAATCGAGGTGAGAGAGATTAGGTCATACTCCACCACGCGGACCCAGTGCGGATTGGTGGAGGCAGGTTTGTGGCCACCTGCTGTTGGAACTTATCAAGCCGCTTTTAAGGCTTCCAACTCGGCTTATCGACTACCAAATTAAGTGGTAGCCGGGACCAAAGGCTTAACCTCTTCCCTTGTAATTGTTATTATTGTTAACGTTAGTTCAAAAAAACGTACACATTATTACTATAGTACCAAATAGTGCACTCACAGAAAAAATCAAATGATTCTTACATTTCGATGGGTCCTACGTATATGGGCCAATGAAACAATTTGAGCATTTTCTCTTTTTTGTATTAAATACGTCCTTTTAATCCAGTTGACAACGGGCACTAAAAAAAATACACAGGTATATAGGTGAAAAAACTAGTTTTTCTGCAGGGCTTATGTGGCAAAATTTTAAACGTATAAAGGCCAAACGGTTATTCGAGACTTGCACGCGGGGAGATCCCGCGTCTTTGTTTACTTCAACGACCAATCAGTCAGTTGAGCACTTCTACGTTACACGGAACGATGTCGCGCTATGATAATACCCAATTTTTTATTGAATATTATGATTGTTATTAGATGTAACTTAGTAAAATATGACGTCCAAATATCATTCTAAGTTTAGTAGAAGTTGCAATTTAGCAACTGGTAATGTAAATAATAGTGACTCGAGTAATGGACTAGGTTATAAAAACAACGAATGTTTTACAGTATTATCGTATGTTAATAACATTGATTTTTACGTGATTCATAGTTAATTATAGTACATTTTTACGTGATTCATAGTTAATTATTGTACATATAATTTTGCTCAAAATTAGCTTATGCCAAGTAAATCATCCAAAGTGACACTTTGGCCTTTTTACAAGTTTTTTCAGTATAATTATAATAAAAAAAATCACGTATATAGGCATATCTACATTAATTGAAAAACGAATATATATACAAATAAACCGATGTAGCTAGAATACCGAACATATGTGTCAAAGTTTTACAAACATCAGTTGAAGCATGTAAAAACTATATCAAATTGAAACTTTGAAATCTTCTATTGAATAGTTGTCAATTTGCACATTGGCCCTTATACATAGGACGCATCGGGTTATTGAAATGGAAAAAATGCTTAGTCTGCGCTACTCCCCGAGTAGGTACTAATGACTTAAACCGTTAAATACACATCAGTCTACGAGTGACATCTTAATTTGAATCACACTTGACTTAAAAGTAAACAATTGGATTTACATAGTTAACAAAATATTAAAAATATAGACGAATTTGTAACGAAGCGGTTGCATTTGTGCGGAGAGAGCCTAGTAGATTAGCAAGAGTTACAAATTAATATATAAGTTTTCTTAGTTTTAAACATGATCCACACCTTCCTTTCCTAACTTTTTGTAGGACATCCAATTGACGGAGCGTTCTCTGTCTAACACTTTCCAATTTTGGGCTTAAGAGAGGGACGATAGGATGTCAGGCGTCCTAACAATCGTTCTAACTTTATTATTATTATTAGAACTCGGACATCCTATCGTCCTTGTCTTAAGCCTGAAGTTGGAGAGGGATGGAGAGAAATCGGACGCCCGACAAAGAGTTAGGAAAGAAAGGTGCGGATCGTGATTTACGTGGTTTTACACTTTCCTACTAAGTTGATAAGTAGAAAAGTTCGTTATTAACTCAAACGTTCCTGATGCTGGCTCGTTTAGAAGCGAAAAAAGTGTATGAGAATGAGACACGATCACGAGAAGGACTGAGGTGTTTGAAGTTTTAATGACAATGACATAATGGTTTTATTTATTTTATTCTTCATGCACAATTGATACGGGTGTCAGCAATCGTATCACAAGCTCTTTGCTTCAAACAATTCTAAATAATGAAATTGTATTACATTTTATATAGGCGAGTAACAACGTCTAGCACACTTACAATTACCTTAGTTACATCACCATCTTTAGTCTTGTCGATAGATTATTTGTATTTTTTGAAATCCTAAATCGAGTTACAAAGATTTTTAGATTGTTGTATTTAATTATTAGGTAAATACATAAACCGGTTTGGCTTAGGATAAACTACTTTCGCCTGAAATCGAGTTTGCGTTTTATGCTGTAATAAAAACGTTCTTAAAACGTTAGGCTTATTTACCTAAATAGGTAGAATCTGGCGTGAAGACATAGATATCTCTATCTATATCATCTCGCCAGATCCCTTGCGGAGTAGGCGGAGAGTACAGATTTCCAACAGGTTCTTTCCTTACATATCTCTCTGGCTTCCTCCACTCTCATAGTTCGTCTCATATACGCTCGCCGGTAACTACTCACCTAATACCCTTTATTTCAAATTTTGGTGCCCTGTGTAGGAGAGTCCATGTCAATGTCATTTTGCCATCAAATTAATACCATTGTTTTGATAAACTAATTAACTAAAATAGCATTGTATACCTAATAATAATAATATTAGCCCTGTTAAGAAACTGTCCCACTGTTGGGCACGGGCCTCCTCTCAAACTGAGAGGGTTTAGGCCATAGTCCACCACGCTGGCCTAGTGCGGGTTGGCGAACTTCACACACCTTCGAGAAACTGCGTGTGCGTCACATGACGTAATTCGAAAAGGCAGAGGTGCTTGCCTCGGTTTGAACCCGAGACCTTTGACTTTGCAGTCCAACGGTCTAACCACTAGGCTATCACTGCATTGTATACCTAGTTATAATTAATTGCTAAGTACTTACTATAGTTATATGTATACTTTTCGCGGATACATAAATCCAGAGCACCAAAAAACCCTAACCATTTTATGCTAGCCCTGGTAAGAAAGAATAAATTGATTTAAAAACAAACGTTTATAGTAAAAACACGACGAAGATATCTTGCTTAGTTGAGGAATTCTCATGGCTTTCTTCCGGCTCCATCATCAGACCCTGAACACCATCCGGATTTAAAGTACTCGCCAAGGCAAATCCAACGAGCCCAAAAACGGTGGGGCTATATTGAGTAGTTCCCTTCGGCTCCATTATCAGACCCTGAACACTATCTGGTTGTATAGTCCTTGTCAATTCCAATCTAACAAGCCTAAACATGAGGAGATTACTTTGTATAATTGACATATTCCTACGGCCACCTTCCGAATCCATCACCAGCTCCATGGTACCATATTATTGCATTGTCACCAAACTTACATACGTTTGCAACTTACAATAAAACCTTGGAAAAAGGAGATATTTTAGTACCCATCTTTCCCTGCAAAAGAGGTAAAATCGATAAAATGGTCTACTAGCCTTCTAAGTATTAGTTCCTTATAGTACGGCTGGCAATCGTGAAGTCGGGGGGGGGGGGGGGTCTAGCTCGGACGGTGTTATTGAGGATTTTTATTAAAAATGTTATTAGCATTGCGGTCGTTTAGAAGTCTGCCCTGTATAATGGTAGGCTCGCCACAGATTCGAACTAATATCGTTGGAAAATGCAAGAAAGAACAGAATGAAGAATCAGATGTGTTTATTGCAACCTCGGGAGTGCCTCAAGGCTCAAAATTGGGACCACTAATTTGCAAAATTATCATTAATGACATTTTTCAATTTTTGACACCCTATCTATTTGCCGACGACCTAAAACTGACTCGCATAATCTGACATTCAATTTCTTCAAACCGATTTAGACAACCTGAGTAAGTGGTGTGAAGCAAATAAAATTTCTCTTAACAGCAGCAAATGCGTCCATATAAAATTGACCCGTAAACATAAAAAGTCCAGTCCACATACAAGATAAATGGTGTTGCATTAACGGAGCAAACGGTAGTCCGCGACATAGGGGCTTAATATACTAAGCGTTTATTTAGATAAAGACTGCGTCGATGGTCTAGTAATGAATAATATGCTTTGCGATCACGAGGTCCTGAGTTCAAATTCTAAGTCGGACAAATGTACTTTTACTTTCTAGTATCAGTTCCAAGTCTAGAAATTGTATATACTGGAAGTGGAATATAGCAATGGCGCCCCCCATTACTAATATCGTTAGCGAAAAATGGGTGTACACAGTCGGTACACCTCTGCCACTCAGTATAGACGTGACTGTGTTTATTTTTTTTAATTCTTACTGCGCAGTATTATTATTTTTTATCGTTGTACTTTGTATCGTTACGCACGGACTTCGTAATTTTATTACCCAAGCCTTGGCCGTTCCCGCTTGATGCGCCCTTGTTGTCCTGATTGCCCTTGAAACTGGAGCGCAGGTACGTACTTATTGCTTGCTGGCTCTTTTGTCCGATATAGCTGTAAAGCGCAGGCCATACTGCGAGCTAAGCTAAGCGAAGCTAACTCCGGTATTTAGCACACTTGTGTACTAGTTAAACTGGGTTCATACCGAAAACCGCAGCTGCGCGCATCTTTTGCTGACCTCAGTTCTTTTCAATATAGTAGTTTTAGCAAACTATAGCATTTAACGCGTCCTCACGATGGCTATGGTTGGATCGAAGTAATTCGAAATCAGAACACACTCATAGTTGTGCTCATATTTTTTAATTATCACCTATAACGTAGTACAAATCGATGGGTGAAAATTACATACTATTATACGACCTAGCAATTGTTAACTTTTGAATAGAGAATTTAAAAAGAAAAAGAGTTACCATGTTTCATTTTATTATCTGATCACGATGATGCAGAGTGACTAAATTAAAAAATCTATTCACTAAATTATCAAGTTCATGGTATTCAGTAAGATCGGGTAAAAAGAAAAAAAAAACACTGTTTTGTAGATGACATATATGTGCTTTACACCCGTCGAAATAATACATTGATGATAGCACGCGAGTAAACCTAAGCACAGGTATACAATAATGGTTACGCGGCATGCCTTTTAAGTTTTGTCGTTTGAAGAAAAAAACACAACTAGAACCTTATAGTACTTTTTATTCTTTTTCAAAGTATTTACCACGTAGCCTAATACACTTTTCCATTCCCTCAAACAAGTTATTATAACATTTATTCCACTCTAAAGTGGGGGTGTTCAAAATGGCTGACTTGAAAGCGTCGACTGCTTCTTCACCGGACTGGAACCTTTGACCACGAAGACTTCTCTTAATTTTAGGAAATGTAAAGAAATCGTTAGGGCTTAGGTCAAGACTGCATGGAGGATGGTCAAGAATTTCTACTTTTTCCTGCTTCAAATACTCAATCGTTTGACGAGCGCTGTGTGAGCTTGCGTTGTCGTGATGCAGGATGATGCGTCGCTTTGAGTTAGATTTTCGAAGTTCGGCGATTACTTGTGGTAAACAAACTGTGGTATACCACTCTGTGTTAACCATTCTACGATCTTCAAGTGCAATAGTCGCAACATGGCCGGTTTTTCCAACTAACGTGGCCACCATCTTCTTTGAAGTGCTTCGAGAACGAACAACTTTAGTCGGCTTTGGCTCGTCTTGAAAGACCCAGATTGTAGATTGTTGTTTGGAATCAGGATCGTAGGCATAGATCCAAGATTCGTCACCACTGATGATGTCGAAGACGTGATTTGACTCTCCTCGGTTGAACCTTTGCAGAGTTTTCTTACACCATCTGACGCGGGCCGCCTTGTGATCGTCGGAAAGCAGATGCGGTATCCAACGGCAAACTAGCTTTCTCACACCAAGCGCTTCATGTAAGATCTTCTGAATGGTTGTCCCTGAGATAAATATGCCTGATAGAGCCTCAATATCTCGATACGTCACATGACGATCTTCGAGAATTAGTTGTCTCACAGCAATGATGTTATCTTCAGTGAAGGCGGATTTTGGGCGTCCTTCGCGAGATTTGTCACTAACACTAGTATGTCCACGCTGGAATACTAAATACCAGCGTTCGACAGTCCGCAGACATGGGGCTTCATCACTGAACACAGATGTTAGCTCTTCAAAACACTGAAGCCGTGTCAGGCCTCTTCTAAAGTTGTAGAAAATTATTGCACGAACATTTTCCTTAGAAAGATTCATTTTCGTACGTAACCTGACAGATTCCAATCGATGCTGTGACTAAACAATAGCAATCCTAATACTTTCAACTCGTTTTGAGATTCAAAATTTAAACACATTCGAATATAGAACAGTTCCAAATTCAAAATTGCCGGGAAATATGGAAACGACAGAACTTAAAAGGCATGCCTCGTAAATATATAGCCCGTATTTTAGAGGATTTGGTCTTACACCACCACAGATAAAGCCCATTTCCCTAATATATCATTTATATTATTAAAGCAGAACTCAGCCCAACGAACACTATATAGATTGTTACGAGCGGGAGCCTCCCTTCATCCCACACAGAGGGCGACAGTTAGCTTAGCTGGCATCTTCGGATTAGGTAGCTTAGCTCTGTAATTCGCGGTGTGAACTAAAGTATGAAAACACGCCGCAACTACGTAAGCTAAGCTCAACGTTTAACTCGCTAGCTTAGCTCGCTATGTGGCCTGAGCTTAATAAACATAAACACAAAAGGTAACATTCTGACACAATTAACAGGTATGTTTTATTTTTATTTCTTCTTCAAAAAAAAGGCTCTCAATTCGGTTGTATATTTTTTTACGTGTTACGGATTTCGAAAATGTTTTTTTCGTTTGAGAGAATATACTTCTCGTTCAGTCCCATGAAAAAACAATACCATCCCTAAGGGTGAAAAAGTAGGGGATGTAATTTTTATAGGCGCGAATTTTATTCATACACACCGTCACGCCTATATTCCCCAGAGGGGGTGGCAGAGGTGTACTGAGTACACCCACGTTTCGCCGACGATGTTAGGTCCCATGTAATAGAGGACGAGCCTATTGCCATATACCGGGCACAATTCCAGACTCCGGACTCATACTGGAAATTTTATTTGTTAGAAAAACTACATTTGTCCGACCTAGGATTTGAACCCAGGACCTCGTGATCACAAAGCGATGCGCTTTGCCACCAGACCAACGAGGCAGTCAACATAGCCTTAGCCAACGATGATATAATGTGATAGCACTTAAAGAGACGGGACTAGCTAATGAAGACCTGTATAAAGTTGAACCATAAGTTCCTCATTCCAGTTCGGTCTCATTCCAGTGGTTTAGAGCGTAGGCTGCTCCACTAACCGGGTCGATCCCCGGTAAAAAAAATTGGCAAAAAAATATATATCTTAAATACTATTAACATCTACCCCCGCAAGGATCTGGCGTGATGATATAGATAGATAGACTATTAACATCTAAAACACGAAGCATGAGGACAACATTTTATACAAAATGAATACTAACCATTTGCCTTATTTTTATACCCCATAACTTGCACTTTAACCCACCATAACTGTTCGAAATTATATTTTAAGGTCGAACGGTAGACCAGCTGGTTGTAAACTTGACTTAATGACTATTTGTGGCAATTTCACATTAGAGGTCCCAGTGCTTCGGAAGGTAAGCCGTCGATTCAAGTTACAACTTAATGTCATCAGTTAAACTGTGGTTAAGCTATGCTGAAAGCCTTACAGGCGATGCGCCTGATGGAGTACGAAAATCACCTCGGCAATGGGACAACATAAGTTTGGTTATTATAAGTACACAGCGTGCTTGACCAACTTGATTGAGGTTTAAAAATGTAATGTGTAAAGCCAACTACGCATTATCATCTGGACTCTGCACCAACATTTTATCAAGGTTAAAAATACTTACTGGTTTGATAAAGCGTCCCAATGACATAACTAAAAAATATACATAAATTGTAGGTCACTTCACACGCTCTCCGGCTGTAATAATTTTTTTTTGGATGAAATACTCAAATGCTTTGCTTATTTTGTAAAACATTAAGAAAAGGGCACACGAAAAAAAATAAGTTTGTAGATTTAGTGACTTGTACAGTAGCAAGTGTATACCAACGCCTATATATCTACATTACAACATAACTTAATTCCTTCGTTTACCATCGTATCACAAAGGGCCTCTAATGGAGAATGGCCTAACGTAAGCCTTTAAAAGTTCCAGCGAAACCCGTAAATCTCAGGGACATAATACAATCTGTTATGTCCGCAATAAAAAAAAAAACTCATTTTAGGTATACATTAACACACAATTAAGATATACATTAAAATGTATCTAACAAAGATATAATGTAAATTGAGAGCATTTTGAGATCGTTCGTCGGCCATCAGTAGACAGTTCGTAATAGGCCTAAGCTAACGGTGTCTTGACGTATTAGGTAAACAGGAATACTAATTACCAGGGTTTCATAACACTAAGTAATTACGTACACGGTTGTCATGTAAATTATGGTGAATCGCATGGCGATTTTTAGTAGTCACACATGGCTAATAATGACTGACGAGTAGGATGACCGTATGTAGGTCAATGTGCTCTAAAACTGTGTTTTATCTCGTTTCCGGCATTGCGGCTACATAAATAACCACTGTTCTGTTGCAAAAGAACGAGATAGACACGTGTTAGGTTTGTGTATTTGTGTTAAAACACTATTTAAGCATTCAGGTTTATTTTACTGGACGCTTAGTAAATCATCAAGGACCAACACAAAATAAATGTATCGTACACACTTTTCATCATTACCCAAAATAATGTTAATATCTTTGTAAATTAATGCGTTTGCCCTAGAGATTTTGATGGGCTTAGTTGGGTGAAAGTTAATTTCCTATCTGTTTTTTTCTGACGTCTTACTTATAAGTATGTACAATAGACGGTAGAAAGTCACCAGTAAAAGTTACCGTTATTTTGATAACCTCTGAGCGATAGACGCTGCTTCGTGTAGCACTTACATTTAGGAATTTATTCATAAGTTCATATTCAAGATGATTAACGGTTGATTGCCGGTATCAATTTATAAATAATATATATAGGAAAATATCAAGTTGCTAAATTCAAGGTCTTCTTTTGTTTTTGTTTTAGGTTTTGATATCGGTGCCACGAAATGCCATTCATCGATATCGCATTTCAAGCAGAACTAAGTCGGTATGAAGACTCGGAGTTCGAAGAGTATGCGAAACAAAACTGTAATGAAGATCCAGATACGAGGGGTAAAAAGATCGAGGAGTTACGTCGTCTAATACGAGGTATTTTCAGATTCACGTGTTATATGAATTTCTGGTTTAAAAGAACTACTTAACTGACTGAATTAGCTGGGACTTTAATCATGACATTATCAATATAAATTATGTAAGGAAAGAAATGATGAAAAGAAATAAAATGAAGAAAAGAGATGAATTCAATGTTTACAAGTTTATTAATTTTAACACAATATAAAAAAAATTAAAAATATAATTTGCCTATTAGTAATATAAATAGCATATTACAACATAGGAAATAATAAGCATTTTCTACAGCCTTACTCAATAATGTAATCAACGTTTCTACCACGACACATTCATAACGTCATTCAAATTGCTTCAATCTAATTTCAGTCAGGCCCCAATTTTAAATAAATATAATAATATTACTGCCTCGTTGGTCTGGTGGCAAAGCGCATCGCTTAGTGATGACGGGGTCCTGGGTTCAAATCCTGGTCAAGAAAATGTAGATTTTCTAACGAAAAATTCCCAGTGTGTGTCCGGAGTCTGAAATTGTGTCTGATATATGGCAATGGGGACTATTACATGGGACCTAACATCGTCGGCGAAAAGTGGGTGTACCCAGTACGCCTCTGTCACTCCCACTTCGGGAGTATAGGCGTGACGGTGTTTATTTATTAATAATTTTATTACGCGTCCTTTTTTTATACTACATCGCCGCCAAATTGTATAATTCAAGGCATTACAAAATGGCTCGTCATTTTATAAAACACCCGTCTATTGAAAAATAGCTAATTAACCTTTATCCAGATTGTTATAATATAGCGGCTAAGGGTATACCCCGCCGGGCATATGGCGTGATAATATAAATATGGATAGAGAAGGGTATTACAAGTATTTTTGTATTAGGTAATTATTTACTCTTTTGTGACAATTGCTTTATCGAGCAGTAACTACTAAATACTACAGCGTATAGAGAACAGGGCAGGTGCTCAATATCCGAAGCAGGTGATAATTCTTATCAATAGGAACAACTTTTACTAAAGCGACATGTAGACAGCAAAAAAAGTGATATTAAAAAAAAGTGAAACATTAACTTTAAGAGGAGCAATTGTGAAGTTTCTTGCCCTTCTTCTCCACAGAAATGACAATTCAAAGTGGTAGTAGAGTGTATTTTTCTTGACGATTCATAAATGCTATAACTGTTTATAATATTCTGATTCTAAGAAAAATAAGACATCACATATTTAGGCAGTACGCTATTGGTATAAATTAATAAAACAATAAGGGTAGGGCTACAAAAAACACCACTTCAGACACAAACAAATATATTGGCATAAAAAAATCCATTTGTTTGTTCTAGAGAGAGGACAATGCCATCCGCGTCGAACAGATGACGCCTATCTCCTGCGATTTCTGCGATGCCGGGGGTTCATACCGGCTTTGGCACACAAATTGGTAAGTCAGATAGAATAGAGCTTCTCTATCAACTCTCCTTGCTTCCCATCCTCCAAGTATAACACATCAACGTTTAGGGTAATATACAGGGTAGAGCACCACTGCGAGATATCTAGTATATGCCTTCCTCCATAACGACAGCCCAAGCCGACTGTTCCTCTTTGAGGCGCTCTTGAGCTCTTGCACTTCGCCTGGAGCGTTGTTAGTGCAGGCCCACACAGCTTAGATCATTAATTCACACGCACACAAAAAAATATATTCTTAGTTACACCTAGTTAATTAATTCGTGCCTATTCAGTAAAAACTGAATCCTTACAGCTAAAGTTAGTGCATTCTCTTTTATTGTCCTTGCAAAAACCAATTCAACGCCAAAGTCCGGCTAAACTTACGACACAACTGTAGCCGTCGTTACACAATCACTCGTGTTCCTATGGAGACAGAAAAAGGTATTATATCCTTAATCTAGAGTTCTGTCAGATTCATATTTATTAGTAACGCAAAACTTAGCAAATATGTTAACGTAACACGCGTCGTATGCGGGGCCATATTCGATTATTATTTCGCGTCTAAACTAAGGATCAATACACGTCGTTATGATATCCTGATACAGATGTTAACCGGGACCCAGCCTATATCCGAAGTGAAGTCGGAATGTAGTTTTGCTGATAGAAAATCGTATTCGGCGATAAAACCATTTCAACTTTATGATAGCCTAGTAAACTTCTAGTCTTTCCTCAATGAGATAATTTGCTCACATACTCGCACATGTCGTGCAGTGGGGCGGCCGACTCGGTTGGCGCGGTGCGGAGACTGACTCAAATCGGGTTCGAGACGCAGCCACATGAATTTCTATTAACTTATCATCTCCTAGTACAATGCTAGTGACAAGAGTGCGGCTCGACCCGCCTCGTGAGTCCAAATAAAATAAACAATACTCAACTGCTACTTCACGTACTGTTACTATTTGAAATGAAACATAGTACTAAAGATTAATTAATCTCTTATAAATAATTATTATACTAACGTGCCAGATTGGATTCTACTTTTTTAAGGTAGAGACGTAGGAACTCCAAATAACCGCTTTGCGAAGTAATCTTCCCGTAGAATTATATTAATACCTATTTTTTCTCTACATAGTATTTATGCGTACTTTATTAATGAGGATGTTTATACGTTTTGCACTAGATGTTTCGTTACGAAGAATTTTGCCGACAAAATGCGTATCTGTACGATTGTGAAGCTTTCGGCTTACAAAAAGTGAAGAATGTCTACGGAGGGACACTGCCCGAAAGCCCGAAGCACGGAAGAATTATTCTCATGAGATTTGGTAAGATAATAGTAACGTCTAATTAGTTATTCAGAAAATTACCATAATCTTATACTCTCAATTGCAGTAATACAAATGCAATTAAAAACAAATTTATTCGTTAGAAAAAGATGAAAACAATCATACCGCCAACATTCCACAATAGGGGGTGGCAAAGGTGTACCTGTGTCCACCCACATTTCACAATTTCAGATCTCAAAATCTGACTATGATAATAATAATGTAATTGATGACACACTCCTGTAAAATTGTGGAGACTACCTACTACAACAACTACTTAAAGTAATTTACAGAACCTACGACGGGCGTCATAATGCGTGCAAATCAAAAACTAAAAAAAAAGGAAAACCGACTTCAAAAAGCAGAAAATAAATATTTGAAGTCGTTGCCGGTGGTTGCAAGGAATTCCGTGGTGCTTTTTCAAAGTCCAAAGTCCAAGACGGATGAAATTAATATTTTACTTAGTTCTATAGTAGGGTACCTATAGGATTGACATAATACACATAATATCTCAAGCTACACATTCGTATTGTTTGTCGTTA
Organism: Phalera bucephala; assembly: GCA_905147815.2. Taxonomy (NCBI): domain Eukaryota; kingdom Metazoa; phylum Arthropoda; class Insecta; order Lepidoptera; family Notodontidae; genus Phalera; species Phalera bucephala. Next base: position 55,874,017 of record LR990609.1, read on the forward strand.
AAGAGTTTCCTGGTGCCAATTCCGCCAAAACTCCCTACTGCATACCAAAGTGTTCCGGTGCCTTGTCTCTATTGTGTGACCTTAAGTGGATCTTGATTGATTCTATTTTAAGCACGTGGTTCACCTCTTTAACTTGTTTACTTACTTTTTAACAGTGAATATTAATAAAACTATCATATAACTTAACACAGTGGTTAATTCTTTTGCAGGTCGCTGGGACACAGATGCGGTCCCAATAGAAGATGTAGTCCGCTGTGCTTTGTTAATGGATGAGGTTGCTGTAATGCAGCCTAAACTGCAAATCCTTGGAGTCACCATCATAGTAGACCTTGACGGCTTGAACTTACGACAAGTTAGCCAGCTAACCCCGACGGTAGCTGGTCAAATAGTAAGCCTTATGGGGGTAAGATTATTGTGAATATAAATACCATTTATGTTTCTTTTTTAATTTAAGCGCCACCTAGTTGTACTGAAAGTTATTAATAAGTTTATCTCTATCTAGCTTCGTTGTATGTTTACTAAAATATACATCATTGTATGTCATGTTTAAGACTTGATTCTCGTGCTAAATGTAGATGTCGTTAGCAAGTAAAATAATTATAAACGTGTCCGGCCCATGGATTTCTATCCAAAGCGGATTGAGTTATGTCAAAATTCAATCAACAAAAACGAAAATTAATTTCTTACCCATAGACACAACACTGAATTTCCTATGATTTAAATAACTAGGGAAACTGTGATGAGTAAGAGCAACAACCTGGAGCCCGGTGTCTCGCTCGCACCCATTACGATGCAGCACGGTGACCATACTGACTATAGTTAATTATGATATGTTTTAAATGCGATAAGATTTAAATTAATTTTCTTATACACTTAAAACCATTTTATTCAGTAATTTATAGAGTATAATGATATACCTAGACTTCAACGATTGTTTACGCGACCTTTTTTAAACATAACCCGCACTAGGAATTATTCCTGTGTCGTGGGTGCATTTTCAAACATGAAGTTAACATACACAAACACCCAGACTCAAGCGAACTTAATAAAAGTACCAACTTCACATGTTATTCAGAATTTATTTACCTACCGCATGTAATAACCCACCAAAATGTTAAATAAAATAAATAGCTTGCCTGACCCGAAGGATTCGTTATTATACCATTATAAATTAATCATTAAGTCCCTAATCATAACCATGTATGGTCACCCTCTACATACGCAGGGCTCTAAGTGAGTACCCTTGTCGTCACGTTTTTCTTGCCCGGCGCAGCTGTAAAGGCCCCGCGGCCAACAGCGTGGATCATTCACACACACACATCACGATTTTTTCGCAGAGTGCTCAAACTCTTTTAAATGGAAATCCATCGTTCGGCCAATTTAATCTAAAGACGTCACTTGTTTAATTATTACATATATTGCACATATATTATATATTACACATACATTGCACTTGTTAAGCTGGATTACCTACCCACGAAGGACAGTAAGTAGTACATACATAAGTGAGATGAGTGGTGTGCGTAAATTTTAGAATACCTTATTTACTCTAAGGCGTAAATGTGACAGCTGTATTTATCTAGATAGTAGAAGAAGAGGTATTAAGGACCAATTCTACTAAAAGAATTCTACAATCTTAACCACCGCCAATCAACAGTAATAAAGTCTTCTCGCATTGTTTGGCGGCGATTAAAATTCGTTTCTTTTTAATTGTACATAATAAAATACAAATCTGTAATTTGCTATTAGAACCCGCCGCCTGCTAAATAATGAATGTCAAAACATACTTTCGAATTCCAGGTGTCATTTCCACTCACCATGCATGGCCTCCACATGGTCAACTACAATTGGATACTTCACTCAATCTTCTACTTATTCAAACAATTCATGCCGAAGGCTGTGTGGGAACGCGTCCACTTCCACGGGTCCGATATGAGCTCACTCCACAAGCACATAGATCCTGAATGCTTACCTCCCGAGTACGGCGGAAGGAGTCGCCACACAATATCCACAGAAGAATGGATCTCGAAGATAGACAAATACAAAGATGATTTCCTAGTACAAGAGTTAAGAGCATTAGGTTTTAAGGTCAGATATTAGGTATTTGCTGCTGAATTGTATACATACTGTTCCACTGTTCGGCAAAGGCATTCTATCCCAATCGGGTAAAACAGGTTATATTCCACCACACGAACTGATTAGCAGAGACATAGTTTTATGGTCATTTGGTATTAGAACTTTTAAGTCACCTACAAATTATAGTCCTTTTCACCAGTCATGGGTAGGCTGACGTTTAGAATTTGACGTTGCTAGAAATTAAGTGAAATAGAATCGATTGAATATTCACCATATCGAGCAAATTTATAACGAAAAATGAATCGATATTAATAAAAATAATGTAGGAACGAAAAGAGAACGAAATAAAATAATCTCACTATTTATTTACGAATCAAGCCATTGGTCAGAAAAATCGTCTGACAAGTCGCTTGATACGTCACTTGTCCGTATCCATCCATATATCCATCACAGACCAACCGAGCTGAACGCTGTTTGACCTGGGTGATTGCTCAATATAGGCGACGCTACAGCAGTTTAAGCGTATTACAAAAAATAAATTGAATAGTTTACTAGTTACAATACATTATTAACATCGATATATTATTTGATCGATGATAATTAATTTAACATTAAAAAAGAACAATTATTTATTAACCGAATTGTTCTAGAAATATTTTGACTGGGTGGCTACATATATATTAATCGATCCAGGGAAAATAATGATTTAAATTTTGAATTTATAAGACTGAAGAGCAAAACTTGTGAGTCCTATTATTGTTATATTAATTCTACTTTTAATACCCTTCTCATTTCTTACAAGACATTTCATTTGGGGAAGAAATATATATTTTTTGGTAATAGGTTTATTTATTAAATAAATTCGTTTTCATATTATTTTGTATTATTCTTAGTATTTACAACAGATACCTAACATAAAACAATCAATTTGAATGCTGTTCGCATGAACTGATTAATCGATATTAAGGCGATACATTGAAGCATTTATGAACTAGTCAATGGAATTTACTTTAAAATATAAAGAATAATCGCATTAAAATCCTTGTAGAACAGTTTTTTTATTTCATTTAGTATTTATTTTGGAAAATGTGGTTTGGGACATACGTAGTTTATTACCGAGCGCCGGCGTGTGTGTGTGTGTGTGTGTGTGTGTGAGAATGACCTACGCTGTTGGCCGCGGGGCCTTTACAGCTTCACTGGACAAGAGGGCGAGCGTGCAACCACTACGCTCGAACCTGAAGGGTAAGGGGGCAACTAGCTCAAGGGCGCCTCAAGGAGGAACGGCCTAGGCTTGGGCAGTCGTTATAAGGGAGGGCGTATACTAGGTGTATCGCCGTGGTGCTCTGCACCGGCCGGCGAGCAAGGGATTCTTCGACTTCGCCGGCGTTGTTGGTGTCTGATCCTGTGTGCGGTATATGTTTTCGAAAGAAGGGATGTAAGGACATCGGGAGGGTAGGTGAGAACATGCCGCGGACGGCGGTAGCGGCTGATAGGAGGGGAGTTAGTTAGGTTCGTAGTCGGCAGCCGCTACGATTAGCGGATTTCTATGATTGGACGCGTTCGCGAAATATCGGGTTGTCGCTTTTTTAATAAAGACGCGAATAGGTTCGAGACCGAGATCGGAATGGAAATCAACATTCCGTATGAACCACGGGGCTCCGACGGCTTTGCGGAAACGGGATTGAACCGTTTGGAGTCTATGCGAGCGCCGGCTCAATATATCCATACCTTGTTTTTCAGTTCTAAACAGTGGCGTGCATTGCATATAGGCAATTAAGCAATGCCTACCTTACTATAATTCACTGAATTTAGATATTAATTATTATAGTTGAGTATGATGATTAATATTATTTATTACTTTATTAATATTTCAAATAAGTGTAATTCAATTCTTATGAGGTAAGCATTGCTCAATTTCCTACGCCACCGATTCTTAAGCAATTGCATCATGCACAGAGTGATAAATCTCCCGATTGATCAGTGGTCCGGGTGTCCGGTGTTTAATATACTATAGGTATTACATATCTATCTATCTATCTATATCATCACACCAGATCCCTTACGGGGTAGGCAGAGAGCACAGAATTCCAACAGGCTCTTTGCTTACATACCTCTTATATAAAAGGTATTATAAATAACGCAAGACCTCAGACACCGCAATTAGATAATTGCATCACAAATTCAATAAATCTAACGTCTTTACCCCTTTTTAAGCACTTTTATACCCCAATTAATAATAAAACTAATACGTGTATGCGTGCGTACGAGGCATGCCTTTTAAGTTTTGTCGTTTGAAGAAAAAAACACAACTAGAACCTTATAGTACTTTTTATTGATTTTCAAAGTATTCACCACGTAGCTTAATACACTTTTCCATTCGCTCAAACCAGTTATTTTAACATTTATTCCACTCTAAAGTGGGGGTGTTCAACTGCTTCTTCACCGGACTGGAACCTTTGACCACGAAGACTTTTCTTAATTTTAGGAAATGTAAAGAAATCATTAGGGCTTAGGTCAGGACTGTATGGAGGATGGTCAAGAATTTCTACTTTTTCCTGCTTCAAATACTCAATCGTTAGACGAGCGCTGTGTGAGCTTGCGTTGTCGTGGTGAAGGATGATGCGTCGCTTTGAGTTAGATTTTCGAAGTTCGGCGATGACTTGTGGTAAACAAACTGTGGTATACCACTCTGCGTTAACCATTCTACGATCTTCAAGTGCAATAGTCGCAACATGGCCGGTTTTTCCAACTAACGTGGCCACCATCTTCTTTGAAGTGCTTCGAGAACGAACAACTTTAGTCGGCTTTGGCTCGTCTTCAAAGACCCAGATTGTAGATTGTTGTTTGGAATCAGGATCGTAGGCATAGATCCAAGATTCGTCACCACTGATGATGTCGTAAACATGATTTGACTCTCCTCGGTTGAACCTTTGGAGAGTTTTCTTACACCATCTGACGCGAGCCGCCTTGTGATCGGAAAGCAGATGCGGTATCCAATGGCAAACTAGCTTTCTCACACCAAGCGCTTCATGCAAGATCTTCTGAATGGTTGTCCCTGAGATGCCTAATAGAGCCTCTATCTCTCGATACGTCACATGACGATCTTCGAGAATAAGTTGTCTCACAGCAATGATGTTATCTTCAGTGAAGGCGGATTATGGGCGTCCTTCGCGAGATTTGCCACTAACACTAGTATGTCCACGCTGTAATTCTAAATACCAGCGTTGGACAGTTCGCAGACATGGGGCTTCATCACTGAACACAGATGTTTGCTCTTCAAAACACTGAAGCCGTGTCAGGCCTCTTCTAAAGTTGTAGAAAATGATTGCACGAACATTTTCCTTAGTAACATTCATTTTGGTACGTAACCTGACAGATTCCAATCGACGCTGTGACTAAACAATAGCATTGATCCTAATACTTTTAACTGTTTTGAGATTCAAAATTTAAACACATTCGAATATAGAACAGTTCCAAATTCAAAATTTCCGGGAAATATGGAAACGACAGAACTTAAAAGGCATGCCTCGTATTAAAAATATGTTTTGAATCAAGAATAAATTTGTCCGTTAAAATGCACTGAAGGAAAAACATCATACTTTGCAAATTAAAAAAAAATGTAATACATTAAAACTTGTCGGAATCAATTCTGTTACCGACGTAGAACGAACTATTTTCAGGTCTTGCGTTAATTATGTTACACCTTCTTCTATAGTACAGGTAGGTACCTCGTATTTTTCTACATTGATTTTAGATATTGCTCTTTTATAATATAGCTATTTAATCGTGATTATTAATTTCACTTTATAACAATATTACTTTTTATACCGTATGCAACCGAATGTTGATTCGAACAAAAACGCCATCTAGCGGTTTAATCGTAAGATATTTGCACCATGGTTTGTGAAGGATGTGGAGTAATAAATAAATTTTATCCTGCGCCACCTGTCAACGGATGTATTACTTAATATAACCGATACCCATGCCGATACCACAGTGTAAATATAAATAGAATATTGTGCCGATAGGTGGCGCATAACGTCAAGAAATACAGTTGAGTGCAGGTTTTTCGGCGAACCTAAACCCAACTCTGTTTATTATTTTATATTTTGCAGGCTTTAAAAACACTAAATTTATTTTTTCGTAAAGTTTATTTGAGTTTACATACATAACAATGTATTTCTTGTCGCTATGCAGCACCTAAAATGAATTTCTCTGAATGATTATTATTTTTTATCTAGCAAGTCTAAGTAATATTAATCATCATTTTGAAATATATATAATATTATATTTTATACAAAAATGCCCAACGAGTCTTATCTTTACTATTAAGTAAAACATTATTTTTATAAGATCAAAAACGATGATATATGTTATAATGTATGATTAAAATAACTAACTATAATCTTATTCTAAGCATATGATAAAAACCAATCATCACGGCCCTGCTAGAACTGCCAAGTAAGTGGAAACATAACGTACAATCTACAAGGGACACATAAATTATAAGAAGTTAGCTTTCTTACGCGAACGGAGTAGTAACAACTCAAGCAAGAAAGGAACCTGAATCAAGGCACACACAAACACGGTACTTGTATTGTAAACTGTGATTGTACACTTGTAACGCTAGGTGCCGCTAGTTGCAATCAATCTGAACTATTTTTATATTGTTTATAAGTATATACAACGCAAGATACCAATCGGAATCTCCGGTTAGTTGTTGGGATCGCTAGGGATACCGAAATAAGGAACTGCCAGTCGAAACATAACGTACCTTCTACTAGGAACCCAGAAATGACAAGAAGTTATCAGAGGAAATGCGTTACGTAGCAAATATGAACGAGTTCCATACTGTTACTCTAATTTCGTCCTTAATCATATCGAATTATGTCCATTCTACGTTGCATGAATATAAGTGGGCGTATCGTTATCACGAATGTATGGTAAAACGGGGACAAATAAACTCATGAATGGCTGGTCCGCTACAAAGCTGTTTATTTGCACTTTGATATGTTACCATACTTACAAATGATACGATAAGTGACGTAAATAACTAATACATGTAAGTCAATACATAATAATATGAGATCAATTTACACATTTAAACATTCGAAATATTATTTGCAGCAACAAAAATAATTACATTTCTACGTCTGAAATGTAAATTCTTCTGTGATTATTTCTTTGCAGTTCTTCCTCGACCGCGGTCAATACAGTAATGTCCATGTCAGCGTCATGACCACCTGCTTTGTGATGGTCGCCTGGTACAACATCTACGCCGTCGTCGTATGTAACGGTATTCGACACGTCGACGTCATCACCACTGTCTACATTATCAAAGTACTCAAATACTTCGTGGTAGTTGTAATTCTCGTCATACTTTCGTAAACCGTTCTTCATGTGATTTGGCATATTTTCAATTCCATGTATTTTTAAACTTATTGGTCCAATGTTGCCAGAATTTTGTTCGTTTGTCTGAAATATGCAAACAGTAAAAGGCTATATAATAACTTAAGTATAAAGATAATAAAAACATATTGTAGAGTATCATCTACTAACCTTATCGGTAAATATAACCGTCCAAGTGCCTTTAGGATTTTCTCCCCAAGTTGCCACAGACATCAATGGCCAATCCACAAAACCCGCTTTAGACTCATCTTTGGAACGAGCACTTAGAAGTTGAACTTTGGTGTCTGAAAAAGTTTTTTATACATCACATTAAATAAGTACATATTTTTTTGTAAAAATATTAATACCAACCAAACCACAGTGACAACATGTATGTGTGTGTGTTTGAGTGATATACGCTGTTGGCCGCGAGGCCTTTACTTTACAGCTTCACCGGATTTAAGGGCGAGCGTGCAACCACTACGCTCGAGCCAGAAGGGCAAGGGGCGAAATACTCGAGGGCGCCTCAAGGAGGAACGGCCTCGGCTTGGACAGTCGCTACGGGGGGAGGGGGTGTAATTAGTGCACCGGTCGGCGGGCTAGGGGATCTACGACTTCGTCGTCGTCGTCCGTATCCGGAGCGGAAAGAAGCGATGTCAAAACATCGGGGAAATCGGTGAGAACAACAGTGACAACAATGTCACTTTAAGTTAAACGAAAATTCGATAGCGATAAAATCCGTAAAATAGTTTTATTTCATGTGTAATAAACGTAAATCTAAGAATTCAATATGTAAACGAAAATTGACAAAAAACATGGCTGGCAGGCGGGAAGCTTAATTTTAAATTATTTGTTAAAAAACGTAGCCCCGCATGAATTTATGCAATCGCTTTTTTAATCGTTTCAATTTTTACTCAGGAAGTAAGAATAGAAACTACTTGACTGGAACGACTACGTTCCAACACGAGACGTTTGAAACCCACTGACTGACCAGGAGGACATAAATCAAAACATGTCTGACCTTGTGGTGAAATCAAATAAATCTCTAGAGCTCCGCGCCGACTGTATCGCACATTTACGATAACTTCCACGTGCTCAACGTAATTCACTTTGCAATCTTCATCAACTGGTATTAAAACGTTAGCTGTCGAAGACATTGAATACAAACGTGACTCTTTCTCGTCTAATCTGTAAAGAAAGTCCTAATTACACCGTTACCATCAATTCAAACGTTTAAATTCGCCCATAAAAATATCTTATGATGGGTTAAATAACAAAAGAGAGAACAAACAGTACAGATCTATTTTTCTGATACACATTTTTTTTGTTCGGCCTCAGTGCTGATTCATTCTTGGCGCGGCTAGATAGAGTATCTGACTAGGTGTCCATAAGCTTTAAGAATTGTCCACTTTCATAGGCTCACGTTTCGAATAAAACGCAAGAGTCCAAATGAATACACACACGTCTTATACGACTGAACATAAAAGGGATGTTACAAGACTAGGTACAATGTCGTTAATTGGGTACAAATATGCAAATTAAATATAATTGATTATGTTATTAATGCAAATTTTATCGTTTACATCTATCTGTAAGTATTTAAAATGGAAAAGTTTACACGTATCCATGTTGCACAAAAATCTTGTTCGTCTGTTTACAGTGGGTGTCTTATCGGCAGAAAGACGTCCACTGCAGGACAAAAGCTTCTTCCAAAGATTACACTGGACAAGTAAATATAAGAAAATCTAATCGTAAGCGACAAAATTAACAATTTATAAAAGTCTCGATTTGCATCGTGCGTGGTCTCGCCATCTTGTGCGGTTTTCCATCACACTTCGCAATCATACGACAATGGTACTAGGACACCATACTTACGGTATAGCTTCGACGTGGCATACATGTTTCTCGGGGACAGTCGTCCAATTCAGTGCAGTTGCAACAAGGGCACCAGCATTCAACAGTCCAAAACCAAATCGTACATCAAAACGAAATCCCGCACTGAAACGATGAGGAATGCTTATATTACTTAATTTAAAAAAAATTCATGCTATTATTGCTAATGGTTGGCAGACATTGGAATAATAAATGTTTTAGAAATTATTTACCCATTAATTTGCCATCCGGGATTGACTGATAACGGTGCATACTCTGATGTTCGGACGATCAAATGTTGTACATCTCGCCAAGTCAGATTTGGACTAAAAATACATAAAATTTTGCAAAATATTACTGGGTACATAAAATTATGAAATCGACTTTCATGATAAGATATCCTTCATAACATGACATCCTTGGTTTACGTTAACCATTATTTACAATTTTATTAGAAAGAAAAGTCCGAAGTGCCTACGATAGAATTACAATAATAACGCTTAAAACAACAAAGTATAATTATTATTCACTGACAAATAGGTTGAAATTAAGAATGAAATTTTCAGCATTGTAAACTTTTTTTTTTGAACGTAGCCGCACACTTGGATTTATTCCAGTGTCGTGGGTGCGTTTACAAACATGAAATTTCACACAAAGATTTGTCCCGTGCGGGAATCGAACCCGCGGCTATTAGACACCGTGGGCGGAGCGTCTTAAGCTCTTAACCACTGCGCTAAATCGTCCGTCCAATACACCAAGAAAATGTCAGTACAACAGTCAAAATAAGAAAAAGACAAAGGTATATTGACGACCTTATTACAATTTATTCCAATTATTAAAAATACAGCTCAGCTTTCTGTTTCAAAAGCTGCAGAAATAAAACCAGAGCAAGTGGTTGTGTGAACTATTGTCAATTTACTACTAAGTACATATATTTTAACATGCCAATTAGATAAATTAAGCATAATATCTAAACATTTACCTACATGCCAATATGGATAGAAATAACAAAGGCAAGGATTATGAAAGCATCTCAGTTAATTAGACAAGCTGCATGTTCTTGATTTTGTTGATGATGATTATGATGTCTAAATGACATAAGCAATATGAAGGATGCACTTTGAAGGATGTATCAAAATAAGTTTCATTAAGTACTTTAAATACTTTGTTTCATGAACGACTAAAGTCGATCGTAGAACTAAGGCATCATTGAATAAAACAGAATAATTTATGTAAGTACAAATCATTGACTTCTATAATGAAAATACTTATATTGTACGTAATATTATTGATTTCAGTTTTATTAGACAAGAAGTTAAATTCATGACAAGGACATGGAATGAATGGTTTGGGTTTATTATGGTGGACGGACATGCGCGACATTGATCCGTACAGGCCGTACCGATAGCAGTATTAGAGATTCATAAAATAAAGTAAGTAGCTTTAACCAACTTGGCGCTTAGAGCGAGAGCGATAATCCCAGCAGCCAATGGAGCGGCAGCAGACGTTCCTGTGTGTCCCAGCGTACAAGAATCACCCGTGTCTGTAGTAGCCTGATTGAGAAAAACAATATTGCTGTCTTTTTTAATCCTTCGTTAATTTACTACAAGGTATGTATGTACTAGAAAACTTACTATTTTTTGATCTTTGTAAGCACCAGAGGAGTATGCCGTGGCGAGTGTGGATGAACATACCTCGCCGTACCAAGGAAACAGACCGTGCTGAGATGCGCTTCCGATTGATATTGTATAAATACTAGACGAATACCTGTACAATTTCAGATTATATTTCGCCGTCATAAATTAAAAGGAAGTCATTTTCTTACTACAAAATCATAATTTAATTGAAACAAGGCCTTAATATTAATGTAGTAGTTAAGCTAATAGTAATTTCTTTCAATCAAAGATTATGAGGTGAATCTATAGGGCCCACCAAATTCTATTGACAAAAATTATGTGAAATTTGTATGTGTATAATTACAAAAAATAAAACATTTCTAACCCATCACAATTACAGTTGTCGCCATACCCTCCTCCGTTGCCATTTGCCCAAATATAAATTGCACCTTTCCCACCACGTCCCTAAAGACAATCAAATAACAAAATAGGACAATGAATATAAAGATATACATAACTGAATAACCTAATAGATAGATACCCTACGTATACCGTACCGCTTTAGATTATTTTTTTGGATTTTGGTCACATGCATTACTGTTATTTACATCACAGGAGATTCGTGAAGTGATGAAGTTGATATTATATTGATGTAAAACTGTGACATTGATCATATTACATCTTTATATTGTAATTGATACTAACCTTCATAACGCCACGTTTAAACGCTTCGATAGCAAGTCGCCCCGGTCCTTCGACCGTGCGACCGTCGTCATTAGGGCCCCATGAAGCGCTGTATATGTCTACTTTGTCCAATGCAAAGCCTACAGACAAAGCAAACTTTCAGCTTAGCTGTGCTTTTAGGTTAAGAAACTAGACTAAGTTAATAACATAGATTATTATTAACCTCATTGTCATTTTAATTACATAACGCAAGCAAAATACAACAAAGTACCAAAAATTATATTCAGTTTATAAAAATATTCAAACAGCGCCATCTATTGATGTACAACAATCTCTTAACTGAAATCATAAAAACCTTTCTCATCTATGTTATCCTAGTAAAAGTTGACGAAACGTGACTCGGTGCACGCCCCGGACACCTAATAACGTAATTTCGAACGTACCAGCCAGCAAAATACCCAGCAAATATACCCAGTAAAAAACCAACTCTTTGCGCAACTTACCAACTTTGGCAGTCCTGCTTCGCGCACCGCGCTCTCAATCTCCTGCAACTTCTAGACACCTAATAATCGTGGTCCCCGATAACATGTGGCCGCCACGTGTAGGGTTCGGAATAGCGGTATAAAAACGGTAACATAATAACCACACTTAGAAACGCAGTATCGTTTTAGTGGTTCCTAATCGGGGATGGTCTAAATACATTGTCATGACGGTAATAATTAATGATAAAACGAACTTACCTGTACGTGAATTTCTATCATAATTATGCGTCTGCTCAATTCTCGCAATTAATATTAACTTGGAATACTGTTCCGTATTTCTCGGCTACGAATATTTTAAGCAAAACTAAATAGTAATCTGAAATAAACACAAATTTTAGTAATTGCCTAATTTCGCCTCCCTATCCACACAGCCCAGCCCTTCGTACATGCGTCATTGTCGTGTCATTTAGTTTAAAGCAGATTTCCCGAAGTGGGGAGGGTATCTGGAAGGGTTATTATCGCTTCGAATTGAGCAGCTCGCATAATTATGATAGAACTTCACGTACAGGTAAGTTCGTTGTATCATTAATTATGCTAACGCTGCTCAATTCTCGCGATTAATATAAACTTGTAGATAGATGTTCAAAGAAACCTAAAATCTGCATTTTGTTCATTCGTTAACATTTATGTACATATTGATTCACAATAAACTGTCTATTTATATAGTGATGTATAGTCATGTTATCGATACCTTTCAATGTATTAATAATAATAATAATAATTTATTTATATTTCAAGTTCATGGACTCATATTTGTTAGTAATATTTTACTTATAAACTATGTTAGTATTCTTATTATCTATGTACATGTATGGTATGTGAACCACCCCTCATCCTAGATGTTGAAAGCCAGCAGCTGCGGTTCACATACAGGCAGTCTAGTCTGCTCGCTATACAGCTTAGGATGCTGTTGGGGCTGGCCCGCACTTTGAGTGTAAGTTACATACAATTTGCAATTTTGTGCTCTAGTATGAAGTTCCGCCTCTTAAAACGTAGTGATTATATTCTCTTGCTGAAAACAGGAGACGGCAGGATTGTATCCTTTACAACGGAGATCTTGAGGGAAGTCGAGAAGTTCTATGGCCAGCTATACACATCAGTACAACCACCTGTCTGCAATCCGGCCTAAGACCCATGAGCCAAATTGACCCGACACTATACCGAAGACGTCCCGGACATCAGTCTGTACGAGATTAGTATGGCTCTCAAACAGCTCAAGAACAACAAGGCGCCAGGCGATGACGGTATAACAGCCGAGCTTCTCAAGGCTAGTGGAAAGCCGATATTGAGGGCTCTCCAGAAGCTATTCAATACCGTCACCCTCGAGGGCAAAACGCCACAGTCATGGTGCGGAAGTGTAGTGGTTTTTTTCTTTAAAAAGGGTGATAAAACCGTCTTGAAGAATTATATACCCATCTCATTTAAGAGCCACGTCTATAAACTGTTTTCGAGAGTCATCACGAATCGTCTCGCGCGCAGACTCGGTGACTTCCAGCCTCCCGAACAAGCCGGTTTCCGAAAAGGCTTCAGCACCATAGACCACATACATACGCTGCGACACCTGCCACTATGCTTAGCGTTTGTGGATTATGAGAAGGCCTTCGATTCGATCGAGACTTGGGCTGTACTACAGTCTCTCCAGCGGTGCCAAGTAGACTACCGGTATATCGAAGTGCTGAAGAGTTTGTACGAAAACGCTACCATGTCAGTCCGCCTTCAGGACCGGAGCTTGAAACCTATTCAACTGCAGCGTGGTGTGAGACGTTTTATCTCCGAAACTGTTCTCCGCCGCGCTGGAAGATGTCTTCAAGCTTCTGGACTGGAGAGAACTAGGTATCAACATCAACGGCGAATACATCTCTCACCTTCGATTTGCCGATGATATCGTGCTCATGGCTAATACTCTGGAAGACCTCAGTACCATGCTCGACGACCTCAGTAGAGTCTCTCAACAATGGGGTCTTAAAATGAACACAGACAAGACGAATATCATGTCAAACGTCCATGTAGTGCCCACTTCTGTAAAGGTGGGAGACTCTACGCTTGAAGTTGTTGACGATTACATATACCTGGGACAAAAAAATCCAATTAGGTAGGTCCAACTTCGAGAAAGAGGTCAATCGTCGAATCCAGCTCGGCTGGGCGGCGTTCGGAAAGTTACGTAACATCTTCTCGTCCAAAATTCCGCAGTGTCTCAAGACAAAAGTCTTTGACCAGTGTGTATCGGCAGTGATGACTTACGGCACTGAGACATGGTCGCTTACGATGGGCCTCATAAGAAGGCTCAAGGTCACCGAAAGGGCAATGGAGAGAGCTATACTCGGAGTTACCCTGCGGGATCGAATCAGAAACGAGGAGATCCGCAGGAGGATCAAAGTCACAGACATAGCACTCAGAATTGCAAAACTTACTAAGTGGCAGTGGGCGGGGCACATTGTTTGTAGAACTGACGGCCTTTGGGGTAAAAAGGTTCTCGAGTGGCGACCACGTACCGGAAGACGTAGCGTTGGCAGGCCCCCTACAAGATGGACCGATGACTTAGTGAAAGTCGCGGGTAGAAGTTGGATGCGTACAGCACAAAGCCGGTCGTTGTGGCGGTCTTTAGGGGAGGCATTTGTCCTGCAGTGGACGTCTTTCGGCTGAAGAAGACGAAGATGAGGATTATATTCCCTTTGCAGATAATTACACGACAATGACGCACATAGGAAGGGCTGCGCTGTGTGGCTAGGGGAGGAAATTAGTTAGTTACTAAAATTTGTGTTTATTTCAGATTAATATTTAGTTTTGCTTTAAATAATCGTGGTAATATCCGAAAAATACGGAACAGTACTACAAGTTAATATTAATCGCGAGAACTGAGCAGCGTTAGCATAATTTTGTTACATTTATTAAAGTTGATTAAACCATAGAGGTCCTCAAAGCGTGATTTTAAGTCCTGTCTCTATGGATTAAACGTAACGATTGATAATGGTATTGACCTGCATCGTCAGTGTTTTATAGTCTTATCTCTATTCTTTTACTGCTCCGTACCATCTCCGTACAGTCATCTCTTTCTTCAAATCGCCTTATGGCTTGTCTTATATTAATATGCTATCAATTTAAGTTCTCTATGATAAACGTCAATAATAAAATATGAAAAAATGCAAATTCACTTCAATCTTAAATAGACCCGTAACAAGATATGTAGTGCGTAAAGCCTCCTAAGCTTTTCCTTTCAAAACACACACAAACAGTAACTTTTTGATTATCCTAATAATGTAGCAATATGTAAAAACCATGTAATTAACAGACAGTATCACTTCACAGTATACAGTATCATAACGGACCACAGAACAGTTACTTTTACTTATGTCTCCCTGGTAAAATAAAATCTTATTTAGCTTGCTGTGAAATCAATAAAAAATAATTTTTGAAAATTATCTATCTATCTATCTATCTATCTATCTATAACCTCACGCCAGATCCCTTGCGGGGTAGGCAGAGAGTACAGAGTTCCAACAGGTTCTTTCCTTACATACCTCTCTGGCTTCCTCGACTCTCATAGTTTGTCTCATACACGCTCGCCGGTTACGGAGACTCTTGACTTTTCCATCAGATAAGGCTCGGTTTATTTGGTCGTGGTAAGATAGTCTAGGTCTTCCCCGGTACCTGCATCATTCCACTTTCACATTGTATATCTGTTTTGTATTTCAAAAAAAAATATTATTGTAAAATATAATAAAATAATACCCTTTCCACACTGTGGTGGTACCTTACTTTTTCCATTCATACATAATAATATTAAAATAAATATGTTCGTGATTTTCAACAGTTTAACTTGTTATATAAATTACAATAAAAAAAAATAAACAGTTTAAATTGGTGCAGAATATGTCAATACTGCCCATTGCTAGATTGCTCATTTTAACCGCTGTTGTTACGTATGATAGATACCTTTTATAAGGAATACCTTATAAAAGGTCCATACGTAACAATAAAAACTCACAATTTGATCTGTTTTCGTGATTGTTACTCGGTTGCTCCGGAAGCAACTATAGAAAACCTAAATGCGGTACCTATTTTATACAACAACAAACTCAACAAGGGATTGCTGTTACGTCACATTTCACCCATATTACTAAGATACCATAAACGTAGAGACGGTCTATACAGAGTTATTTTAGTGTAAAAATATTATTTCTACTCAACAGATGGTGCTGTCAAATGCGTATCTATGATTTAGACATACAATACCTACTATTTAATTATCTACTAGATAATAATAATATATTATATTTATAAATTATAATGTATTGTATGATTTGAGTATTTTAGAAACACATTATACAACATTAAACGAATGATAGAACAAAATACCTATTATATTAAACATTACGAATTATTACCGTGTACCTATTCACAAAGATTCAGTTGAAAATGTATATAAAAAACCGCCAGATGTATTTAATAATTATCCTTACATACATTAGTGTACAATGAATATTTATTTATACCTAATATTATTGTGTACATTGCCTACCATATTTCAATATGATTTCAAATTAAATATCAACCTACTGCTAATCTCGTTCAGCAACAAAAACGAGCAAAAAGCTTACGACGTTTACCTCAACATGGCGACCGAAAGTACCAGGCGCCTATAAATAAGAACAGCATGATTACCTATAGCTTCGCCCTCTATCCGGTCCGTGATTCGTCCATCCAGCATTCTAACACCTCCCACCTTCGCACCCCACGCCACGCCCACGCCGCATTTTAAATTGTTTGCTGTCATTGCAATCTGCGATTTTGTAAACGGATTCGTCATAAGGTACCTATTTATGTATTATTTTTATAGAATTTTACATGATTGGTATATAAAATTTTAGATAAATGTATGTAGTAAGAAATTCTTACTTCTCCAGCACATCGTGTTCCGTGCGAATTTCTTTTCAGATCTTCGAATCTGGGTGAGGGATCGGGATCACCATCATTACTATCCCAGCTAATTTCTGGATCCTAAGACAAAAAAGCAGTGTATTTTTACATTTTGACTAAAATCAAGTGTTGATCTATTTATTATATTATTTACGAAACCACTTAACGAAGGAATAAACCATACCTATGTTATCTTGATAATTCCAAATGATGGCTATCATCAATCAAATTTCACAACAATGTTCAGAAGCGAGACGACACGTGGGGGGGAAACGTTATTATAATAAGACCGACGCGTCATATCGGCCGCGAGCGTACCAGGACATAATAGGTGTAAAGAAGTCTTACTCGGAAGGTGTTTCATTCCACAATGTTCATCTAGGGATGTTACGGGGGGTTAACCGGAACCGGAGTCACACTCTGAATTTTTAAATTTGATTTTCGGATCGGAATCGGAGTCGGCGCCGGATTGGAGTAAGGAGCAGAGTGGGGAGGAGAGCTCAACGTGCGTAGACTATAATACACACAGGAAAAATCAAAACGAACAACTAAATAAAACACGCGAGCCGGGTGCCCGGCTCCGCGTCCCGCTCTACTAAAGTTATCTCAAACTTTCAGTTTTTCTTTGATTCCCCGTTTTAAATCCTCTAATTTCGAATCCTTAATTCAGATACGATGAATAAATAATCTCGAAAGCGCAAACGACATGACCACGCCCTTTATAATTATTATTAGCACGTCGAATTCACTTCGCAGAAGTGTCGTTTTACCACGGAAAATTTTGATCAGTTGCAAAGTACTAAGACACCATAAACGATTAGAGCTAAGGTCGTTGTCACCGAATGAATACTATGTACCTATGTACTTTATACTTTTATATATCTCTACTGAGCTATGTGATACGATTTTCTTATAATATTTCTCTGGCTAGCACTGTGTTAACAATGGTTGCTAGGTTAAAAAGACATAAAAAATACTAACGATTAACGTTACACTCAATATCACTATTCTAATTTGTAAGAATTTAAAAGTATTATGTTAAGGTTACATAAATCAAAAATATATTTATAAAATCGAAAATATTTAGAATATAATGCGTACAGTGCGTAATAAAATTATACGCTTATAAAGCATATAACGCCATCTATCTTTTGATTCCTGAAACATTCTCGGTGAGCTTATGTGCCATTTTACCACGGAAAATTTTAACCATTGGATTCAAAAGTACCAGGCGAGCATAACACTCACATAGTTAGCGCGCAGGTCCGTATGATTGTGTTCGATGCCGTCGTCGAGAACGGAGACTCGCACTCCGCTTCCGTTGAAGCCCATTAAATAAACGGGCAGCACGTTCAAATCCAATCGTGGCAGATTGTGAATGGTCCTCGTATCTTGCTGTAAGAAAAAGTCTATTTTCAATTCTGCACCTTTAGTCAGAATAAGAAACCTTAAAAAAATCTCTCGTCTTTCCACTTTATGTCATTTTCTGCATATAATTCTAAATGGGTACATTTTCACGTAAACTTGACACGTATGATATCTTCATAATGGTCTGTATAGTTGATATTACTTTTCATTATCTAAACAATTTTACATTTGGTTTTGATCTAGCGTCGAATGTGATATCTACATAAGTATTTTGCATAAAATATCAATTTAAAAATATGTTTCATTTGAAATAACATATCTAGATAGATTAGTGTACACTAATACATATTGTGAACTAATTGTATTAAAATGCATGGCTTTTAATAATAATAGTATTTATATAAATACAATAAATATCGCTGTACACAATCACTAATGGTTAAAAGGTATTTAGTTCCGAGGCCGTCCCAGTTAAAACCAGAAGGCCAATTCTCGTGTTTAATTGACACTGAGACTGAATCTCGACTGAATTGAGATTTAAGTATGAATTCACTTACATTTGGTATTCTGCTCCACTAAAGTATCGATCCGATTTCAGTATCACGAGATTACATCGAGACTCGCCTTTGCAACTCAAAATCTTAGTGAGCCGAAAGCGGCTAAGTTCTGACTACTTGACCAAGCTCGTTCCTATGAGCTTATGTTTTAACTTTAGTTATGTCTAAAATAACTGTATTGAATCAACAACTTACCAAGTACCACTCTTGATTCCACAATTCGTCATTGAACATAGGTCTACTCGCTGAGTGGGTGTGTCTTTGCGATCTCTCGACCTCTACCTCCTCCAGTCGTTTCACTCTCTGCAGCCCTTCGTCGGGATCCGGCATTGGGTACCTTTTCACTCTTGACTTGACGAACAGTTGCTCTGCCCATCTCACCTGTTTTTAAACTCAAATCATTTGTTTGTTGTATCAATTCTGTAGGGGACTTGCATATTAACTTTAAGCTTTATAATCTATCAAGTGACTGCCTCGTTGGTCTCTTGGCGAATAATGCGCTTTGCGATCACCAGGTCCTGGGTTCAAATCATCGGTCCAATTCCCGTATCAGTTCGAGGTCTGGAATTATGCCCGGTGTATGGCAATAGGCTCGCCCCATAAACTAACATCTTCGAGGTGTGTGTGTGTGTGTGTGTGAATGACCTACGCTGTTGGCCTCGAGGCCTCTACAGCTTCACCGGATTTTAAAGGCGAGCGTGCAACCACTACGCTCCAGCCAGCCAGAAGGGCAAGAGGCGACATACTCGAGGGCGCCTCTTCGAGGCGCCCTCGGTTGGGACAGTCGCTGTAGGGGGACGGGTGCACTATTAAGCGCACCGGTCAACCGCCGGCAATGGGAGGGGATCTACTACTACGTCTACGTCTACTTCGTCGTCGCTCGTATTCTGAGCGGAAAGAAGGGATGACAAAGCATCGGGGGGGTCGGTGAGAACATGTCTCGGCCGGCGGTAGCGGCAGGGGTCGTGAGGGAGGTCGTAGTCGGCGGTGGCTACGATTAACGGATTCGCATGGGAAGATGCGTTCGCGAAGTGACGTGTTGACGCCTTTTTAATAAAGGCGCGAATAGGTTCGAGACCTAGATCGGAGTGGAGGTCGAGGTGTGTGTGTGTCGATATATTAATGTGGAACTGGACAGTATACTTATTTACACTGTGACTTGATCGAAACACGAAAATACGTGGAGACGCATTATTTAGATCTATGTGAATCTGTCAGTGTAGATTGAGTTATCTCATCAGTATCTCACCTGAGAAGATCTGGCGGGAAATTCAGCGGGCTTCTTTGTTTTTTTTTTATTTAATTATCTCTCAATTAGGTAGGGAATGACACTGAATAATTGTAAATACTTTTGGTTTACAATAAATGTGTCGATTTCGGGATTATGAAATGACGAAAAATTATACAATGACGCATAAATATTCGATTATTAGAAATATTTTTTATTCATGTAAACTATTATAGTATTTATGAATCGTCAGAATTATAACAAAGTCATCTCTCTACTTTGTCATTCCTGTGGAAAAGAGGGGACAGAAACCACAGTATATTTAATAGCGTAACCACAGTTACTCTTTAAAATATACTAAATAATAAAAGGTATTACATATATTTTATATTAAATAACTAAGCCGTTATATTGTTAACTTGAAAAGGGGCCATACAGTACATTACCTGAGTTTACCTGAGTTTTTATCGGTTGCCCGTTGAATCCCGCCATTCTAATGGCAGAGTGAAAAATCACGTGTACGCAGAGTTCAAAGTTACTAGGCGCATATAACTGCGGGGAGATGCATGTGACACGAGGCAACTCACCCTTCTGTCTTTCACAAGGGTCGATGTGTGCTGGTTCGGAGTGCGGCGCTGCTTCTCGTGTTCATATTTCAAAAATGTGTAAGTATTGGGAAAACCGATGATCTGGGAAAAAATAATAATTTTCTCTGTATATCTATATCGTGCCGCCAGATCCCTTGGGGGTAGGCAGTGTTTTAGCAGATTCTTTCCGTACAGATCTCTCTAGTGTATTGTATGTAAAATGAATTTCATATTTGTATACGCACCCACAACAAAGTAATAAATCCTAGTGTGGGCCGACATTTAAAAAAAAACATACACACAAACAGCTAAGCAGCTGCAGAAGTAAATATTTACGTTGTAACAACTAAAAACAATCAATGTGTCATGTAATTTTTATCATAGACCATTCCCACCCAATCCATTACCAACCCTTATTTTAATCAGTCCTTAATAAACTCCTATTCAATTCTTTAACCCTAGTATTCGACATCTGAAACAATGGGATGTAGGCGGCGCCCTAGCAAACAGTTGCGGACGGACCATTTCTGGGCGGTTTCAACCCTCGGATGAGCCCTCCTCCAAATAAAAAGTACATCATAACCACAGTGTATACTGTGTTCCAACCATGTTCCAACTACGTGCTGCATTCATGTTTTTTAAAGCTGACTGAAAATAGCAGGTTGCACGATGAGTAAGTAACTTCTTCATCTTTTTATAATTAATACCTATGCTACAACAATTCTTTGTCACCGAGCATCCTTTGTGCTCGGTCGTCTCCATTCGTTAATCTGCAAGCGGAGTAAAATGTCCCTTAGAAATAAGGTGACGCTTTACAAAACTTGCGTTCGACCCATCATGACTTATGCGTGTGTTGTATTCGGGCATTCGGCCCCCTCTCACATCGATAAACTCCAAGTGGTTCAAAACCGCTTCCTCCGTAAAGCCGTAGGAGCCCCCTGGTTCGTACGGAACGTCGACCTCCACTCCGATCTAGGTCTCGAACCTATTCGCGCCTTTATTAAAAAGGCGTCAACACGTCACTTCGCGAACGCATCTACCCATGCGAATCCGTTAATCGTAGCCACCGCCGACTACGATCTCCCCCCCGACCCCTTCCGCCACCGCCGGCCGCGACATGTTCTCACCGACCCCCCCGATGCTTTGTCATCCCTTCTTTCCGCTCAGAATACGGGCGACGACGACGTAGACGTAGACGTAGTAGTAGATCCCCTCCCATAGCCGGCGGTTGACCGGTGCGCTTAGTAGTGCACCCGTCCCCCTACAGCGACTGTCCCAACCGAGGGCGCCTCGGCGCCCTCGAGTATGTCGCCTCTTGCCCTTCTGGCTCTCGCCTTTAAAATCCGGTGAAGCTGTAGAGGCCTCGAGGCCAACAGCGTAGGTCATTCACACACACACACACACACACACACATCACTTCCTTCACCATTGCTGTCCGGCAGAAAGCACTTCTCTGTGTCCATTAACAAAATCAACATATTTGTTACAGAGGAAGTGTTTATTATAGTTATTTTCGGCAAAAAATCAGTGCGACTGTTTATACAAATGGCTGCAAAAAACTCTTTACATATAATGAATACTGATGGGCGACCCTTCTCTCACCACGCGGACCCGGTACGGATTGGTAAAGTAACGTTGTATATAGTTTAGCCATTTAATTAAACGTTTCATTGGTCCATTAGTCAGAACGATCGATGACACGACACGCGGTGACGTACATTTAGCCAATTGAATATTGGCGCGGGGATGACGCGGAGCGATAATTTTACTGGTTAACCGTTTAACTAGTCGCTAATTCATCTAGCTAGATGATTGCATATAGGTAAACTTATATACAAAAAACATTACATATATATACACTATTACTTTTATACTAAACTTTATCTACTACGAAAGGAAGTAAACGAATGAACGAGCGGGTTCTTGTCAGTGTCATCTGTGTGTGACACGTGTCACATGAAAATGGATGCCGTCATGTGATGTCCCGAACACATGTATGTACCAGGGCATCAGAAACGCGCAGCGGTTTAACCATTCCACACATGTGTACACATACGCGCCACTCCCACAAAAATACGCCATAAGATTGATTTTCACACTTCGATACCTATACTTTTTTTCTGTAGTAATTTCTTTATCTAATAAATAGTTCGTGAATGAAGGAATACCGCAATAACGCCGCATATTAATAAATGTTAGAATATTAATTAATAAGTCATTCAATTCTTATTTTTTAGAAAAGATACTTTGTACGTGAATTAATAACTACTTTATTGTCATGTTATTATTACAGAATGATAACAATTATAATTCTGTAAGTTAATTCTTCTAAAACATTTACATTATGGGCAAACATGTTTACTTTAATATACCTAGTTCTGAAGTAGTTAACACACAGCTGCATATCTACCTACACCACACGATAACACTAATACTTGCCTAACACATAGAAAATACACACATTCAACATACACATGTCTAATACCAGTACCTCCGCTTTTATAACACACAAACAAACATACATACATGTAGATACGAGAGAAGTTTGTATGGAAACGCCACACGTGCGTAGCACGTGTTACGTTAGTGGAGTCATGTGAGTTTTTGGAGTCACATGTGTACCAGGAGACCACAACCCGCAAGGAAGTCGGTCGCACATATGCATAGTATGCATGTCGGGATGTTTGTTGGGGTAGGCCCGGGAACTTCGGGATGAGGGCGGGAAGGGTTGGCGAGGTTGCTTATATGGCGCTAGAAAATACATGATGCATTAACAAACGAGGGATGCTTTATTTTTATTTAAGTTTTCTTATTATAAATTATGCGTTTGATAGTTAAATTGATTGGATTCACTAGATAATCATAATGGTTATCGAACTAAATGCAGGTTGGTCTTTCTTTAGCTTAGTTAGATAATGTTGATTATTGAATTCAATGCACGTTTGGGTTCAGTTCAATAATTATACATACGCACTTAGATTGGATTATTATCACATTAAAGTCAAAATTATTATGTTAAAAATGTTTGGTATCTCTAGATAGTTGTGGTATCCGAATGTGCATGGAATGTTTATTCCATGCACATTACCTAAATTTAAAACATAATGTGTTACTATTATTGAGCATTAACTCAATCAAGACCAAATTTTCTGTGTAGGAATATTAAGTTGTATGGTAACCCTAAGTATACTTTTTCTATATCATCACGCCAGATCCCTTCCCTTCACAGGGTAGGCAGAGAGTACAGAGTTCCAACAGGCTCTTTCCTTACATACCTCTCTGGCTTCCTCTACTCTCATAATTCGTCTCATACACGCTCGCCGGTTACGGAGACTCCTGACTTGTCCTTCAGATAAGACCCGGTCTATTTGGTCATGGTAAGATAGTCTAGGTCTATACTTTTTAATTATTATATAATTAAATTAAATATAAAAATTTTTTTTTTTCAAATGTATTATGTGCATGAATGGAGGGCACAGTCTAGTTAATCATACTCATCGCTAGTTTTTTTATCAATTAGAGACTAAGTGCCTACATAGCACCAATAGGTGTCGCTGTGTGAATTATAAATCACACTACGGTTTCATTACACTGTCATTGCCATAAGCTAGTTAAATCGATTTGCAGGATAAGTCTCCCTTCAAAACACGGGTCTCTAAAGTAAAAGTCGAAAGCTTTTTTCTAAAGAATTCTGTGGAGGAGAACACTGAAATGAGTCATGAAATTTTAACACCTCGCTCTGCGAGGGTAATTAAATTTATAATTGTCATCATCATAACCGTTAACGCAATGGGATAGGTCAGTAGGGTACGTAGGCAAGTAGATGATGTGGATAAGTGCGCAGGTAAAACCGCAGGTAAAAACATGAATAATAGCCAATTCATATTGGCTCAGGAAAGGGATATAGGGATGATCAATGTTAGAAAAACATCGATTCAAAAATATCGATAGACGATAAATATCGAAAGAAAAATATCGATGCTCGAAAACATCGATGTTTCGGTTGCGAACCAATATTAATAACGTCAAAATTTCGTCAGCGAAATTTATTGTAAAATGAGTGAACTAAATATGGCGTAACTAAATTTTAATCAGACCGGTGACGGGCAGCTGCGTCACTAGTGCGAGAAGTTACGTCCTGCGATCGCCAACGCGCATGCCGCATGGCAAGTCGAAATAAACCACAGATCCCAGTTCCCGGTCGCTCGGCTATTCCTGACCACGGCGCGGTCACGGTTCCAGCGGGGCTGGGGGTGCAAAGAATCTCCGGGCTACGGTAGGCCACCAACCTCACAAACATGAACTGACCCTGGCTACGTATAACGGACGCACGCTGCGACTCGATGAACATCTTCTGCAGTGAGAAGTGCATAAGGTGGCACGTTCTGGGTTTATGTGAAGTTCGCACCCTAGAATCTGGCCGTCTTTTGTATTTTAGAGAGGAAGACCAACGTTCCCAGGATGGCGTCGGGTTCCGGGTCCAAAGAGTCTTCGCTGACAACGTTGTAGAAATGTCCAGTGTCTCGTCAAGGGTAGCATACCTCGCAATGAAGCTGACCGAGAGGTACACCCTCAAGATCGTGCAGGTTTATGCACCGACTTCAGCACACTCGGACGAGGACATAGAGGTACTCTACGAGGATATCTCTAAAGCCCTTCATAATACCCCTAGGGCACACTACAACGTTGTCAGCGAATCCTCGGTAGGACCATACGGCTATGGCAGCAAAAACGATAGGGGGCAAACGCTCGTCTACTTTTTCGAAAGAGAAGGGCTGTTTATGATGAACTCTTTCTTTAAAACACAGCCCCAAAGAAAGTGGACGTGGCAAAGCCCCGATGGTAACATAAAAAATGAGATGGACTTTGTCATGGCGGATAAGAGGCGCATATTCAGAAAATCTCAGTGATCGCAAGGTTTAAAACCGGAAGCGACCACTAGCGCTTACGGGGCACTCTGAATATACAATACAAGCGCGAAAGAGTCCACTTGATGAAGTCCAGGCTCCGACCGAATTTGCTCCAAGCTCCAAGGGTTCCCAAGACTTTCAGCTTAAATTGGAAAACCGATTCGCTGCCTTAGAAACCACTGACAGCGTGGACCAGAAATTCGACCAGGTGGTATAGACTCTTAGAGAAGAGGGGACTAAATTCTGAGAAACGAGGCGTACAGGCAGATAATCCAAACTTTTCGAGGGAGACTCTGTAGCTTGTAGCCAACGACGCCAAAATGCTCCCTCAATCTTGTCAGAACACTTAAATAAAAAGATCACAAAGATGGTTCGATGCGACCTCCGAGCCTCCAACACGCTTGAGAATGGAAAAGCCATCGAGCAGAACCGGAGGTCGGAAGAAGCCATTTGACAAGGTTGACTGCTCAAGCGGGTAATGTGATCGCTTCTAGGCCGCAAATCCTCTTGGAGGTCAGGAATTTCTATAGCCAGCTTTACGCCTCATACGCACCCCGACCCGAATCTCTTAGAGGGGATCCCAGAGCCACACTTACACGCCCCTTTACAGAAGACTTCACAGAGATCAGCCTGGATGAGATCGAGATAGCCCGTAAACAACTTAAAAATGGAAAAGCCCCGGGTGACGACGGTGTCACAACTGAGCTTCTGAAGGCAGGAGGTACCCCAGTACTAAAAGAGCTTCGGGAGTTTTTAACGCTGTCCTCTTCACTGGGAGAACTCCGCAGGCATGGAACAGAAGCGTAGTCGTCCTATTTTTCAAGAAGGGTGACAAAACCTTTTTGAAAAACTATCGACCCATATCGCTTCTGAGCCATGTATACAAGCTGTTTTCAAGGATCACAAACCGTCTTTCGCGAAGGCTCAAGAAGTTTATAGAGAAGACTGTAGAATATAATCCTCCTATGTCTAGCCCTCGTGGACTATGAGAAGGTCTTTGACACTGTCGAAACCTGGCTTAAGCCAGAAGGCGCAGCTGGCCATGCATAACGGAGTGCTTGTCCCAACGCTGTTATATGGCAGTGAGAGTTGGGTATGTAAGAAGGAGAACGAAAGCAGGATAAATGCGGTCGAAATGCGATCTCTGCGGAAGATGTGCGGAGTCACGCTGACCGACCGTATTCGCAACAGCGTAGTAAGAAAGCGAGTAGGTATGAAAGATAGTATCGGTGTAAAGATGAGAAAGGGTATGCTCCGTTGGTTCGGGCATATAGAAAGAATGCCAGGAGAAAGAATGACAAAACAGATATACAATACGAAAGTGGAAGGTTGTAGGTGCCGGGGAAGATCTAGACTATTATACCATGACCAAATAGACCGTGTCTTAGCTGAAGGGCAAGTCAAGAGTCTCCGTAACCGGCGAGTGTGTATGAGACGAACTATGAGAGAGGAGGAAGCCAGAGAGGTATGTAAGGAAAGAACCTGTTGGAACTCTGTACTCTCTGCCTACCCCGCGAGGGAGCTGGCGTAATGATATAGATAGATAGATAGATAGATTTTTGTGGCTTGCATTCTAGAGTATAACAAAATTGCATATAAATGTAATTCTTGTTAACTGAATTTCATTATTCAATAATTCAATCAGCTAGTTGAAAAAGTAAATATCTATCTATCTATATCATCATGCCAGATTCCTTACAGGGTATGCAGAGAGTACAGAGTTCCAACAGGTTCTTTGCTTACATGCCTCTCTGGCTTCCTCCACTCTCATAGTTCGTCTCACATACGCTCACCGGTTACGGAGACTCTTGACTTGTCCTTCAGATAACACTCGGTCTATTTGGTTATGGTAAGATAGTCTAGGTCTTCCCCGGTACCTACATCCTTCCACTTTCGCATTGTTTATCTGTTTTGTCATTCTTCTGACATTTTTTCTATATGTTCGCACCAACGAATCATACCCTTTCTCTCATATCTACTCGCTTTCTTACTACGCCGTTGCGAATACGGTCGATCTGCTTCACTCCGATATTATATTCAGACCATCGATGTGTCGATGGTTTAGAGGAGTTAACATCGATGCATAAACATCGATGTTTTTCTAACATCGTTGAATATCGATCATTCCCAAAGGGATATCTGACGTAAGAGGGAGGAGACCCTGCAGTGGGTAGAATGAACTGGAAATATGATGACGATGATAATTCTTTTTCCAGGCAGGGCATAAGCCCTCACCTGCCTTCTCCCCTTAGTGCCATTCTCCGCAGGTCCATGCTCAATCTACCCCAAGATCTTCTTCCAACTGACCGAAATAAATAATTGTGGTTAGCATAAAGATTTGTCCCGTGCGGGAATCGAACCCGCGACTATTAGACACAGTGGGCTGAGCGGCTTAAGCTCTTAATCACTGCGCTATATCGTCCGTCCGCCGGTTTGACAGCATACAAATAACATTATTTCGAGTGATATTACAAAACACAAAATTTGTCTGCCTTTAAAATAATAAATTACACTCCAATCATGTAAAAATATCTTTTTTTTTAAATAAAATCGACTTCACTAGCAAAAAATAAATATTTGAAGTCGGTACCGGTTAGTGCAGGCGGTTATTTGGCCTGGCGGGGGACCCCCCCTGCACTAACATCAGCAGGGGGGCCTTCGGGGTCGCGGACGCAAGGGGCGGGGGCCTTGAGCGTTCTTCACGAGCGACCCCGAGGAGGACGGCGGCGTGGTGTGGCCCACGTCGCCGTGAGCACCGCGTTGGTGCGGGGGGGAGCGTGTCATTAAGTCTCCCCCCGAAGGCGGGCTCTTCAGAGCGTGGCACAAGAGGGGCGCCGGTGCGTTCCATACGGAGATCCCGGAGCCCCTCCAAAGTGCTGATGTCGGCCACCCTGGGGTTTTTAGTCGGTAAGAATCCGACACGCCCCGCGAGTTTCCCCCGAGGCTCGCGGAAGTCCTATGCAGGATTTTCCCCAGGTAAAAAAAAAAAATGGCGGTTATTTGGCAGGGACGTTGATCCGGAGCCTAGAGTTTTTGGGAGCTCGGCGGAAGGAGCTCCAGAGAGCGGTCCTGGAGGAGTGGCGCGTGCTGCTGAGCCAACCCAGTGCGGAAAACGCCACCATCGCAAGTTTTTTCCCGATATCCTGGCAATGGGTTGAGAGGCGGCACAGGGTACTTACCTACTGACTGACACAGGTGCTGTCTGGGCACGGCTGCTTCAGGCGGTACCTGTGCCGGATATGTCTGGAGGTGACGGTGGAGTGCCATCATTGCGGCGATCCGCAGGACTCGGCCTCACATATCCTATTGGTGTGTCCGGCTTGGGCTGTGGAGCGGCAGCAAGTGGCTGCTGAGATCGGGGGGAGGGCGCTCTCACTACCAGCTGTGGTATCGGTCATGGTCGAGAGGGAGAGCACTTGGGTGGCTATGGTCGCCTTCTGCGGGACCGTAATGAATGACCGGCAAAGAAGGCGGCAGAACGGGAGCGGGAGGAGACCAGTGCGAATCCCGCTCGTAGAAGGCCAGCTGGGCGGAGGCGTAGAGCGTACGCCGCTAATGACCTCCGCCCACCGTGAGAAGTGGCCTGCGGGCGCCGAGCGTGGTCAGCTTGTCGCCTGACCATTAACAGGCCTGTGCGGAAGTGCGTTGCGTCCTGCGCACACTCACAAAAGAAAACACAATGCATAGAGGAGAGGTCTATGGGAAATAGACCAGGTTGTTGTTTGAATGTTTTGCTACTGGCGATTACTGCGGCAGGGCAATTGGGCAAGTGACGGACGTCGGGGGGTTATAGTGTGTGCGAGCCCCACATTACTGCCACATCACCAAAGCCTACGATGTGGCAGTAAGCAGCAGGCATTTCCCCTCGAAAAAAATGTCGGTTACTTGGCACCTACTTCAAATATTTATTTTATGCTATTTGGAGTCGGTTTTGTTTTTTTTTAAATGATTTTTTTTTTTACAAATTTAAGTGACAAGTGAATTTTTAGTAATATTTATATACCTATATTATATTATTTTGCTGAGTTGTACAGCAAGGTACCCACAGGATTGATATAATAACCATAATAACGGAATCTACACATTCGTGCCGTTCACCATTAAGGGGTGATGTATCTTCAAAGTCCAAACATCAATATCCATTTCATTAAAATGGGACCACCTCAAAACTATACTAAACCCCACGCAAAAATAATCATCAAAATCAGTTCATAAATAAAGACGTTATAACATAACTGGTCAAGTGCAAGTAGGACTCGCGCTCTGAGGGTTTCGTACCGGGTTCATTTTCAGCCAGTTTCAGCACCAATTTCTCGAAAAAAGAGAACTCGTCAAGACAAATCCAATGATCCCAAACACGGCGGGGTTATGTTGAGTAGGTGGGTAGTTCATTTGGCCGCCCTCCGGTTCCATCCGCCATCCAGTTCCATCCGGTCTATAGAACTCGTCAAGGCAAATCCAACGAACCCAAACAAGGTGGGATTATGTTGAGTAATTGGGTACTTCCGTTGGCCACTCTTCGGTTCCATCATCAGATCCTGGACACCATCAGGGTCTACAGAACTCGTGAAGACAAATCCCACGAGCTCAAACCCGGCGCGGGTATGTTTAGTATTTGGGTAGTTCCATTGGTGACCTTGCCACTTCATCATCAGACCCAAAACATCACCTGGTTGTATAGTACTTGTCAATACCAATCTACAAGCCTAAACACGAGGTGGTTATGTTGTGTAGTTGACATGTTCCCATGGCCACCTTTCAACCCCATCAAAAGACTGTTCTGGAGCAGGGTCCATGGTATGTACTATATTATTGCATTGTCACCGAACTTATATATAGTACCCGAAGTGCTTCAAAATGGATTACATGATTTGAACCAGAGAGACAGATAGACATACGAACACAAAAGCTAAAAATTTTCCTTGACCTCGTTAGTCTATTGGCGCATAATGCGCGTAGCGATCACGAGGTCCTGAGTTCGAATCCCAGGTCAGATCGTTCGAAGTTCCCAAGAACAAATCATTTTTTCGATAGAAATATTTCCAGTGTCAACTGGCATTGTGTCCGATATAACGGCATTAGGCTTGCCCTCTATTGCATGTGACCTAACATCCGACGTTTGGGAATAAAGGTGCGACGATGTTTATTTTTAAATATTTTACAATTTAAATGAACAACGTTGATATTCAATTATTTTCGTATAAAAAATTTACACACACACCTGGACGCCTACATTTTCACACCAACTTATTGCTAAGAATGTAAGGTGCCAATGTAATAGGGGCGAGGCTATTGCTTTTATACTGGGCACAACTTCGGACTCCGGAGTGTTACTGGGAAATTTTCAAGAGAAAAACTACATTTTGCTCGCCCTACAATTTGTACGAGATCCTCCGCGACCTCTAAACGCATTATACGGTACCTACTTGTTCAACGAGGCAGTCCATAAAAATAGCTTTTAAAAAAAGTGCTATTTCTTTACAAAATTTTGCCGTAATTAATTTGATAACAGTTAATTTTCATTCAAACTATATAAAAGTAAAAGAATAACCGAGTCGACCGAACCGAATCGACAATATGTTCCAATTTACGTCCTATACCCTACACAGATGGCGCCACAGATCTGAGAGATCTGTGGCGCCATCTCTCTCTGTGTGTGAATATATATTTATTCACCACAAATCAAAATAGTTCCACATAATGTCACTGATAGCACATAGACACAGAAGTATTGTTGTAGTATGTGAGGTAGAGGACTAGACAGCGCTATTTTAATTTTTCATCAGATTTGAGGGAAAATATTTTTTTTTATCGGATTTCTTCCTTTACTTGTACTTATACTTGTAATACCTTGCTTCTTGCCAAATTCTACGATTCTAGGTCAACAGGAAGTGCTATATAATTTCTAATGAGTGACTTTAAATGGCCATTTCTTTTGTTTGGGTTGACATAGATTCATTTTTTTACACTAGCAGGGGTCTGTAGACCTTCGTATTTGGTATAAATTTCAACTTAATTCATCTTGCCGTTCCTGAGAAAAAGAACCCTAAAAAAGGTAATAACCGTCGAACAGACGGACAACAAAGTGATCCTACAAGGGTATCGTTTTAGGTACGACACCCTAAAAGGCACAGACGAATTGTCGACCTCCTCCTTTTTCGAAGTCGGTTAATATTGTCATTAGTTCTTTGGCAGGATACCTATAGCATAGACGTAATACCCATAATATCTCAATCAACGCATTCGTATTGTTGTATCTTCAAAGTCCCAGGTCCAACACCGATGAAATTAAAAGGGGACCACCTTGGAGCTATACTGAACCCAATGCAAATAGAATCATCAAAATCGATTCAGAATTGACGGAAATTCGGTGAACATACATAAAAAAAAGCATACATACAACCGAACATAGAACCTCCTACTTTTATGAAGTCGGTTAAAAAATAAATAAAATAAACACCGCCAAGCCTATATTCTACAACTGGGGGTGGCAGTCGTGTACTGAGTTCACCCACTTTTCGCCGACGATGACAGATCCCATGTAATAGGGGGCGAGCCTATTGCCATATACCGACTCCGGACTCTGGCTGGGACTGGACTCGTTTGAAAATCTACATTTCCTTTGCTTATGAACCGATTTTGATGATTCTTTTTGCATTGGGTTCAGTATAGTTTTGAGGTGGTCCTATTTTAATGGTATTGGACCTTGGACTTTGAAGATACAAGCGGGAACTCCTTAACGGCGAACAGCATGAATGTATAGATTCCGTTATTATAGTCATTATATTAATCCTGTAGGTACCTTACTGTACAACTCAGCAAAATAATATAATATCGGTATATAAATATTACTAAATAATTCACTCGTCACTTAAAATTGTTAAATAATTATCTTTTAAAAAAAAGGTAAACCGACTTCAAAAAGCAAAAAATAAAATATAATATTTGAAGTCGGTGCCAAGTAACCGACTGCACCAACCAGCACCGTCGTCAATTATTTATTTTTTGCTTTTTGAAGTCGGTTTACCTTTTTTTTTAAAGATAATTATAGCAATTACACCTTGGATTAAGAATGGCCGTGGGAATATAGGTAACGGGTACTATACTATCATAATATACCTATTATACTACCACATTCTAGCGGCTTCGCATCTGGTCGACGACAGCGTCACCTACCAGGTCTGTGTTACTTATGGATGATGTAGCTTTCTGATGGTGAAAGAATTATTAAAATCGGTTCTGAAGTTTCAGAGTTTATGGATTACAAACAATCAAACAAGTAAGTATTTTCTCTTTATACTCTAACTACGAGTATAGATAGGTGGTACCTACCAAAAATATTGATGAGAAATTAAATTTAAACCAACGATTCAGTTTTATAAACATACTAGCCGTTACCCGCGACTTCCAGGTCAAATATCTAGGGGTCACCCTAAACAGTACCATGTTCTTCGGCCCGCACATCAAGCGGGTCCGTCACCGAGCATCCTTTGTGCTCGGTCGTCTCCATCCGTTAATCTGCAAGCGGAGTAGAATGTCCCTTAGAAATAAGGTGACGCTTTACAAAACTTGCGTTCGACCCATCATGACTTATGCGTGTGTTGCGTTCGGGCATTCGGCCCCCTCTCACATCAATAAACTTCAAGTGGTTCAAAACCGCTTCCTCCGTAAAGCCGTAGGAGCCCCCTGGTTCGTACGGAATGTCGATCTCCACTCCGATCTAGGTCTCGAACCTATTCGCGCCTATATTAAAAATGCGACAACGACGTAGTCGTAGATCCCCTCCCATAGCCGGCGGTTGACCGGTGCACTTAGTAGTGCACCCCGTCCCCCCACAGCGACTGTCCCATCCGAGGGAGCTTCTTCAAGGCGCCCTCGAGTATGTCGCCCCTTGCCCTTCTAGCTCGAGCGTAGTGGTTGCACGCTCGCCCTTAAGTCCGGTGAAGCTGTAAAGGCCTCGCGGCCAATAGCGTACATCACTCACACACACACACACACACACACACCGCGACATCGCCCGCGTGGAATTTAACAAAAATCTTTGTCTAAAATAAAAAGTAGCCTACGTTATTCCTTATAACATCAACTATCTGCCAGTGAAAGTCCTGTCAACATCGGTCCAGCCGTTTCGGAGATAAGCCGGAACAAGCAGACAGACAGACAATAATTATAAAAAATGTTTTTTTTTTTAATGTTACCGTTTATACTTTCATATGCATTTAGTAAAAAGCTGTTATTTTGACATTACAAACAGACACTTCAATTTTATATATTGTATATGTAGTAGATGCAGAGATTTTTTTTCAATGCAACAAGTTACTGATGTCATTGACCTCCATGAACAAGTTGAACGACACGTTTCGATTTTGGAAGAAAACCGCGTAAAATGAGCGACCGGCATATCACACCACCTCTGTTCTTATGAAAGCCTGTTACTACAGACATTTTTGTTACGAATTAGGTAAAAAATGAAGGTGTTTTTTTTATTTTATCTGTGCTTGGTTGGCTCTTTTTTTATCGCTAGACCGGTTTTATCATGCAATGTAGTGTTTGTTAACTTTATAAACAAAAGTAAACGTTAAAATATTATTTTTAATCACTTAAGAGTGAGTATGTATCACTGAAAATAGAAGTAATTGCTAAGACGTAGTGAACAGTGACGTAACATAATACCATTTATAAAACCTGCACGCGTGTATATAAAAATGCTTTTTAAAGTTATTTTTGTATAGGCCATTGTATGTGTTTATTAAACTTTCAGGTATTGAACGTTTCATATCATTCATATGGTTTCATTGTGTATAGTATTGATCGGTGATTCTAGCTTTCTAACGTAAACACTTGCACACCGTTCATACTTTCGTACGCGTCGCCCCGCCCTCCGTACATTACGGAAATAGAACGACGGCACTGAAACGTACTGAAATATATTTCTTACGGCTCTCTGTAAGCCTGGTACATGCGACGCCAATTCCATAGTTAGCGCCGCCTGAAAAACTTAATGCCACGGTTTTCAGCAGTTCAGTTTTCATGTCTTGGGCTCTAAAGAGAAAATTCCGACTGAGCTATGAAACTTAGAAACGAATTTCACATTGTGTAGCAGAGCCATCTATTAGACCGTACTTAAATTAAATGGTGACAAATCTCACTTACTTTTTGGTGAAGTTGTATATCAACTGCTTCATTAGAATAAAAATAGAAAGATGGCTCTTTTTATATAAAATATATTGGCAGGTACAGTAATATTACATGCTAATTAATTAGTAATATATAAGTAGTTTTTCATTTTTTACAGTAAAACGTGGAGTTGTAGATGATTGCGGAAACCTTAGCTTAATTGCTCACTAACTACAGGTTGGAAAGTACCTATAAAATATTTCGTGGTAATTTGTAAGTACATTGAATTTATAACATAACAAACGAATATCTAATTTAAATATATCGGACTATATACTGATTAAAAATTTAGAAATGGATCAATAGCGCCATCTAGGAAAGTTATAGCGAAACCTGGATTTGAACCAGTAAAGTTTTATTTATATATTTATAAATATAAATAATGTATAGTGTATACAAGTTAGTTGTTATTCTATGGGATAATCAGAATACGTGTAGTTATTTGGAGATAGAATTACCACTATTTCTTCATCACTAAATTAAATTACAATAACGACATCTAGTCATACTTTTACAAAACTACCAGAGCGTGAGTCCTATTTGCATTTGTCCTATTTTTTATATCAGACATTAATTTATCTTGACTAATGCACATCTAGATTAGTTCTGTGTTCCTAGTGAATTAACCTCAGAGTCTCATTCAGTTAGACGTAAATCTAGTTAGGCAGTATAGAAAAATAGCCCTGACTTTTTTATACGACATTGTGTGGGTAGCATTTGCGTCAGCAACAATTATTTTTCTTAATTCACCTCATTAATTCTTATTATAATGGTATACGAAGGTTTATATTGCCTCGGATCCAAATTAATTGAATCGTGGATGTCTAATTCTTCGCGCGTTTGGACTGATCGTGTATAAAATAAGCTAGTTAATAAAAGAAAGAGATGCCTTTAAATATAAAAAAAGATGGATTTAAAACCACTCTTTTTACTCTACAATCCTCATCTTTCTAGGAGCTATTTAATTAAATTTCCCCGTATCTGTGATTACCGAAAGAAAAAATCATAGACCAAATATGTTGAATCCAGATAATTTTGTAGAATGGCAGTCCGTTCGGCAGATTTAGAAAGATAGCGCTTGTTAACATACAACCATTTACGACTTCTCTTTTAAGCACACATCTACTGATGTCTCTATGTCTAGAAGTACACGAACTGCAAATACCTCCGTATCTCACGTAGGTATTTATTTGCAGTTCGTGTAGGTACTGGCAGCTATGAGTAGCTATGACATCAGCCAAGATTCGCCGTAAATGGAAAATGGTCTCATTAATATTTAATCATAATCTCCTAGTACAAGTAATCTGTAGTCATTACATTACTGATGTAGACAGTTTGATATAACATTACAATGTTACAATGTATTAAATCTCGCTCTTAATTATTGTCTGATAGACTATTATGGATTACCATGCTATATTGTGATGGCAATAAAAAAAAATCTCCTCCACAAATTCGTCAATTGTCACGCCTACGAACAAACTTATTTTTTGAAGATGATTTTTTTTGCTGTCTGTCAAGGAGAAGTTGTTGACTTTCAAGCCTTACTATTACCCTTAAGCGGATGAAGTCAATTCTCTTAAAACATGCTTGAAGTATAAAAAAATGGTTGTGTTTATTATCCATAAATAACGATAGTTCGAAAATCGCAAAGGAACCAAATATACCGACAAAGGACATTGTCGAAAATTGGCCCAGAACCAACAAACATTTGAGCATGCCAACATTATTTATCAATTTTATTAAAATAATGGCAAATATCTTTATCTAATGTGTGTGTGTGTGTGTGTGTGAATGATCTACGCTGTTGGCCGCGGGGCCTTTACAGCTTCATCGGACAAGAGGGCGAGCGTGCAACCATCACGCTCGAGGCTTAAGCAGTCGCTATGGGGAAGGGCGTATACTAGGTGTCTCGCCGTGGTGCTTTGCACCGACCGGCGGGCAAGGGATTCTTCAACCTCGAGGTTGGCGTCTGATCCTGTGTGTGGTATCTGTTTCCGAAAGAAGGGATGTAAGGGTATCGGGAGGGTCGGTGAGAACATGCCGCGGACGGTGGTAGCGGCTGATAGAAGGGGATTACTTATTTCAAACTGTGTGTGTGTGTGTGTGTGTGTGTGAATGATGTACGCTGTTGGCCGCGAGGCCTTTACAGCTTCACCGGACTAAAAGGCGAGCGTGCAACCACTACGCTCTAGCCAGCCAGAAGGGCAAGAGGCGACATACTCGAGGGCGCCTCGAAGAGGCGCCCTCGGTTGGGACAGTCGCTGTAGGGGGACGGGTGCACTACTAAGTGCACCGGTCAACCGCCGGCTATGGGAGGGGATCTACTACTACGTCGTCGTCGTCGCCCGTATTCTGAGCGGAAAGAAGGGATGATAAAGCATCGGGGGGGTCGGTGAGAACATGTCGCGGCCGGCGGTGGCGGCAGGGGTCGGGGGGGAGATCGTAGTCGGCGGTGGCTACGATTAACGGATTCGCATGGGTAGATGCGTTCGCGAAGTGACGTGTTGACGCCTTTTTAATAAAGGCGCGAATAGGTTCGAGACCTAGATCGGAGTGGAGGTCGACGTTCCGTACGAACCAGGGGGCTCCTACGGCTTTACGGAGGAAGCGGTTTTGAACCACTTGGAGTTTATCGATGTGAGAGGGGGCCGAATGCCCGAACACAACACACGCATAAGTCATGATGGGTCGAACGCAAGTTTTGTAAAGTGTCACCTTATTTCTAAGGGACATTTTACTCCGCTTGCAGATTAACGAATGGAGACGACCGTGCACAAACGATGCTCGGTGACGGACCCGCTTGATGTGCGGGCCGAAGGACATGGTACTGTTTAGGGTGACCCCTAGATATTTGACCTCTTTGACCCAGGGAATGGGTCGGTCGAACATGGTCACTTGGCCGAGATTACTTCTAGGGCGGCGCAGGGAGTGGCGCGGGGTGGCACCTCTGGAGAAGAACACCGCAGCGCTCTTGTCCGGGTTCACCTCAATACGCCACTTCCTGAACCAATTCCCTAGGGAATTGGCGGATGCCTGAAGGTGTCTGGTAATGAAACCCTTATTCCTATGCGAGACGTAGAGAGCGGTATCATCCGCGAAGAGGGCTAGATGCGCCTTACTCGAACGAGGAATGTCGTTCGTGTAAAGGCTAAACAGGAGCGGAGAGAGAACTAAGCCCTGTGGGACTCCAGCACTGATGGAGTGGGAAGTGGAGCGCGTCATTTCGACGCGATAACGGAAGGCGCGATTCGACAAGAAGTCTCGTAAGATGAGCACGAGTCTGTCCGGCACACCCAATTGGTAGAGCTTGTAGATCAAGCCGTTGTGCCAGACTTTGTCGAATGCCTTCGCGACATCTAGGAAGAGGGCGCCCGTGTAGATGGGTTTGGGTCTATTGAGACCGGAGAGGATGTGCTCCGTGATGCGGTGCACTTGGTGGACGCAAGAGTGTTTGGCTCGAAAGCCGAACTGCTCGTCGATAAGGATACCCCTGGACGTTACGAAGTCTTTGAGCCTCGCCAGAAGTAGGCGCTCGTAGATCTTGGCCAGGGAGTTGAGGAGACTGATAGGGCGGTAGCTCGCGGGGAGATTGCGAGGTTTGCCGGGCTTGGGAATGCCTATGACGTCCGCCTCCTTCCACTTAGCGGGGAAGGTGCTGGTCGCCATGGCGGTGTTCAATATGGCCACTAAGAGGCAGATGAGTTGGGCGGGCAGGCATTTCAGAACGCGATTCGAAATGCCGTCAGAGCCGGGGGCTTTTTTAGTTTTGAGACGCATAATTAGATCTTCGACCTCCGTT
This sequence comes from Phalera bucephala, assembly GCA_905147815.2. Taxonomy (NCBI): domain Eukaryota; kingdom Metazoa; phylum Arthropoda; class Insecta; order Lepidoptera; family Notodontidae; genus Phalera; species Phalera bucephala. The sequence continues at coordinate 55,912,741 of LR990609.1, forward strand.
TGGGTGAAAGGAGGTAAGGAATCGACAGGGGGGAGGGATGCCAAGTATTGTAAATACTTATATCGAAGTCGCCGACATCACACACTCAATATAACCTGTTACGTATTAATGGCTACTGAATTTTAACCTCACCTTTTGTGCAATATTGCGATTCCCCCGTTTGTCCGTTTAATAATAAATAAAAATTATAAGAAAATTTATAGGTGATTTGAAATCATACAAGTATTTTTTCATTGCTGTTGGTTGTGAGGCAAAACATGTATGGGCTCAGAACAATGTCCTTTGCCCGAATTCGCCTCGCAAAACCGTCGCCATTGGAATAGAAGGGTCCTCGAGACCTACTTGTTAGGCCGACGATGTTAAGTCTCATGTTATAGGGGGCCAGCCTATTGCCATATAGCGGGCAGAATTCCAATCTTCGGATTCATACTGGGAATTTTTCGTTAAAAAAACTACATTTGTCCGACATAGGATTTGAACCCAGGACCTCGTGATCACAAAGCAATGCGCTTTGCCACTAGAAAAACGAGGCAGTTGATTTCGTACTACACTAAATGCATAACAGTCGTTAGAACAAGTTGGAGACTTTTAGGTTTGATAAGTTCCAACAGCAGGTGGCCACAGACCCGCCTCCACCGATCCGCACTGGTTCCGCGTGGTAGACTATAGCCTAATCACTCTCACTGCGATTTGTGGGAGAAGGTCTTTGTCCAAAAGTTGGACAGTGTATTCTGAGTTATACAGACAGATAGCTTTGTCCAGTGTTTAAGAGCTAAACTCCACCAACTGGTCCGAGAAATAAGAAAGAGAAAGAAAGAAAAATGTTTTATTTGTCACAGCATGAGAGACGCAGACAAAGATATTTAGCTGATATAACAACATCTTAGCAATTTAACCATTAAGAATATTGGTGTCTAAAAATATACATGAGAAAAAAAATTATTCAAAAATGGAACAAAGCAAAGTAAGTCATACACATGAGTATGTGTCTCACGGCTGAGCCAAATAGGTATCCAGATCAGCTTAATGTCAGGCTCAAGTTCGAGACGCTAAGAAATCGCGAGTATAATTCCCGCACGGGACTAAACTGTGTGTGACCCACAAATATCTGTTTCGATTTGCGTGTGTGTGTGTGTGAATGATGTACGCTGTTGGCCGCGAGGCCTTTACAGCTTCACCGGACTTAAAGGCGAGCGTGCAACCACTACGCTCTAGCCAGCCAGAAGGGCAAGAGGCGACATACTCGAGGCGCCCTCGGTTGGGACAGTCGCTGTAGGGGGACGGGCGCACTACTAAGTGCACCGGTCAACCGCCGGCTATGGAAGGGGATCTACTACTACGTCGTCGTCGTCGCCCGTATTCTGAGCGGAAAGAAGGGATGACAAAGCATCGGGGGGGTCGGTGAGAACATGTCGCGGCCGGCGGTGGCGGCAGGGGTCGGGGTTCGATTTGCGTGTTCGTGTACGTGAATGTTGTTGGTGAACCCACCCAAGATATAGGAACTATTCCTAGGGCGAGATCACATTTTTTTAATAAAACAAAATAACAGTCGCAGTTAGCGGTTGATTAATTTTTTATGATGAAAAAAGAATAACGTTTCTGAGAAATTTTATATAAAATGACACTTCGGAAAATTCTGTCACGCCGCGGTTAGGTAGCCATTCAATATCAGTGCAGTATTAAACCTTTAAGGAAAGTAATATAAAAACTATCTCATCAAACCAGATCCCTTGTTGGGTATGCAGAGAGTACAGAGTCCAACAGATGCTTTCTTACAGACGTCATAATAACCCCCTTGACATTGACCACACAAACCATACTACACAAAAAAAAAAGAATGGTTAAGTTAGATAAAAAAAAAATACATACGTTACAACCTTAATTTGTTTCAACCCATAATACATTGCCAATTTTACCCTAATGATGTGTAATCCTTTGAAGGAAGTTGTGAATTTTGAAAAAAAAGATCTACACGATTATAATTTGTAGGAAGAAGACTCACACAGAAGTATAAGAGTTAAATTGAATAAAAAATATATAAGTATATGTTTTTTACATCTCAAAAAAAGAGTAACCATTGTATTGCCACTGCACTTACTACAATAATTAGAAAAATAATAAAACAATCATTAAAAATATTACACAACGCCATGAAAAGCAGAAGTGAGCCGTAATACCGCTACGATAATAATTATAGTATAAACATTCCATTCCACAAACGAACGAGCGCAAAGTATTAATCAGTTTTTACAACCAGGAAAAGAAATGTACGAACGCAACCATATTGCATATTTCATACGCGCACTGAACGCAACCGAATCGGCGAGCGCGGGAACAATAACCAATCGAAATAAATATTCATATTTAAATTTTACATACGATATATAGTAATCGAATAACTATAAAATTTCATTATCTGTTGTTGAAAGTATTGCGCATAATTTTTGCGATTGCTTCACTGTAAAATGTTTATTCTGGTAGTTGGTAGGTATAAAGGCTTAAAAATTATTTTTTTTTATTAAAATCAAAAAAATCAAAATCAAAAGTTTTTTATTCATGTAGACCAAAAGGCACTTATGAATTCTCAAAAAGAGAAAATTATTAATTACTTAAGACTCTACCACCCGTTCAAAAAGTCATTCCTGTGGAGAAGAAGGGCAAGAAACTCCACGGTTACTCTTTTTTAAAAATGAGTTTTACAATTCTTTTTGTATACATTGCATTTATGGAGTATGGGAGAACAATGCAGAACGAGCTAAATAGATGTGCTTAAGTATAGATTAATCATAAGTGTACTTAGATTCATAATATTGGTCAGTGTCTACATAGTCCTCTCATTTACAAAATAGAGATGTTGTAGAGGTATATAATAAAAAGCATTGGCACAGGAAGACCTTGAATCTGTTTAGTTTCAAAGCATTTAACATAAAACTAAGACTATATTTATTGCAAATAAGTTTCAGTTTCGACTGGCATAAAGAGTCCAATAAATAAATGATTAGTGTCGCAAAGTAGAACAAATGGTGGCGACTAATCCCCATACATTTGTCACCATTACGCTTGCTGACGCAACGGTCTAACTGGACAAGTGATAGACAAGTATTGTCTGTTGTGAAACTATTTGAATTTATTGAAAAAAACTAGAGTTAGTCTACATCTCAACATCAGTTAAAGTGATGCAATTACTTCACAAAATAATATTAAGGGACAGACAGGTATGTACACAACAACAAAAAACAACACTATGAATATTAAAAACTGCTTTACAAGAACTTTGTTACAATTACTTGCTATGGTTTGTGTGTTTTTAAGTAAATTCAATTGAATACCTCGCATCATCAATCATTTAATTATTTCGTAAACATATGGCATATGTAAAAAAACCGATGGTATACTATATAACACACTTCGCTATGTTTTACCAAGAGGCCATCTTTAGGCAAAACATAGGGTACAAAATGAAAAAAAAAACAGTAATTAAGTTGTGTCCGTACTAAAACGAACGTAAATATGTCAAATGATAGCACAATTACAGCTAAAACAGACAGTACAACGATATAAAATCTAGAATGGCATTACTAATTGCTTATTTTTACTTAACACTTAGCCGCAGGTGGTCTAAAATTAATAAGTCAAACTGTTATTGGTATGAATTTATCACTAATGAACTCTGTGATGGAGTAATAACACTTATCTATTAAAAATTAATAAAAAGCTTTTCTTAAACTACACCAGGCAATCTTGTTTTCTTATAGTTATATAATAATAATAATATTAGCCCTGTTAAGAAACTGCCCCACCGTAGGGCACGGGTCTCCTTACCTACCTCCACCACGCTGGCCCAGTGCGGGTTGGCGAATTAACATAACTATTAGGCTTGCAGGTTTCCTCACGATGTTTTCCTTCACCGTTAAAGTGTGTGTGTGAATGATGTACGCTGTTGGCCGCGAGGCCTTTACAGCTTCACCGGACTTAAAGGCGAGCGTGCAACCACTAAGCTCTAGCCAGCCAGAAGGGCAAGAGGCGACATACTCGAGGGCGCCTCCGCCCTCGGTTGGGACAGTCGCTGTAGGGGGACGGGTGCACTACTAAGTGCACCGGTCAACCGCCGGCTATGGGAGGGGATCTACTACTACGTCGTCGTCGTCGCCCGTATTCTGAGCGGAAAGAAGGGATGACAAAACATCGGGGGGGTCGGTGAGAACATGTCGCGGCCGGCGGTGGCGGCAGGGGTCGGGGGGGGAGATCGTAGTCGGCGGTGGCTACGATTAACGGATTCGCATGGGTAGATGCGTTCGCGAAGTGACGTGTTGACGCCTTTTTAATAAAGGCGCGAATAGGTTTGAGACCTAGATCGGAGTGGAGGTCGACGTTCCGTACGAACCAGGGGGCTCCTACGGCTTTACGGAGGAAGCGGTTTTGAACCACTTGGAGTTTATCGATGTGAGAGGGGGCCGAATGCCCGAACACAACACACGCATAAGTCATGATGGGTCGAACGCAAGTTTTGTAAAGTGTCACCTTATTTCTAAGGGACATTTTACTCCGCTTGCAGATTAACGAATGGAGACGACCGAGCACAAAGGATGCTCGGTGACGGACCCTCTTGATGTGCGGGCCTAAGGACATGGTACTGTTTAGGGTGACCCCTAGATATTTGACCTCTTTGACCCAGGGAATGGGTCGGTCGAACATGGTCACTTGGCCGAGATTACTTCTAGGGCGGCGCAGGGAGTGGCGCGGGGTGGCACCTCTAAAGAAGAAGACCGCAGCGCTCTTGTCCGGGTTCACCTCAATACGCCACTTCCTGAACCAATTCTGGTAATGAAACCCTTATTCCTATGCGAGACGTAGAGAGTGGTATCATCCGCGAATAGGGCTAGATGCGCCTTACTCGAACGAGGAATGTCGTTCGTGTAAAGGCTAAACAGGAGCGGAGAGAGAACTGAGCCCTGTGGGACTTCAGCACTGATGGAGTGGGAAGTGGAGCGCGTCATTTCGACGCGATAACGGAAGGCGCGATTCGACAAGAAGTCTCGTAAGATGAGTACGAGTCTGTCCGGCACACCCAATTGGTAGAGCTTGTAGATCAAGCCGTTGTGCCAGACTTTGTCGAATGCCTTCGCGACATCTAGGAAGAGGGCGCCCGTGTGGATGGGTTTGGGTCTATTGAGACCGGAGAGGATGCGCTCTATGATGCGGTGCACTTGGTGGACGCAAGAGTGTTTGGCTCGAAAGCCGAACTGCGCGTCGATAAGGATACCCCTGGACGTTACGAAGCCTTTGAGCCTTGCCAGAAGTAGGCGCTCGTATATCTTGGCCAGGGAGAGGAGGAGACTGATAGGGCGGTAGCTCGCGGGGAGATTGCGAGGTTTGCCGGGCTTGGGAATGCCTATGACGTCCGCCTCCTCCCACTTAGCGGGGAAGGTGCAGTTCGTCATGGCGGCGTTCAATATGGCCACTAAGAGGCAGATGAGTTGGGCGGGCAGGCATTTCAAACGCGATTCGAAATGCCGTCAGAGCCGGGGGCTTTTTTAGTTTTAATACCCATAATTAGATCTTCGACCTCCGTTTGGGTGATAGGAGGTAAGGAATCGACGGGGGGAGGGATGCCCTGCGCTCGACTTCCCTGTCGACCGCGTCGACGTGGGACTGGTCGACGGACTGAGAGCTGGGGGTGCACTGGCTCTCGAGGGAGTCGGCGAGAAGCTCGGCCTTTTCGTCGTCGTCGAAGGCTGGGGGTGCGCCTGAAGGGCGGGACAGCGGGGGCATGCCAGTCGTGGAGTCGGTTTTGAGGCTTTGCGCCAGCTGCCAGTAGGCCAGGTGCGATGGCGCCATGCCCTCTAGGAGGTCACCCCACCGTTCCTCCCGGACCTCCGCGACACGACGCTTTTCCTCTCGTTGTAAAGCGCGCATCCGGGCCCGATTGGCTTCGGTGGAGTAAGAGTCGTACGCTCGGATAGAGGCATTCTTGGAACGAATGAGATCCCTAACATCGTCCGGCAGTCGAAAGTGGTTGAGGCAGAGATCTTCCGCCTCGACTTGCTTGGACGATCGACTGACAGCCGATCGGATGGGTTCGGTGAAGGCATCAACGGCCTGATCGGTGTCCAGAGGGGACGGGATGGAGTCCGAGCTGAGAGGGAGGAGGGGAGGGTCGGCATCCGCCAAGGACGTGCTTAGCGCATGCCAATCCACCACCGTCTTTTTGGGTCGCTGAGGGGCGGAAGGGGGGGAACCGAATCTCATGATTACAGGTCTATGGTCAGAGTCGAGTTCCTGGACTACTTCCAAGGAGTGCAGCCGTAAGGTGACACCCTTAAGAAGCGCCATGTCCAGGACGTCGGCTCGGTGGTTGGGATAGTGTCAGGGCGTCAAGGCTCCTACCGTTAGGGGAAGTGGTGAGACCATTCCAGGCCACGTGCTTACTGTTGAAGTCGCTCGCCAGAATGACGGCGCTTCCCAGATTAAGGAGTGCTTTCAAGTCACTCCTGAGAACGAATTTAGTGGGAGAAAGGTATACGGAGGCGATCACGATGGGCTGGTGCCCCGTGAGAGAGATGCGACAGACCGAGGCTTCGAGGTTGGTGAGCGCAGGGGGATCGAGAGGGACGCAGTGAAGGGACCTCCTGTAGTAAATGAGAGTACCGCCCCCACGGGAGCCGATTCTGTCATTACGCACGAGGTTATAGTTCGCGATCCTAGGATCGCATTGTGCAGGTTTGAGGAAGATTTCCTGCACTAGGAGGATATCAAGCTGGTGATCTCGGAGAAATCAGCAACCTGATCTAGCTGGGAGCGAAGGCCATCGGCGTTAAAGAACGCCAGGGATAGGTTGTGGGGCTTATGGCGGGGAGGTCGTAGATCCATTATTGGGTGCGAGGGGGGTTGGGTTCTAAGGGACGCCAGGACGTCATAGACGTCCCTGTATTCCGCGGCCAGGAGAACCTGGTCCGCCAAGTTGGTGGCGGCGCGGAGTTGGAGGGCGAGTTCGCGGACTCTGGGGAATAGTGCGGGGCTTATCACCGCCGAGACGTTCATAATCAGGTTGACGTGCTGACTGACGTTAGTGGGCGGAGGGGGACAAGCCGCCGCCGGCGGGATCGCCGGCGCGCGCTTTGGGGGGCGGGCAGGGCCCACTGACGGGTGGGAGGCCGCGGTGTAGGGCAGCGGCTTCACCCACGCGTTGGCGCCAAGAGACGGCCTGAGCGGCGGGGGAGGGGGGATCAGCTTCTGCGGCGCGGGAGCGCGGGGAGCTGCGGTTGCTGGCGCTGAAGGCACCGGTCGAGGGTGCGCTGAGGGCGCGGGGGGGTGTTGCGCTGAGGGCGCAGAGGGGGAGGGAACCGCGCGGGGGCGGCGGCGGTCGCCGCGCCTCGTCCGGCCGCGCTTCCCCTTCGGGGCCTTGGGGCAACCGCGATAGTTCGCGGTGTGCCCCAAGGGGCACACCGCGAACTATCGCGGTTGCGTCCTCTGCGGCACCAAGGTGCCGCAGAGGACGCAGCTGGGGGGCTCGGCCGCCGTCTCCTTCGAACGGGCGCACTGGAACGTTCACCGTTAAAGCCAGTGATAGTTAATTTTTATTACGCACGTGCCTTCGAAAAGACAGAGGCGGTCTAACCACTAGGCTATCACTGCGATGCGAGTCTCTAATAGAGACAGAGAGATTAGAGACTCGCATCGCCGATCGCAGATCTCTGCTATATTATTATAAATTTTCGATGTCATCCAAATAGTGCAGTATTATGAGGTAAAACCATGGTGAAACACAGTATATTTGTGACGTCGAAAGCGTAGTGTTTGAAATAAATAAAGATTGGGCCTTACAAAGACTCCCATAATAAATATACATGCCTGGTAAGGTCAGCAGATTCAATTCTTTAAAAAGTGGTTTGCAACTTCGCGTTGGAACCAGCATTAGTCAAAAATCATATTTTGAAAATATAGGTCTCTAATTCATATACTTCTTGAAGTAAACGGAGTGCAAAAACAGTCCCAACATTATACCCATACACAATATCTAAGAGAGTCAATATCTAATCAATATCGCTTTGTGATCACGAGGTCCTGGGTTCAAATCCTAGGTCGGACAAATGTAGCTTTTCTAACGAAAAATTCCCAGTATGAGTCCGGAGTCTGGAATTGTGCCCGATATATGGCAATAGGCTCGCCCCCTATTACATGGGACCTAACATCGTCGGCGAAACGTGGGTGTACTCAGTACGCCTCTGCCACCCCCTCTGGGGAATATAGGCGTGACGGTGTAAAAATGGAGAAGAAACATGGACAACTCACTATTAGGTAGGTAAATGTAGAGTTTATAATTTTATCTTTTTTTTTCAATAGTAGACCTTCTGTAGGATTTATTCCTGTATCGTGGGTGCGTTTACAAACATGAAAATTCACATACACAAATACCCAGACCGAAACAAATGATTGTGGGTCACACAAAGATTTGTCGCGTGTGGGAATCGAACCCGCAACTATTAGATACAGTGGGCTTAAGCTCTTAACCACTGCGCTACATCTTCCATCAATATAATTTGAATATTCACTCATGTGGTTGTTTTAAGACCTCGACAGTCGCAACCCTAATACACAATTCAGTGACAAATATATAAAATAAATCCTGTAGTTAAAATATTTGTTAAAATAATTTAAAGTAATTCGTTACTTTTATACTTTGTGATCTGAATAATTACTGGCAATTTGATTTCAGTAAATTTAAATAGAGCTTTATGTAACCACATTATAAGGTTTTACTGGGATAGTCCTCTGTATATGCTACTATATAAAATATTTTAAATGTGAAAATTCGTAGGTATGTCTGTTACTCAATCACGCAAAAACAGCTCAACGGATTTGGATGAACTTTGGCGCGCTGATAGTTTATTACCTGTACGAGGCATGCCTTTTAAGTTCTGTCGTTTCCATATTTCCCGGCAATTTTGAATTTGGAACTGTTCTATATTCGAATGTGTTTAAATTTTGAATCTCAAAACAGTTGAAAGTATTAGGATTAATGCTATTGTTTAGTCACAGCGTCGATTGGAATCTGTCAGGTTACGTACGAAAATGAATCTTTCTAAGGAAAATGTTCGTGCAATAATTTTCTACAACTTTAGAAGAGGTCTGACACGGCTTCAGTGTTTTGAAGAGCTAACATCTGTGTTCAGTGATGAAGCCCCATGTCTGCGGACTGTTGAACGCTGGTATTTAGAATTCCAGCGTGGATATACTAGTGTTAGTGACAAATCTCGCGAAGGACGCCCAAAATCCGCCTTCACTGAAGATCGTCATGTGACGTATCGAGAGATAGAGGCTCTATTAGGCATCTCAGGGACAACCATTCAGAAGATCTTGCATGAAGCGCTTGGTGTGAGAAAGCTAGTTTGCCGTTGGATACCGCATCTGCTTTCCAACGATCACAAGGCGGCCCGCGTCAGATGGTGTAAGAAAACTCTGCAAAGGTTCAACCGAGGAGAGTCAAACCACGTCTACGACATCATCAGTGGTGACGAATCTTGGATCTATGCCTACGATCCTGATTCCAAACAACAATCTACAATCTGGGTCTTTCAAGACGAGCCAAAGCCGACTAAAGTTGTTCGTTCTCGAAGCACTTCAAAGAAGATGGTGGCCATGTTCGTTAGAAAAACCAGCCATTTTGAGACTATTGCACTTGAAGATCGTAGAACGGTTAACGCAGAGTGGTATACCACAGTTTGTTTACCACAAGTCATCGCCGAACTTCGAAAATCTAACTCAAAGCGACGCATCATCCTGCACCACGACAACGCAAGCTCACACAGCGCTCGTCAAACGATTGAGTATTTGAAGCAGGAAAAAGTAGAAATTCTTGACCATCCTCCATACAGTCCTGACCTAAGCCCTAACGATTTCTTTACATTTCCTAATATTAAGAAAAGTCTTCGTGGTCAAAGGTTCCAGTCCGGTGAAGAAGCAGTCGATGCTTTCAAGTCAGCCATTTTGAACACCTTTAGAGTGGAATAAATGTTATAACAACTGGTTTGAGCGAATGGAAAAGTGTATTAGGCTACGTGGTGAATACTTTGAAAAACAATAAAAAGTACTATAGGATTCTAGTTGTGTTTTTTTCTTCAAACGACAAAACTTAAAAGGCTTGCCTCGTATTAACACATAGGATACTTTTTAATCCGGAAAAATGGTAAGTTCCTATCTAAAGTTAACGTGGACGGAGCCTACCAGTAGCCTGTCTATTAGAACAGAAGTCATAATTATAAAACTCAAGAAGTGAAAAATAAATTTACAGTCAAACCTGAGTAAGTGAGAATTAGGTAACGAGAAAACTCTTTAAGTGAGAGTAACTGCCTGGTCCCGTCATTTTTAACCTCTAAAACCTCTATGAGAAATAGGAGCCTCAATAAGAGAGTGTCGTGGACCCTCAGATATTTGTGCGTGGACCTCTATAACTGAGACTGGTACTTATCTATACCTCTATAAGCGACAGTCGATGATGTACGCACACTTGCACACTTGCGGTTGTTATTTATTTATGTTTATGACACATTGTTAAATTTCTCCGAATTTCACAGTGAGTTATAAATAGCAGATGTACTGTTTATGTTTGGGGAACTTAGATACTTACATTGTCTTTGTGCACATTTGCCCCTTACTTTTATTAATGTTACTACTTTACTGCAGTTGACTAATATTAATAGCGAAGAAAGGTACGTTCCTACGTTATGTCTAAAGGAAAACTCGAAGTGGTATCTCTAAGTGAAAAACTTAAAATCGTGAATGCGTTCGACTGTGGAAAACTGCATAATGAAATTCAAAGGGAGTTTGGTCTACCAGAATCCACCTATTATAATATTATCAAAAGACTCCATAAAGTCTCAGTGCTCTGAAGGACACGAAAATATTAAGAGGAGTCGACATTTATTCACTGCATAACAGGTGGGCTGAAAAGTTCGTAGGCTAGCATAGAAAATGTCTTTCTTTTGGTAGAATTTGATTTTATTATTCAATATAGTTGCTTTCAAGGGCGATACAACGATTATAGCGGTCATACAATTATTCGATACCATTTTTATAGTACGATTTGTCTTTAGCCTCGAAATAGGCTTCAGTTTCGGCGATTGCCTCTTCATCGGCGCAGAATTTCTGTCCAGCGAGCATTCTCTTGAGGACTGAGAACAGGAAAAAGTCGCTGGGGGCCAGATTCGGATATTACGGAGGCTGCGGAAGCAATTCGAAGCCTAATTCATGCAATTTTGCCTTGTTTTTCATTGATTTGTGACACGGTGCAGTGTCTTGATGAAACAGCACTTTCTTCTTCTTCAAATGGGGCCGTTTTTCCGCGATTTCATCCTTCAAACGCTCCAATAGCACTACGTAATAGTCGCTGTTTATGGTTTTTCCCTTTTTAAGCTAGTCGATGAATATTATACCATGCGCATCCTAAAATACTGATGCCGTAAACTTGCCAGCCGACTTTTGCGTCTTTCCACGCTTTGGAGTTGGTACATCACGTGCAGTCCACTTGGCTGACTGTTGATTGGACTCCGGTGTGAAATGATGGAGCCATGTTTCATCCATTGTCACATATCGACGCAAAAATTCAGGGTTATTACGATTGAACAGCTCCAAACACTGCTCAGAATCATCAATTCGTTGTTGTTTTTGGTCGATAGTGAGCTAGCGCGGCACCCACTTTGAACAGAGCTTTCGCATACCCAAATATTCATTCACGATATGTCCAACACGTTCTTTTGATATCTTTAGGGTCTCAGCTATCTCAATCAACTTCACTTTACGGTTATCCGAAATTATTTTGTGGACTTTTTTGATGTTTTCGTCGGTAACAGCCTCTTTGGGGCGTCCACTGCGAGCATCGCCCTCGGTGCTCATTTCGCCTCGATTAAACTTAGCAAACCACTTTTCAACGGTTGATTTTCCTGGTACAAAGTCCGAATAATGTTTATCAAGCCAAGCCTTGGCTTCAATAGTATTTTTTTTTCGCCAAAAAGCAATGCTTAATTAACACACGATATTCCTTTTTATCCATTTTTTCAAACTTACAAAAGTGGCTTCACTCGAAATGCTATAGCTCACAAACTAATAGTACGATAGCTGTCAAATTTATACACGTGTCTTTTGAAGGTTAGGGCTAACTAAAAATCATATGGATTTAATACTAGTGGCGCCATCTATGTGTCAGCCTACGAACTTTTCAGCCCACCGTATATTTACTGTATCATTTATTTAACCTCTATGAGTGATAATGGCTATTTCTGTACCTCTATAAGCTAGAAACTCGGGTTAGTGACAAACCTCTATAAGCAAGAAACAAATAGCGGTCCCTTGAACTCTCACTTATCCAGGTTCGACTGTAACAGCATGATTTCATTCGAAACCACTGTCGCCGCTGGGGAAAACATGCAGATTGAAAAAAATACTCACTCACATTATTCCTGTAAAAATATTTTCCGATGAATTGTATTACCCTATAAGTATGTGTTACTAGTTTTGGAAGACTACACACCAGCTCAGCAGAGGATTTATTGAGTGAAGCTCGAGTGAAGATTGACCGTATTCGCAACAGCGTAGTAAGAAATCGAGTAGGTTTGAAAGACGAGAAAGGGTATGCTCCGTTGATTCGGGCATACAGAAATAATGTCGAAAAGAAGATTGACAAAACAGATTTGCAATGCGAAAGTGGAAGGATGTAGGTACGGGGGAAGATCAAGACTATCTTACCATGACCAAATAGACTATGTCTTATCTGCAGAGCTTGCCCTTCAGATAAGATATAGTCTTTTCAAGTCAAAAGTCAAGAGTCTCCGTAACCGGCGAGCGTGTACTCTCTGCGTACCCCTCAAAGGATCTGGCGTGATGATATAGATAGATGTCCATTTTGTATGAGCCGTTCCCACAAAATATCAACGCAAAGCAACTAGTTTTGGCCTTTCCATCATAGCTAAGACACGATAAGATAGACTCAAACGGAGAAAATTAATGCATGCGTTTTATTAATGTGTTGCAACAGTAACGTACCTCGCGATATTATTTTTATCAGAAATTGGCTGATCAAGTAGAAATTTTTAGATATTTGTTACTAAATAACTTCTAAACGACTTAACGGTTTTAGATAAAATTTGGCAGAAGGTCACATATTATAGCTGGAATAATATATAGGCTATAACAATTTAGCCAAAATAAATATCGTGCAGATATTACATATAAAAATATCACGTCATGACAAAAAAGTGAAAACAACTTAATGAAAACAAATTACATAGGAACAAATGACTCGTTTATACGAAAGCGGTACATTTTCATAATGACAAAGAAATTAATTCGTAGTCACTTTTAATTCATGGTATTTTATGAACTCCTAGTGATATTGTCGAGGTTTGAGTTGGTGAGCCGTAGGTACCAATCTGTTACCTATTTTTAACCCTTTTTATCTATCTATATCATTGCACCAGATTTCTTGCGGGGTAGGCAGAGAGTACAGAGTGCAATAATACATCGTTAAAAAATCTAGGTTTCATAAATATTCCGGTCGAAGCCGTTTTTAAATACTAGTGTATTTATCATGAAAGTTAATAAAACTGATTAATTAAAGCATCCGTCTATTGCGATGATAGCGCACAATGTACGGCTGTGTAGGTTGTCTGTATCGCTGGTATATAGTAGACTATTACCTGAGTATGTTATTAATAAACGAGTATTATAAACGATTATTATACTCGCTTAGCTTAGAATATTGTAGTTCTCAAGCATTTAATTTTATCAAATCTAAATACAATACCCAGCGTAACTAATACCTACTCAAAATCAATATTTTTTATTTATGTAAGAGAGAGAAAAATATTGATTTCTTAAGCCTATTTGGAAAGTCATTCCTGTGGAGAGGAAGGTCTAGAAACTACACGGTTACTCTTTTAAAAATGAGAGTTTTTCAATTTTTTTTTTGCATACCTTGCATTCATGGCCAGTGTCATAATATTGCCCTTAGCCCGGAAAGTAAACAAGTTGTTAAAATAGAATATCCTGTCGTATCTGATAGCCTGGTAATCTTACTTATGCAATATAGAGACTGTGATACTGTCGAGTGGCACTCGAGATAGCAACGGCGTCAGAGCTTTGATTCCAACCTTATCTGCGGGTCGAATGCACTAGAAAGTTCATTAGTCGATTTTCGGGCGACGAAAAATATATATTCATTATATTTATTACATCAATGGCTGGTGTAATGACGTAAGCCATCGTTATAATTAATTTGATTAAGTGGCAGAGTACATATAGCTATATTATTTTATACAATTGTTTGGGTTTATTTGTTTAGTATATATATTTTCCTATGACACCGCTTGGTTAAGTGGTACGACCTTAGATCGCACAAGTCACTGGATCGAGTGACGTTTTCGTTTGATTTTCAAGCATGACGTTGTTCGCATATCCGGAAATATTGGACAGAACTACCTATTAGAAGTTTAATTTATGTATGCACACTACTCTCCATTAATCTTCACTGGGTCTGCGAGGTACAGTATGACTAATTCTATCCCACCTCGATGAGTGAGAAAAGGCCTTTGATTATAGTATTTTTCAAATAGGATGGGTAGTGACAGTTCTTATTGCCAAACGAAATTAATATTTAATTCAATGGTGTTAAGGCATAAAACCATAAGTATAGAAACGGGGCATGCCTCTTATTGCCTTTTATTATAAAGTATAATTTTGTTTGGCAATTAGGACTGTCACTACCCATCCTATGTGAAAACTATAATAGTAGAGAATTATTACAGCTGATTTATTTATTACTATTAACATCAGCGCCACTTTAATTTGGTACTGGTTCCTGCAATCACTCATTTTTTAAGGCATTTGATTGATTGCTAGATAATAAACTATTATTACCAATACCAAACCTAAACTATTATACCAATGCTTTTATAAAATTTACGAATTTTTAAGTGACTTTTAATAACAAAAAAAAAATTCTTGATCGATCGGGGAAATGTAATTTTTTCGAATAATTCCCACTATCTGTCTGGAGTCTGGTATTGCGCCCGGTATATGGCAATAGACTCGCCCCCTAGTACACAGGACCTAACATCGTTGACGAAAGTGAGCGTACGCAATACACCTCTGCCACCTCCACTTGGGAAATATATTTGTGTCTATTTTAGATTGAGTTCCAAACAGACTGAGTGAGCGGCTTCCTTCAGTAGTTTATCAGCACATAAATAATACCTAGAACCTCTGTATTTCGAAAGCATGTGCGTATTAAAAATTTAATTATCACTTGCTTTAACCGTGAAGGAAAACATCGTGAGGATAGGAATTCGCATACACAAATACCCAGACCAAAACAAATAATTGTGGGTCAAACAAAGATTTGTCCCGAGCGGGAATCGAACCCGCGACTATTACTATACTATTTTACAATTTTAAGTGACAAGTGAATTATTTACTAATATTTATATACCAAAATAAAATAATTTGCTGAGTTGTACAACAAGGTACCTACAGGATTGATATAATAACCATAATAACGAAATCTATACATTCGTGCTGTTCGCCGTTAAGGAGTCCCCTGATGTATCTTCAAAGTCCAAAGTTAAATACCGATTTCATTATAATGGGACCACCTCGAAACTATACTAAACCCAACGCAAAAAGAATTATCAAAGAATGAAAATCAGTTCATAAATGAAGACGTTATAGAAAAACACAGATGAATTGTCGACCTCGTCCTTTTTGGAAGTCAGTTAATATTCTGATTAGTTCTATGGAAGGGTACCTAAAGGATTGACGTAATACCCATAATATCGTATATTGTTCGTCGTTAAGGAGTCCCCTGATGTATCTTCCAAGTCCATGGTCCAATACCTATAAAATTAAAATGGGACCATCTCTGAGCTATACTGAACCCAATGGAAAAATAATCATCAAAATCGATTCATAATTGGCGAAATGATCGCGTAACATACATACATAAAAATACATACAGGCGAATTGAGAACCTCCTCCTTTTTACAAGTCGGTTAAAAACTACAGGTTTTTCTCAGTTTTAATTCATCATTTTCTACCCGTAGCCACCCAATGCTGAGTGTAGGTCTCCTCTATGGCCCTCCTTTCCCTCCAGTCTTGCGTTTTTCGCCCGGCCACCTTCGTCAGATCATCAGTCATCATTTATTAATTAGCTGTATATTTGTAGTTATTCATTAGATGCCTAAATTTGACGTCGAACCAACAAATTAATTTAAAAGTACCAAGTTGCCTCACGTTCAGAAACAGAAATACAATGAATCATTTCGGGGGTTTTAATTAAAATGAACCAGCAGCCCGATGAGGGCTTATTTTTAAATTAAATTTATAATTGTTACACACAGGTATGTTTTGTGGGGTTGAAATTATAATACGCCAATTACACTTGCCTTTCCACGAGTATATGCAAAATTTTATTTTATTTAATTTTCTATCTCTATCTATTTAAGTATATCAACACGCTAGATGCCTTGCGGGGTAGGCAAAGAGTACAGAGCTCCAACGGGTTCTTTGCTTACAGATCTCTCTGACTTGCTCTACTCCCATAGTTCATCTCATTACTATTAAACCACCTATTTCAATATCAAAAATTAATTGCGTTACTTGCGAGAAAAGCAGAATAATCGAAAGAAGATCTTTTTAACTAAGTTTTTTTTTTCTAGAATATTAGAAACGTAACAATCCTGTTTTTAATAGATCATATTTTATTTCACCAAATTTAACTATTTTACATACGTACGAGGGGGTTGAAGGGAGGTTCCTATTTGGTAGGTATAAAAAAATACTTTAACGTGGCACTACAGACATACATAGAAATGGCATAATATAAAATCCGGCAATGTGTCCTGCATGTGGCAGCATATTTTGCAAACGTGGTTAATATTGAAGCATGGTGGACTATATATTACAACCAGGTAGTAGTACTTAATTATTGTCGTAAAGATCATAATAATGCACCGGCTGCAATAGTTTTGACATGGCACAATCACATTAAAAAACTCATCAGCAAAATGTAGGTTTGTTACAATATTTTTAAAAACTTGGATTTTACTTTGTTGATATGTTATATGATTTTGAAAACGGCTTCAATATTTTTAGGTATAATTAATTATTTATTAATATTATACATAAGCTACTGAGAAATATCTTTTTATCAGTATCAAGACATCATAAACTCACCGGTCCTCCATAGGCGTAGCCAAGTTCAAGAGCAACCAGCTGCGCTACTTCTTCACCACCCTCGATCTCCACCGTCCACTCGTTGACGAAATCCCTCGCATTTTCTAAACCGCTATGCACTCCGTGATAACCATAATCCCCTGGTACCCAAAAGCTATATTCATCACCCGAGTACCACGAACATACCGATGTAAAATAACTAACTAATAAAAAAAATATTAGCATTATTCTTCTGTGATTGTCAAACTATTTTTTCATCAAAAAGTAATTCGGTTTTTTTTACTTTGGTATTTGCAATAAGCGTGAGCGAGGTCGGTGTCCAAACAAATACTAACGGCCGGGTAGACAACAAGAGAGGAAAAATGTGATTTTTCCCAAGTGACGTATACCCCACTGTTGTTGTGAGCTTGCGTATTCACGCGGGTTGCACGAATTTTTATGCTTTACAATTTAGAAGTTATGTAGAAATCTAGTTAAGATTAATATTATTGAATGGTATCAATAAAATTATATGGAAACTAAGTTCATTGTAATCTTCTCTATTTTATTTTATTAAAAAAAATACTACACTGCAGGAATGGTTTCTGTGGGTGCGTTTAGGCTGAAGCCGAAGGTTTCCAGCAAGCACCGAAATTGAACGATCTACTACGTTTTACGACTTACGAATGCTTTTAAGTAAATAACTATTATAAACAATATTATTTCCCTATCTTAAAGAACGTTTCGAGTACCTGAAAAGCACTGGCACCCAATTCCTCAGGTCCTAAGAAACTCTTAGCCAAAGGATGCCCCTTCACAATAGCAGCTTCAATAAGTCTTCTACTGTCCAGGCAGTACGACTGTGGAATACTCTACCTATCAGTATACGGCGTGCATCGTCGTTGGAGAGCTTCAAGGGCCAGGTGAGGAAGTATTACTTATCTTCTTGTTCACCGGGTCCTGCTGTCGTATTGTGATAGTTAATTATGTGTATGTGTAGTAAATTTTTGTACTATATGTGTCTGATTTACTGTATTCTGTAGAGTGTTTGCATTTTTATATTATATTTAAGTATTTTTATTTAAGTATATTTAAGTGTTTTTATATTATATTATATTTAAGTAGCAGTGATAGCCTAGTGGTTAGACCGTTAGACTGCAAAGTCAAAGGTCTCGGGTTGAAACCCAGGCACGCACCTCTGTCTTTTCGAAAGCATGTGCGTATTAAAAATTAATTATCACTTGCTTTAACGGTGAAGGAAAACATCGTGAGGAAACCTGCATGCCTAAGAGCTTCTCAAAGGTGTGTGAAGTTCGCCAACCCGCTCTGGGCCAGCGTGGTGGACTATGGCCTAAACCCTCTCAGTTTGAGAGGAGGCCCGTGCCCAACAGTGGGACAGTTTCTTAACAGGGCTATTATTATTATTATATTTAAGTATTTATTATTATAAGTTAAAACTTCTGTGTAACAAGTGCACCCCCGTTTATTCCACAACCTAATCGTTTTCTCCATCCAAGGTTGCCTAGAAGAGATTGTTTTTTAGCGATAAGGCCGCTCTTTGTGTAACTTTTAGATTTTTTTTTTGTATTTGATATCTATTTAATTGATGCACAATAAAGAGTTATCTATCTATCTATTTCAGTGTTATTATTTTTAAGCAGTTGTAGGTAATTTTAATTATATCGTTAACTTAATACAGGCAACATAACATTTTAAAAATTTTGCCAATTATCAACCATATTTCTAAGGGTTATTAAACCTTCGGCCAAAAATCGACCTTCGGTCGGATACTACCTGCAAGTGAAATATATAAATATCAAAGTAACATTTTTTATAGATATAAATATTTTTTTAACAATCGAGTATACCAGTTTCAGTCGTTATTGCGGTGGGCACTACACAAACACTGAAGGGCGGAGTGACACGGTGACAAATGACATTACGATATTTAAACCCATTCCAAACGGGAGCTTATTTGTTTAGTTCTGAATCATCGTCATTTTCTTTACCATTTCTTATTATCTAGAGCCGGCGTAATATGTTTTATCGATAGTAACAGAAACGACTCCTTTGATCGAATCGTTTGCGTAATGGCAGTGGATCAATTACTGTAACACTTTTGGGTAAGAATACTATGCAATAATATAATATGCAAGAATACTATGAAATATTTTGCCGTATTTATTCCACTGGGATTTTTGGGGTAAGTTTGTTACCGAAATTAATCATTGACTATCAAATCTCGAGTTTATTTTTAGGTGTGCATGGCTACAATTTTTCTACGTATCATGAGAATGTAAGTAAGGAATTTTGGTTTGCTCTATGTTACACTCTGTATCTAGTACTTAGTGAATTTACCCTTAAGTTACTAAAAATGTAACAGCCGACGTTGTGATAAGCAAGCTTATTTTTTACTCCCTCAGTCTCGCTCTTTCTGCCTACAGCTTACTGTTGAATAGTAGGCGATATCCCTTAAGCCACACTACTTACAATGAATCATTATAAAACAACTTTATACATATTACATTGTACCTCTTACGCCTGTGGTCTTCGAAGAAGTAATAGACAAAGGTGTACATATTACATCTCTCTTCTTGTTGGTCGTTTCTTTATGGCTGAGGGTCGTGTCAATATCAGGAGGATGCCATTTCACAGGTGTTTAGAAGTCTTCTCCATTCTTCTCTATTTTAGGCATGTCGTAGAGCGGTGTTGAAAGACATTCTTGTCAGATCCCGTATTTGGTCGGCCCACCGTGTCGATGAACGGCCACATAGCTCATTTCCGTCTACTTTACCGACTATCTTGGCTAGCTTTTCGAGGCTATCTTCATCTCGCCTAGCTTGGCTGCGCTGTGTGGCTTCTCCCGTACATATTTTTTTTTTTTTTAAAACGTAGCCCCACACTCGGATTTATTCCTGTGTCGTGGGTGCGTTTACAAACATGAAAAGTCACATACACAAATACCCAGACCGGAACAAATAACTGTGGATCACACAAAGATTTGTCCCGTGCGGGAATCGAACCCGCGACTATTAGACGCAGTGGGCGGAGCGGCTTAAGCTCTTAACCACTGCGCTAAATCGTCCGTCAAGTCATATCAGTACATTACAACCAGAGTTGGGCGTCATCAACTACTTTTGTATACAGATTTAGCGCAGACGACGATTTAGCGCAGTTGTTAAGAGCTTGAGCTGCTCCGCCCACTGTGTCTAATAGTCGCGGGTTCGATCGGTATGTCAATATACGTTTGGGCTTACAGGGAATGCTAATAACGAATATGTCGTTAATTTCTGATTACAAGATGTCGGACGCAACTTTTTATGAATAATCAATATGGTTATCGATTTTAGGGTTTTAGGGAATGCTGATAACGAATATGACGTTAATTTCGAAATCCAAGAGAGCGGCGGCGACTTTTGATGTAAAATAATAAGGGTATCATTTTATGGGTTTTAGAGGATAATGAATACAGCGGCCAATTTGAAATCCAAGATGACGGATACGACTTTTTATATACAATCAATATATATCATTTTTAGGGTTTTAGGGAATGCTGATAACAAATATGACGTTAATTTCGAAATCCAAGATAGCGGCGGCGACTTTTGATGTAAAATAATAAGGGTATCATATTAAGGGTTTTAGAGGATAATGAATACAGCGGCAAATTTGAAATCCAAGATGACGGATACGACTTTTTATATACAATCAATATATATCATTTTTAGGGATTTAGGGAATACTGATAACGAGTATGACGTTGATTTTGAAATCCAAGATGGCGGCCGTGACTTTGTACTTGTTTGTTGACTTTTATATACAATGAATATGTGTATCATTTTAGGATTCAATTAGGATCCCCTAAAACCCCAAACGACATACACATATTGATTTTACATAAAAAGTACCGGGTCGAAACCGGTTTTTAAAAATCGGTTTAATACGTTCGAAATCCGGTTTAAAATTAAGTTAAATTAATTTTCAAATTGAACGAAACGAATTTCGATTACCAGTTATTACAAAGAAAATAAATTTTAGTTCTTATTATCGAAATTAACCGGTTAAACTCAGACGTGGCTATGACATCCTCGAGGGTGCGGCGTCCGTCTGCTAATTAGGGACAAATATTCTTATCTCTTTCGCACGTGCTCAGTGTCGTTGAATTATTACCTATCTATCTAAAAATCAGTTGTTTAGACAATTAACAATTGATCAATCGTAAGTGCAATGTTTTGCAATTAATTGTAAATAGTTTTATGTACGTTTACGATTAACAATTAACAATCAATCATCTAATCACATCACAGGTGTGTAAAGCACACCTATCGTTGGTGAAGTGTGGGTGTACACAGCCAACCCGCACTGGGCCAGCGTGGTGGACTATGGCCTAAATCCTCTAAGTTTGAGAGGAGGCCCGTGCCCAACGGTGGGACAGTTTCTTAACAGGGCTAATATTATGATGTTGGAGAAGTGTACATTACTTCTGCTAGTGTTGGAAGGGTTGAATCGGGAGTAAGAAGCTTAAGTGAAAGTTCGCCTTAAAGACTCGAGACAAAAGAAGACTATCATTTATGAGGTTTTAAGGAATGCTGATACCTAATATGGCGTTAATTTCTGCATCTAAAATGGCGGACGCGATTTTTTTTTTTGCATAATTTTGAATATGTTTGTCTCTTTTGGTGTTTTGATAACGATTATGACATCAATTCTGAAATCTAAGATGGCGAACGCAACTTTTGAAGCAAAATCAATATGGGCGTCACTTTTGGGGGTTTAAGGGATTCTGATAACGAAAATAACGTCAATTTTAAAATCCAGGATGGCGGGCGTAGTTTTTGAAGCAAAATCAATATGGGCGTCACTTTTGGGGGTTTAAGGGATTCTGATAACGAATATAACGTCAATTTTGAAATCCAGGATGACGGGCGTAGTTTTTGAAGCAAAATCAATATGGGCGTCACTTTTGGGGGTTTAAGGGATGCTGATAACGAATATAACGTCAATTTTGAAATCCAGGATGGCGGGCGTAGTTTTTGAAGCAAAATCAATATGGGCGTCACTTTTGGGGCTTTAGGGGATGCTGATTACGAATATGATGATAATTTCTTGATCCAAAATGGTAAACACGACTTTTGAAGTAAAATCAATACGGGTATCACTTTTAGGGTTTAAAGGGATGTTGATTACGAATATGGCGTTAATTTCTGGATCCAAGATGGCGGACGCGGCTTTTGAGGTAAAATTAATATGGGCCTCACTTTTTGGGTTTTAGGAGATGCTGATTACGAACAAACGTTAATTTTAAAATCCAAGATGGCGGACGCGAATTTTGAAGTACACATGTTTTCTAAAAAATACAGCGGTGAAATTTCAATTGTTTGATACTATGATTGAAAAATTATTTCTCATTATCGATTAATGCTCAACATTGCTATTTATATACGATAGTGACCTTGAGAAAGTCAACTTGCGAAATCAATCTCAAAATAACCGGTTAATATAGTTTTCAATATCGGTTGCAAAATGATGGTAAAAACTGATACTAAAAGTCGAACCGGTTCCCTAAACTGTTCAGGTATTGAACGGTAACCTTTAACCAGAAACGAAAATCATTTCGGTTTGGGGTCAATGGACGAAACCGGTTTGAAAAATTAACCGATTTCCGACCCCCCCCCCCCCCTGCATATTCGTAATCAGCATCCCCCTAAAACCCCAAAAAAGATACCCATATTGATTTTAAATTAAATGGTCACATCCAACATCTTGGATCTAGTAATTAGATCAAGTAATTAGATCAGAATTCCCTTAAACCCCATAAGTGATAGCCATATTAATTTAACATTAAAAGTCGCGTTCACTATCTTGGACTTAAAATTTGCCGCCATATTCGTCCGCACCTTCGAAAACCTCACAAATAAAATTTATAAAAATATTGTAGTGTACTTAAAAGTCGCGTTCCCCATTTTCCGACAACTCAAACAAAAACCATAAAAAATTTAAAACTTTAGTCCTCGTTCCATACTGCATTGCATTCGAATTTTAACCAAGGCGAATCGCATCTTCTTTAAAAAAATCATGATATAAATCAAAAAGTAATCATGATTAGGATTACAAACTAGTAATCATCAATCACCGTACATGATTACTTTCGGTAATCTGTGATCATGATTGATGATTACAAAATGTAATCGTAATCGTTAATCAGTAATCTGATTACATTTTGCCCATCTCTGATTACAACTCCCCAAGCCGCACCACCGTCGCGCTCCTGTCGCGCTGCGTCGGTTATGTGGTATATGTGTACTTATAACCTTGTGTGGAAAAATAACATGCCTTCCCCAAGTGTTATCTTTCATTCCAATACTTAAAAATATTAAACATTTATTTTGAACTGTCTATCAACAATTTTAAGATTCAAAGGAATGATAGATTGAAGGTTTATATAAATAAACTATACATTATAAATAATGTGATATTTCACAAGCGTCAGTGTGTCAGTGGAGTGATGGTGGCCGTGAGACGTCCATCGGCGCGCGCGCATACGTTACCGTAAACAAACAATTTCAGAGATAAATTAATGTGGCCATGTTTTATAGTTTTGAGACAAATGTCTCATCAACACCAAAACAGCTCAATAGTTACAGGACTCGTAAATACGAGTACTATAACAACTGATCTGTTTTGGTGTTGATTAATTAAGAAAAGTTATTGTATATTTCAACTCGCAATGATTGATGGTTTGTTGATTTAAAGCAATTTTTTGTATCACATGTCTTAACGGAGCACTGCTAACAAAAATGGCGCCCAAAAACAGCGTCAGTTGCAGACTATTTGTGTGTGATGTCAGTGTGTGAGCTGTGGATGTGTGCATGCGCGTCCTTACAAAAATTTATCTTTTTATAGGTACACTAATTTTATGCAGTTTCCGCTCGCGATTCTCGATCTAGACCAGTAATTCGTGTAACATTATATAAAAGCTTGTCTATATTTGGTTCTGATTAAGAACTAAGTTAAGTTTCTTATTTTATTTTTCTCCAGATGGTTTTTCCTCTGCGCCTAAAAAATAGATAGGAGTGGCTAAATGAGTGAGCTATTCAAGGATTATTCCTTTATTGTACAAAATTTGAACTGAAACGGCTTCATACAATTTGGTTGCAAAGACACTAAATTGATAAAAACGTATGAAACCAGTATTTTTTTAAATGTTACAGTTTTATTTTTAATATTTTTTTATCATATGAGAGTAAAACACGAATAAAACAAAAGATACTTAAGAATAATTAATTCCAAATTAAATGTACTTTTTTATTTTATTTTCTATCTATCTATAACCTCACGCCAGATCCCTTGCGGGGTAGGCAGAGAGTACAGAGTTCCAACAGGTTCTTTCCTTACATACCTCTCTGGCTTCCTCGACTCTCATAGTTCGTCTCATACACGCTCGCCGGTTACGGAGACTCTTGACTTTTCCATCAGATAAGACTCGGTTTATTTGGTCGTGGTAAGATAGTCTAGGTCTTCCCCGGTACCTGCATCCTTCCACTTTCACATTGTATATCTGTTTTATTTTCATATCGAGTATACCATCCTTTAGTAAATAAATCTATTAACCACTCGTCCTGCAGATATATTCTATTAAATTATACACAAAGTGACAATAAATTAGGATTTTCCGTGACGGCCGAATTACTCGTGCGTCTCATGTGTACCCTACACGCACTGGAGTTTATTTTGGGACTATTACTAGCTACTATGAGCTACGATGCTCAAACTTTTCATTAGGATTTCATTTGTTAGGATTCCAGTCTATTACTGAAAACTGGCCACCATTATTGTTTTTAGGGTTTCGTACCTAAAACGAAACCCTTATAGGATCACATCGTTGTCCGTCTGTTCGACGGTTATCACCTTTTTTTCACAGGAACGGCTAGAGGTATTAAGTTGAAATTTGTTTTTGTTGTTATATTAAATACGAAGGTCTACGGTCCCCTATTGGTGTAAAAAAATGAAGGTTCTAAGTAAACCCAAACAAAAGATATGGCCATTTAAAGTTACTCATTAGAAATTATATAGCACTTCCCGTTGACCTAGAATCGTGGAATTTGGCAAGAAGCAAGTTTTTAAAGTACAAGTAAATAAAACATTCCCAATATTTATCAATGTATAACTGTAACAAAAAAAAATAATGATTTTCCCTCAAATACGATGAAAAATTAAAATAGCGCTGTCTAGTGACTACTACACACACTACAACTATTATACTTCTTTGATCTGTGGTGAATAAATATTTATTCACACATACAGAGAGCGCTACAGATCTGTGGCGCCATCTGTGTAAGGTATAGGACGTAAATTGGATCAGATTGTCGATTTATTCTTTTATTCTTATATAGATTGAATGAAAATTAAATGTTATTAATTTAATTACGGTAAAATATTACAAAAAAATATCACTTTTTTAAAAGGTATTTTTATGGACTGCTTCGATGAACAACTAGGTACCGTATAATGCGTTTAGAGATCGCGGAGGATCTCGTAAAAATTGTAGGGCGAGCAAAATGTAGTTATTCTATAGAAAATTTCCCAGTATCAGTCCGGAGTCCGAAGTTGTGCCCGGTATAATAGCAATAACCTCGCCCCTATAACATTGGCACCTGACATTCTCAGGAATAAGTTGGTGTGCGCACATAGTACACCTCTTAACCACTCCCGCTTGGGGGATGTAACGTCCCGGTGTGTGTGTGATTTTTTTAAACGGAAACAATCGAATATCAACGTTCATTTAAATTGTAAAATATACAAAAATAAACATCGTTACACCTCTATTCCCCAAGGTCGGATGTTAGGTATCATGGTATAGAGGGCAAGCCTAATACCATTGTATTGAGCACAATGCTAGTTGCCACTGGAAATATTTCTAACGAAAAATTACATTTGTTCTGACCTGGGATTCGAACTCAGGACCTCGTGATCCCTACGCGCATTATTCGCCAATAGACTAACGAGGTATAGGTAACTTTTTAGAAGCTTTTGTGTTCGTTTGTCTATCATCACTTCTTTTCAAGCACTTCGGGTATTTTATTTATTAGTTTTATTTTATTTAGATATCCAATAGCGTTTGACAATAAAAAGCATGTGTCCGACTGAGCTGAAATTTAGCATACGTTCGGTGACAATCCAATAATATAGAACATACCATGGACCCAGCTCCAGACCTGTATTTTAATGGGGTCGAAAGTTGGCCATGGGAACATGTCAACTACACAACATAACCACCTCGTGTTTAGACTTGTTAGATTGGTATTAGCAAGTACTATACAACCAGATGATGATTAGGGTCTGACGATGAAGTGGAAAGGTGACCAACGGAACTACCCAAATACTGAACATACCCCCGCCGGGTTTAAGCTCGTTTGATTTGTCTTTACGAGTTCTGTAGACCCTGATAATGGCCAGGATCTGATGATGGAACCGAAGAGTGGCCAACGGAACTACCCAACTCCTCAACATAATCCCGCCGTGTTTGGGTTCGTTGGATTTGTCTAGACGAGTTCTTTAGACCCGGATGATGTCGAGGGTCTCATAATGAAGCTGGAGGGTGGCCAATAGAACTTCCCAACTACTGAACATAATCCGGCCGTTTTTGGGTCGTTGGATTTGTCTTAACGAGTTTTATAGATCCGGACGATGTCCAGGGTCTGGAGATGGAGCCGGGGGCTGGCCAACGAAAGGAACTACTCAACTTCTTATCATAACCCCGAAATATTGGTGCTTGTAAATATTGGTGGTGGTGAATTGACAAGTACCATTGTTTACGTATTATTGAATTGTATTATTTTTGTTTTGCATAACGGAGTGCTTGTCCCAACGCTGTTATATGGCAGTGAGAGTTGGGTATGTAAGAAGGAGAACGAAAGCAGGATAAATGCGGTCGAAATGCGATCTCTGCGGAAGATGTGCAGAGTCACGCTGACCGACCGTATTCGCAACAGCGTAGTAAGAAAGCGAGTAGGTATGAAAGATAGTATCGGTGTAAAGATGAGAAAGGGTATGCTCAGTTGGTTCTGGCATATAGAAAGGATGCCAGAAGAAAGAATGACAAAACAGATATACAATGCGAAAGTGGAAGGATGTAGGTGCCGGGGAAGACCTAGACTATCATACCATGACCAAATAGACCGTGCTTAGCTGAAGGGCAAGTCAAGAGTCTCCGTAACCGGCGAGTGTGTATGAGACGAACTATGAGAGTGGAGGAAGCCAGAGAGGTATGTAAGGAAAGAACCTGTTGGAACTCTGTACTCTCTGCCTACCCCGCAAGGGAGCTGGCGTGATGATATAGTAGTAGTAGTAGTAATAGTATTATTTTAGTTCGATATAACCTCGCTAGATGGCGTTCATTGCGACGCCCGAGTTGTGAATCGCGGTATCAAGTTTTTTATATAGTCCATATAGTCGATAGTTAGTAGCTGTAGCTCCAGGCTCCATTTTTGTTTCATTGTTATTGGATCTTGAGATTTGAAAATACACCAGGGAACTTTTTAACGACAACCAATGCGAATGTGTAGATTGAGTTATTATGAGTTTATGGCCATCCCATAGGTACCTTACTATAGAACTAAACAAAATATTAACGGACGCCAAAAAAAAAGGTTCACAATTAATCTGTATAATTAACATAACTTCTTTGTTTATAATATGATTTTAATGTTGATAAATAATTATTATAAAAAATCTTTTAAAAACATGCTTTTGTGGTGACAATACGACGGAGATATTTTACTAAGCCGAGGAGTTACTCAGAGCCTGCTCGCCACCCAGGTATATGGTACTTGTCTAGATAAATCAAACTAGCCCAAATACGACAGAGTTACGTTATATTGGTGAAATCATTGACGAAACTACAATTTGGCGCTGAAACTGGCCGAAACTGAACCCGGTACGAAACCCTCAGTGCGCGAGTCCTACTCGCACTTGTCAGGTTATTTTGATTTATCTGTCATCTTTTAAAACGACGAAGATGGAAATCCTAGAAAGTATTTTTTGGATAATGAAACTGCTATTTTTGGCTCTATATTTAAGCAGCTTTTGAATACATCTGAAAATATTCTATCTTCTTCTTATATTATAAGTATCTTTTCCAGTTTACATCATTGGCTAGTACATCAAATTGGTAATTCCTTTAAAACTTTACTTCTTGATGGTTGCAGTGAAACTGTGCCATCTTGTATCATATCTTCGATGGTTCTTCTTGATGTCCAAAATGTCTTGATGTCCTTGTCATGTTAGTTATCGGGCAATGAGTTTCAATTCTAAACCTAACCAGTAATTTTCAAATTCTTTAGTAACCACACAGTTTATCAACAAAGTTGTTTTCTAAGTAATGTAAGGATTGTGGTTGGTAACGATGTGCTGGAGCAAGTGAATGAGTTTGTATATCTTGGATGCGCCTTCAGTAAGGATGGGAAATATACCGCTGACATAGAGAGAAGAGTGAGTGCATGGTGCGATAGGAAAGCTACTCGGGAGCCGGCACTTAAGTCATAAGGCGCAACTGGCTATACATAACGGAGTTCTTGTCCCAACGCTGTTATATGGTAGCGAGAGCTGGGTATGTAAGAAGGAGAATGAAAGTAGGATAAATGCGGTAGAAATGCGAGCTCTGCGGAAGATGTGCGGAGTGAAGCTGACCGACCGCATTAGCAACAGCATAGTAAGACAGCGAGTAGGTATGAAAGATAGTATCGGTGTAAAGATGAGAAAGGGCATGCTCCGTTGGTTCGGGCATATAGAAAGAATGCCAGAAGAAAGAATGACAAAACAGATATACAATGTGAAAGTGGAAGGATGCAGGTACCGGGGAAGACCTAGACTATCTTACCACGAACAAATAAACCGAGTCTTATCTGATGGAAAAGCCAAGAGTCTCCGTAACCGGCGAGCGTGTATGAGACGAACTATGAGAGTCGAGGAAGCCAAAGAGGTATGTAAGGAAAGAACCTGTTGGAACTCTGTACTCTCTGCCTACCCCGCAAGGGATCTGGCGTGAGGTTATAGATAGATAGATAGATAGATTTTTTCTAATTAAGTTCCTTTTAAAATTTAATTGTTTGTAGAGCTTTCATTGAATAGAACGGTTAATTTCTTACTTAATTATATAAATATATAAAACAAAAATTTTATTATTGAAAACATGCTGTATTCGTTAAGTTCGAGAACTTTATTGTGCTTCTTTCTTCTTTGTTAAGGGCACGCGCCAGCGAAACTTTTTCTGTTTATAAAGAAGTTGACGAAAAAGTTCCCTGTTTAATTTATGAGATTGAATTCCTTTTTATTCAAATTGACTTGTTCTCTCACAGAGAATTCTAGAGCAGATGTTATATTAATTAAACCGACTTATTCAGGCGATGCAATTTATTATTATGATGCAACGAGAAACATTATATCACATTTATGTACATACGTATACCTAAAAGTTTGGATAACGTTGTTCAAACGCATATCCGCGACGGGCGCGCACCCGCAGTCGTGATGCGCGCGCCGCTCGCACCCGCGGCCTGTGCCGCATTACTTCTACTCTGTTCTGGCAGCCTGGTACTCTGCTATCAGGACGAAAGAGGATACCAAGCTGAAGACGCGTATCATGAAGATCCGATAGACGTGTGAGTGATTCATGTGCCACTGGTACTCTTTGTGATATTTTTCCTCAGTTTCCAGATGTGATATTTCAGTGTTTTTATTTTAATTCTGTCATATCGGCCTGTTGGCCGGAAGCGAAGCTCGTAAAACGGGTGACGTATTTTACGTTTCTAAAGATCTATAATAATTAAATTAATTTACTTAACCTTGTAAATAAAAATATAATCGGCATAGCAAAATATAAAATTATCCCTTCTGACCTCATGTGAATCAAATAACTACAGTCATATGAAGTACGTTGTTTTCGTATAAAGTTAAGACAAAACATCAATCATCCTAACTGTAAGTTCATAAAACTTCACTATTCCTGTTTCACAATGCCCAAGTGGGTTTTGATCAAACAATGCATCTTTAATTAAATAATCGTAACTGTGCACCACTAAATTCTTTCAATTAATTTATGAACTTGGTTTAAAAAATCAAAGTGCGTGGGTTCAACGACTGCCCACTAATGTACATTGCACCATATAAAGTAGGTAATATACTCACTTATTGCATATTGTGTTATAAATAGTGCAGCATCAGAATCCCTTTAATGTGTGTTCTCGGAAATCATGAGGCTGAGAAAGATTACTTTTGCTATGGTGACCGAGGGACGAAAACATTTTCATGTAATAATGTCTTGAATCGGGAAGTAAAAACTGTTCTTACAGACATTATGAAACAATAATTTTCAAAGATACATCAGTTTTGTAAATACCTCCTATACTTATTTATAATTCTTGAAATCCATCGTACTCTGTCTTCCGAGATAATTTTTTCAAGTTTTTAGTATCTGCCCGCATCCTTAAAACAGAATTCACGGACTGCATTACAGTTATTCAATTGATTGCTACTCTAATTCAAATCTATAGAAACGCTCAAATGTATTTAAGGAATTTAAACCTTAACTGGCGAGCTTATAATATGAGAACAATTAGAGTGGAGAAGACGTAAGTGGTAAATGTCTTGATTGAACTCTATAGATAAAATAACAAAAGCCTTGTTTAATCACGTGACGTGGACACTCACAGTGGGACTAGTCCACAAATTCAAAGTCGCACAGCGGGCTATGGAGCGAGCTATGCTCGGCGTCTCTTTGTAGGATAGAATTCGTAACGAGGTAATCCGACAAAGACCCAAAGTTACCGTCATAGCTCGTAGACTCAGTAAGCTAAAGTGGCAATGGGCTGGTCACATCTGCA
Source organism: Phalera bucephala (assembly GCA_905147815.2). Lineage (NCBI taxonomy): Eukaryota > Metazoa > Arthropoda > Insecta > Lepidoptera > Notodontidae > Phalera > Phalera bucephala. The sequence goes on from LR990609.1 coordinate 55,943,823, forward strand.
GAAGGACCGACGGCCGATGGAGCAAGCGTGTCCTAGAGTGGAGACCGCGACTTGGTAAGCGTAAGGTAGGACGGCCCCCAGCTAGATGGACCGACGACCTCAAAAAGGTCGCTGGGACAGACTGGATGCGGAAGGCGGAGGACCGTGTGCAATGGCGCGTGTTAGGAGAGGCCTATGTCCAGCAGTGGACTACGATAGGCTGATTGATTGATTGTTTAATCAGAAGTTGGTTAGATATAGTTGCATATTATCATTTGCAAAAATCTAGAATCGTCACAGATCTAATCCATTTGTAACCGTTGGAAATTATGTGTGCTTATTTCAATATTTTCAATGAAATTATTCTAAAGATACTTCATCATATCAACCCGTAGTCACTCACTGTTGAGTGTAGGTCTCCTCATTAGCACGCTATTCTTGTCTATTGGTAGCTTTTCTCATCCAGTGTTTTCCTATTGCTCTGACGATATCATCGGACCACCTAGCAGGCTGATGGCCCACGTTTCTGCGTCCCGTTCTCGGTCTCCAGTCCAGAACCTTTCAGCTCCATCTGCCATCCGTCCTGCGCCTGTCATGTCCCGCGCATTGCCATTTCTTTTGCGCAATAAGGCGAGCGATATCGGTCAGTTCAGTGCGTACCCGAATTTTAGAGTTCGTTAATCGCTAGCTAGTCGTTTATTCGCTCGAACTTCCGCTGCGCAACCTGTATCTTCTGTATGCTCTGTCTGGTAAGAGTCCATGTCTCTGACCCGTATATCATGACAGGCATTACGCATTGCTCGAAAGCGTGAAGGGCCATAGGCATTTTGCTCCTGAATATAGCATTGAGCTTACTGCATGCAGTCCAGCTAACTTGTACTCTTATTATAAGTAAACTCTTAATACTCTTCAAAATTAAAGAAAATGGACCGCCCGTTCTTGCTACGATTTAAATAGATTCAATAATGAATATCACGTTTAAACCATTTTTTGTGTCAAGAATTTAATTCTGTGGCTCAAGTAATTAACAGTTGAGAGGATCAAAGTGCTAAACTCCAATTAAGGTCACAACTAGTCTAGCTGCTGTGCACAAACACAACATGACACTACGAGTGATTCATAATCTATGAACATGTCAACGAACGAGGCCGATAATACAAACAAGGAAGATTTTCTCATCCTTATATCAATCTAACCCCTTATTTACTATCACACGACTGTGCAAGGAATTGGACATGAGAAGAAGCAGTACGGGTGTGCCAAGCGAGCGTGCTTGAGACGGACTAAACAATTTAAAAGCAGGCACAAACATAAAAAGACTTATGAAACATTTTGAAAATATTTTAAAAGGAAAAAAATCATATCACAATCACATACAGTCATATAAGGATTTTTTTGCTCGCGACCAACATCGAAACTAACGCTGTCATCGAGTGAAATGACACTTCATGAGAGTCGCAGAATTGCCGTTTCATATGAAAATAACCCATGTTTTTTTTATTTGCACCTAACCGTGCGGACCCACCTGTTGAAATATTTCTCTGAAAGTAGTAAAATTTCATTCACGGGCCAAAAGATCCTTGTCGCACTATAATATTATCTGTTGTATGCCAGACTCAAATAAATACACAATCTTAAATATTATCTGATGTTATTTGTCTGTCCTTTTAAGACCTTACTTGTTCCCTCTTATCAGCAGTGTCTTACTTAGTAAATGACAAATTGTCACAACCTTAACTTCTCAGATGTCGCCTACGTCCACTGGTGTTAACGTGTATATCAATGCTTCCGTCATTGTAAATATTGTTTATATATACTTTCGACTAAAACGCGAGTCTTTACAACCAATTTCTATTACGTATTCATATTAGTAAGACAACTCAAAATGACTAATTTTGTTTTTGTGCGCATTATTGGGTTTCCTATCGACTAGCGAGAAGCGTCCTGAAAAATCTTAAGTCGGACAGATATTGAGGTTTTTCTGTGGGAAAGTTCTCAGTAGCACTCTAGAGTCCTAAGTCCAGTGCCTGATATAATTGCTGTTGGCTCGCCCCTATTACATAACATCTAATATCTTCGGCGAAATGTGGTCGCACCAGAACACCTCTGGCACGCATGTTTGATGAATGTTGGCTGTAACTTTGTTTGCATACATTACTTACAAATATTCATTTTTGCTGACATTTAAAGTAGGTATACCACGTGTCTATTAACATGAATATGTGTTTTATTACCCAGAAGCACATATGGCTTAATCTTTTTTGCGGTTAAGGCACACACGGACCATAATGTACCTACATGTTGCTCCAGTAATCAGACGACCTCAAACATTCCGTCATCAAAATAAAAATATGATGAATTACTAAAAATACACATTTTATTTGTCCGACCTTTCCGCTGACGTTCGAGACTCACCATGTAAATATCTAGGTCACTGTTGTATTAATGAGCTAATCACTCCGGGCAAATGTGCGACATCGCACGATAAGATTAAAAGTTTCTTTGTTAATCGCCGAATCGCGCCCTCACCATGAACTAACGTCTAGATTACGGAAACTTTGTTAAAAAAACATAGCTACGAATTATTCATGTGTCGTAGGTGCGTTTGCAAACATGACATTCATAGACAGACATCTCGACCGATAATAATATAGGTATATGTATTTGAAAGTCCCAAAAACATTACAGAACAGACGGTGTGGCCGACACCTGGGGTGTGGCTATGGTAGTGGCTCTCTTTCAGGGAAGCCTTTGTCCTGCAGCGAATATCTTTCGGCTGACGAAAATCATATTGATAATTCCTTCACATAGGCTCAACACGGATTATGAGATCTGGCACGGGTCGTTTGAGAGCAGGTTCTAAAGATATCCACGATCAGAATGATTAATAGCTACGCATAATACGCATGTAAATACGCCCAGTCGTAATGCCAGATTGCTTATAAATACATATGAAAATGGTGTTGTGGTTTGATCACATTACTTTTGAATGAATGGTCGCGAGTTGGATTTCCGTACGGGAAGAATATTTCGCTGTCTGAGTGGTCAAGCGACACAACTAAAAAAGCAAGAAGTGTGGTAGTGGTATTGAAATTAGAGTGCTAACTCAAGTAATCAAATTTGTAAATTGTAACATTAATATATTCGCCCAGCGATTTGTGTTATACTCTTTTTGACAATCAATTAATAGCTTTGCTCGTAGTCTGGGCCCCAGTTTACGCTAAAACCGAATCTTAACCAGCCCTGATCAATGTGTTTGTAGGTAGTAAGTACCTATACGAAAAACAGCTAAGTTTACCGTTTGCCGTATCCGTTGATAACATTTAATTTTAGCAGTTTTGTTATTGGAATTGGGGCCTTGAGGGCCTAGCGAAAATGCAAAACGCTTGCGGCAAGAGTTTTGTTTCTATTCTGTTGCCGTAGTCGACAGAGCATTTTCTTTACCATGTGACACTTCGTTGTAACTGTTAAGAGAACTATAAAACTTCACTTGGATTTAGGCACTGATGCGTATTCTTTTTATTTAATTTTAGACTAGGAAGTACTTCTCCGTGTCCTACGGACCGTATGCTAAGGGTTCGGGAAACGTGTCACGTCAACGGTGTAGAGATCCAGTGTATCAAACGAAGATGCTGTGACACGCATGTATATATTGCTGGACGGTACGTGCATTACTTATATATATTATATTATAAGCCTATACTATCCCATTGCAAGGCAAAGAACTCTCCGCCCTTCTTCTACTTATCCCCGAGAGGATTCTGCGCTCCATTGCTCTTTCGCAATTATATGCAGTAGCCATATTATTCAGGTATCTATTACACAAAAAAATATATTCCTCAAAATGGAACAATAGTTTTTTTCTTGTTTTCATTTCGCCAAGAAATAATCCTTCCGCCACGCTTGTACAACGACGTATAGGTACTTATTCGAGGTCGACGGTTTATAAAATAAATCAGCATAAACTGTCCCCTTGTTAAAAAAGGCCTTGTCTCAAAAATCTGAGAGGGAATAGGTCGTGCAGGACATTGGTAAATGAAGAGTGAAGACAAAGGTTTACCTATATCTAACAAAAAAAAATGTAATTTTAGCATAACTTATTCGTTAATACTTCTGGCTACTACTGGTTTTAAGTATCCTTTTCTTAAATATAAACCAAATGAAGTCGTTGTTTTTTTAGTACAATATTTGTACAAGTTTATTTAGCCAGTTTCCTCTGATCCTATACACCTAATGAAGATTGGCATTAAAATTTTGGGCCCTATCCTACCAGCCAGCGTATGCATGGATTATTTTTGTTATTAAATCTACAGAAATCGTGACTCATTCCAGGTGTATTCCAAAGTCAGTAGACCCGTGCAGCCTGCAGTTATGTGAGCAGGCGTGCGAGGTGCGAGGGCACATCGTGTGGTGCACCTGTCATGAAGGCTTCCAGTTCCACGAGGGCAACTACAGGCGGAATACGCAGCCTTATTGCGTCGGTGAGACATACTGCTTACAGTGTTGAAGGGACTACTAAGAAAACAGAGTGTCAGTAGTTTTTAACCAACTTCAAGAAGGAGGAGGTTTTATGTTCGTTTGTATGTATGGTTCCTTTTTTTATGTGTGTTACCGATATTTCCGTCAGTTGTGGACCGATTTTGATGATTCTTTTTGCATTGTGTTCATGTGCTAGTTGAGACAATATGGGTGTTATGTCAATCCTATAGGTACCCTACTATAGAATTAAGCAGAATGTTAACCGACTTCAAAAAAGGAGGAGGTTATATATAATTCGTCTGTTTTTTATAACTTATTTGCTTATAAACCGATTTGGAAGATTCTTTTTCCGCTGGATTCAATATAGTTTCAAGGTGGTCCCATTTTAATTTCATCAGTATTGGACCTTGGACTTTGAAGATAAACCAGGGAACTTCTTAACGACAAACAATAAGAATGCGTATGGGTATTACGTCAATCCTATAGGTACCCTACTATAGAACTAAGTAGAATGTTAACCGACTTCAAAAAAGGAAGAGGTTCATAATTCGTCTGCATTCTTTTGTAATTTCTTTGCTTATAAACTGATTTTGATGATTGTTCTTGCATTAGGTTCAGTATAGCTCCGTGATGGTCGAATTTAAATTTTATTGGTATTGGACAATGGGCTTTGAAGATACACCAGGCGTTTCCTATACGGCAAACAGCATGAAAATTCAGTTATTACGAGTTTTATATCAATCTTGTAGGTACCTCACTGTATAAATAAGTAGGAGGATAAAGGAGGTATATAAATAATAATAATAAATTCACTCGTTTTTTATTAGGTCCACTGATTAAAGAAACTATAAGGAAAAAATATAAGAAATTCCTTGAAAGATATTTCTGGAAATTGTCCAGAGGGCCTAGGCCTCATGCCGCAGACGATACGCGCATTGTTCTGACCACTTTCTTTGCAAAGCGTCATTCCCATTCATGTTTTCGTTTTCTAATAGCGTTAACGACTGAAGAAAGTTTACTTGGCTACAGGCCCTGGAGCTCTTTTATGGCCTTATATTTCATTAGCATTATGTTGTGCCTCTTCTTCAAAAAATGTAAACTTTATTTGGTAAATCCACTAGTCATCTGGAATACCAAATCTGAGTTACGTATATACGTTGGTATTGAACTGAATCATGACGCATTGATAGCGGGTTTTTAATAAACTATTCTTCATCGTCGACACATAATGTGAAAAGGTTACATTACGACACAATACAACACAAATTACATTACGCTTATGACAACTAATAAAGATTCTCTACTTTATATAGAAAAACAGTAATACGTTAATATTGCTACTCCTGTGGCCTGTTCCAAATAAATACCCTACTCTAACGATAACAGTAAATTTAACTAATTATAATATATCCTTTTTTAACCTACTAACCAAGAACCCATGAGTGCACGGGTGCAAGATTCACTTTGTTCCATTGTTCAACACAAAAGAACTTTCATATCATAATCTCCTAATCTCCAGACGTGGATGAGTGCGCGACTGGTAACGGCGGGTGTGAGCAGCGGTGTGTAAACGATCCCGGAGGGTACCACTGCGAATGCACGCCTCCGCTCGCAGTAGCCAGTGATGGGAAGACTTGCGAACATCAATCGCCTATTGCGATCTCAGTAAGTTATCGTTAATAGTACTCGAGAACTGGGAGTCCTTTCCTGTCTATCACCAGTACCTCAGGTATAGCCAAAATGTTCTTTATTCCGCAAGATATTTCCCTTTGTGCAATCAAAATTAGCCCTATCAAAACAAGCCTTGTAATTAGCGCAGATTAACCATCTCTTGCAGGAACCCCTGCCTCTGATAAGAGCTTCCTCGCGGTGCTATGCGCCTTGTGACACCGTCTCCTGGTTGTCACGGAAGGTAAAGCAACTAAATGACCAATTGCACACGACACAGGCAGCACTCAAGAAGCTAATGGAGAACCCTAATTTGAAAGAAGGTATCTATCCTCTTTGTTCAGTTGCTCGTCTTGGTCAATCGGGGAAAAAATATATCACAACGAGATTTCCTGGTGAACCTCGTACCACCAAAAAATTGATTTAATTTTAACCACTTAACGATTTTAACTCTACCACTCTCTTTCTCTCTTGTAAATTACTCATTTTGATTTTTCGGCTGTGCATTCAAATTTTTCACCCCAATATTGAGGCGACCAATACAAACAAAATTTCAAATCGTCGAGCCATTTTCGATTTATTGCGAGACTAACTAACGCACAGCAATTGATTATTATGTCCCAAAATGTGTTCGAATAACTTTGGTAATTATTCTAAAGGTTACATGGAACATACATTACCATTTTGCTAAAGCACAACCACCAAAATCGTTGATTGATTATTACAACCAATAAAAGGCCTTTTTTAACCAACCTTTCGGCATATTATGGTGTGTAACAGTGTGAAATTAACTGCTATGCTTTATACTAGGTGGCGTTGATCGTTTTGCAGAGGGGACCTACACCAACAGGGTATTGGATGCAACAGCACCCTTAGAAGGCGGCTACTGTCGTTGTGAGAGAGGTCCTAGGGTTAGTATTAATTGATAAATGTCTATCTATCTATTTATCTATATCATCACGCCAGCTCCCTCGCGGGGTAGGCAGAGAGTACAGAGTTCCAACAGGATCTTTCCTTACATACCTCTCTGGCTTCCTCCACTCTCATAGTTCGTCTCATACACACTTGCCGATTACGGAGACTCTTGACTTGCCCTTCAGCTAAGACACGGTCTATTTGGTCATGGTAAGATAGTCTAGGTCTTCCCCGGCACCTACATCCTTCCACTTTCGCATTGTATATCTGTTTTGTCATTCTTTCTTCTGGCATTCTTTCTATATGCCCGAACCAACGGGAAAGGGTTGATAAATGTAAAACAAAAAATGATGTTCTTTTAGTGTGGCGTTGCAAAGGAAGAAAATTATTCTATACCGGTATAGAGATGTAGCGCCAGTATTGGTTAAAATATCACATTATTGCAATTGCAGTCCTCGTACAAAGTGTGATCATCTGACTGCCCAAATGTTCGACACGCTTCCTATGTCTTCGTTTTCAAAGCGAGTAATAATTCAAAGATAAACGAAATAAACAAGATCATCACTGTACTCTCTGTCTACCCTGCAAGGGATCTGGCACGATAATATAGATTTTATTGATGATATAGATAATAATAGAGACCATTGACATTCTCCACAGACATGTAGTCGGTACGAACGATCTTTGTGGGAGGCCTTTGCCTGCAGAGGGTGTCTTTCGGCTGGCGTTGATGATGATTAAAGTAATTGCGTGTTGTGTAGGTAATGTTTATCATTGTTAACAAGGTCATTTATATTACAGGGTCCTCCCGGTCCACCTGGTATGGAGGGTCCCAAAGGAGATGAAGGGCCACGTGGCGCGAGAGGTGCTCGAGGACCCAAGGGTTCCTTAGACCTCATGCTGCTCATGATAGCAGACCTAAGGCATGACATACAGAACCTCGAAGCCCGCGTATACGCCGAAGGCGAACGGTGAGTCAATGTGTACTAGGGCTCGAGAACACAAACAGAGGCAGATAAGATTAGTCAGATTTATTGGCTTATCTGTTTGTTCCGGTTTAGATGTAGGCAAGTACCTACGTAGGTACGTAAGATGACTTAACCAAACCCAGGTGATGAGAATCATAATAAATCTGTCTCTATTGACTCACCGGTTGGGCAAAGGCCTTCCAAAAATTAAGGTGAGAGGAACAGATTATACTACACCACGCAGGCGAAGGTGACTGAAAAGGATTGGATGCGAAAAAATCAAGATCAAAGGGAATGAAATGCCATGGAAGTAAAAGCATTGGGTGATTATGGGTTAAAAAGGATGATTTATGAGGCGCTTGAAAATAGTAATGTCACAATCGATCAACTATTTTAACCTTTGTTATCAATAATGATGCCACAGATAGAAATTAATTCATTAATTTGGAAAATCGTTCATTCATTTCGATACACTATTTTCAATTTTTTTTTATTAAAATATTGTCCCACACTAGTATTTATTCATGTCTTAGGTGGATTTACAAACATGGGAATTCACATACACAAATACCCACACCGAAAAAAATAATTGTGGGTCAATCAAAGATTTCTCCCGTGCGGGAATCGAACCCTCGACTATTCGACCCAATGGGCGGAGCGGCTTAAACTCTTCTCTTTGTTTCTTTTTTTTCAGCTCCTTTTTTATCAATACTAATTATATTTCAGGCCTGAACGTTTTAATCTACAAAAAGCGTGGCGTCGTCAACGAAAACTGGAGAAATTAGACAGGGAGAGCAGAACTGAACAGGAGTTGGAAGCTTACACGGCACCGCCAGTAGAGGGACCCGTTGATATTTCCCCTAATGGTTTGTATCCAATCCGCAATCGTATAAACTCAATATTCAAAATGGAATGACTACCTGATATAATATCTGCAATGCAGATATAGCTATCGTGATAAATAGGGCCTCCCCTTCTTTCAAGTAGTGTAAATAGTAAAATAAATAAGTACAAAAATAGGAAATGCTATCTAGTAAAATAAAATGATTGCTTCGTTGATGTAGTCGCGAATAAAGCGCGTAGCCATCACGAGGTCCTGGATTCAAACACAGAAAATGCAATCGGACAAAGTATCAGTGCGGAGTCTCAATGCCCGGTATGATGGCAATAGAATCGACCCTTATTATGTTAGGAATTTAGGCATACCGATATTTATTTTTATATTTTTAGGTCTAAACGGCGAGATCCTCCACGAGTCCACGACCGACTGGTCCCTAGTGAAAGGGGAGACCGATCCTTTGGACCTTCCCATGGGCTTGCTAAATGGCATGGAAGCGTTAGAGAAGCTGCGACAGTACCACATCCTGGGCAACATGACCAACCTGGACGTGGACGACGACGACGACTCCGATAGCGACTATGAATATAGCTTCGACTAGGAGTACATGATAATAAAGGAGTTTTTTTTACTAATTACTGTTTATCATTTTCTTTTAGAGAATAATGTTAACCCACGGCTTGTTCCAAGAGAGTTGCCATTGTATGTTAAAGTGAGAAGATGCAAATGCTTCTCGTTTTAACATATAACAATATCTCTTTTTAAGTAATAGAAAGTCTATGTAACGGTGTCAGTCAGAAAAGTCCTTTTACAAATCCGAATTGGGACTCATTAAGCATTTATAAGATGCTTGGATGCGATCCCCGCACGGGACAAATTTTTAAATATTTGTTTTGGTCTGGGTGTTTGTGTGTTAACGCACCCACGACACAATAATGAGGCTACGTTTAAAGACACTCGTCAAGACAAATCCAACGGGACCAAATACGGTGGGTTAAATTAAGTAGTTAGGAGGTTCCATTTGCCACCTTTCGGTTTCTTCTTCAAACCATAAACACTATCTGGTTGTATAGTACATGTCAATACCAATCTAACAAGCCTAAGCACGAGGGGGTTACGATGTACAGTTCACATTTTCCTATGGCCATCTGCCGTCTCCATCATCAGACCAGCTCCATGGTACCATATTATTACATTGTCACTGACTTTACATACGTATACCAAAATTCAGCACAATTAGATGCCCGCAAGAGCTTAAAAATTGGATCACAAGATGTGAACCAGAAAGACAGGCATACGAACATTGCCCGTTAAATAAAAGCTTGTAAAAATACAAGTAAACGTAAATAATTATAGATTATCGCGTTTGATTGTGTTTTGAACTGTAGCAAGGACATATAAATAAAACATCACACAGTACAATATAAACTCTTTCAATACACATCCAATGAATACATTACAATGGATATGCAACTTTATGTTCACGGCTGTAAGGTTTAGCTCGGCACTGACGGCTGGTACTGCGCGGCGAGGCGTTTGAACTCGTTGGTCTTCGCATTGTAGTCCTTAGTGAAGGGATGGTCGGGGTGGCTGTCCAACAGTTGAGCCACGTAACGGCTAAATACCTGAAATGAAAAAGTACATTAATATATGGGACCTAACATTGTCGACAAAAATTATGTGTACACAGCACAACTCTGCTTCCCCCACTCAGGGAATATAGGTGATAAGGTTTTGGTGTCACAAAGCCGACGCAGCGTGACAGGAGCGCCACGGTGGCGCGACCTGGGGAGTTGTAATGTACTGAAATGTACGGGGAAACGCCACAGCACAGCCAAGCTTGGCGCGACGGCAAACGTCTTGACCCGCCGCCGGCGCGCCCGACATAAGTACAAGCGAAGTACGGAGAGAGCGAGACGCCAATACGCGTGCAAGCGGGTCGCTAGTGATGGGCGTGGGCCCGGCCGAACGTCGCTCCTGCAGTGTGACGTGCGTGCCGCGCTGCCGACCGTCGGCCGAGCGTAGCCGAGCGTTTCCGTTGCGCTCTGTCGGCTATTTGACCAATCCTTTAGCGCCAATACAGGCGCGGGCGAGTAAGGTGTGCGGGGACCCATTCAGCCGCCTCTTACGCCGCGGCGAACAGCTGAAGACGGGACAGACCACAATAAACATGGGTAACTCAGCGTAATTCCTTGCGTTAACTCAGTAACTCAGGCGTAGTTTACTGCGCCGGCTCATTGCGGTAACTCAAAATTGCGCCATGGCGCCACAAAATGGAACGCGCGGAGTGAGCAGCGAAACGCGCGCTATCTGCACGCCGCCTTCACAGGTTCTCAACCCACCTGTGCTGTGCGCTAACACGTTTTAAAGCAGTGAGTTAACACATCTGGCGCAGTGAACTGAGTTGACGCAATTGCACGGCGCAGCACAGTGTTACACATGTTTAGACCGCAACCAACAGCCCAGCGCACTAGTCCTTTTTATATACACCTCATTTGCTATGTATATCATTTTAATTTTACAGTCCGGGCATTTTTATTCATAATCCTCCAAGTACCCCTGTCAAGCTTGCAAAAGGCACTGGACGCAACATTAGGCGTGATGGTGTAATATTATTGCCCCCTTAGGCTAGCGACGCATTTTACGGGTTGTGATTATGAGATCCTAGGTTTAAATCCTAGATCGAACATTAGGGCTTTTCTGTCGAAAGATACATACACTCCTCCATAAGAGAAAGTAAGGGTCCGGAGTCTGAAACTATAGCGGTGTAAGAGCAATAGGATCGTCCCCAATTACGTTGGAACCTAGCATGTGGGTGTAAATAGTAAACCTCCGCCTATCCCATTCGAAGAATAACACATCATACTTATTTTTTAACCGACTTCAAAACGGAGGAGGTTCTTTTTGCATTGGGTTCAGTATAGCTCCAAGGTGGTCCTATTTTAATTTCATTGGTATTGGACCTTGGACTTTGAAGATACACCAGGGAAATCCTTAACGACAAACAATACGAATGCGTAGATTGAGATATTATAGGTATTAAGTCCATCCTATGGGTACCCTACTACAGAACTAAGCAGAAAGTTAACCGACTTCAAAAAAGGAGGAGGTGTCATAATAGGTCTGTATTTTTTTGTAAATTCTTTGCTTATAAACTGATTTTGATGATTCTTTTTGCATTAGGTTCAGCATAGCACCGTGATAGTCGAATTTAAATTATATTAGTATTGGAAAATAGCTTTGAAGATACATGGGGGGTTTCCTATACGGCAAACAGCATGATTGTGAAAATTCAGTTATTATGAGTTTTATATCAATATTGTAGGTACCTCACTCTATAAATAAGTAGGATAATATAAAGGAGGTATATAAATAATAATAATAAATTCACTCATCACTAACAATTGTAAAATAAAAACTTTTTAAAAAAGGAAAACCGGCTTCAATACGGAAAAAACAAATATTTGAAGGCGGTGCCAAATAACCGACTGCACCAACCAGCACCGACTTTACGCTCTATATACACTTCTTAATGCAGGGAACTTAAAACCCAAAATAAACCGCGTGAAAATACGAAAAAATAATAAGATTCACGTAAAAGGTCTCAATACTTTTTTACGCAGTCAGTGCATTTGTTAATTAAGATTGTAGACAATTTTGTACGCATCCAGCTTTTGCCCGCGACCTTCACCAGTTTCTAGCTTCATTTTGTATGGGGTCTGCTGCCCACTCCAGGCCCAGCTCCATGGTACCTTATTATTCCATTGCTCAAACGGATGCTTTTAAATTCTGTATTTTTTTGCAAGCAAGATATTGCTTGAAAAAAGGAAAACACAAATAAGGCAAGTTAAACAAAAGCTTGTCAAAAGATTTCGAGAACAGATAAAACCTTTGATTCCCATCTGTACCCAAACGGAGACACATAAAATACCAATCACGTTCACTTGTAAAATGTATGTCTTGCTAGTTCGACTATGGGCTCGAACAAGAAGGATTCAGTAGTCCGCATCGTTCGATCAGTCGACACTTGCAGAATTGAAGTCTTGCTACTTCGGCTATGGACTCGAAAAAAACTCGAGAAAAGGATTCAAGTGGACTACTTGGTCTACTAACCGTGGCACAAGGACGCAAAAGTCCTCGTAGTCCGATGTGCCGAACTACGCTGTCAGACCATGGTGCCATAAGGTAAAACACGAGTGACTGACCTCTGGCGGCTTCCCACTGTGCGCGGCGGTGACGGCCAGCCCCAGCAGCAGGTCGGGCTGCGCCGGCGCACGCGACTGCGCCTCCGTCAGCATCTGCTCCGCCTCCTCCCACATGCCTGTAGAGAGGGGGAAGACTATCTTTATAGCTCCACTGGCCGCATTCTCAAAGCACTACTTTCCCGTGGAGATACTGTACAATTTCCTCATAGACACCTTTTTTGGGCAAGGGGGCAACTAGCTCAAGGACACCTCAAGGAAGAACGGCCTCGGCTTGGACAGTCGCTATGGGAGAGGGCGTATACTAGGTGTCTCGCTGTGTTGCTCTGCACCCGTCGGCGAGCAAGGGATTCTTTGACCTCGCCAGCGAGGTCGGTGTCTGATCCTGTGCAGGTATGTTTTCGAAAGAAGGGAAGTGCATCGGGAGGGTCGGTAAGAACATGTCGGGAGCGGCGTTAGCGGCTGATACGAGGACAGTCAGGTGCGTAGTCGGCGGCGGCTACAATTAGGGGGTATGACGCGTTCGCGAAGTAGCGAGTTGTCGCCTTTTTAATATAGGCGCGAATAGCTTCGAGATTGAGAACGGAATGGAGATCATAGACACCAAGAGACGAAAGTTGATGATTGAGTTTTGCCAATAATGCCCCTAGTGGAAGAAAAACCAGAGTATCATGTGCAAGTAGGGGCTCAAGGGGACGGTAACACCCTTGAACCACCCGCCTAGAGAAAAATTTAACAATTGTCATTGCAATCAATACATACCCATAATATAAAAAAATCATTCACAGTTAGACAAATATTAAATAAACAGGAATAGCTACTTTTGATGTAGTTTCAAGAATGTAGACAGAGATTAAAGAACTCCAGTGGTGATGTACACAAATATGCAAAGATTTACGTAATCAGTCTGCTTATTTTCATGACAGTTTTTCAGCTCACTGCTTCGCAAGTAGGCTGAACGTAAACCAGTGGTAAGCGTTACCTCTGGAAGCCGCAGCGGCGGCGCCCACGGCCGCTGGCCCAGCCCCCAGCGCGCCGAGTCGCTCGGACAGCTCCATGATGCTGTAGTGCGCATCTTGCACGCCCGGACCACCCTGCAGTCAAGATGTTAACCTTTTATTTTTTACCAAAACACGACAGTTGTGAACTTACCTGTGGTATAGCTGTTAGGGCCCCGCGGCCAACAGATGAGATCATTCACACACGCGCGCGCATACACGCGCGCGCACACGCGCTCGCACGCAAGCACGAGGTTCTATATTCGTCAGTTTTTTTAATGTATTTTTACCGTGGGCCTATAGTTAAATTGTTTGCCGTAGTTAATTGTGGGCCGATTTTCTTGATTCTTTTTGAGTTGGGTTCAGTATAAGCTACAAGGTGGTCCCATTTTAATTCCACTGGTATTGGACCTTGGACTTTGAAGATACACCAGGAAACTCCTTAACAACAAACAGCATAAATGTGGAAATTCAGTTATTATGGGTATTATATCAATCCCATAGGTACCTTACTGTAGAACTAAGTAGAATAATATGATATAAGTATACAAATAGTAATAATTTGTTCACTCATCACTTACAAACGTAAATAAAAAACTTCAAAAAAAGGGAAACTTCCTCTTTACAGCAAAAAAGAAATAATTGAAATTGCTGCCAAGTAACAGACTGCACTCCCGCCGCGTGGTTCCCGGCTTAGAATAGGACCAACCCACCTCATTTCATCGGGTGTCGTACAAGGCGGCTAAGGGAAATCTAGGGAATGGGCGGCAGCGTTGCCTTAACACTTCTACGACCAAAAACTGCGCTCGCCAACCCGCCTGCCAAGCATGGCGAGTATATTATGGAAGAAAAGAAGAAAACCAGGCCCCTAGTCCCCGGCGGTCCTGTTCGTCGTGGCCACTGCAGCAGCCATGGTAACGATAGGACAAGGGGTGCGAAGAATCTCCGGCAGAAATTCGGCTACCACCAACAAAGGAAATTGGCTCTGGTGACATACAACGCACGCACGTTGAGGATAGATGAGAAGCTAGTTGAGCTGGAAGAAGAGATAGACAAGTTGCACTGAAGTCAAGTTGGTTTATCAGAGGTCCGAAGATAGGGCGAGGACACGATAACCTTAAAATCCGGCAACTTGTTTTACTACCGGCGAACAGCAGTCCCAAGGTGGTGTCGGGTTTATCGTCCACAAGTCACTCATAAGCAACGTTATGTCCATCACTAGTGCGTCGACCAGGGTAGCGTACCTGATACACAGAATATCTAAAAGATATTCGCTGAAGGTCATACAAGTCTACGCACCGACCTCGGCACACTCAGATGATGAGGTCGAAGCTATGTATGAGGACATCAATAGAGCCATACATGCTTCCAAAGCTCACTTTACAGTGGTTATGGGTGACTTCAATGCGCGGCTGGGCAAACGAGGTGATGATGACATGAAAGTGGGGCAATTTGGATATGGGCAGCGGAACCCTAGGGGTCAGAGGCTGGCCGGATTTCTGGAAAAAGAGGGACTTTTTATGATGAACTCTTTCTTCCAGAAGCCGCCTCCTAGGAAATAGACCTGGATGAGTCCAGATGGTTCCACAAAAAATGAGATAGACTTCATCATGAACACCAATCCACAGGGTAAAACCGGCAGTGATCACTGAATGGTCAGAGGCATATTAAATATTAATGTCAAAATGGAAAGATCGCGTCTGATGAAGTCTACGTTCCGACCTTCTTATGCACATATCCAAAACCCCGAGAACTTTCAACTCGAATTGTCAAACCGCTTCGAATTGCTAGACAGCAGCGCTTCAGTGGAATAAATCAACAACAGGCTGGTAGATACTGTTTATACGGTCGGGGCCAAATATTTTAAGCCCCACCATAAAAATAGGCCTATAAAACTATCTGACTACACCCGGAACCTCATGGCCGAACGCAGGCTTGATGACTCCCAGCCTCCCGAACAAGCCGGTTTCCGGAAAGGCTTTAGTACCATAGAATACATACATACGCTGCGGCAGATTATACAGAAGACCGAGGAGTATACGCTGGACGGTTACGCTGAAAAGCGATTGGGGAGGCTTATGTTCAGCAATGGACAAGTATAGGCTGAGATGATGATGATGATGAACAGACTGCACTGTTAACCGAGACACCTATTACGTTATCTAGAAATATTCCATGGAAATCTGTTTATGTGATATCTATAGGGGAACTGGACTGTAGTTTCACTAGGTTCCCTTAGGAATAACACAGACAAAACTTTCTTTGTGTGATACCATGAGTGAATAGTGAGAGATCTGATATGGCTATGGTTGGGTTCAGTTCGCTCCATCTATTAGGTCAGTTTGTCGCATACATACTAAATAATGTCACAGGTTCGATTCCCACATTAGCCAAATCTTTGTGTGACCCATAAATGTTTGTTTCGGTCTGGGTGTTTGTGCATGTGAATTTCATATTTGTAAACGCACCCAAGATACAGGAATAATTGCTAGTATGGGCCTTTGGTTTTTAATAAAAATTAAAATTTTGTTTATGACAACATTTCCAATCATTTCACATCAATTATCGCTATTTGTTTAAACCCCAACAAAAGCTTAGTTATATTCTGACCATTATTTCATTTAGTTTAACACCAATCTAAATAATAACTCAAATTATTTTGATAGCATTGTGTACTTCTGTCATTTCATAGTTATGATAACAAAAAATGATATAATAATATAAGCCCTGTTAAGAAACTGTCCCACCGTTGGGCATGGGCCTGCTCTCAAACTGAGGGTTTAGGCCCTAGTCAACCACGCTGGCCCCGTGCGGTTTGGCGAACTTCACACACCTTCGAGAAACTCTTAGGCATGCAGGTTTCCTCACGATGTTTTCCTTCACTGCACTTAAAGCAAGTGATAATTAATTTTTAATATGCACAATGCTTTCGAAAAGACAGAGTAGCGTGTCTGGGTTAGAACCCGACACCTCTGACTTTGCAGTCCAACGGTCTAACCACTAGGCTATCACTGCTTGAAAAATTATATGAATGAAGTTAATAGACCCAACAGAAGAAAACATACCTGTGACAAATTCAACCAAGCCTGTGCCAGCTGCGTCAGAGTGCTGTCATCCTCAACATCCTGCAATAACTTCAGCTGTTTACGAGCAAGGTCTGGCCTGTTCATGGCCAGGAGGCATTGCAAGGTGAACGCTCGTAGTTCAAGTGAATCGGCATTGTGGAGAATCCTGTGAAACAATTTATGTCCAAAATAAGTATAGTTGGTTACACAAGTTTTATTAAATTTATGGTGATTATGACATATAATTATGTATAACTCTTTTAAGTGCCCTATGAATTAAGACTACAATTATTTAAACCAACTTGAAAAGCAATTATATTTATTATTTGTAAAAATAATAAATTAAATGATTAATAAAATAATAAGAATATTAATTCACACACAACATCTCATGACTAATCTCTATAAACTTTTTTTTTATTCCTTTCTTTCGTGTGGTATACAAATCTCTATCCAAATTTTAATAAATTTTTTCTCAATTCCCCAAAGGTTTGTTATAATTCGATTTTGAGTTAAGTTTTAAATTTCAATTTTTTTTACTATTTACTAATAGATACAATATTTAAGCAAAGCTGAACAGTAAATTTCTTCAAGCATGTCAGCGAGTCCTTCCTACACAATGGCCTCCATCAAGTTAAACTTAGATTTGTTAATTTATTATTGTTGTACAAAAAAAATTAAAGATAACAATTTCTACTCACTTTAATGCTGCTTCATAGTTTTCTTCATGATAGTAAATAGTAGCAGCTACAATCAGGAATATTTCATTTGCCAATTCTGTACCCTTTGCCACCTGTAAAAAGTATGATTGAAATATACGGATTGACCTTATATTTTAGGAACAGTACTAAATGTGAAAAAAATATGTATATACAGAAGAATTGAGAATCGCATTTGTTTCGAACTTAGTAAAAAACAAGTGTGAAATTGTTACAATATCACCCTAGATATTGTGTTTACTCCCTGGTAAACAACATTAATTTCTATACTGTAAACATCATCAATGATAGTGTACTGCTACTGCTATGTAATTATATGCTGGATGCGAGTAGCCGCGGATCGTACCACATTATCATACCTAGTGGTGTGCACTTGAATAGGCCTATGTCCTGCAGTTAACTACTATAGGCTGATGATGATGTCATTATATCCATAAATATTTAAGATAACAAATAAAAACATGGTTAGTTGTCAGATATTCATTGTAATCATGTAGGAGAGGGAAATCCCTCCTGCAGCCTTTACTGCAAATGAATGATTAGAAACCACACATGTTAATTGATAATAAAACAGATTGACAAAACTGAACTATGTGTTCTCGTCAAGTCTATCTATGAATAATCTTAACAAATATGCTATTGCGACCGATGATTGAGAGCTTAACTCGCTCCACCCACTGTGTCTAATAGTCGCGGGTTCGATTCCCGCACGGGACAAATCTAGTGTGGGGCTACGTATTTAAAAAAAAAAGAAAAAGAAAGATAACTGTAGGAGAGAAATTAAACTGTTTAAAAAAATTTGACATGGTGTTTCACCGCTGGAGAGCAGCATCACAAGCAACTAGAGACATTCTTAGCTTAACGGTTCCCTCAATTTAAAGTTGTAAAGGTTGGCAAATATAAGGTGGGTAGAAAATCACTCTCACCTACACTGCATCCTATCCTCCTTAATAAAAGGAAGGTCAATGAACTTTTGAAAACTTCTATCTACCTATATCATCACACCAGATCCCTTGCGGGGTAGGCAGAGAGTACAGAGTTCCAACAGGTTCTTTCCTTACATACCTCTCTGGCTTCCTCCACTCTCATAGTTCTTCTCATACACGCTCACCAGTTACGGAGACTCTTGACTTGTCCTTCAGATAAGACCCAGTCTATTTGGTCATGGTAAGATAGTCTAGGTCTTCCCCGGTACCTACATCCTTCCACTTTGAAAACTTGTTGGCCTTCATTTAGACATTATTGTAAATTATTTAGGTTATTACCACTTTTTGTAAATTATCTATTTTATCGATACATAATTCTAATTAGAACTAATTGTATCAAGAATATACTAAGATCACATACAAATGAAGAGATTCAACTCACCCTCGCATCAATATCAGCAACAATAGCTGGTTTATTAGCACCGGGTGAAACATACTCCACCAAAGTCTTCAGTGGTAGGAGCAAAGGATCTGCAGATTTGATCTCCTGCAGTACAATTCTGTAGTTCCCTTGAGCGATGTACGAACGGTACAGGTAGGCATCTCGATACAGGCCTATTATGGGATTGGAAGGCTGCAAAAGTAGAATATTTTATTGAAGTATTGAATATGATACTTGCACGTTACTAATCTATTGCAAAGAAAATGTTTGCAGAGTGTATTCAGTAAGAATTATCAGAAACACGAGCTGCATAACGTCACCGCCCAATGACATGTATAAAATAGGAAAAATCGCCTATTATATTAATGAAATCTATTACATATGCATTACTTACTGACACACTTTGCGCCTCGTTGATAGCCTGTTGGTAATTCCCAACGTAAAATGCATTTTTAACATCGAAAAGCTCATCTACATCTTGTTGCTGACGTGCCATTTTGACAAATACTTGACAGATGGCTGAAGGGTTGCCCTAACAACACAATGATGCCTATCGTATCCTAATGAAGTGACCTAGGTACTGCAGCGCATCGGGTATGTTCGCCGAGGCTAAGGTGCCCGACTTCCTTTGCAATTATTAGATCTCGCATTGCAGCATTTTGGAACCGCTTGCGTGAGTCCGAAAACGGAATACTTATAACGTTAGTAAGGAATTTGGATTGCTCCTACTAAAGTATTGGAATTCGGTGCAACGGGCACCAAATAAAAAGTAATTATATTGTTTATGTGACGTACCCAATATTGGGTTTTATACCTTTAAATAAAGAGATTATTATTATAAGGAA
Organism: Phalera bucephala; assembly: GCA_905147815.2. Classification (NCBI taxonomy): domain Eukaryota; kingdom Metazoa; phylum Arthropoda; class Insecta; order Lepidoptera; family Notodontidae; genus Phalera; species Phalera bucephala. Next base: position 55,963,867 of record LR990609.1, read on the forward strand.
ATTAATGGCAGTGTAGCAACGTTGAATTATTCACCATTGTGCAGGACATTTTCACTAGATGGCGTTGCTAGTACCTCTTTAAAAGCTATTACAAAAATAATTTATTAGTTCTATCGTGGTTCTATCCCGTTGTTCCGTCTTAGAGGATGTTTTTAAAACTATAGACAGAATTAAACGCATATCTACAGTAACTAAATTTATTCCACAATTGCGCGAGCAAATGCAATTAAATAATGTAAAAGCTTAGATCTTGCTCGGGCCTTTTAGCACAAGTCAGCAAAGCACTGCGTAATTTTCTAACAGTTTGGTGGAGATTAAATAATTGCTGCTATAAATAAATATAATTTTGCACATTAAAAGCTGCACAGGGCCGGTTGGTGGAAACCATAACAGATTTATCGTTATATCGGTTTCTTTTTTACAAAATTTCATAGTCCTAAAATAGGAAGTATGCATACAGAAACACTCAGACCGAAATTAACATTGTAGGTTATATGAAGATGTTGTTCCATGTGGGACTCGGACCCGCGATTACACGATCCAGTGAGTGGAGTGACCTACGCTCTAACCATTAGACAAAACCGTCGCAGTTCCTTTGTAACCACAGAAATCGTTGTAATAGTATCTTAATATTACGTTTACTGTAGTTGTAACTTATCAAACTACCCTTGTAACTTGTAACTTACCCGACCACTTAGTCTTGACCAAGTGCTTAAAAATTAACTTAACAGCTACTACATGAAGTGATAACCAGAACGTTTTTTAACGTACTTTCCATAAAACAGTCTCCAGTCATCTTCTCTCATCTTCAGAGTGACCGAGCTAATGTTGCTTAACCTTGATTAACATCATGGCTAGGCTGCGCTATGATGGCCACATTGTCTGAGATATTACTAACCGTATAAAATAACTGCTTATAACATCGGTCAAATATGGGCTCATAACAGTATAAACTAAACCAATCTTCAATTAAATAGGTGGGTATCCTATATACAGTGGAAAACGTTTGGTAAATGCTGTAAGTACGTCCCACGCAAGTATCAATTCACTGCTTTAGTTAATACTAAAAATGCGATTTGGTTCAACTTAGTCATCTCCTTCAAGCAGAATGCCTATCCAATTTAAAGTAATGATGTTTAAATATCCGTAACCTATGCGGGTGGAGGAAGCCAGAGAGGTCTGTAAGGAAAGAACCTGGAAGAATAGGAACTCTGTACTCTCTGCCTATCCCGCGGGGATCGGGCGTGATGATATAAATGTAATTGCCGAAATACAAACAACGGTCGGAATAAACTAATTTAGATCACCGCGGTCACAAACAGCGTAGGTCGTTTTCCGACCAGATAGAATAAAAATCCGGTAAAAATGGGTGGCAGGACTGACGATACTTAAGAGATATCGTAAGTTGTTACATTTTTATATTCTCCTGGTCATCGTTTTCGTCCTGCAGATAATTATGTTATGGATTTTGTCACCCTACGTTTGAGATAATCGATTGTTTTTAACCGACTTAAAAAAGGAGGAGGTTCTCAATTCGACTGTATGTTTTTTTTTTGTATGTATGTTACGCGATCATTCCGCCAATTATGAATAAATTTTGATGATTATTTTTGCATTGAATTCAGCATAGTTCCAAGGTGGTTCTATTTTAATTTCAGCATTATTGGACCTTGGACTTTGAAGATACACCAGGAAACTCCTTAACGACCAACAGTACAGGTGTGCAGATTGAGATATTATAAGGTATTACGTCAATTCTATAGGTTATCATTCGTTTATGCTTTTTATAACTACTTTGCTAATTAACCGATTGTGATGATTATTTTTGCATTGGGTTCAGTATAGCTCCGGGATAGTCCCATTTTAATTGTATCGGTATTGGACCTTGGTCTTTAAAGATACACCACGGGACTCCTTGACCACAAACAGCACGAATGTGTAAAATCAGTTACTATGAGCATTATATCTATTCTGTAAGTACCTTACTGTATAATAATATAATATAGGTATACAAAAGTACATAATTAATTCCTCATGACTTAAAATAATCTTTTTTTATCAAAAAAAGGCCTACGACTTCAAAAAAATAATATTTGAAGTCTAGAACCTTTCTTGGGGTATAGACTATATTATGCTCTAAAAATCTGGTTTTACACAAGACTGTGTTAGACACTCTTCCTATCATTTAGTTCATTTGGACACTTAAAACAGGAAATACAGGGGTTTTTAAACGCCCCAGTAAAATAATCCCACGTGAATCCACCACCTTTACAGCAAGGTAACTTTTACCTGTGCAAGTAGTAAGTACAACTTTCGAGAGAGGATGTATTGTATTCTTGTCATGTCTTTTCTTACAATCAATGTCCCAGGTAGACGAGTGTACAAACGCACGTGGTTCAGTGCTGCAGAAAATATCGATATCAAAACATATTTTTAAGAATACCGAAGATCACAGACCAACGACGTGAAACGTGTTGTCGGAATATGATGTTACAAGTATCTAATTTATACTAAGCTCTCCTTAAACTCGTGTAAATTACCTACCTACTATTCGTTGTTCTTTCTCAACACTACTTTGGAAATAATATCTCACAAAGTTTCAATGATATGAAATGGGGATAAAAAAGGACTGAACGGACAAGATAAATACATCTACACAAAACAGAACAAAGCTTTTTTTATGAAAACTATTATTTTCGCACCTATCCATTCTCAACTGTGTAAAATACATCATTGTTTAGATAAGAAAGAATCCTTCATAATAGTTACCTAGAATAGCAGATGCACTCGGCAATTGAAAACTTTTGTTAAAATTAAACAAAACAAGGAATATAACTTTTATGTTTTTAGAGGGTTTTTAGCAAACAATAACGCGGGCGATTTATGAAACTCAAAGCTCTTGCTTTGAGTTTCATAAAGACATAAGTCGCTCTCTTGAGCGTCTTAGATTTAATTATTGATCTGTTTTACCAAACATGCCTAAAATCTTATACCTTAGTTATATATAATAATACATGTACTTACTACTAAAAACTTATGCATGTTAGGTCACAAACTAGTTATTTATGTCGTGAGTAAGGAGGCTCCATAGATTTACGAGGCAAGTTTTAGTTTTTCTATACTTTCCTAGTGTAAAGGAAAATGGGAAACTGTTTGGAATTACATACTTACCTACTTTTAGGATAAACCATATAAACCGATGATTACAATAAAGCAAGTATGATAAATATTTATGCCGATATGATTGTGTACCTTCAGTGAATCATACTTTACATTGTTAATTCTTAAAATGGTTAGATATATTAATATGCACCAAAAAAGACTCTCATATTAAGCCTTAGGAACATGGGGATGATATGCATAATGTGCAAAACTATTAAAAGTGCAGTAACTCGAGTTGTAACACCTTTCAGTGAAGGTACCAAATCAAGTGAAAAAATGTGATAAAACATGTTGTATACATAATATTAACGTACGAATCATTCAGCTTGTATCATGATAATAGGATGACCTACCCCTAATTACGTATATTTTTAAACATTCATAGAGTGTGCATTTTAAGATGGTATTCTTTGAAACTAAACATCTGCCTTATTGTATTTTTCGTAGGTATATATGAAACACTTACGGTTTGCACTAGATAGGAGGTACACAGGAACTACATTGTCTGTATGTCTGTTTGAATTCTTCTTCATCTTCTTCTGCCGAAAGATGCCCACTGCAGGACAAAGGCCTCCCCTAAAGACCGCCACAACGACCGGCTTTGTGCTGTACGCATCCAACTTTTACCCGCGACCTTCACCAGGTCATCGGTCCATCTTGTAGGGGCCTACCCACTCCACATCTTCCGGTACGTGGTCGCTATTCGAGAACCTTTCTGCCCCAACGGCCGGCAGTTCTACGAGCGATGTGCCGCGGCCACTGCCACTGAAGTTTAGCAATTCTGAGTGCTATGTCAGTGCTATGCGAGTGCTATGACTTTCGTACTCCTGCGAATCTCCTCGTTTCTGATTCGACCCCGCAGGGTAATTCCGAGCATAGCTCTCTCCATCTGTTTGAATTGCAAGATAAAAAATATATTCACTCGCACTTCGATCATCAAAAATCCAACCTTCAATAAAAAAATCATACATCTACGGCGTCAATCATTCAATTTATTATCGACTCTTACATACAAATAAACAAAAATAAACATATTGTTACCAGGCATATATAAATCAAAAGGTGTTCAAACAGTCTCAAAAAGTTCTTTCGAATTCAACCGTTGAAAAATATTTAACCGAATTTAAAAGACGTGCATTGTATGCAACTGCAAGTAAGGCCGGTGCAACGGCAGATGTGAGGCAAGGGGCCCTGAGAACGGGCTCTCACAATACGTTGGGTCAATGGAAGGTAATGTGAAAGAAATTTTTGCACAGCGAAATCTTATCGGTAGCCCGAGAAATTGGGGTGATGGATAAACTTGTGGGAAAAGTCCTTTACTTCATACGTAGGGGGACCTTTGTAATAAATCGATTTTAGTAAAGCACAGACGTCCATTTCACACGAATTCGATGGATTTATTGTGAAATGCGTTATATTCTACGGTATATCCCTTGCGTAGTGGACAAAGGGAACATAAGTATAAACTCATAATCGTGTAATAGTATTGTATTCGCCTCGCTATAGATATTATGCCTGTGTCATGCATTTAGACACAAATTTTTTATCCAAACACAATTGGATCGTCTGAGGCCAGAGTCTCTGAGGTCAGAGCATCTAAGAGTATAGACTCACGCTAATAGCGTACTTACATCCACTTAACCTGTAGGTTGTAAAATCCAGTATCTTTTGATGTAAGTACGAAATCTACGATGTATAAAATTTGCTAAATAGAGGTATCTAGTTTTAAGTACTGTAACCTCTCGTAAAGGATGGATGGCTAAAATTATTTATTTCTGTAATATATATAAATCATATACAGGAACAAAAGAGTGCTTTAAGTTTGGGAATGGAGCCAAAACAGTAAAATACGAATCGTTCTAATTATAAAAATTAGAACGATGCGTATTTTGCTAACGTCTTGATTACCTAAAAATGATCAAATTCTGAAAATAAATAAATAATCTGTGTACGATCGTACAAGGTATCACAGACACCATCACGACCGTTACCTCAAAAGGAGTGATCGAGCAAAATGTTTTTACACTCCATATAATAGGGGTGAGCCTAATCCGTTACAAGTAAGCAAGCTAAGGAAGCGAGACAAGATTTTCTATATATCCTTCGATAATTTGAATATGATTTTATGATTTATATCGAAAATGAGTTTTAGCTTAATCATTGCAACTTTTTCCAGCGTAGGTATGTCACCAACATGTCTGGACATTCTTTCGCTGGATGATAGCATACGAGTTCCAGCGATCTGGCACTTTTATCAATGTCAAAGTCAGAAATCATTTATTTTTACAGGCCAATAAAGAGAGCTTAAAAACGTCAAAATATTACATTTATTGACATCTACCACCGGATCGAAACGTCGCCTTATTGTCAGAAATCCGACGAGAAATTTAGCGGGCTGGTCTTTTAAGTTACATTGTCTTATTCGACTGGCCTTGCTATTTTTATTTTGTTTTACAACTTGTGTTATGTTATAACATTCCTTACCATTGCATGTGTTTTTTTTTGACGAAAATTGACTACCATTAATCCTTTTCTCGTATAATAAAAGATACACTTTCCTTAATATCTGATTTTCTAGTAGGTGCCAATCCAAAAATCCGGGTAAACGGAATTAGCGCAAAGGTCGACAACCTCGCCCAGCTGTCGAGGGCCCGCCGAGGTCTCGACCCTTTTCTATGACAAACCAACCCTTAACGGCGCTAGAGAAATCTTGAGGGTTGATTAATCTGTTTGGAATTCTTGTAAAAGTTCACCGTACCCGAATGACATCATTTGTTATCCTGAGGTCGCACTATAAGACGAAATAGTGATTATTCGGAGAAGTGGTAATATCAAGAAGTGGTCATTTGAAGGAGAAGTTAAAATTGTATGTTAAAACATAGAAAGAGAAAAAAGACAAGTCGACAAGTCGAATATTCTCAGCGGAGTATGCGTTCCGATCCGGTTGTGGATTAGTAGTTAGATTAGAATAAATGTATATTTAAGTATTCCGCAGGGTTTGTACTTATACTAGACATGCCTTTTAAGTTCTGTCGTTTCCATATTTCCCGGCAATTTTGAATTTGGAACTGTTCTATATTCGAATGTGTTTAAATTTTGAATCTCAAAATAGTTGAAATTATTAGGATTAATGCTATTGTTTAGTCACAGCGTCGATTGGAATCTGTCAGGTTACGTACGAAAATGAATCTTTCTAAGGAAAATGTTCGTGCAATAATTTTCTACAACTTTAGAAGAGGCCTGACACGGTTTCAGTGTTTTAAAGAGCTAACATCTGTGTTCAGTGATGAAGCCCCATGTCTGCGGACTGTCGAACGCTGGTATTTAGTATTCCAGCGTGGACATACTAGTGTTAGTGACAAACCTCGCGAAGGACGCCCAAAATCCGCCTTCACTGAAGATAACATCATTGCTGTGAGACAACTAATTCTCGAAGATCGTCATGTGACGTATCGAGAGATAGAGACTCTATTAGGCATCTCAGGGACAACCATTCAGAAGATCTTGCATGAAGCGCTTGGTGTGAGAAAGCTAGTTTGCCGTTGGATACCGCATCTGCTTTCCGACGATTACAAGGCGGCCCGCGTCAGATGGTGTAAGTAAACTCTGCAAAGGTTCAACCGAGGAGAGTCAAATTACGTCTACGACATCATCAGTGGTGACGAATCTTGGATCTATGCCTACGATCCGGATTCCAAACAACAATCTACAATCTGGGTCTTTCAAGACGAGCGAAAGCCGACTAAAGTTGTTCGTTCTCGAAGCACTTCAAAGAAGATGGTGCCCACGTTCGTTGGAAAAACCGGCCATCACAAGGCGGCCCGCGTCAGATGGTGTAAGAAAACTCTGCAAAGGATCAACCGAGGAGAGTCAAATTACGTCTACGACATCATCAGTGGTGACGAATTTTGGATCTATGCCTACAATCCTGATTCCAACCACAATCTACAATCTGGGTCTTTCAAGACGAGCAAAAGCCGACTAAAGTGGTTCGTTCTCGAAGCACTTCCAAGACGACGGTGGCCACGTTCGTTGGAAAAACCGGCCATGTTGAGACTATGGCACTTGAAGATCGTAGAACGGTTAACGCAGAGTGGTACACCACAGTTTGTTTACCACAAGTCATCGCCGAACTTCGAAGATCTAACTCAAAGCGACGCATCATCCTGCACCACGACAACGCAAGCTCACACAGTGCTCGTCAAACGATTGAGTATTTGAAGCAGGAAAAAGTAGAAATTCTTGACCATCCTCCATAAAGTCCTGACCTAAGCCCTAACGATTGCTTTACATTTCCTAAAATTAGGAAAAGTCTTCGTGGTCAAAGGTTACAGTCCGGTGAAGAAGCAGTCGACGCTTTCAAGTCAGTCATTTTGAACACCCCCACTTTAGAGTGGAATAAATGTTATAATAACTGGTTTGAGCGAATGGAAAAGTGTATTAAGCTACGTGGTGAATACTTTGAAAAACAATAAAAAGTACTATAAGGTTCTAGTTGTGTTTTTTTTCTTCAAACGACAAAACTTAAAAGGCATGCTTCGTATACATCATTTGAGTTGGGGCTTTAATTTTGGTTGACAAGTGGGAATTTCATCGCGGTTAGAACTACTTGCCTACATAAGCGTCCAATTATCTCGCCCGTAATAAAATAGAGGCTGCAAAAAATTAAGGAACTTCGTAGCGACCGAAGTCAAAACTGGTCGCAAGTGAAATTTTGTCACGTTAGAACCACTATGATGCTGACAACGTCGCAATAGGCATTACGTACACAAATCAAATCGCGATTTGTAAACAAATTCGTTGGATTGGTCGAGAAAATTCTGCGAATCCCAGTAATGTGGCTTCACTAAATAGCGATATGCTATATTTAGCGTAACAATTAAAAACTTTTACATCCAACGAGCGGTTTTACGCGGCTTCCCACCCGTTCGACAACAGCGCCACCCACCGGGTGTATGTTTCTTCTGGATAATGTAGCTTTCTAACAGTAAAAGATTTATAAAAATCAGGTCAGTAGGTCAGAGTTTATTATTGTTATTATAAGCCCATACTGTTCCACTACAAGGCAAAGGCATTCCCTCCCTTCTTCCACTTATCTTAGTTTAGTACAAGCTGATGCCAATCCTTGTTATAGGAGTCCCGCCTGCCGCGCCGTCGTTCCCCGCCAGGTGGTATCCACACTGTGGTAATTTTGCCCAAAGCGCATCCAACATGCGACAGATATGTCCAGCCCAGTTCCATTTGAGCCTTGCAGCTGAGTGGCCTACATCAGAGTTTATTGATTTCAAAATAAAACAAACAAATCTACCCTCTTTATAATAATATAAATATAGAAGATGTATAATATAGAACTGTCCAAAGCCTGAAAAAGACCCTAAAAAGCATAAAAAATACTAGCAATTAATTTATTTTCTATCCTAATGTGCGAAAGAAAAATCATGTTTTGCCGGTATAATCAGTCGAGAGCGATTAAGATATATAATAAAAATAATTATAGAATTATTTTAACACTTTAAAATATTTAAATTTTATCCCTTACCGTTAGTTTCAGCTGTTGAACTATTTGGCTGATATATGCTCCATAATTTCACAGGTGAATAATTTTGGCGCGTTGCAGATTATTAAGTTTCTTATTTGAACTCATGGCTACCAACGAATTAATACAAATCAAAAATAATTCCTGCCTACCCCGCAAGGGATCTGGCGTGATAATATAGATAGATAGAAAGTAAAATAATTTGGATAGAAACACAGATATAAGTAAAGTAACAAACATCGTGGAGAATGCGTAAGATTCAACTGAATGATGCACAAGATTCAGGCAACTAACTTTACACGTCATAGAAGCAATTTAAAACAAACGGTTTTACAAAAAAACGTTTTTGTCTTAACACATGGTTTTCGTCGACAATAAGACAAAGGGCGGAGCAAGCTAGGTTATTGCATGCAAAAAACCAATACGGCAAACAGCTTAAAGTCCCTTTAGCAGTATTATAGTAATCTGTACTGTAAGAAAAATATTTTATTATGTGGACTGTATATTATTTCTCATTAGCGGCCGCCCGCGACTTCGTCTGCGTAAATATCTTCATACATTTCCGATGTATATATTACTATATACATTTGTTTGATCGAAATTTGATGACGGATGATTTAGCGCAGTGGTTAAGAGCTTAAGCCACTCCGCCCACTGTGTCTAATAGTCGCGGGTTCGATTCCCGCACGGGACAAATCTTTGTGTGATCCACAATTATTTGTTCCGGTCTGGGTATTTGTGTATGTGAATTTTCATGTTTGTAAACGCACCCACGATACAGGAATAAATCCTAGTGTGGAGCTACGTTTTTTATAAAAAAAACTTAAGCCTGTCCGCCCACTGTATCTTATAGTCGCAGGTTCGATTCCTGCACTGAACAAATCTTTGTATGCCCCACAATTATTTGTTTCGATCTGGGTATTTGTGTATGTGAATTTTCATGTTTGTAAACGCACCCACGACACAGGAACCCTACTGTAGGGATACATTTTTTTTTATGAATAGAGTAAAGACTAAAATAAAATTATCCTTACAATTTTCTTCCATGGTCACGCCCATATTACCCCAATCGGGACTGGCAAAGGTGTGGTGTGTACACTCACTTATCGCCGAGAATGTTAAAAGCCAACAACAGAAAGTGAACATATAGCCGTTACAAAATATTCTATTGAAAAGCTACACTTTGTCCCACCAATGATTTTCTTTGTTCACAATATTCGCAAGCTGAAGATACCGAATACACAATACATCATAAGTAAGAGGTTACATTAAAACACGTGGAATATCTTGATAACAACAAGTACAAGTTAAGGATGGAAGGCTTGTTAGGAGTCTCAAGTCCATATTCTTTGTCCACGTATAAAGTATGGCGTGGTCTACTTCTGAGTGTATCGGAGCGATATGGTAATGACGTGCTTGGTACAATCCTGGAGCTGTTTATTTAATGTGAATAGAGATGCACCTGCGAATGTCGACGGCGGTAGTCAAACATTCAATTGACTCATTCAGAAGCATTCAAAAGCGAGGTGCAAGCCTTGGAAGGAATAAGTATTCAAATCTGAAAGGGGTTTGGTAGGGATACTTCTTCCCTTGAAACAAAGGTTTCAGCTGCTGAGAATCTCTCATCTGGACATAAATTACCATGGCCAGTCTGGAAGTCTTTAAATAAACTTCGGACCCAGGTCGGCCGGAGCTAGGAAAACATGTTACGGTGGGGATTCACAGACGATACCAATTTGGGGTGTTTGACAAAACGATGTCTCACCCTATATCCTGCTCCGCATCCTTTAATACCAGTACGCAGCAGGACTTGATGGTTGGCTCAGTCAATGCAGGCAATCTGGCCGCATTCTGGGCTGCTTCTATCTAACTATAGCATGTTTGCCGTCAAAACGATAAGAAGAAAAAGACGGCGGAAGTGCAATAACGCGTAACTCACATTGGAAAATACCGTGTAACTGACATTTCTGCTAGAGATTTACCGGCATCACCTACATGAAATGTTTTAATTAACACTTGTGTTTGTTAAAACCCTCATTAAAATTCGCGAACAGAAAGCGAGAAGTCGAGCAAAAACAATAGCACAGATGTTTTCGGTGAACATTTTGTTATAATTCAAACAATGACGACGGCTTAGTCCAGTTGTTAAGAGCTTAAGCCACTTTGCCCAAAGGATCGAGTAGGCACGGGTTTGCTTCCCGCACGGGCCAACCGTTGTGGGATCAAGAAATGTTTGTTTCGGTATGTATGTTTATTTCATCGTGATTTCATGGAAAAATTCACACTGATCCTACTTTTAAAAAAAATACGCGTAGCTAATGTTTGCTGTATCACTTGTGATGTGATAATAGCTATAAAACTATAGAAAACTCCCCCCAAATGTTATCAAAAGTACATTCGCGGTATTCATACCAAATTTTGTTGTTGTAAGAATGCGTATATGCTTATTTATTTACGCAAAAGTGTGTAGTGAAAACTAAATAAACCAACATTGTATCAATTTGTCATTACATGTACATACATAACACAAGGTTGTTAAAGACTGTCTACCGTATCAAAATGACACCCTTGAGGTCCTTCTTGTAAAGAGAATTATGGTTTTAGTTTCTCCTACAAAATAGGTTAAGTACCGTACGCGTAGTACAGTGCGCGGAATCTAGCAATACTCTTTACGCGGTATTAAATTTCGACCGAAATCTCGCGATCAGAATAAAAAATATATATCTATGTTTATGAATATTAATAACTTAGCAGTGCGTAAATCAACAGTCTGTACATTTGCTACAGTTGTCTTATAATTGATCTTAACCCTGCCATATTGCATATTTATGCCGCTATAATCTATTCACGCTAAATTACAATCTCAACCGGCAGACACAATTAAACATCCCAAAAAAGAGCAACTTTGATTTCCAAAAAAAAGACCGAGGACGGAAACGAAAACCGGATACTGCTCGCAATATTCAAAAATCGATTCTTCATACTCTTAACAGCGACGCATCCGTTTCTACCAAGAGTTCAGAGACGTTCAAAAGATCGTGTAAATGGCGAAAAAAATATAGACCACGCACAAAGCGCTGCTTCGCATCTGCTATCCGGGGCATTATGAGCAGATGGTCTTGGCCCTTATGACGGTAAAAAAATCACTACCTGCGTTCTCGTTATTGTTGTCTCATCGTGTACTTATTTTTGAACTTGAGATGTTATAGACGGATAGGGTAAGTACGTTTTAGGGTTCTAAAGGGACAATTCTCACGGTTATTGTGATTGGGAAGTTGACGTTTAATTTTTGTCCTTACGTAGCTTATATTGCCGTATAGTTGGCTTATTACATCTAGTCATACCAGTTACATAATCGAAATTTTAGTGGTTATTGATTATAGAAGCCTTTATTGTTAGAACATAATATGTCATGCTTCTCTGTGTTCTAAAACTGTGCGAAAGCTTCAGTATTTGTTGTTCAATTCATAGAATTTATGGATAATTGTATTGGAGTTCTATCTTCATACACACGGATTCTAGAGGAAACTAGGAAATAGCGGATTGATTTAGCTCAATTAGTTGTAATAAATCACATTAGAAATGTTACAAATAAATTGTAATATAAAATTAAATTAAGCATGAATTGGGATTGACCAAGTATAACATGAAATTAATTTTATAAAAAGCTACAATTACGTCTTATTTAGATTTAATATTTTATTAAGGATATATCGCGACAGATACAATATGCATAAAACGCGTAGGCGCCCTACTCCCGCCAAAGATCTAAGTGAATGCGTGTATTGAAGCATTATTGTATAGAGAAGACTATGGATTTCATTCACATTACAATAGTCTTGCCGAAATACATAGTTATTATGTAAGGAAAGTTTAGTAAATATATTGTAAATATGGATAAAAATCATCTGCCCACACTCTGATTACGTTGGAGGCCGAAGCGGTGCGTTTGGAATCATTCATTTATTAGGTACCATAATGTTAAGTTTGTATCTAGTATGTGACTCAACTGACACCACGGTCAAAACTGGTAACATTGTTTAGTGGAGATGATTTAATTAAAATTGTGCATCATGTTTTTTAACTCAAACACACACTAGATTTAGTGGAAAACCAGATGTCTAACCTAAAAGTTATGAAACTCCGTTGATTATGGCGTTCGTATCTCTCAGTTAGAATGTAAATATCATTGTTTTTTTTTTAAGAAACCATGGGTGATGATGGTGATATTTAAATACGTAACTAGGTACACATGTAGTTTAATTAAAAAGAAAACCTTACATTAATTTCGCTTTAATACAGTTGTTTTTAAACTTGTCCTCAGTTGTGATTTCGAAGCATTCTTTAATCTAGAAAGCGCCGGCATTCGGAATTGCCTCACCCCTTCCCCTAACAGTAGGAGCCTTGACGCCCAGCTCGACCAGCTCGACTTTGACGTCATCGCGCCTATGCACCCCACTCACTATCCGGATAACATCGCCACCGTCCTGATGTCCTGGACATGGCGCTTCTGAAGGGTGTAACCTTACGGTTGCCCTCCTTGGAGATAGTCCATGAGCTGGACTCTGACTACAAACCGGTAGTCATGCGACTCGGTCCTCCGTCCACCCCCAGCCGTTTAAGAAGACGGTGGTGGATTGGCATGCGTTGAGTACAGCCTTAGCGGATGCCGTCCCGCCCCTACTTCCTTTCAGCTCGGACTCCACCCCGTCTCCTCAGTAAGGTGCATCTAGCCCTAGTGGCGTATTGAGGTGAACCCGGGCAAGAGCTCTGCGGTGTTCTTCTCCAGAGGTGTCACCCCGCGCGCCTCCCTGCGGCACCCCAGAAGTAATCTCGGTCAAGTGACCATGTTCGACCTATCTATTCCCTGGGTCAAACAAGTCAAATATCTAGGGGCACCCTAAACAATACCATGACCTTCGGATCGCGCATCAAGCGAGTCCGTAACCGAGCAGCCTTTGTCCTCGGTCGTCTTTACCCGATGATCTGCAAGCGGAGTAAAATTTCCCTTAGGAATAAGGTGACACTTTACAAAACTTGTATACCCATCATGATGTACGTTTGTGAGGTGTTCGGGCACGCCGCCCGCTCTCACATCGATAGACTCCAAACGGTTCAATCCCGATTCCTCCGCAAAGCCGTCGGAGCCCCGAACCTATTACTTTATACCGCGACTTTATTAAAAAGGCGACAACCCGAAATTTTGCGAACGCGTCCAGTCATAGTAATCCGCTAATCGTAGCCGCCGCCGGCTACGAACCCAACTCCCCTCCTATCAACCGCTACCGACGTCCGCGGCATGTTCTCACCGACTCTCCCGATGCCCTTACATCCCTTCTTTCGGATACAGATACTGCACACAGGATCAGACACCGACCTCGCCGGCGAGGTCGAACAATCCCTCGCCCGCCGGCCGGTGCAGAGCACCACAGCAATCACCTGGTATACGCCCTTCCCCATAGCGATTGCCCAAGCCGAGGCCGTTTCTCCTTGAGGCACCCTTGAGCTAGTTGCCCCCTTGCCCTTCTGGCTCTAGCGTAGTGGTTGCACGCTCGCCCTCTTGTCCGGTGAAGCTGTAAAGGCCCCGCGGCCAACAGCGTAGATAATTCACACACACCCACAAAAAAAAATCTGTTGTTTTTTCATAGTACTTTGAGAATGTTATGTATAAAAACAAAATTGATTTTCTAATTTGAAGACTTAAATGTTCCCAACTAGAGTACAGCATACCATATGCTTGCATTAAAAGTTATTTACACATCTTCACGCCTATTGTCACCAAGCGAGTACACTCACTTTTCGCAGACGATGTTAGGTCCCATGTAATAAGAGGCGAGCCTATTATCATTGTACCAGGCACAATGTCAGACTCCGGACTGATACCGGAATTTATCTTTTTGTAAGATTTCATTTTGTCTGACCTAGGATTTGAACCCAAGGCCGCATGATCGTTACGCGCATTATTCCCACTAAACCAACGAGGCAGGCAAAAAGTATTTAATAACTAACAAAGCTTAAGAAGTACGCTGGTACTTTGCTGTAGGAATCAATATAAATGTTTCTTGCCATAAAAAAATATCAAAATACCCTTGCGTTTTACCGTTACGTAGCGGAATAAAAGAAAAGCCGTTGCTGCTGGCGGCAATCAGCGGCATAAAGAAAAGTAACACGGAACGCTTATTACAGAATGAACTTTGGAATATCGACAACTACCCTTTATTTGGGAGCCCGGCCAATAACCCCCGGCGACCTACTTTCCGTGTGTATTGCATCGATCTTATCATCATAATAATAAGGCCCTGTTTTTCAGCCCGTTTCTTTGGTATTAGGAGGTCATAACGTTATTGGAGGTAGAGACCATTTTTAAGGATAAAACTGCTTCGTTGGTCTTGTGACGAATAATGCGCAATTCCCAGGTCAGACAAATTTAGATTTTCTATCGAAAACCTTCCAATATCAATCCGGAGTCTATAATTATGCCCGGTATATGGCAATAGGCCCCCTATTAAATGAGACGCTGGCGAAACGTGTGTGTACATAGTACGCCTCTGCCATCCCCATTGGGGAATATAGGCGTGGCGTTTACACTATAATTGTAAAGCGAGACTCAGAAGTTGAGATGGGATAGCGCTGACCATTCGACTCCTTTAACCATTATCCTACTTACTGCATAAATATAAAATTATATTATGTGGTCTACAATATGGTCTATGCGGCCGCATACAAAGAGGGTATACAGGTGGATTTCTAAGTAGTAGAAGGGCAACTACCTCAATCGTTGTAGCTACAGATAAAGGGTCTTAGGAGATTATTCTTAATGTTTTTAGTGATTTTGAGCTGCATTTAGAACGAGAAATCGGGCAGTATAAACAAACACTTTTTGATGCCAATCAATCCTGTTTCTTATAAGAATAAAATACTGCTATTGGACCAACTTCGATTGGAAGTAGTAGAAAAGTCAGAACTCGCAACAAAAAATTATCCCATAATTTTTTAGAAAATTATCGTGTCTTTAATATCCTAGAATAACGTAAGTACTAAAATATATAATTACTTCGTTTTAGTCGCGTAGACCGCGCGGTTGTGGTTGGTCACTTGAAAATAAATCTTTGCAAAACGCGTTGCTTTCCGTCGTTCGTGTGGGACAATGCTAGCCATTAAGTTAATGCTAATCTAGACGTTGGTCGAGTCCTATTCGCGCTTATATTAAAAAGGCGACAACTCGCTACTTCGCGAACGCGTCTAACCATCGGAACCCGCTAATCGTTACGCGACTGACTCCACTCCCATCGCTTACCTCCCTTCTTTCGAATACAGATACCGCACACAGGATCAGACATTGACTTCGCCGGCAAAGTCGGAGAATCTGTTGCCCGCCGGCCGGTGCAGAGCACCACGGCGAAACACCTAGTATACGCCCGCCCCCATAGCGACTGCCCCAGCCGAGGCCGTTCCTCCTTAAGGGGTCTTTGAGCTGGTCGCTGGAGCATAGTGCTCAGTCCCCAGTCGGACTACGCAGTCATAAGGCAATATCCATAAAACGAGGGTTGCGTAGGTCACAACTTTTCGTACTTTTGGCCTAAATTTAAATAACAAAATCCATTTACACCATTATTGACTTTAAGCTATTTTACTTGTTAATACAAATTTCACTTTAATATTTCAAATTCAAATTATTAATATGAATTTAGAAAATATAAGTAAAATATTAAATAAAAATTGTGACAAATCTTACCTACATTAAGGTTAACAAATCTAATTTGTTAACATCAATGAGTTAGACATTAGATATAAGGGTGAGAGCTTTTCGTTATGATCTAAGATTATTGATCACATTATCTACCCCCTCTCACTTGAACAGCTAAAAACAGCCTGGATCGATATCTAGATATATTGCGACCTTGCTAACATTCTGCTAGATGTTTGATACAGAGTGATTTGGAATTGAGTTATCATGCCGAAAGATGTAGCTTTTATATTCAATCTAAACAACTGTAGTTCTACGACTTTTATTTTTGGTGAAATATTTCTTTTTGTTTTCAATACAAATTGATCCCTTGTATGATGCGTAAACTTGTATGAGAACATACTGAGTTTTTAGATTTACGCCAATATTACGATTCGTGTGCTTTGCAGTCCCTTCCGTGACCATGGGCACGGGCATGGGTGACAAAATTTCTTAACACAGACATACTTATATATTTTTTTCATTTATTTATCGTAAATGCTATAACTTTTGGCATGACACCCAAATCCCGAACCACCCATACAATTGTTAGATGTGCACGGTGTCTTATTGGAACTATTTAGGCTTATACCAGATAAAAGTTATCCCTGACTGAATATAGTAGTCATACTCAAAATCAAATCAAAATATTTTTTCTTTATTTATGTAGATCATGAAGTACTTATGAATAGACAAGAAAGAAGAAGTAAGTGATTACTTAAGATAAATTAAATGTAAATGTACTTACACTTATAGTATCAATCAGTTTCTACACAGTCTTCTTGTAAACGGGTGCTGCTTGTGGGGACTGGCCCATTTGAAGTCCTTTAGATACTTCTTTGGAATAAAATCATTAGTCTTATCTCTCGGTCGGAAGACATCACATTGGAGCTAGATCGAAACTATAAATTGCAACCTAAACATTGTACCTACATAATATTATTGATAAAAAAAGGAAAGGAAAAGAGAGAAATAGAATTAAATAAAAAAGACAAGTCCGCTGAGTTTGAGAGACCGCGTTCCGATCCGGTGGTATATGATTTAGATTAGATAAAAACATATTTAATTTGACAATTTGTAAGTACAGGGTTTAACCACAATCCATACAAATAAATAAAATTGAAGTTTCTGTTTGTAATGTCGAAATAACAGCTTTTTACTAAATGCAAATGAAAGTCTATACGGTACCTATAATAAAAGGACAACTTTTAAAATTTTTGTCTGTTTGTCTGTATGTTTATTTCGGCTAACATCTGAAACTTTTGAAAAAGATTTTTTGTTAAATTCCATGCGGACGAAGTCAGGTTTCAGCTAGAAATTTGAAAGCTAAGAAGAAGCTAAATTATTTGAGTGTGAATTGATAAAACTAAAACAATTGAACTATTTCATTCATACAATTTCAATTTCATTATTTGTTTATGTTGTATTGTAAATTTTTTAGATGTTTGAAATATCAACCCTTAAGCGAATAATACAAATGAAGTAAACCTGTTCTTTTTTATTTTTTTTGCATAATTTTTGGTTATATGTCCCGTGACCGTAGATACTTTAAGTTCTCAAATCGCCGGGGACTTATAATACATAGTAAACAGCGATAAAATGCAAAAAAGTTACTTTAATTTCATCTGTAGGGTCATTTTTGATGTATCACCTACATTTTCATAAAATGTATATTACAAAAAAATATAAGTACTCTCCACGTAGGTTGTGTTAGTGTTTTCTCATACGCACTTATATTCAGTAAACGTACAGATAGATTAATATCAAGATGAAATATGTCATGCAGGAAGACACCTAAGTACTCTTAGGTACCAGGACGTAATACGAAGTTAGGAGGCCGGCCATTCATCATGCAAGAGCTACAGTCGACAGCAGGATTGATGGCTGCGTACGACGCCGACACATTCTAGATACGGCAACACAAAACAAATGCTCCAAATGACTTGATGTGTACGCGAACAATATAATTATTACATTGCCAGATAATTATAATACCTACGTGTCGTTATTAATTACCTATCATGCTTCCCACCTATTTTAACGTTACGCATCTGCCCCACTCGTGTTAACGTTAGTGTTATTGCCTGCGTCGTCAGTGCCTGCGTAAACTGCGCATTTAACAAGGTTTTAACCGCATTAACCAGTGGCTATATTGTTACCGCTCTTCGATTAATTGTTTAAATAGTAACGCCACTAATAAAGTTAACTTTTAATTGACGCATTAAACATTGGCGACATCTGTATAATATCTTTCTTTGCGTGTTAATTAAAGCATTACGACACACGTGAAGCGTGTTTATTTGCTTAGCATGTTAATTAACACTTTAAAGGTTTCGCCACATAGCGGACGCAGCGCGACGGGAGCGCGACGGTGGCGCGGCTTGGGAAGTTGTAATGTACAGAAATGTACAGGAGACGCCACACAGCGCAGCCGCGCTCGGCGCGACGGCAACGTCACAACCGGACGTAGCCGATTGCTTCCGTCGCGCTCCCGTTGCGCTCTGTCGGCTGTTTGACCAAGCCTTAAGACACATGAAGCAACATACATATTGTCGGCGTTTTCACTAAGTTTCTTCGGCCCGTGCTATATTTCCCTATAGCATTCGCTATAATTCGCTAGCCCCTAGTGGAGGTCGTGAGTGGCCAATTTGCGAGACCCATAGCCCCTCCTGAAGTAAAAAAAATAATCAAAACACACCATTACACCTACGTTCCTTAAGCAAGAGTGGCAGAGGTATTGTAAGTGCCCCCGCAGTAGTTAAACAAAATAAGTTTGAGTTTGAAACATCTAATAAACTGTAGCTATCGATTAGAATGAGATTATCGTGTCGGTATCGGGTAGGTGTCGTTATCGGCCAATCTCGAGTTCTCAATCTTTTTGTCAAGCAACGTAATTTTACAACAAAAAGCTAAGCAAAGTTTTTTCTATTTCCGGTTCTATGACCTACTGTGTGACGACTTGACAAGCCGCCGCGGAAGACGGGTCAAGGCGGGACAACCAGCTAGTTTTTGCAAATATCGCGTGTAGTTTGTTTATTGTCGGTTTTTAAAAGAATGGTCACGGTACTTTTTATAGTATCTAGTCACATTGACAAACTATTTGCGTAATATTCAAAGTAGAAGTAGGTGTTTGAGTATTTTCCAGAAGAGTTTATAAAATTGTTAAATGAACACGGTTCCATCAATCGCTGGTATAATGTGATTTGGCAGTGCTGTCAGGGTTTGACTTTCTCCTTCATATTCCTATTTCTACCCAAATATATTTTTAGACGATTATAGAAATAAAAAATAAATAATATAAAAATAAGCCAGAGAGATCTGTAAGGAAACAACCTGTTGGAACTCTGTACTACTCTCCCTACCCTGCAAGGGATAGACAGAAAAATAAGAAAATCTTATGCAGCCAAAACTTAATTCTAATTAGCTTTAATAATAATAAACTAGGTGTAAAAAGATATCGTTAACTTAATATTTTATTCAGAATCTGGACTACTCGATGATCCCAAAGTAGGTTAGACATTTATTCCCAAAATGAATTATTATGCTACACCATCTATTTTTTACATGCACATCGACTAAAACTCAGAAATTCGTCAAAATATTGATTACTGCATTATTTATTACGAAGGCAGTATTTTGAACAAATGTCCCTACAATCCTCCCTTTTAAAAACATTAATGAGGCACTGCGGTGCCTTGCATAGTAACTACATAAGAAAGACCTATCCTTAATACCCGCCCCTATTGTACAGAGAGGTCAAGTTATATCTTTATTTCTACCCAACCTACATTGACGAAACATATTACACTTTTTAAGGCTAAATTGCTTCAGTAAAAATTAATGATAATTTAAAAATATTGATGCAACTATTTAATAGAACTAAATTTAAAAAAAATAATTCAAAAGTAACCCTGTCTGTCTTGTCTGTTATCTTTTCACGCCTAAGCTGCTTAACAGATTTTAATCAAAGGCATGAAAATGGATTTTATCCAGGGGAAGAGAAAGTTACCCTTAGTCCCAAGAGAAACATAAGGTGGTAAATTAGGAGATGAAAGTTTGTATGAGAAGCCCATAATTTTTCAAGTTAGGGTTATGAAAATTAAAACTTAGTATTAAACACCGTCAAGCCTAAATTCCCCGAGCGGGGGTAGCGGAGGTGTACTGAGTACACCCACGTTTTGCCGACAATGTTAGGTACAATGTAATAGGGGGCGATCCTATTGCCATATACCGGGCACAATTTCAGACTCCGGACTCGTACTGGGAAGTTTTGGTTAGGAAAACAACACTTGTCCGACCTAGGATTTGAACCCAGGACCGCGTGATCACAAAGCGATGCGCTTTGACACTAGACCAACGAGGCAGTCAAACTTAGTATTTTGATAAGAAATTAGCGTTTTTACAAAATAATCCCTCCAAAGAGGTAAAACAGGGAATGAAAGTTTGTATGGGGAGCCCATAATTTCATGAAAATTAAATGAAATGTCATGAAAATGAATACTTAAGATTTTGATAAGAAATAAAGAATCACGACTTTTAGCGATTTTACAAAATCATTCTGTAAAGGGGGTAAAATAGGGAATAAAAGTTTTCTATGAAAAACCCATCACTTTTTAAGGACGCCCAGCTAGTATGTTATATAATAGTAAGCTATAAAAACTTCGTCAGGCCGAATTACCCAAGCGGGGGTGACAGAATTGTCCTGTACACCCATTTTTCGTCAAAAATTTTAAGTCACATGTAATAGGGGCGAGTCTATCGTCATATACCAGGCACGATCCCTGATACTGAGATATTTTCGATAGAAAATCTACATTTGTCCGACCTAAGGATTTGAACCCAGGACTTCGTGATCGCAAAGGGAATTATTTACCCTTTTTTTTTGTTTTCTTTTTTTTACCTGGGGAAAATCCTGCATAGGACTTCCGCGAGCCTCGGGGGACGCTTGTAGGGCGTGTCGGATTCCTACCGACTATAACCCCAAGGTGGCCGACATCAGCACTTTGGAGGGGCTCCGGGATCTCCGTATGGAACGCACCGGTGCCCCTCTTGTGCCTCGCTCTGAAGAGCCCGCCATCGGAGGGAGACTTGATGACATGCTCCCTCCCGCACCGGCGCGGTGCTCACGGCGACGTGGGCCACACCACGCCACCGTCCTCCTCGGGCTACCAACCCCTAAACCAATGAGGCAGTCTGGTAAGCTATAATACCTTAGAATAAATATAATCTTATTCTATAGTATAAATATAGTAAGGCAAAGAAATGTGGGACGGCCGCCTGCCAGATGGACCAGCGATCTTGTGATGATCGCAGGAAGTCGTTGCATGCCGCTGAGCGCTGGAGAGCGATTGGGGAGGCCTATGTTCAACAGTGGACAAGTATAGGCTGAGATGATGATGATGATGAACCAGATGTCTGACACATTCCGCTTTGTAATAGTGTGCCTCTTGTATCAATTATAATAACATCATGATTTATTTGCTTTTATTTCGACTAAGATTTTAAAATATATTAGTTAACAGGCGATCATGAATTCTAAAAAGTTATATCGTTTGACGTACCTATCACTAAACCGGACGTGTGAAGAGGTCAGATGACCGAGTTCTACGAATTCAGGCGCCTTCTTATTGATAAGTTATTCCTAAATTTCGATAATAGTTATTATTTCTTTGTGTAATGGTGCCGCTAAACGCCTGAATGATAATTCGTCGAAATTTTCTGTAAATAACGATGTTTTTATTCTAATTATTACTTGATATGTGTTATGGGGATTCATGTTGCAATGACTTACATTTTATGGACGTTAATAGAATTAACGATATAAATCAATATGCATTTGTTATAATGACAGTCGGTTAATCTGTGTACAGTTGAAACTTTTTATATTAGGTCTGGGTGTTTGGCTTACCACAAAATATCTTTAGCGTTAGATATTAATGACCTTTTCTGTGAGAAAAGAATGCAGTTTGTATCTGTCTCTCTCTTACGTCAAAGTAAGAATACAATAATACTGCTAAAAAGGTTGTGGTAACCCCCTTATCCCCACTACCACAGTCTATACTTATAGATAAGTATATCAGGAGCAGTTTGAGCCCTGAAAAGTGGTTAAAAATTACCACCGGATGGAGACCAGACAGACACTTACGCCGAGGCAGACCCAGAAAAAGATGACGCGATGAACTGGACGCCTATGAAAAGGAATTGCCAAAGATCGTGCCTTTTTTTTTTTTTTTTTTAAACTTAGCCCCACACTAGGATTTATTCCTGTGTCGTGGGTGCGTTTACAAACATGAAAATTCACAAACAAATACCCAGACCGGAACA
This sequence comes from Phalera bucephala, assembly GCA_905147815.2. NCBI lineage: Eukaryota > Metazoa > Arthropoda > Insecta > Lepidoptera > Notodontidae > Phalera > Phalera bucephala. The sequence continues at coordinate 55,986,615 of LR990609.1, forward strand.
AATAATTCCGGATCACACAAAGATTTGTCCCGTGCGAGAATCGAACCCGCGACTATTCGACACAGTGGGCGGAGCAGCTCAAGCTCTTAACCACTGCGCTAAATCGTCCGTCCGTTGTGGAAGGTCATGGTCTTTGCCCAACAGTGGGACGAAATCCGTCCGCGTGGTATGGCCTAATCTCTCACCTTGACTTGTAACAGGCCTTTTGTTCAGCAGTGGGCATCAATATGGAGTGGGACAGTATCTTAGAGCCTGATTTAATATACCAGGATAAAATAATACCTTGTCCAAATGTCATGTTTAAAATGTTTATTTCCGACATGACACCTCTTATAAGATAACTCTGTTACCCAGGGCTGCATAAGCCTATTTTTGTAATATCTTTGTAAATTATAGCCTAAGTTATTCTGATGTATAAACTGTATTGATGTAAAGTTTTATTAAAATCCGTTCTGTAATTTTTTCGTAAAAGAGTAACAAACATACATCTATACTCACAAACATTCACGTTTACGATATTACTAAATACTGCCCGCGACTTCACCCGCGTTGACTTTAGATAGTAACCTTAAAGTTTTCCCAGATAATAAGTATCCTTTATGTTAATCCAGGTAATATCTAACTATCAAAAGAAAGAATCACAATACTGATATACAATGCGAAAGTGGAAGGATGTAGGTACCGGGGAAGACCCAGACTATCTTACCACGACCAAATAGACCGAGTCTTATCTGAAGGACAAGTTAAGAGTCCCCGTAACCGGCGAGCGAGTATGAGACGAACTATTAGAGTGGAGAAAGCCAGAGAGATATGTAAGGAAAGAACCTGTGGGAACTCTGTACTCTCTGCCTAGCCCGCAAGGGATCTGGCGTGATGATATAGATAGATATCTAACTGTGTGCCAAAATTCTTCCAAATCCGTTCAGCCCTTTTTGCGTGGTTGAGTAACAAACATCCAAACATACAAACTTTACATTTATGATATTAGTAGGATAATAAGGATTTAGTGATCATTTTTGTTTGCACGATTTTTTGCGTAATGGCGTCCTATTTTTGTCCCGTCTACGTGAGTATCGATTTGTCTATTGTTTGTACGACAAGACGTAAAAAATATATAGAAATAGAAAGTTTCGGTCGTTTGTAAACGAGGTGCCAACGCTATCGATATAGAAAATCGCGAGTTGCCCGCTGAATTTAAAGTGGCGATGGGTCGGAGCTTGTTCCTAGCAGTTGTCATCGTGTAAACAATGGAAAATATTTTTTATTGGTGTGTTTTTGGTTCATTGTGGGCAGAGGCGTGCATATATTGGCAACTATGCAGTGTCTACCTCAGTTATATACTGAATCTAGGTACACTTTATTAATTACTAGCGACCTGCCTCGTCTTCGCAAGGGTGAATTATACACATAAACCTTCCCCTTGAATAACTCCGTCCATTTATCGCGTTCAAACAGACTGACAGACGGCGGGGGACTTTGTTTTATAATACATATATAGTGATAGCGATTATGGATTAGTATGATAATTGATATTATTTTATGTACATATATAGTAATAAGGGCAAGTCTGCCTATACTACACTATACTATACTTTCGACGGACGATTTAGCGCAGTGGTTAAGAGCTTAAGCCGCTCCGCCCACTGTGTCTAATAGTCGCGGGTTCGATTCCCGCACGGGACAAATCTTTGTGTGTATCACAATTATTTGTTTCGGTCTGGGTATTTGTGTGTGTGAAATTTCATGTTTGTAAACGCACCCACGACACAGGAATAAATCCTAAGGTGGGGCGAAGTTTAAAAAAACAAAATATGGAATGCATGCTATTTGTCTTAATTTGCTAAGGTAATATTTTTTACATAGATAGATCCCCACTGATAGATCTAGGATATTATCCTAGATCTGTCAGTGGGTTTTTTTCTATAGAAAACTTCTATTGCACTCCGGAGTTTCGAATTGTCTCTAGTATATTGGCAATAGGCTCACCCAGGCACATTGGGACCTAACAGCATCTGCGACAAGAGGCTATTTATTCACACTGTACCTACCCCCTGCCCTGCTTAGGCAATCATCGGCGTCGTGGTGGTTTGTTCTAGAATATTTTCAAAAATATTCTTAAAAAATATAACTGAATTTGAAATTTGTTTTTGTTTAAGATAACTTCCCTTGATCATTTAGCCTTACCGTTTCCCATTATCTAGGGTCGGGCACTATGTTTTGGTCATTATAAGACATAGTGATTTGACATTTGGTTTTAACGATTGGCCGCCTGGTTAGCAGTAGCTTTACCGACTAGGGCTATGGATGCCATAAATATTATCATACCAAAGAATACTACAATAGTATTGCTTTCGTCAACAATCAGCCTAAATGTGCCGATCTCTGATGGCGTACCAGCAAAACCTTGCTTAAACAACCGCTATTTATGTTAGTCCAGCTTGCGATGGAAAACTATATATATTTTTAGTTTATTATATGTATTTTTAGTTTGGCCACATGAATATAATTTTAGATAATTCCCTTACGCACTTTATTCCCCATAAATCTGAACGGAATAACAGCATCCGTTGTCATCGACCTGGCTAGCATAAAACGTGATCTCGAAATAATTATCTACCTGGAGCGGCAATGTGTAAAGTACGAGTCGACCGAAGTACTATGTCTACAGCAAGGGCGGGCGGAAGCTGCGACGCGACGCATCCCGCCCTGGTTGCAGTCGCGCCCCGCGCCCCGCGCCGCCCGCGTCCTCACCCGCCCCCCGCCACGCCGCCCCACGCCCCGCGCCGCCACTCTAGGCGCGTGCGCCCGCCGGCCGGCGACTCAGTTCATCGCCGCGCCGCGACCTAATCACACGTGTGTATCACATGACAGAACGCGGCGTTTGAAACGATCGAACGCACCCCCAATTTTTAGTACCAGTGACAGAGAGGGCGACCTCTCACTTAAATCCGACAAAATAGCTTCTCAAGTGGAAATGCCGTCGAGCCTATTCGGGGAGCTGGGCGGCGGCGGCCTGGTAGAGGACCAGCGCGCGTTCCAGCTGGCGTTGGAGCTGAGCATGCTGGGTCTGGGGGACAGCCTGCCGACTGGGAACCCGCTGGCGAGCCCGCTCGGCTTTGCGCCGCCCCCGGAGGACCGCGCCAAGAAGTCGCAGAACATGACGGAGTGCGTCCCTGTACCCTCATCGGAGCACGTAGCCGAAATCGTCGGCCGACAAGGTACGGCTCCCATTCTTCAGAATGTTTTAGAAACGTCGTGCGGCGAACAGCTGTAGAGGTTATTCGGTGTCACGTCAGACGGGGAGAGTCGACAGCGCCACCCTTATGTAAGGGCGCACGTGCCTGCCCGGTTTTAGGTTATGTTCGATCAAAACCAACACCTAGCGACAGAATTTTGTGCGTAAATTCGCACTGAAAAATGAGAAAATACGCGCAGACGGCGTTGTTGTTTTTTGTTTATTGTTGTTGTTGCGACAAATGCGATGTCTGCGATGTCGTAGTCTTGTAGATATGTGCGTAGATAATTGTTGCGTAGTATCGTAGTATTTGTAGGTAGGCAGCGTAACTGAAAGCTCTGCTCTGATAACTGATCGCTTGGGGCTGCGTACGTGCGTGTGCTATCATTTTCTTTGACACAATGGGCCCTTACATTATTGCTTAAATTAATTTCCATGTAAAAGTAGACCTACGTATGTAGACATTACCTATGTTGTTAGATTTATTTTCTGTAAGTCTGATAACTTTGGTTAAGGTAGCTTTAATCAATCACGTTTTTTTTTGTAGTTACGTATATTATTTCGTATTTTACACTGATATTTTTTTAATTGGCGTATTTTAGCCTGGGCACTTACTTATCTTTTTTTAATTTTGTTTTTAATCACATTAATTTTACCAACCCGACTAATTATCTTGGGTTGATAAACATTACGATGGTTAAGATCTAATTTCTCGTCACAAATTCGTAGAAATTGAGTTTCGGCGTTTAAAAAAGAACCATTCGTTGGCTCTAATTAAAAGGTACCATTCGGCAAAAAACTACCCAAGGGTTGGTTTTCTTTTTTGTCAGGGATGGGCAAAAAAGCGCCGACAAAGTGAGGCCGGTGCTTCCCTTATCTGGGTCTAATTCTTCAAATGCGCTCCACGGTCTGAGAAAAATCAATTATCTATGATATCTTGGCAAATCACGGTACCAATGATACAGGTAGATTTGTGGTGAAACCAAAATAGTTTTACCCTCTTAAATTTAAGTTCAGAATCATCAAAATGTCAAACTACCGATTATTATGACATTTCTTTGTTCAAACGTATTATTCTTATCTAGCAAATAAATTCTTTCATTTGTATTTATTAATTTTTATGACCAATCGTTGTTAATGTTGAAGCAATAAATTATCGTTAAACATGCATAGGTCAAAATTATCAATATTGTTGTCTTAATACTAAGAAATTACATTGTGGCAAGAAAGTACTGATAACTTATTGATGTGTAGGGTACTAAGGTATTCCCGCCAACGATGAGATGGACTAGGGTAACTCGCCACTTAAAAGTTACAGATACCTAATCTTGATAAGTGGGATTTTATAAGTTATCTAAGCCTTACTCTCGTAGCCCAACGAAGTGTTGTTAGTATTATTCATTTAAAAAATTAACATAATGCACAATGTTAAATGATAGCCCCACCTGCAATCAGTTTGTGTGGTTGGGGTTTGCTAACGTACAATTTTCAGTAATAGTTAGATGGAGGGAGTGTGTTTTACCTGTTATAATGGTAATAAACTCGCTACCTATTGCATTAAAGCCTAAAATTATCGGCGAAATGTGTGTGCAGATAGAACGCCACTGCCACCCCCGCTTAAAAAAATAGGCGTAACGAAGTCTGTGAGTTGTTATCTAATATAGTTATTTACAGCTTCGCTCGCCTTAAAAGCACTATATAATAAGGTTTACGTACGTTTATTGTATTGTAGTTGATAACAAGTAACTAAGCTTACATAAAAGTATAAGACGTAGGCGGGTTCTATGAATAGGGTTGCCACGTTTTTTTTTTGACATTATGAAGTATAAATTCACTCTTAAGAAAAGAAAAACAACTACAACCTCTGTTCTTTTTCCATTTATTTTCCATGCATATATTTAGCGATGTTTCTCAAATATTTCTCATAGATTAGCAAGTTTAGAGGTCTTTAGTTACAAGTATATGTTATTTACCAAGTATAAAGGTTTTATCAAGTTTGTCTTTACATAAGTATATTATAAAAAAAACTAATACAAAATCAGTCAGTTTTCTATAAATGTCATTCGTTACACCCAAATATACTAGTTAATATATATACTACTATAATAGAAATAAACAAAGCAAATAAAAGAATTATTTTTCGTAATGTCTCTCATAAAGTATAAACTACGTTAAACCTAAATGATTTAATTATAATACTTTAAAACTTACGGGCGGCGACCCTAACGTGCCCTAATCATACCGATGTTCATGTTTAAAGTTTTAGTAGTCGTATGCCTTAGCATACGACTACTAAAACTTTAAACATCGTCACATAAATTCTTCAAACAAACATCTCGAATACATTGGACTGACACACACATACACAAAACTTAATTTTTACATACAGAACCAATTTTACTTCAGAATTTACGGGTGACAACCCCATGTTCTAATCTTGAGCGATATTCTTATAAGGAATACGACTACTCAAACTCTAAACTTCGTCACATAAAATTCTTCATACAAACATCTCGAATACATTGGACTGACACACACATACACAAAATTTAAATTTTTACACCCAAACCCAATTTTATTTCTTAATCAGTAAGCAGATAAGCAAAAGATTTGCAACACTTTTCGAAAATTAACTTGTCACAATTAAAAAATATAAATATTTCCTTTTGAAGACGCCATTAACATGTTATTATACGTATTCACCTTTTGAAACCGACAGAATGCTAATTGTTGGTTCAGCGCTACACTTAATTATGATACTTAGACTTTTTTTTATCATGAGATGAGACAAATATTGAATATGAACTTGTTTGTATATGGATGTTGTTAGATATTTTCATTTTAATTATATTTACTACCGTTTCGACAGTTCCCGCTGACATATTTTATTTTTTTACAACCCTATCATTTACGGCGGAATCGGAACGTGTATTCTTTAATAACATTGTCTGTCTTAAATAGATTGATATGTTTTGATCACAATAGGGTCCTAATCATTGGGGGATGATGCCATTATAGCCAATAAAGCTTGACCTCGTGCATGCGTGTAGTACAAGGGGTAGGCCACTGTTACCTGGATATGTAAGTCAGGATAGGTTAGCACAATCACTTTTTATTTACATTACTTAAATGGTCCGATGGAATGTTGTGCGAGGCACAATGGGTTTCAGGTCTGGAAGAGGATGTTCGGATCAAGTCTTCTCCCTCCGCAACATCGTAGAGAAGCATCTGGCAGTGGGGCGGAAGGTTTTCTGCGGTTTTGTAGATCTGGAGAAGGCATTTGACAGAGTTGTGCGAAAGAGACTTTGGGACATTTTGCCAGAGTATGGTATAGATGGCACTCTGTTGCGAGCCGTCCAGTCCACTTATGGGGACTGCAAGGCATGCGTACGGGTGGGTGGTAACAGGTCACCCTGGTTTGACGTTAAAATCGGCGTCAAGCAGGGTTGCGTGTTGTCCGCTAGACTGTTTATAATATATCTGGACAAAAGTCTTCAAAGACTGAAAGCGATGAATGAAGGTGTACAAATGGGTGACTTAGTGGTAAACCATCTACTTTATGCAGATGACGCGGTTTTAATAGCGCCAACAGCCACTGATCTGCAAACACTAGTCACAGTTATGAAAGACGACTGCATGATCAATGGCTTACACTTGAATGTGAAGAAAACCAAGATTATGGTTTTTGAAAGGGAAGAAACCAGACAGAATGTAAGGATTGTGGTTGGTAACGATGTGCTGGAGCAAGTGAATGAGTTTGTATATCTTGGATGCGCCTTCAGTAAGGATGGGAAATACACCGCTGACATAGAGAGAAGAGTGAGTGCAGGGAACAGAGTGAATGGTGCGATGGGAAAGCTACTCGGGAGCCGGCACTTAAGCCATAAGGCGCAGCTGGCCATGCATAACGGAGTTCTTGTCCCAACGCTGTTATATGGTAGCGAGAGCTGGGTATGTAAGAAGGAGAATGAAAGTAGGATAAATGCGGTAGAAATGCGAGCTCTGCGGAAGATGTGCGGAGTGAAGCTGACCGACCGCATTAGCAACAGCATAGTAAGACAGCGAGTAGGTATGAAAGATAGTATCGGTGTAAAGATGAGAAAGGGCATGCTCCGTTGGTTCGGGCATATAGAAAGAATGCCAGAGGAAAAAATTACAAAACAGATATACAATGTGAAAGTGGAAGGATGCAGGTACCGGGGAAGACCTAGACTAACTTACCACGACCAAATAAACCGAGTCTTATCTGATGGAAAAGTCAAGAGTCTCCGCAACCGGCGAGCGTGTATGAGACGAACTATGAGAGTCGAGGAAGCCAGAGAGGTATGTAAGGAAAGAACCTGTTGGAACTCTGTACTCCCTGCCTACCCCGCAAGGGATCTGGCGTGAGGTTATAGATAGATAGATAGACTTAAAAGTATATTAGTATCGAATATAGTTGCGAATAATGTGCTTTGAGATCATGAGGTCCTGGTTTCAAATCCTACGTCGGACAAATGCAGTTTTTCTAACGGAAAATTATCAGAATCGGTCTGGAGTCTGGAATTGTGCCCGGTATATGACAATAGGTTCGCCGCCTATTACATGGAACCTAACATCGTCGCGAAAAGTGAGTGTACACAGTACACCTCTGCCACCCCCGCTTGGGGAAATAGGCGTGACGGTGTATGTTTTATTCTTTAATCGGCAAATACATAGCCTCCTTTAGACATGGTTTTGTGCATGTCTAGTAATTAATTTTATCATGACTTTTCCAGAATGAATAATCAACTTGAATCATGGATTTATAAAGTTGCTAACAAACACTAATAACGTAGGGGCGCTTAACAAGTTAATCAAATAAATTAGATGCGACACTTAAGATGTCAGTATTGTATCGATGAAATAGACACTTAATGTATTTTATTTGTTTGACTTACGATTGTTCGTGGCTTTGTCTGCTTGAATTTTCGAAAATTAATGAAGAATTTTGGGTAGAATAGTTTCGGGATTTAAATATATCAGTAACCTTAAACAATAATAATATAAGTCGAAGTAAGTATAAGTTAGGACAAGATAGAATTGGACAGGACCTGTTAGATCTCTGGGCGCCTTGTTTATCCTGTGAGAATGTGGGATATATTGCTACTTTGCAGTTGAGGATCCTGAAATTCTTGATAGATTTCATTATCTTCATTTCTTACTTCCTATTACTACTTCCTAATATTATAAATGTGAAAGTTTGTATGTTTGGATTTGTGAATGTTTGATACTCAATCACGCAAAAACGGCTGAAGGGATTTGGTTGAAATTTGGCATACAAATAGTTTATTGCCTGGATTAACACATAGGATACTTATTATACCGGAAACATGGTAGGTTCCTGTCTAAAGTCAACGCGAACGAAGTCGCGGGCAGAAACTAGTTAGTTATATTTTTTAACCCACTTCAAAAAGGAGGAGGTTCTATGTTCGGTTGTATGTATGCTTTTTTTATGTATGTTTAGCGATATTTCCGTCAATTGTGGACCGATTTTGATGATTCTTTTTGCATTGGGTTTAGTATAGCTCTAAGGTGGTCTTATTTTAATTTCATTGGCACTGGACCTTGGACTTAGAAGATACACCAGGGAAGTCCTTAACGACAAACAATAGGAATGTGTAAATTGAGATATTATGGGTATTACGTCAATCCCATAGGTACCTCACTATAGAACTAAGCAGTATGTTAGCCGATTCGTCTGTTTTTTTATAACTCCTTTGTTTAACTGTTAGTTTAGTATAGTTTTGAGGTGGTCCTATTTTAATGTTATTGGTATTGGACCTTGGACTTTGAAGATACACCAGGGGACTCCTTAACGGCGAACAGCACGATTGTCTAGATTTCGTTATTATAGTTATTATATTAATCCTGTAGGTACTTTAGTGTACAACTCAGCAAAATAATATAATATGCTTATATAATATATATAAATATATATATAATATACACTATTATATAAATATTACTAAATAATTCACTCGTCACCTAAAATAGTAAAATAAAAATCTTTTAACAAAAAAGGTAAACAGACTTCAAAAAGCAAAAAATAAATATTTGAAGTCGGTGCCAAGTAACCAACTGCACCAACCAGCACCGACTTCAAATATTTATTTTTTGCTTTTTGAAGACGGTTTACCTTTTTTTATTTAAAAGATTTTTGTTATAGTATAACGATCTTTATCTCTCACGATTTACCGTGCTATGATGAACATACGCTTACACATTTATGCATAGGTTACCATTTAATATATAGTTGTCGAATTTATGGAACCAAATTTTTACAGAAAATTTTACCAAGCACTACTAAAATCTCTCATTTAAGTCTTACCTGCCTACATACTGTAATATAATTGGAGAATAACAACAAAACATTACCTACTTCAAAACTTCGTAACCGCATTACACAAAAAACTTTCCAACCAACCTATTTCGCTTCGGCCCGTTTTGAATCGGTCCCGATTCGCTCCGAGTCCTTTCCCACAGCGGCAGAACGAAACAATAATACTTTGAGTATACCTGTATAGTGTATATACAGGTCCCTTGCATTTCCAGACCGAGGGACTTGTAAAACCAGGGCAAAAAAAACGCAGCTGCCGTTCATGCAACCTTGTCTAAGTGCGACGTATAAAGGGCGAGTGGCAAGTTGGCAAATCGTGTACGATTCGTGTTTAACTGTTCTGGACATCATTCTATTGTTATATTTACATTTTACACTATCACGCTTAAGGGTCATCTGTAAATTACGGCACACGTATTTCATGATTTTTGAAAGCCCTCACCGTCCTTCTCACATTGGTGTCGTCCCCGCTTTTAGCCGTAATAATACTTTAGATTTTTAATTTTTTACATTTGACGTTACGAAGCTCGACCTCCCCCGCGTCTCTCTATGTCACACTTTGTATACCTCCCCTCCCCTGGTGTGATGTCACATATTTTGACTATCGTTTTTTTTTAATTTCTAATAATAATCGTTAAAATTGAAGTTTAGAGATTTCATACTTTAGATTTTTACATATGTCGTTATAAGCTTATGACTCGTCCTCCCCTTGTCACACAGTGTCATACTTTGTTGACCCCCTTCCTCCCCTTAACGTGTGACGTCATTCATGAGTGGCCACCTTATTTTCCCCAAATGGGGGTGACAGGAGATACACATAGTATATATATGGTACACAGTAGTGTACCATAGGCCGACAGATCTAAAACTCGAACCTTCGGTCACAATTTGTAATAGATTGTTGTTTTGTAATTTTTCTGGGTTCATGAACTTGTATAAGTACCTATTTGTAGATGTATGCATGCAAATGGCGATGAAACAGAGTAAAAAAAAAGAAAAAAAAAATGTTTATTTCAATCACCTATCGTAATTTACATTGCCGGGTTTGTAATCCCCTTTTAAGCAAAGCATTGCTTGTGTTAGGAGGAAAGGAGGGAGTAAAAAGTAATTATTTTAACATCGATTAAACAGTTTGTTGCTATGACAATAAGTTTATCGTTAATCGATTGGCAACCTTTTGGTTAGATATTTGAATACTTCTTTAACGAACGTTTTAAAGCGGACTAAAAAGTGACCAATTCCTATCCTCACATAAACATATAAACTTGTACCCCATACAGACTCCTAACAAATACATAAAGTCCTCAAAAATTGTGACATATTTATTAAAATCTATGAAAATACTTGTAAGAATTAAAACGAAACGTGAGGCCATGCGATTACAACTGGAAAGACAATCTATTGAAAAATTGTTTCCAACAGCCAGACAGTTAAGAGCTTAAGCCGCTTCACCTACTGTGTCGCGGGTTCGATTCCGCACGGGAAAAATCTTTGTGTGACCCACAATTACTTGTTCCGGTCTGGGTCCTAATTTATTCCTGTGTCCGTCCCAGGACACAGGAATAAATTAGCATTTATTCCTGTGTCGTGGGTGCGTTTACAAACATTAAAATTAACAACACTAGCGTGGAAGGCTACGTTTTATATTAAAAAAAAAATAGAGACGTAACAAAAACTGAAAGACAAGAAATCAAGTTGGCATGGCAAACTGGCAAAAATCAATTTTCAAAGAAATTATATACAAGATAACGTACGACGTAGCTTCTTTCATAACTGTTGTTATATTAGGGCGTCGCGTTCTGTTTATTTCGACTTATTTCGATGCGTTCCTGATAATAAAATAAGTTATTTCTTGAAATTCAAATGGAGGCCCAATTAACTTCTCGAATAGGTACAGTATTGAAACGAGCATGCAGAGCAAAATAAAAAACAGAATACATTGTTTTCTACCGGTTTATTTGTCGACTAGGATTTCCCTCGACTCCCGTGCGAAGCTATTGAATAAAAAAAACAGATTGGACTTAAAACAATATATTGGATTACAACCAGATATCTTGACCTTTCATTAGTACCCGCCCGCGTAATACGGTGAGGTCAAGTTGTATCTCCTTTACAACCGATTTGGATCAAACATTATGACACATTTTAAGTCAGATTATAAGTCATACACAAATTTTTCATCAAAATCAGTATAGTGATTTTTTTTACAATGCTTAAACAAATGGCCAAGCATACCCAAAAGATAAAACGACTGACAATAATTATTTGGAACATCAAGAAGTGTTGAGAGACCACTAAATAGTCGATCCTGATAAAAGTCTTTAATATAGCAACACCAGCCTTTTGTATAATTAAAAGACGGCTAATTTATAAATAATCAATTAGGTACGTATTACCTGTATTTTTAGCATTATTCCGAAGCTTATGTAAACTTCATTATAAAATATGTAACTATGTAAGTCACTTCTGAATTCTCGTATTAGCTTATATAACGTCGGATTATTTTAGCCCGAATAACACAAATACAGTTGAAAAAAACATCCTTAAAATTTTTCACAGACATAAAAGCGTCGTAAACATTTCTAAGAACAAGTTTTTTACTTATGGGTTCTTACAAATGCCTCCATGTACAATAGTAATTCAATACGGACGCATTCGTACGTACAGAAATGATTTCGCGCGGAAGACTTTTATTATACGACTCTTTATTATAAACAGATTTTAAAGTTTTTTTTTAATTTACCTGTATTTTGTGTGAAGCATTGAATTTTCTGTTTATTTTTGTCTGGTCCTGGGTTAGTCAGTTTATATAGATTCCTTTGCAATGTGTTTAAACTCATTCGATTTTGGAACATATCTATTCAAGCAGGTAGAAAATAAGTACCCACCGACGTCATTCTTGATCTTTGCTTAAATTATCTGAATCTTTTAAAGCATTGACTTTGCTCTTTTCTCACCTTATGATCCATTTTTTGATGGTTGCACGCTTGCCTCTGATCCGGTGAAGGTGTAAAGGCCCCTGTGGCCAATAGCGTAGATCACACCCTCGCGCACCATTTTCTGGTTTATTTTATTCACCTCTTATTAATCAATGCTGCATACACTGCCTGGTATTTTTTTTTAAAGTGATGCTTGTTTATTTTTAACATATGACACCGTTCCACCCTCAAAGAAATAGCCTTTAGAAGCCACTCCATGCGGTCATATTGAGAAAATGTAGCCTATGCTTGAATCCTTTGCAATACTTGGACAGCAAGTATTCTGATGGGATGACTAATCTTTATTTTAACATCGGTAAATAAAAAAGAACAAAAGACGGTAAAAATAGAATTCCATGGATTTGCCTATAAACTATTGGCCATTGTAAATTCCTGTCAAAACCTAATACGACCTTTTAACAACGCACTTTTCATACGATAAGAATGCTAAATAGCTCCATCCTTTTATAGGGACTATTTAAGTGGGATTTTGTGTCTTATGCGTATTGTAATAAATGGTAAGCGCGTCGTGAGACATTATTGTTTGTAGCAATGACATCTGGACATCGCAATATACCAAAAGGAGGTTGTTTAAAATTCTCGCGTTTACGCACGGACATGGCGTGACGTCACGTCCGGTTGTCGACTCGTGTCGGAGCCGACTATCGATATGTCGATTGGCGATGTTTCGATGTCGATCGGACCTCCTGTCGGCTCGTTTGTTGTTCTGGTGTACGGTCGCGCGCCGAATAGTGTTTAACGTGTATCTGAATTTGACCTTATTGTGTATTAAATTATAATGGTTTCAATTTGCTTTATCCTTAAGGTCTCGGGCTTTAATACTTTTGAGGATTCCGTAGGCTTACTAAGAACTCAACGATACGTATAAGTCAAAACACAAATTAAATTTCTCTAAAGTGAACTCGTGCTTGTAGAATATAGTCACTTTTTGAACTTCGCAGGAATATGAACTATAGTACGTTTTTTACTTTCAATACAAATACACAAGCTCGGTAAATGCTCCCGTAGATCGTCATGGCATCCGAACAATGTTTGGTAGTTACCATAACCAAGTTCCCGCACCGCGTTTTTCGGTGAGTAATTCATCCCCGTCCGTCACAAGCCGGTTCTAGTGACGAGTCGCCAGGACCGGTTCCACATCAATGACTGCCAGCACTACCCCCCTCCCGGCCTCTGTTTACGCCTCTTTGATACTTATGCCTTTTTATCCACGATAACTCTCGATTTTGACGTTACTAGGCCGTTTCGGTTTGTAACAAACTATAAAATTCGATACGGTCAAGATGAAAAAATTATTGTCTTCTTGTTTTTGTAACGACTAGTATACAACCTACCAGAAATAAGTACTCGTAACTATGTATTGGAAATATAATGCAAGTTGTGTTTAACTTAATCGATGTAATTTTCGAACATAAACGAAAGAGAAAACAATCTCGTAAGGCACATGTGCGAGCGGAATGTACCAAGCTCGCAACACCGCCTAGGCAGTGAACGCGAATCAGCAAGATTCGCAATGTGGCTCGCCGTGCGTTCCGGTCGACGCCACCGCAGTCAGGGTCAAGGCTTCGGCTCCTGCACACTTCTGCACGCCTGGTAGACGCGGTGAGAGCTCGCTGTCTCGTACTGTCGCTTCGTCGAGCGGAAATGGGCTTCTAAAAGCGAAACTGATAGGGTACCACTTAAATTATGCATTTCCCACGACTGTTGTATTGAAGAAAATAATTCAATGCTCGAACTTATATCGTCGATTGTAACTGAATTCGTGGTAAATTTACTTTTGACCTCACATAAGATAGCCAATTCGACAAAAACTGAGTCCAACAAACAGCAGTAAATGTCAGTTCCTAATTTAAAGCTCTTGAATGATCGCTAAATTGGTTCTTAACGGGCTAACTGCTATTACTTTAAGAAGATTACACAAATCTCCCTATCCGTTGACAATTTTTGAATGAAACTACGTTGACGATAAAAAATAAACGAGCACATGTCTCGCCGTTGCCAAGACGTCCCGAAATTCCAGGGCTCCATTTTTTGTGTGGCTTGACAGATGCATTCTGGGACGCCGCTAACCGCATCTTGCATCCTTATCGTGCATTCGGAAATGAAATCTACGGCTATATGAGCTGTGTATCTATTAAGTCGAATTTGAGGGTTATTTTAAGGTGCATTTCTCCGTCCTTGTCGCTCGAAGTGGCGCCATGGCCGCGGGAAGAACCGAGTCCGAACCGACTCGCTCCTGTTTGTATTGCGCACGTCGTCGATGCAACAGCATTCTTAAACACGGTTACTTTTTGTTCTCAAACGTACAACTAGCGGCCGGGCGCAGTGAACTAGAAATCATTTCGAGTCATAGCGCGTTACGAAAGAAACATCGTGACGTCACGGTGCGACGGCACCCCCACGTCTGCGAAACTTAGGGACCCTAATGAATGACTTCCTAATTGCCGCAGCCGCACGAATAAGCCCGTAATCCGGCGCGAAACCGCTTCTCCGTTTAATTATGGACCTTGAGCTGTTTTGTTTCTGAGCTTGAAATCGAATGTCAGACGTCTCGCAACATGTACTCCTGGACGAGAGTGGCTATAATCGAATCGTTAAGCCACAAACGTCGTTACGTTGTGACATGAAATGGACTCTTATTTTGTGAGCTATTAGTTCTATTTCGGGTCGATCGCGTTTTAAATTGTGACATCATTTTGTAGTGTTCGGCGGGGGCTACGTTGCGGAGCGACTAGTCGATATGCTCCCGCACTAATGTTGACAACAATCCATCTCAGGCTGTCAGCCGGCGCCGCGAATTAGACTCACTCCCATTTCGATTTACTCTTCATCCAGGGCCATAATAAGCAGCCATCCCGCAGGCGACTTTCATTATTCTGACTTACACTGTCGTGGTTATTTTCCGAGCGAACTATGCGATAGCATTTTCGGTCCGAGATTAATTTATTTGTCGCGGGGTTACATTATTGTTGCTGAAAAAAACGTGTCGTTTTTCTCGCGAAGGTTTAATGACAGGATATGATGTTAATGTCTTCGAGTCGAGTGAGTAGGCCGCAGATGTGCGAAATGTCGTCCCTATGAAGTACTGTTCTATGGTGCGTACGTAGTTACAACACATGTGTTCGTTGCGTAGAGTTGAGCTGTCTAAATACGCAGACTGAATGAGGAAATTGATGTTGTCGTGCCGTAGTCTATTAGAACCAGAATTATCATGTATCTCACACCTCCTGTTGTTAATAGTTCGAGGACTTTATTAAGTCGTCGTTCGGAAAGCTGAACTAAAAATTTGCACTAATAACTGTACATACATTGTTTTACATTTGTGTCATCAGTCTGGGAGGCGTCTATCACACACAGTCTTAATAATTCGTGATAATACTAGGCAAACACAATGTAGCGGAATTTATAATAAGTTCTTCTATCAAGTCGAATACATTGCTATCGAAACGACAGCCTTGAAAATTAAAGCAAATGAAGTCGGATTACAAATGTTTATTTAGCACTTTTTTGGGACTTAGCCCGCCACACATTCCCGCCACTGTAACTCCTGTAAGCCAGGATCCACAATGGTCTCCTTAGATGACAACCAGGTGAACCTTGGGGTGTCCCCGGGAGCGCTTTAATTTGATTTGGAACCCGCAAAAAAATAATTGGAAAGCAAAGAAAACAGGAGGAGTAGCAAAAATATTTTATTCAGCATGTGTAGTAGTAATCAATGAGAGTTATCATTTTTTATTTTGCTATTTGTGATTTTATTTTATATTACGTAAAGGATGTTGTGTATGACCAGCTTAAAATTTTATTTTTAACACCTTTCAAAGTCATGCTTTGCATCCCTTTGTGCTCTTTTACTTACGTTTCCTTATATCCATGCCTGCGCTTTAAAGTTTTCCTGTGCATGTGTCTGTCCAAGTCAAATATTTTTATATTTCCCGATTAACATTTAAATTAATATCATAAATAAATTGTTTAACATAAATTACATGTTTACACAATTCTTCCACATCGTGGACAACATCTGCCAACCGTCAGACGACGCTAACCGTCTTGGTACACCTGCTTCGCACCCGACCGCATCGGTCCTCAACTATTTGTCGATAGGTGACTATTATGGGCTGTCGGGTGCTTATATATACTAGATACTGCTATTATATAGAAGAACTAGGTTTTATGCGTTCCTAGTACCTTATTATGAAAATAGTTTTGAACTCGGGCAATATGCCGTTCGTTAGATGCCGTTTGGACTCTTCAAAGACACGTATTTTTGACATCATTCTATTAACGTTAATCTTTTTGCAAAACCATTCTTTGTTAAAAATTATCAGATAAACCATTTATACTTTAGCCAAGAAAATACTGTAAATCAAATCAAACCTGAAGTGATATTTCTGAAAGACATATTTATGAAGTCTGTTAGTTCATGGTACGAAATAAAATAATAGTTTACGGCCAGAAAATGAATTGCTTGGCTTATCCGGTTTCATAAAAGTTCATAATACGGGACCTGTAAATACTAAACTACCATTCCTTAATAAAGAGTTGTCTTAACAACTTAGGCTAGTTAAGACTTGATTGGTTTATTTAAAACTCGTTCAACGACTTTTTAAAGTCTACATTCGTATTGTAATTATGCTATTTATTCGATTTCCAATCGAGAACAATCGATTTGCCGACCGCATGTCGCTTGGCCGTTAAAATAACAAAAATAAAAGCACAGCAGGTGCAATGGCTTCGTAAACATCTATGTGCTTACTGTAGGTATATTGATTTCGAATGGCGTTTTTGTATGGCATTTTGGCCACATCAAAATAAACGATATTTACTTCAAAATTAAAGATTTATATGATGATTAGTTTATTTTTATATCTAATATTATCAAACCTCCTTATTATTATCCTACTAATATTATAAACGTGAAAGTTTGTGAAGATGGATATTTGCTACTTTTTATGCAAAAACTACTGAACTGATTCACATGAAGCTTTAAATCATATAAGTAGCTTATACATCCAATAACACAGGCTATATTTTTAAAGATTTTATTAAACAAATCACAAATCGAACTATGAGAGTAGAGAAAGCCAGAGAGGTATGTAAGGAAAGAACCTGTTGGAACACTGTACTCTCTGCCTACCCCGTAAGGAATCTGGCGTGATGATATAGATAGATGTGTGCGTGCGCGCAGCCACGCGTAACAGCTAGTTATCAATATTTTTAGGTAATTGTAGATTTTATTTGTTATTTTAAATGGTTTTGTCCTTTAATTGTCACTGTATTTATTAAATTGAATAACAATAACGATTTAAATAGAAATTTAGTGATGCATGTAGGAATCTGAGGAGACTAGAATATTCTATACTGGTCTAAAAATAAGACCATTGCCTGTTTTGTACGCGTCGCTACTAAAGTCGATTGTTATTTTTATTATAAATAAACATTTGACAGTCGTTACTGATGTTGTTTATCACCGTGAAATATGTTATGTCTAACACATGCTGCCGTATTTAATCTGGTTTAAATTAAATATAAATAATAATATCGTTGCAAGTATTATATATTTATATTATTCCCTCTAAATTGGACACTGATGTGTTTTATAACACTTCCCCTTTTTCTACACTTAATTAAATAAAAGTTACGTTCATTATATAGGTACTAATAAAGCTTTCAGCCAGCTTAACAATTATCTAAAGCTCAAACGACTCCAAGATGTGTATTAACATTTCACAATGTTTTAAACGTTCGAAATCTAAACTTAACCGTTCCGCTGCCGCTTGTCATTATTTAATATATTTGTATTAAAAAGGGCAACGACAAAGCTCTGTGCGGCCGAGAACCGACGAACGCTGGCAGCTGTGCTTTCCGTTCGGGAACGCGTGCGACCGACACCAACGGTCGACCGACACGCTACCCCGACACCTAGCAGTTGGTAGACGAATGTAATTATTGCGGCTGTGAACTATTCATCATTTCTTAGTAAGCTAAGTCGATAATAAACGAGCGTAAGATTCATGATTTGATCTAGTAATTATGTGAGCTGTTATTAGTTGCTTAGGAAATAGTCAGGGCTTAATGCCTTACTGGTATGGTTAAATTATGTACTAGGAGTTAGTCTGAATACACTTTTATTTTTTGAAATTGAAGTTTGCAAGTTGCCTTAAAATGTTTCGTACAGCAATTTAAATTATAATTATTTGTAAATTTGCAATATTAACTTGATCGTTAACCCAAATTAGTTTCAAAATTTTATTCGAATTGACTGGAGTAATAAACTTGAGAAGTTTTAACCGATTGTATTATAGCACCTTTTGTCGACGGATCCCTCGGGAGACGCGATACACGTGGGGTCCAGGACAAACAAATGTTTAACAATTCAACGTTGCTTGTGCCGTCTACTTCATACGTAGAATTGTGTTGTAAGACTTCCTATGATTCATTTTATAATGTGAATTATTGCGTATTTGTTCCGGCTGCGGACGTAGGGTTATCGCTCGTCTATCACCACAATAAGCGGAAATTTATAACTCAGTGAGAGAACACGCACGTATAAGAATACGATGGAAGGAAACAAGAGCAATACCTCCTCGTGCTCCAATTACTCTCCTTTACCCTCCTCTTAGGAGAACAGTCTTAGGTACTAATTCTCCCATCCCGCGCATGTGTAAGCTGGCCAATCACTGTAGTGACCAAATTGACTTCTTTGATAACACTTTCCTTCGTTTTAAATATAAAATAAAAAGTAGTCTCCTCATGTATACGTGATGTACACAAAGGTTGTTAACCCTAGTTAATGTTTATTTACTACATGGTAAGTTTCCTTTTAATTTTTTGACTTCATTTATCTTTTTAAGTTTATATTTTTTCCGCATTTTGCTTTTTTTTTTGTATAATTTTCCACATTTTCTCTTTTTTTTTTATATAACTGCTCATAGCGCATGTGGTGTTTGCTTATAATTGGTTATGCATTTAAAATAAAACTCCTAGAATGTCTATATATTAAGTATAAAATGTAATAGCTGTTAGCAAACCTGAACAAATAAATAAATACGCAAAATGGTCCGAGCTCAAGGACCAATCGCTGATCACGCATTGTAAAAGAACCGGCAATTTTGACGCTTCGTAAAATTTGTGTAATTTAAAAACTTTTGTCTGCACACAATGAGTGCCGCTAAAGAAAAGAAACCTTATCTATCTTTGTGTAAAAAATACGAAATTTCAAAATACTTTAACACTTGCAACAAAAGGGCCGGTGCATTGTCAGGAAACATAACTGTATCTCTAAAGTGACCACCGAAAAAAAGGTCCAGAGGCGAGAGCTTCGGGCTGTTATTAACTCACTGGTTCTTTGAATTCCCGTGAAAGAGTCTACCTGCTTCGCGATCTACCTGCGCACTAATCAGGCTTATACCATTGGCGATAAATTAAATGCACGTTTAAACGTTTGGAAAGGGATTTATAGCCATCTCGGGAGTTCATTATTCTCGCATTTGCGTATGTTTTTATCGGGCATGTTAGGGTTAGTGGACTTCTGTTGTAAATGAGATGAGGGGTAACGCGATTAAGAGATTTGTTTGTTTATTAAATGCTTCATTTGGAAAGGCACTTGAGAGATATAAAGCGATTCCGCCAACATTGTGATGTTCCATAAAATTCAATTTCACAGTGCAGTTTTTTATCATTGTATATTTTCATTCAATTACCTATATACCTTTAAAATACCATGGTCGTTTACAACAAATGAGCTCTAGTTTTAAAGGACCATACAGAGCGCGTAGTGGGTGGCGAACTCTCAGCGTGTAAGCCGATATTTCCCTCATGAAAATGTGTTCAATGGTCGGTGTCGTGTTGCCCCGGCCGATGCGTGCCGAGCCTTTAGATTTTCGTCTCGCATGCTGGTACATTATTTCGCGTCGTTAATTATTGTGTACGGATATTTTTTTCTACTCAAAGGCTCGCATAAGCCACCTGTCGATCGGTAGGCTGTTGTAATTAAAGATTGCGCGCAGGTCCGCTCGATAAAAGAAGTTCCTCCGGTCGCCCCGGCTTACACAAGTTCACCTTCAACAGTCTAGGGTATTTAAATAAAATGACAGTATATAGAGGAAGCTTATATTAAACAATAAATATTAAGTCTAAGAAATTGTTAAGGCTTGCGCTTTTTCTTGTCGATCGTCGTTGACGGGTTGATTCGTGAGGCGGACTTAACTTGGAACGTTCCGTTTCTGAAAGGCAGACCGCAGCTGGCGGAAAGGCGCCATCTGCCGAACGGCGCGCCCCGGAAACGCAATTTTGTTTTGTTTTCGAATTTCAAATTGGTGTTCGATTCTTAGTACGGCTAGTGAGCAACCGTCGTTATAACATATTTTGTGGTTATGGTCGCGTGCCCGTTTCGCTCTTGAATAATAAATAAGATATTTGAAAATACTTACAAGTATTGTAAAAAGGCTGTGCTATTAAATTATTCAAGCTAATAAAATGAAGGGGTCAAACACCAACAGTTGGTTTGGGACACACAGGAAAATAACTCAAGAGTTGAAAATGAAAGGTTATAAATAACGAACAATTTGGTAAAGGTATATCTATTATTTCTTTTGTAGCTCAAATTTGAGATCGGGGAACATAAGTTATAATTTATAAATGTATTATTTCATAATTATCTCCTGATTAGTCGGTATATGTGGCCCCAACGGTCATTTATTTTTTATTCAGTCCGATGATATCGAGCGAATTTATTTACACCATTACTGCCACTTCCCGGACAGCATAGAGCAGTTTAATGACAGCGTCGACTAAATTACATTGCCTATAATATACTCATGGACGTATTCAAAACTTTACGCATTGCTCTGTTTCTCTTAACGTTTCTGAAATCTCCCCACATCCGATTGTTTTCCCCCTAAAATTATTACTTTTTTCATAAAAAAATATGTCACTTTGCTGCCCCCGCTTTCCTTGCAGTAGGCTCGGCTGTACATAGACAGCTGAAATGTCATTATGCTAAATTACCATTGATGGAAATGAAATATCACAAAAAATACAGAGTTATTTTAATTTTGGGTATGTTCTTCCGCACGAAAAAGCAGTCAATCCGTGTTGCATCTGTCGGTCGCACCTGCCGCGGGCGCAGTTTTTACCGTCAGCACATGACATAGCACACATATACACGAGCGGAATCCAAAGGTTGAGATGTGGCCCTTAGATAAGTTAACTGATGTAACTTTTAAATCCTCTCCGAGAAATGTTACTTTCGCATCATTGTCTTTTATTATTGGTATTTAAAAATTAAATATAAAGTTATGAACTATTAAGTTCTCATAAACACCAGGAGACGATGCGCATATTAAAGATTTTCTGAGAATGCATATAATTTGGGCCAGAATAACTTAAAGATCTGGATTCCGCAATAACATAATTTATAGCTGGCCAATTGCGTCGATCACGGGAGTCCTTACAGCCATTTACATAGCAATTGACACCTGGGGCGCGGAGAGCTTTTGTATATTAAAGCGGTACGTTGAGGCATCCTCTGGGCACGCACGACTCGCAGAGCCATTAATTTTGACGTGTGTACAAGTTAAAAATGTCCCTTTCCGCCACCGAGATTTTGCATACCATTGCAGAAAACTTAAATCTGGTGTTTTCAAGCCAAGTGTTAATGCTTAAGTGTTTAAACTTTCTTGCTCAATAAAAAGCGTTTTAAACATCACCATCAGATAAATCAGCAGCAGCATTACTTAGTAATGCTGAAGCATAGAATTTATCACTAAGTAATGCACCACTTTATTGAACATGGGAATGTTGCTCCACCAAACTAGCTAACAAGTCTGGCTCTTATCCGAAAATGGTTTTATTGAAGATTTTTAAAGTGTCGATTATGCATTGACACGGTAACAACATCGTTCAATTTCGAGTATCGAGTGCACATTTCAATAATGACCGTATTAAATAAACTATAAAACGTTTATATCACGCGCCGCCGGCCGGTGTGCTTCGGAGTTCGAAAAGCGAGAGCCGTAGGGCGGCATTCCGCAGTAATAATCCTTAGAATCGAGCGAGACGCGACGCATCGAGAACATCGATCCTTTTGCGACAATCGATTTTGGTATCTCATATATGGAGCTGCCTACTCAGACGCTTTTTGTGTGGATGGCACACGATAGCTGGATGCGCATGACATCGTTCCGTCGTCTTGAAGAGAAAATTGCGTTTATTCCAAGTGTCTTTTGAAGACATATGGAATACTTTTTTATGTGGAATTTAGCATGCATATAAATAATATCAAGAGGCACAACGCCTCTTGATTGGAGACATTGGTTGTACACCTTTTCCACAGACTGAATCAAAAAGATTTTGCCTTCAAAAGTTCAGTTGAACCCATAAACTATTCTTATTAGAATGGATTAGATATGTAAACTTATAAAACTTAATAATGTGGATAAAAATTATTCTAACTGGGCACTTATAAGAGTTCTCATAGAAGTAGTAATGATACTAGTCCATTATTGGTCCAGTCTATTATGATGTTGGATTAGGCGCTGATGGAAAAAAGTAAACACCATTTAAAGATTGTCATCATTAAACAGGTAATTTCTTTTTATAATTCATTGATTTCGGAAAAGTAAATTGAAATTGAAGAATTGAAAAAGAAAATCCTTTGTTTTGTTTGTTGTTAATGTTTTCTTTCGCAATCAGAATTGATGCGTCAGATTAATATCTAACCACATATACAGGGTGGTACCAGCGTCTCATAGCTGGCTATGGACTGCAATATACGTGGTCCAATTTAAATATGAGCCTCCTCAAACGTGATGGTATCCGAATGGTTCCCTCCCCGTAACTAAACGTATGCTAAATTGCTAACCTTTCCGCTGGTGGTATTGAACAACAATTTTATTATAATTGGCAACGCGGTCAACGATTCTTGGAAATTGATTTTTTTTTTCTCCTTTTATTTCCAACATTTAACCGATCTTGTTTTTGCGCCGGAATCGCTCGAATGGACCTTTGTTCTCCGCCATATTGTTTTTAATGTCGAACAGTTTCCAAGGAAACAACGAAAGTAAGTGAAAGTATTCGTCGTTTCCTATTGTCTCCATATTACAAAGAAATTAAAGGATAGTTGTGCGTAAATAATAGAAATAAATATTATAAGGAGCTATCCGTCATTTGACGTTGGACTCCGGCAGGTAACTTCATAAATTCACATGAAAATATAGTAATTGCGGACATTCTGATCTGATTGCTCCTTCGCATGTCCAAATAATGAATCAATCTAAGTATATAATAAGTATATAGTCATAAATAAAATTAAATAAACCAACATGATTGAAGTAGTTTGAAGTCAAAATACTAGTTTAAATTTGGAACTCCAGAAATAAATTTTAAACACTTCATTTACTGGTTTTTTTTAATACTAATGTTGACACAGAAACACAGTACCCGTAATTAGGGGTAACTGAGTGAGGAGCGAGTGTGGGAGCCGAAGGGATCGGCCAGCTGACGTGCGGGCAGCCGACCGTGAATGGGGACTATTCAAACAGAAAATATATGCATTGTAATTGGTATAAAGTAATTTAACCACTATTTTATTAAATAATTGAATCGCTACCTATACTTAAAGATCATTAGCAACAACAAAAAATAAACGCCGCACCAATGACATTATTATGTACACATAAATCAAGATTTAAATTATATTCAAGAACGAAGTTCGCAGTCATTGAATATTTCGTTCTAAATACAAAGGCTATAAATAACAAATTCGATATTTCAGGTATGTCCGAATAGTCATTAAAATGCCGACGACATTTTTAACGAAAGCCACCGTACATGTATCGGTTTCGGCTAATTCTATATTCTGAAGAGTATCTCACGATTTTGGACAAATCAGACTGTTTAGTGTCCAATTTATGTTGATCCACGTCGCTTCACGTGTCAGTTGATGTCCTGAACGGTGGGATAGTGTTGTAACATAAGTGGACAGCTCAAACTTGCGTGGCGGTCGTGTGGTGCGTAGCGGCCGCAGACGTTTGATCTGGCCGGCATTTCATTGGACGATTTATTTCACATAAATATGGGTCTCAGACAAAACGATTCACAATTAATTTAGATCTGTATCTGTTTAAGACGAAAAGCTAATAACGTCATGGTGCTAAAAATAATAACCACAGTCGCCGGAGCTTAATGAGATATAGCTATTATATTATAAGCCCGAAGAGTATTATAGTGCCGCACTGATAGCGCTTATAGTTGTATCTAATGTACGGTTAACGGCGCTATTGTAACATATTTGTTTAGATTATTGGAGTTTCCATTTCGATAATTCGTTATATCAAGAAGGAGTAATTGCTTCTCGAAGCCACATTTTCTTCTCATTTTGTAGTAACTCTCTAATGCCTCTCCGTAAAAGCTTTACCGTCCGTCTAGCACTAAAATATTTTTATGTTCCATATTTGTAAATAGGTGTCTATGCGTATGACACAATAAGGTTGTTAGAGGTACTTGTTTTCAATGAACACCGTTTAAAATTGTTTTTTTTTTTTCGTTGTGGATATTTTTTGCAACAAATATTCATTTGTAATAGAAACAATACACTGTCAAATTAGAATCTCATTAGATAATTTCCGCGCATCGCATCACTAATTTGACACATAGGTAATCAAGTTATCCGATTCGTTGACTCGGGTGGCGAAAAATCGTGAGCAGCGTTTTTTTCCTCGAGTTTTTCGGTACAATTTTCGTAATCGGCAGACCCGGCAAGATCATAGATCAAAGTGTGAGGCCGCCAGTTGACAGATGTTTTGATATTTCGCAGATTATTTTAATATATGCATGGATAACTTACTGTGTGCTGGTGGCCTGTTTTTTCAACAAAGTTACTTGTAAGTCACTTTGTATCGGTCGCATTCGAGAGCACGGTGGTCTCGCAGCACCTGGCGAACGAACCCGGAAAGTAAAATGTCAATTTTATATTCTCCGCACCAGTAAGTTTCGTGGGTTTGTTTTTTGCTTTATTTAAATATAATCGTTTTGCGACGGTCAGTTAAAGATCTAATAAACGAAGAACCCTAATTTAATTATCGAACTAATCGGACGAGACGCATTCCAAATTTAAATTCAAACGCCGCAATACAACGGTCACGTGGCACCTTCGAAATTCGAATAATCGTTTACGGGCAGATTGGATGCACATTCGTTGCGCCCTACGTCGGGTTGCCAACCTATCGCGGTCAGTTCCCAGTCCATTGCACTCGGTTACAAAATAACTTTATGTCTTCGTCATTCGAGACAACTTTTTGCGATGTTTTGCCACAGTTATATATGCATTTTTGGTCCGACCCTAAACTTATTATCATAAGTAGTTAATTAATTTTTAAATCGGATCCTTTTAGCGATATAGTTTTGTTTTTGTTTAAATGTCCCGAATGTGTAACAGTCGTCGTTAAATTTATTATGTTTGCAAAACAAATTTCTGCTCGAACAACAGATTTATAAGCTAGGTAGATTATCTCATTGTGATCGGGTGTTCATTAGGCGGTCAACACAAGATTCTTTGTGTAGCTTTACGACGTCGTCCGTTCCGGTTGCCGGGTGACTCTGGTGACCTAAAGACGACCTATTGCAAATAAAAAATAAAGCCGCCCATTCACGAGCACGACATCTTTAACAACCTTGAACTAGTTAAACCGGGTGTAATAAATTTGTGAGCCAGACATGGCAACACCGGGACGAGTGGCGGGAAAAAATCGCGCTGTTTCGCCGCACCGCTTAGACCAGACGTGTTATTATCTTATTATTATAATATCCTATTATACTGCTCCGCAGCGTTTTATGTTATCCACCCGATATCGAAATCGGTGCGTTTAAGTTAAAGTATCGATAAGATGAAAATGTTTTTCAGAACATTGACCAAGGTGTTCACGGTCGATGGGAACTAAAATCTAATATCGGTCGATATTTCTTATAATACAATTACAAATTACTGTTTGTGTTTTTATTGTTCCTTTAACTGTATAATTACGACATTAACATCGCAAAAATCAAATGTATAAACACGGAACATATCACACGTTGGTTCAGTTCAGTTGTTATTATAATTTTTTGTGGGATAGCGTCACCGTTGCACCGATGCATGTTTGGGTTACACGCGAACCGTTTGATGTAGGTCCTAATGGCCACAAATCATAATCATCGAGCTTAGAGCAGTAAAACAAAAAAAAATAACCATTAATAATCTTAATTCTACGTTACAATAAATAAAGGTTTTTTCTTAACAGTAAACTATGAGAAACGGGCCAATGAAATATAGCGATACATTAAATAAACCCTTTTTTTATTTAGACATCAATTTGCCAATCGATAAATAAATACCTAAATGAGGAGGCTACGACTAGGATAACATAGCCGTTAAAGGTATCGAATTAAATATACACGGCGAATTTATAAATAAGTAGTTATTTGTACAGTATAATGACAGGTTCGGTGATTGCCTCTACATCGTATTGTAATTATGAATCATAAACAAAGAGCATCGAGTTTTTGGCTGTCAGAAAAAACTGCCAAAAACTAATCTGTTCACAGCAATTAACCTATCAGGCTTATTTAGTGTTTAAGGTCACTTGTAATAAATGGCTGCTACATTTCCTATATATCTACTGTCAATCTAGTTAATATCAGTAATTATTTGAACAATTAGTATGAGCAAACATTGTTGATGTTAATAAGTAACAGAGTGCTCCATTTTGCAAATTACAACCAAACAAAAGAATAAACAGGTCATGTTTTAAATATTTTGAATGGTCGCCTGTCGTAATTAGGTTTTACTTAAACGATTCTGTTACAAAAGAAATTCCAAATTTGTATAAATAGCTTTCATGATATAGATAAATTATATAAATCTTGGTGTGACCCCCATTTACTTATATTTTGTGTTAATTGTGTGTTGTAAACACATCCGTTGAGCAAGATTTTTTAAAAAGAAATAACTTCATGCAATTTAGAAACTATTTCAATGAGCCTTTTGGATTTATTTTTTAAAATAGTTTTCTTTTCGTAATTCACGATTGGTTGCATTTTATTGAACCAGGATAACAAAAGCAAGTAAGTATACGTATCGGATCGTCTCGGTAAACATAGACAAACCTGTTCTGCACTATGCAGCTCCCACACATCCAAGGCTTCCCTATAAACAAGGCCTGCGGTAACGACCCGATGGATAGCTTCATTTGATACCCTCTGATGACCACTTTCATGACTATGCACTCCTAGTCCATCACCACATGATATTGTTCAATAATGACATTATGTACGTAGAGCTTTTTTTAAATATAATTTTCAGAGGATATTAAAATAAATTGCAGATTTAAATACATGGGACCTTGCCTCCGACTACACTTCCCTGCGGTGTCCTTTCATTCTGAACGTTATGAAAGTTCAGTAAACTAGAGTGCGACAAGGATCTTTTGGCCCGTGAACGACTTTGACAGGGGGGGCGTTAGTGTGAAATTATGGTTATCATTTAGTAACATTTTCCTACTTCCAGAGAAATATTTCAACAGTTGGACCCACATGTTCAAATATTTCCCGCACGGTTACTAATTAAAATAAGAACTTGGGTAAATTTTACAGTAAACGGCAACTCTGCGACTGTCATGAAGTGACATTTCACATGATGACAGCGTTAGTTCCGATTTTGGCCGCGGGCCAAAAGATCCTTGGACGACTGTACATGAACTTTAATATACTATCATTCAACTTCAATAAATTGTTCGTTCAGAAACTTTTTCATACATGTTTCTTATAAGTCTTTTTCCAGGCCGAAATCGAATCGTTTCCAACAGATTTTTAAGAATGTTCAATTCAAAATTGTTACTTCCGATTGAATTTTTACTATAATTTTCCTGTTTGTATATCGACTAGCATGTGTACTCTATTCAATAAATGCGTACATGCACACCGATATCTGCACATTACTTACATCCGGCGCGCACTGGGCTTTCGTCTGCCGCGCCGCGCGCTTGCGCCGCGCCATTGTCCGCCGGATGTCTTGCGGTCACACGCAATTTCACAACCTCTGCACTCCCACTGCACTTATAATGCCCTGGTAAGTGTCAGTTATTGGTACAAAGGAAATAGGGCAGTACAACATAAAATAAAATAAAAAACACGTTTCTTGAAACAACTGATATGCCCATTGATATGTAGCCTTATACTAGAGAAGATACCTCAAATGTTTTTATTAATAGCAAGTTAGAGTGCATGCACTTTATGCCAGGTGCTTACCGCCTAAAATATTGCCTTTATTTTCCACTGAGATACTGTTTAATCAACTCGAGAAACATAAGATTTCATTATCTACGAAAACAAACATCCCTGCTAACTCTGCAGGCATCAAGTTATGCGCCATTTTTGTTCGAAGTTGCTTCTCTAGTACGTAGTGCACAATAACTTAATGACTCGAACTAATTTATTATGAACAAACTTGTGCTCGTGACTTCGTCCGCGTTGAGTTTAAACTAGAGTTGTAAAAATGAGCGCTGAAGTCGAGCGATTAGCGCTGAGTCGACGCTCACGAGTGTTGAAACACAGAAGACGCGAGCGTTTTTACAACTCTCGTTTAGACAGGAAAATGTGTTCATCTAGGTAAAAACTATCTGTGTCCCGGGTTTTATCCAATTCCGTTCAGCCGTTTTGCGTGATTGAGTAACAAACATACAAACTTTCACATTCATAATATTAGTAGTATAATCGAAATCATGCCGACATACTTGTATAGTTATGACAGCTATCAGTTTCAGAGGTCAGACTTATATCCTGATAAGGACGATTAAAACACCTACCTACCTATTAAATTATTTAGGTTGTATAAAAACTATGTAACTAATAATACGAGTTTAGCGGCTGTCTAGTATTACTAACAGGTAGGTATAACGTATGAAAATATATGTATTTATTTGTATTGTACAGTCGACTCTTAAACGAAACAAACTGAATCATCGTTGAATAATAATTGCTTTAGTCAAAATTGCGCTTACGATTAAAAACGTCACGTTTATCGGATTAATTGATTCACAATGGAAGTACCAGGCTGTTATGACCTACTAGGAGGTCGAATAAGCGAAAACAATGCTCGAATTAGCCGGGTCCATACCGGGGTCTGATTACTCTGCATCAATCATCCGGCTTAATAACAAAGTGAGTACTGTCGTCATTTCTGATCACTTGGTGTATTTTCGACTATTTGTTTTTATGCCGACCTACCTCGATTTCAGATTGCGTGGGACGCTTCGACCTTCTATCTTATTTATGCAATTATAAATAGCTTTTATCATAATGCATAGACGTTTGTTTAACATCAATCAACTATTAATAATTGGCGATTTATTTTCCGTAATAGTTCATGCTCTCTCAAATAAATAAAAATAGGTATCGGAGTCACTTACGTAACGATCATAAATAACGGTATTACAATGAAAGTTTATTTACATTGACGGCCGTATGACAGTAATCAATATAGAGGATTTCTTTCATTTCAATAGAGTCGTTGACTTATTGCTTTCTCTGATAGGTCAATATATGACTTGATAACAATGTTATTGTATTTTATGTCCAAAGATTCTCGTACATTTACGATCAATTAATTATACAGAGATTATACGTTCGATGTTATCTTAAGCGTTCTAAATTCGTTAATTTTTTGCTCGCCGGAGGCAATGTGTGTGTTATCCAGCCAGTCTCGAATTTAAATCGAGAAAAATAAAAGTCGATCGGAACTCGCCGAGCGACCCTATCGCCCTTAGTTTTTTAATGGTCTAGGTTTTGTAACGGTAAACCGGGCGTCACATTCGGCACTGGCCCGCGGCTGCTGTCATTTCGACAACTAATAACCCTCGGTGGGGTTCATAATTTATAAGGCGGTACATGTGACCGCTTTTTACCTCGGCCGCCGTCCATCGCCGCCGTCTGGGAATCCGCAACAAAGACCGAGCGAGATTCCGTTTTGCATTCCGTAAGTATTCGTGTGTGTCGGATGACTGCGAATTTTATGTTTTGAAATGCGAATTTGCACTGAATCGATCACCTAAGAGGCTCGCATGAGTAACTTAACGATTCCCACGATAATCTCTGCTTTGAGCACCGTGATTCAGGGCCCGGTGTTCCTGCCGACGCGGTGCTTCATACCTTGAGCGTTGTTTTTATTGCGGACAATTGAAGTGGAAATTCGTGGGCGAGCCTTCATACGCGAGTGACCCACTTCTGACGCCATAAACCGCCCCATCAAATTTCGTCCCGGCCGTTTCGGGTTAAAAGTTGTCGAGACTTCGTTTAACTTTTGGTTTTTTAGCAACGGTGGGCCCCGTTGCATTCCCGTTTTTACGATCATCTCCCTTGACCGACGCCTGACAGAGATCGTAAAAGATCAGATTTTATTTCTTATTGTTCGGCTCTCGCGAAATCTAATTGAAGTCGGCAGGGTCCGCGAGCCCACCGCGCCATTTACGCGTTTTTAATTTTACTGCTCGGGGAACGCTAAATTATGTCTCTGCGAGCAATAATGACAACGGTGAGAGTCAGTTCATTACTTTTTACAACGCATTAAACGATTTGACGAGTATTGGCCCGTGTTGTGGGCTGCTAGCTGTCGCGCCCCACACTCGCCCGCCACACAGTATATTTAAATACGAGACTGCTTAATCCGGTGTAGCTACGTTGATAAGGGACCGTCCGTAACAAACGTTTACGATAAACAGTGACGTCATGCATGCTTGCCAAAACGTGCTCAAAAACTAGAAAAAGCACGGAATTATCAAATTATCTCTGTTGCCATTTTTACTTAAGTTTCGGTCAGACACTTACGAGATCGGATTTCTCAACGCACACTTAAATATAAAGAAATAAATTTTATTAAGTTTAGTACAAAACAATCTGAAAGCCTTCATTAGTCGTCTAGTCTGAATTAATCGAACTTTAAAAAATATCAACAAAAGTGAACGCGAACTCGCCCCCACTTACAACGACCTACCACCGTCGGCGAAAGGGTGTACACTGTACACCTCTGCTGTTTATGCTTGTTGAATATAGGCGTAAGGATTAACATGAGGAGTTATTTTATTTCACATTCGACGGACGATTTAGCGCAGTGGTTAAGAGCTTAAACCGCTCCACCCACTGTGTCTAATAGTCGCGGGTTCGATTCACGCTCGGGATAAATCTTTGTGTGACCCACAATTATTTGTTTCGGTCTGGGTATTTGTGTATGTGAATTTTCATGTTTGTAAACGCTCCGACGACACAGGAATAAATCCTATTGTGGGGCAACGTAAAAAAAAAGAAGATATTTTATTATGGCCGATACCTCACTAGTAATCGAGTTGCGAATACGCAAAATAATCATCGCATGTCCTCTACTCGTCTATTTGTTGCGTGCGGCTCGCCTCAGGACCCGTTTTGGAGGCTGCCCACTCTTCCTACGTTTCCTTAGGAGTGGTTCGTCGGCATCGCTCCACACAATTTATTGTTACTTTCAACATCGATAATTGACGTAAATGAAGTTTAATTTGCAATATTTTTTAATCCTTGTTAATTTTTCTCATGTCAGTCTGAAGTTGTAATTAGTATAATTATGTAGTTCTGTCTGGTCTGTCTGGCCCGTGTAAAAGCAACGCCTTCGAAGCTCGAAAAGTAGTGGCATTACATAGCAATGAATCGCGGTACTAAATTGTTTTCTGTTTTAAATAAGAACACAACCATGTTTTATTAAAAATCTATCTTAAATTAAGTACCTATTTATAAATACGTCCTTTCTTTCAAATTCTGCCATCCAAGCCACATCATAGGTATATTTAAATAGGTTTTTAAGTGTGCTTTACTAACATATTTGATTACAATACTGATAAATGATTATATAAAAATTAGATGCAAGTTGATTATACTATATTCGTATCCGTAATATACATGCCACTCTTCCAATTAAAGTCACAGAGTAACTCGGCAATTTTGTCACATATCTAATCTAATTGCGGATTAAAAAGGAACAAAGACCATTTCTATCGCTCAATTAACATCCGCAAGAGGGATACGTCACCAAAACAATTAGTGGAATGTCTTCATTGAGCCTAGAGCTGTATTACAATTTAGCTTCTAGACGGAGCTGAGTCACTTGAAATTCTCGACTCGTAGGCCTCGTCACGAGCCTATCGGAAACGCTAACGGCCAGTGTATTTAAATACCCATGACCATTTAAACATGATCCCTCAGTATACACTATTCTTTCTTACAAAGAACTATATTTAATGTATCAAGGTGAGACGACGGCTCTTTGTGGATTGGTGAAACAAAAAGCCTGGTTGAGTCGCGTGTCGTGTCGCGTTATAAAGGCAACATATTTTTATATGGAAAGTTATTTTAATGGTTACTATGGAACGTCTGGTTAGAAACTATTGCGTCGTGTCTATTTACTTGTAGTGTCTTAAGTTAAATTTAGTGTAATTATTTAGTTATTTTACGCACGTCAACACGAATTTCTGAAATTTATGTTCCTGATCTCTTAAAACTAACGTTTGCACCTATTGCAGTCACGCGCAGAATCATAACTGCTACATATCTAGATAAATACAAATTATCATGTTCAATAATATAAGATTGTCAACGTTATAAGTCAAAAAATTATACATTATGTTGGTTATCGCAACTAACTAAAATAATCAAAAGCGAATAAAAGCGAGGCGAGCGTGTATGAGACGAACTATGAGTGGAGGAAGCCGGAGAGGTCTGTAAGGAAAGAACCTGTTGAAAATCTGTACTCTCTGCCTACCCCGCGAGGGAGCGGGCGTGATGATATAGATAGGTAGATTTTTGACTTGCTCAGTAATAGGACAGTCAAACTCAATATTTTTTTGGCTACTAATTTGCAGTCTGCCTTCGACAGATTCTGCCTCCATTTTGTTTCTGAACAATCTTTATTTTGAGTTCTTAGATTTACGCGAATATTACATATGAAATAAAACTATTTTACGGATTTTATCGCGGTTTATTTTTTTTATTTTTAGTTCCCAATATAAGTTTAACAACAACAAAAATAATTAAGAAGTTTGAGGGTACCCCGTAAACAACTATGCCTATTGGACGTCTAACACCTCAGTCCCTCCCGTGACCATGGGTGCTGCAAAGCACTCGAAACGTCGGGAACTAAAAATAAAAAAATAAACCGCGATAAAATCCGTAAAATAGTTTTATTTCAAACTTTATTTTTTTTAAATTAGATTATGATGTATACTAACCTATATGCAGAATAATATAACTTCAAAAATACTACTTTTAATCTTCATTTCTATACGATAAAATGAGCTAAACTTTATTTTTAAATGTTTCCTTAAATAAATGTAAATAAATAAATATATAAGTAAGTACTCCGAAAAGTTTTTCTTGACATTTAATTTTCTGAACTGAGTGATTTAATCGAAGACATACTGGCGAAGCGCGTTTATCGGCTTAATAATAAAGATGCATTTCAGTGCTTTAGAATAAAATATTCGTTCTTTCGTTTGTTTGTGCATTCGTCGCGTAACTGCAATTGAATTACGCGAATATGCTGTTGTTTGGAGTAGTGACGGCGCACAATGTGTTTACACGAATTTTTTACATTTCTCTTGGTACAAAGACTATTGATTTATCTGACACAATCAGTACGGTGGCATTCTTGAAAATTAAATTTATGGTTTAATTTTAATTATTAAAGAAAAGTACTAAAGATTTAGGATCCCGATTAATAATTTAATAATTTACAGAAACAAAACAAGATACTGCGAATCTTCTATCTTGTAATATGTATTGTTTATTTGTTTATATTAGGCACATCAACAATATTCATATACCACATTTACAAATAGCATTTAACAATTGATGAGTACAATCTTATATAAATATATAACATTTTGTTTTATTATATCTATATCATCACGCCAGCTCCCTCGCGGGGTAGGCAGAGAGTACAGAGTTCCAACAGGTTCTTTCCTTACATACCTCTCTGGCTTCCTCCATTCTCATAGTTCGTCTCAAATACACTCGCCGGTTACGGAGACTCTTGACTTGCTCTTCAGATAAGACTCGGTCTATTTGGTCATGGTAAGAAAGTCTAGGTCTTCCCCAGTACCTACATCCTTCCACTTTCGCATTGTATATCTGTTTTGTCATTCTTTCTATATGCCCGAACCAACGGAGCATACCCTTTCTCATCTTTACACCGATACTACCTTTCATACCTACTCGCTTTCTTACTACGCTGTTGCGAATACGGTCTGTCAGCGGGACTCCGCACATCTTCAAAATGTATTATATCAATCTTATTTTTAATATAATAAAGGCCCTTTACAATTAAATAGTAGTCCATTCCAATCAACCTATAAAACTTTTTCAACATAAAACCGTCGATTTCTTACTAACAGCATTTTCTTTTCGATTTCTTCGGAAATATTGTCGCCTTCATATTACACTTGTTATATATTGCAATCACAACTAAAAAATCTAAAAATTGTGATGGTTTGTTTAAAAACTTTTAAAGTTTGATTGGAATGGACTATAGATGCCTCACATAATATGTGAATCTGAAACCTTGAGAGATAAATCATATCCAAAATGGATTTGTGCATTAACATATAGGTATTCAAATTGTAAATATTGTTTTCCAAACTAGATGACTGCATGTATCTTGAAGGCCAAAATATATTTATTTAAGTACTTATATTTTTATGAGTTTTCAATTTAAATCCACGGCCAGTGCAAATAAAACGTCGGGCATTAATCATTATTATATTAATCTTATGTTAATACACGCCACTAAGTATAAGAAATAAAAACAGTATTTGGTGCCCCGCTGGGCTCGAAGCACCGCAAACCATGTCTCCTCACTCTCTCCATAACTTTGCATGTCTTGCTGAGCCTCCATATTGGCTGAAATAACATTTATGAGTGTATTGTATAAACTTTTTAAAAAACCTCAACGTTTTTTACAGTATCAAAGCCTTAACTACTTTGTAAAAAGAACAAAAATGTGTCGAGCTCTTTCAACTAAATGATGGTGACACTGAGGGAAAACGTTATCATGTTTAAATTCAAAGTTTGAATAGTTATCCTAAATGTTGTATTTTCTCTTTCGCAGGTAAATATCACCAATTCAACACTACATGAGATCAGTATGTATTTATTATCTATGATCAGAATTAATTATTCACACTCTGTACTCTCTGCTTAACCCGCAAGGCATCTGGTGTGATGATAGATACAGAATTATTAACACAATTATGTCGATCTAAAATTGGCAGCATAATGTAAGTTTTGTTTGTAGCATAATATTTTTTTTAAGAATAATAATGTGTGCAGCCGCCTGTTGAACAATTAATTTGTTTATCTGGTGGCTATCAGATCGCACGGAGGTCGCCTTCTTTCCTGCACATCTACCTTATTAGGAACAAAACCTGGGAGGCTGCTTTTGTTGTGCCTTTTGCTTTATGAGCTTGTCATACAAGAAATAACGAGGAATCATTTACAGTAGGTAAAAATTACTTGCCGAACATTAACACCAGGCGATCATAACAGACTAACAACTGATTAACCTGATGTGTTACATAAGGCTTCTACATGCATCGCACTGACCTAGCCCACGCGGCGTCAAAGCACTTTCTTCTAAACTCAAAATGTAACCGTAACTATGAGGCGGACAAACGTTTCCGGCGCCGCCCGTGACGTCACACCCGTCTCGCCGGTCGCCGCCCCTACTACGTAACCTTGGCGGTGAGATGCGACGTTCGCTCGCAACTCGCGTTTACTCGCCGAGCCGTCTCCGCTTTCGTTTTCATTGTTCTTTTTTAAAATTATTTATGTATAATGTTAGTTCGCATACCGCAAAAACCCTTCCGATAAAAAGTACATCGTTCCTGAAATCCGTGCAGCGAAACCGCGCGGTTAACCATAAGCGTGCGTGCACCGAAAGCTGCATAATATTCGGCCGGATGCGAGAAATAATACATATCGAATGCCACTTATAATGCGAAATCAGAGCAATATCTTGGGTAATTTTTCACACGATCCACGAGAGCATAGTTGCCCTAAGCGCGGAGTGTCGGGGTTAGCGAACTCGCAACCTGTAATTTTGGACCGCAAAAGGAACAAAACGCATCGAGATCGGTGATTAAAAACCTTTGTCGGTTCTACTAATATTTATATTATTTTCGCAATGCGTCCGACATCTAATTGGCCGGTCGTATATTTTGATGTAGGTACGAGGTTGCGGCCGCGGCGCCGACCACCGACGCTTCATTAGTTTTCCTGGTAGAGAAATCATAAACTACTCATTTTTTATGTTCAGTCGTTTATGTCAAAACGTGACCCCGGCCGATCGGCGAGCCGACAAAGACCTACGGAAAAATCCATTTCCTCCCTAGACAAAGGCTCACGACCGACATTGTGACACACTTAACGTAATTATTACGATTTTACACTAGGTGATTTCAAGCCTATCGATGTAAATGCTAAGAAGCTAAAACTAAATGCTAAGCTATGCCAGAACTACATATTAATGCAGGTGGTAGGTATGAGTAACTAGTTTCAACTGGCCATTGGTACTCTCGATCGGCCCAAGGTCTGGGATATTGAACCTGGCTCGGAGCAACAGCACGGCAAGGTTCGCCGCGAAAGAGACGGATGCACTATCACTCATTGTTATGGGGGAAATGTCGCGGCCACACGCGCTGCAATTCGATTGATTTTCTTCAATGACTAAACCTTCGACTCCTAATCCGTTCGGTATGCGATGCAAAGCAGCTGCCGGCCGGAGCGATCCCGTAAGCCTGAGGCGCACTTCCTCAAACAAAGTGATCCGGCGTGAGCAGGACAGGTGACCGCTGGGATTGTAGTTGGAGCGCGGGCGAGCGGGACGGCTATACAATGACAAGTGCATTCGCCGCCGCGACAGGGACGGCAAAAGTGCATTGCGCTGACGCATCACGATCGTCTGCACGCTTTCTTGTATTTTTTTTGTAAACGCTACCCCCGCGGCTTTCGGTTTCGTTGTGTTAACGACGAAGAGGAACGGTTTCGCCGAATGTCGTTTATGCCAATATTAATCAGCGTTTTAGTAATTAAATCTGCCGGTTTGACCGGTTGTTTCGCTTGGCATTTATGCGTTCCCACGCGGTTGATGTCATTTTTATTATGAATGGCCGTCTTCGTAGCCGGGATTCCTGTAAGGGCGCGCTCCCGGCCCGGGGTCCACTGACCCACTGGCGGTGGCCGGATTCCAGCCGGCGAATGGTTTTCGCTTCGTCAGCGTCCGAGCCCGTTCCGCGCCGGCGACGCGCTCCACTTCAATGAATATCGTCCACAAATAAACCTCCACACGCATATAGTTCGAGTAGGAAGCGCTTGAATAAAGGAGTTGATGCAAATCTAAGGTAGACGCGCTAAGCGTTCGTTGGCATTATTAAAAATAAATAATATCGGGTTCGGAATGCTAACCGCGCGTCATCTCGCCCTCCCGCCGAGATCGCGTGAACTCTTTATCGGTCGAAAGCTGCAGCGCACTCATCGCTTACGACATATTAAAAAATTATCAAATCCGTTGGCTACTACCCATGCGAGACCTCCCGACATTTGTTGTCTACAAACAGTTTATTTAGGAATCTTTACGCAATGTAACACTGACACATTGTACTCGCTAAGCTTCGATTACCACGTGTCGCGTTATCACATATATCATCGCTCCTAATATGTAGTAGTCGAGTTCTCACGACGCCATAGCTGAGTGCGTTCACACCCATAAACATTGTGCGCCGTATCGATCGAGTATTTCGATCGTAGTGTTGAAGCGCTGCTTATTTATGCTCGGCAAACATTCGTCGAGATAAGCCGTGAACGGTGAGCCTGTGCTTCCCACATCTGCCGCGACCTTGGCTCCTACGGACCGTTGTGTAACCCCCTTATCAGTCACGCTTTTCTGGTACTTACTTCCCGAGCCCGACTCACCGGCGAGTCCCGCCGTGTGTTCCGGTCTCGATAAATTATCAAAATTATCGAGCAGATGTGTCGGCCGTATCGTCGGTACACGGTTCGGACGCGTGCGTTACCGAACCCATAAAGTGCTAGTTATGAAAGCATCTTGCACTATCGATTTATTTACGATCGAACTACTAAACTTAGCGGCCGACACGTGGGTCTGGCTCGTCTCGTTAACATAATTACAGATTTTTCGGCTGCCCTGACCGGTTTTGGCGTCCAGACGCCTTTTGCTTTTTATCATTCTGCTCTAAAATCATACTTAAACGTTCATGCGAAACCGAAAGTTAATCTGACGTTCAGCTAATAAAATCTAATCCATCGAATTAGCAGTATGACCGGGAGATAAGTTAGAACCAGTTCTTATTGGCTGCAAAAAACGTAATTGTTGGAAAAATCGGAGGCGGCGAGCGAAACGTTTGTTGACACTTCAGTTATGAGTTACGAGCGATATCGGTTAATTAAGGTTTAGGGGCCCGCGCAGCGTGGCGGTTCTTCCGTGAGCTTTTATTATTCCGGTTATAAATTAAACTGTGCTCGTTAATCGGCCCTTTAATACGTCTGGGCGTTGACACCGCGCGGGCTCGCCGCGCGCCCTCATTGCTACACTTTATCTTCGAAACAAGACAGCGACGAAAGTAGTAAAATCTATGTAATGAGCGTCTTCCACATGTTGTTTACGTGTGAAAAGCTCGCGACGGTGGTCCGGCGACTCATCGGCGAGGAATGTGGCTGCATCTCGCGCCAGCCTCCGACTTACAAAGCCTACGAGGTCCGGAGCCGACCAGCGCCGCGCCGCTTGTATTATTTACAGACCACTAGATATCGACGTGAGATTATTCGAACCGAAGGATTTTTTGTACGTTATTGTT
Organism: Phalera bucephala; assembly: GCA_905147815.2. Lineage (NCBI taxonomy): Eukaryota > Metazoa > Arthropoda > Insecta > Lepidoptera > Notodontidae > Phalera > Phalera bucephala. The sequence goes on from LR990609.1 coordinate 56,026,125, forward strand.
AGCCTCGAATGATACACTGTTTGAATATTTAGCTATATCCGCTGACTTCACCGCGTATAAAAAATGGCGAATAATTAGTCAATAAAAATTCCGCCGATTATATACGTAGTCGTAGTTGTTACACGGGTGTTACGTAATTGGAGTAAATGACCTAAGAGCTGGTGGTCCGAAGGTCTCGAGACCACGTGGCGGCGGAGTGCTGATCTTTCTCAGCCAGTCACGTTGTTTGTTGGCTACAACATGTTGTGTAACTCGCCGATATTGCGGCTCGTTCGATGTACTTATATTTTTTTGTATTTAAATTAGACACAATAAACTCTTATGTTTTGAATGAAGTCTCCGTTGTTTCTGCAAAATTATTATATATTTGAGTTTCATAACACTGGATGTGTATTCATGAGAAACTGCCCCAGAACCAACAAACATTTGACCCATGCCAACATTATTTATCTATTTTATTAAAATAATGGCAAACATCCGTATCTAACGGACAATTTGCAATCTTAAACGAATATTTCAAAGTATTACAATACTTAAATCGAAGTCGCCGACATCTTTATTGAATGTCAATACACACAATATAACCTCATGTATTAATGGCTACTGAATTATAACCTCAAAATCTAATACTTTTTGTGCAATATTGCGATGCCCCGCTTATCCGTTTAATAATAAATGCCTTAAGGGAATTTATGGGTGATTTGAAATCATACAAGTACTTTTTCATTGCTGTTGGTTCTGGGGCAAATCATGTATGGGTCCAGAACAATGTCCTTTCGGCATTTGTAAACAATAACAATGGCAGATAGCCTATGTGATGGTGATATCGTAATTTATCATAATCATCGCGTTTTCACCAAGTGGCGTCATGATTTCGGCGTGTGATGGGCGGGCGATGGACGGCGCCCTTGACCGCGGCGACGACGCGACATGCGCGATGAGTCCGAGTAAACAAATTGAATGAATCGCGTACGCTCACGTACATGGCGTATGTACCATTCATGTGTGCGCGCCGTTAACGCTCGATCATTCGAGTGTTCGTATGTTTGACTAACAAGATTACGCACCAGCCCGTCCGTTGCACGGCGCGACGAACGTATCCAAAAGAAATTATCGGCTTCCTAGCATGTCTGGCACCCTAGTAACTATGTAGTTATTACGATTATATTAATCTATTTGTGTGTGTGTGTGTGTGTGTGTGTGTGTGTGTGTGTGTGTGTGAATGATCTACGCTGTTGGCAGCGGGGCCTTTACAGCTTCACCGGACAAGAGGGCGAGCGTGCAACCACTACGCTCGAGCCAGAAGGGCAAGGGGGCAACTAGCTCAAGGGCGTCTCAAGGAGGAACGGCCTCGGCTTGGGCAGTCGCTTTGGGGGAGGGCGTATACTAGGTGTCTCGCCGTAGTGCTCTGGACCGGCCGGCGGGAAAGGGATTCTTCGACCTCGCTGGCGATGTCGGTGTTTGAACCTGTGTGCGGTATCTGTATCCGAAAGAAGGGATGTAAGGGCAGCGGGAGGGTCGGTGAGAACATGCCGCGGACGGCGGTAGCGGTTGATAGGAGGGGAGTTGGGTTCGTAGTCGGCGGCGGCTACGATTAGCTGATTACTATGATTGGACGAGTTCGCAAAATATCGGGTTGGTAGTTACTAGTTGATACTAGGGATGCAGCAATATCGCTATAAATAAAAAAAATATAATCATAGGTAATCTGTTTTCTTATGGTGCCGGGCTATGAATATATGTGCATGGACCAGCACTGTGGGGGTTGAGCCGTAATATAATACCATCCCGCTATCAAAGTAACCATGAATTTTATAAAGGGTAATAACTGTATAAGTCCGGAGTCTGGAATTGTGTCCGGTATATGGCAATAGGCTAACTGTTATGATTTCTAAATCTAACGATTCATTACAAGGAACATACTGTAACAGAAACGAAATTATCGAAAAAGTAGGTTAGGTAGAAAGATACTCGAAAGCGGCTTTAAGATCACTAATATAATTACCACTTCTTCGAAGTAATATATTATTCCTGATAAATATACCTGTCACATCGAGGCTCCCTGATTAACATTGTTGAGTTCAGACAAAATTGTTCCAGCTTCGTGCTCTGCTTAACATCGGCGATAAACTTTCAGTATAACCTCTCTCGTAGAACTGTGGAGCTTTATTAATTTTTATACATTGTTGTTATAGACACAACATAGATTTGAGTTTTGTAAAGGTTTCGGTATTAAATGACATTTCAAAAAAAAGTGTAACATCCAGGTCATCTGCTGGGGCCTGATTAAATGATAATAAAATATGCATATATCGCACCTCCGCTCCAATAGCGTCAGAACTCAAAAAATATTAAAGTCCCATAAGAAAACTATTTTTTTAAAAACGGTGCTTTAATTTCTATAAAATGGCATATTATATACTCTCGGCCGCTTTGTTACGGCGTTTTGCGGCTATTTTGAGTGTGTCCGAACTTGCAGAAACAATTTTGAAGTGCGATATGTTGATTTCATAAAAAGCTACTAAAGTTGTAAAAACTGTTTTGCATTCAACAAGTAGCTAAAATTCATCCAATATTACATGTATACTCATAACTCGTAATGATTTTGATGATACTCAAGTATCGTAAATAATGTGTAACCGTAACGTGCGGTGTCTGATTATCGATATCGGTGTAACGTCACCTGACGTTACCACCAGTTGATATACCTAAATTTCTATGTATCTTTATTATCACACCAGATCCTTTTAAATCTAAATTTAGTGTACTTTTTAACCTTCAATGCTATGGCGAAATAAAAATTTATCTTTTTTCTGCTAGTCACATGTAAAAATAACGATAAAATTTTATCTCCAGTCTTTCACAGATACACACATATTAAAAGGGGACCTTATTCCAGCATTCTTAGTAGTTCCAGCAATGTGTTTCTTAATACTTAGAAATGGTCGAAAATCAAACTTATTATTAATAATGTCCGCACAAGTTCGCCGCACTCGAGGTCCGTGTGTCCCGCTGCCAACGGAAACGAAGCACCTCGTCATGCCTCGCGAGGCGCCCCTTGTAAGATATGCACGCTCTCAAACATACGTGTTACTGACACTAATACCCTCAGTGTACGTTCCATCTCATTTGAACCCATTTCCTCTTATTTGCCGATTGCTTCGAACGGATTGATTTTGTTAACAGGCTCTATGGAAAACTACCATGACATTTATAAATAAAAAAAATATATACATAGGTATATCCTTCCCACGTAAATTTTAATGTCAAATTATTTTGGTGCGTTCATTTATTTAATGCTTTTATTTTTTCCCGTAATACTTAACCAGGGTTCGCCAATATTCAATATTACAAATATTATAATTTACATTGATAACAGTATCTTATAAAAATTGTTATTTATCGTAAAAATATATAATGTTGTTTATGCTGAGTATTAAGCTAACAAAGCAACTGTTGAAGAAGTTCCAATATTTATGATGAAAACAATGTTAATTATCTATTTGTAAATATTTAATTAACAGTAATGAATTTAATTTGGCTGCACCATTTAATTAAATACCTAACAATTTTAGAGCATTAAAATCACTTAAAGAGTTGCATGTATTGCATATTTTATAAAATATTAAATTCATATGAACCCTGCTTTAAACTAAGGAAAACAAGGAGAAACACTCGATACTGGTTTTAAATAAAATGGAATCGATAAAAACAATTTGGTTGGTGTTGTCATGTGATCGGGTGTCTACATACATAATTTGCGGAAGACAAGCGCATAGTGCGAGGCAGTGCATCGCTCGCGCCCCGCCGCGACCGGCGATCCTCGCGAGCCACTGAATAAGGATGGCCGTTACAAAGTTAGCGGTTTTATCGATTTTTTAAATTCAAATCAAGAACTTGTCGTAAGAACCTAACTAGGAAATATTGCTATTATTTTTTATGATAGCTGACGTAAATTTTACTGTGTTTTTATTAAATAATTACTTATTCAAAGTGTCTAATTAACAAAGCAATACAATGATTTGACTTAAAATGTTAGTGTACTAAAAATAGAATACATAAATTGCGGACTGTTTGTTACTCAGTGATTAGTGAACACAACCAGATATACTTGTATGTAAATAAAAAATATTGCTTATAATAAAGAACGCGTTCACAAAATGATTTAGCATTTAACCAATTAGTCGTTACAATAGCAGAACCATCATCAATCACGGATACACGTTGCATTTGACAAGTCCAACTGTCCAAGCGAATGGTGGGATCCGATTAATCACAATTAATTAAAATCATCGATACATCGATACTTATATTAGTAAGTAATACAATAAGTAATAATCGTGCATCTCTCGCGGTCGGAGGCGCAGCGGCGGGCGGCGCGGGTCGACGCTCGCCCGACCGATCGCAGCCGAAGGTCAAGGCTATCCGCGACCGATCGAGATCCTACTCGCAGCGCGCCACTACTACCGCAACGAAAGAAAAAGTGACAGCCCAAACCTGAATAGAATGCGAGGACGAATAAAAATGAAAGCACTGTTTATCTTGCCCGTTCGCTATCCCGAACTTTTCAACTCGCGAATCGATAACGTGTCTTTCGTTCCGATGAAAACGTTTAATCGATCGTTAGTCATTGTAATGACTTGCTCGTTTATTACCGAGTGCCGGTGCGTGCGAAAAGATCTCGATAAACTAAGCAGATATCCTGGCGGTTAGGTCACCGCTTGCGGTCGCCGAACTCGTAATTTGTTATAGAAATATCGATTAACCTATATCGATACGATTGACAGATATAGTGTTAAATGTTTAGGAAATCGATTGTCAAAAGTGGAGTTTATCGAGTGGTACGATGGGATGCATTCGTGAAAAAAACTTGTTGTTTCTGCGAAGCTCATCGGGCGCTGGACGCCGGTTGCTCCGACTTATTTTATATTTGTTACTCTTCGCTTTGTCTCGGAATCGTATCACATTATGGCGGCGCACCTTAATTAAAATGTTCGGAATTGGATCTGTTGTGGTTGTGTTTACGATTAGTATCATTTTTGTTTAATGAGTTATTTCGCGAGTGGCGAACGCTAATGATTATTGAAGCGACTGCGATCTATGCGCTGCGAGTTATCCAAAGTAATTGGCAAGTCTGCCCGATCACAATACATTAATATAACATTATTAAAAATCTAATTAACTAAACTTGTAGTCTGAAGGTTAACGTTTTATTTTCCTTACAAGTTCAATTTAAGCTTGGCCTTCCGATTACAAATTAAAATTCCCTTCAAATCATCAAATCGCGAATTCTTTTCTTCCTTGAATCTGATCATTAATCTTGCAGTCAGACTGTGAATCACTCCCGTGCTTTGAACATCCTTTCAATGCAGTATGTTGCCAAAACACTGCGTTATTTAGATATAGTTTTTTTTAATAATGTGTGTTAACAATGCATTTCTTTCAGCATGGATACATTAAAACCGTTGCGCAATATGCATCACATTTTTAATAGTTCTGAATCGTGTGATTTCGATTTCTTTTAATTTGGGTAACAACGCATACCCTGCAAATGCTTTAATTCGCATCTTGATTCTGATAGAAACTTATTTGTTACTTCTTTTTATAGCAGGGGCATACAGCCAAGAATTCTAATGAAAAAATGCTATTGTTATTCTTCTGGGTTCTAAATATGCTATTATATTGCTCGTATGATGGGACTGCTTCGTTATGGTGTTCGAGTTACTAATGAAACATTTTAGTTCTGTTCCATGCCAAATAAAAAATATATATAACTATTCCTATGAACTTGAAGTTTAAATATATACGCCGTATAAGCTATAAGTGCGCTTTTTTTGTTAACAAAACTCGTTTTAACGTTTAAATATGTACAATGCTCGTAAAATCGTGCGTGCACGTTATATGTATCATGATCACACTAATATTTTCACAGTATAATCAAATTTGCTACGCGTTTGGTTCGGGTGGCGAGTTGAGCACGAACACGAAATAGTACGCCCACAGATGGGCCTCATTTAAACATAGATATACGCGTTCTTTAGGCTTAAAACTGGAGAACGGTTGAAATCATTCATAAAATATTAACCTGGATTTGAAGTTACGAAATTAAAAACTTCAGACTGTTTCATGAGAACGATTTTCACTCCAATGCAATGTGTTTAATTTAAAACAAACAATTTCGTTTTTGATTTTGGAACTCTTTTTGAATAACGATCTTGTTCAAATATCGAACACGACCGTTATTTTGTTCGAAATGACCGGCTAAGGCTCCAGTTATAGTAACTATTCATAGTTTGGGCACAGTTATCTATAGTATCTGATAGTACAGTGTCGGATGCACCTAGCCCGTCTAAATGTCACTCGGTGAGCCGCCGCTGCTTTTAGCCGCTCCGAAATAGAACGCGTTCGCGTTCATCAACCCCTTATATTCGTCATCAGCACGTGACCGCCACAGCTGACCTTTTACAACGACGCTCTTGTTACAATAAACACATGTCACATACCCAACTAAGCTGGCAATGGAAACCGTATTATTCGAAAATGTTGAAATATTCATACTTTTTTTGTAGAAGCCACGAATATTTGTTCCTATTGCAATATCGGATTCCCTAACAACCGATTATTTGTTTGTAATTTGGTGCTGTCTTATCGTATTCAAAATTAATTGTGCGGCGGTATCGCGCCTGACCGCAACGATATCGCTGCAATTTTCGACCAGTCATAATGACGGTGCAGCAAAAACTTGACACCTCCGAAACGTAAAAAATAACAATCGATTATTTAATATCGTTTTAAAGCGTATCGGTCTCAGTAAATAAATTTGAGTTGAAAGAACCACAACGGCTATATTATCCCGGTACAAGGATCGCATAATCGTCTTAGAGCAAAGTCAAAGGTCCCATAATGTGGCGAAGACTGTGAACTCGAATCGCCATGTTTGCGAAACTTACAACGGAATGTTTGTAAACAAGTAGATTTACACTTTTTTCCGTGGCGCCGCTCCAAGCAGCTGAGTTTTATTATACAATCGCAGCTTTATTACGGCCACGCTATCTATTTAAGATTTAGGAAGCGTCGATTTGCCAACGTCATGAGGCATGACGCGGTTTTAAAGCGTGCGAAACTGTTTTTACGATAAGAAAAGTGACGGAGTACGTTTCGTGAATAATCTTCAAGTACGAGGTCACTACGAGCACTAAGAAAGTCAGTAATTACCAAGTTACATCATAACATTCTTGAAATTTAGCGTCGATATGATTATCAAATCAATTTCTTACCACATGTCGGGATTGCCCGCCAGTGCGTCACTCATAGTATTTGGACATCGACATTTCTATCAGAGCTCTGTTATTTCTAGCCTCGTCAGGCGCCAACTTTAGATTAGATACAGGGCTCATCTGCTTTCAGGACCGTTATTTGTGGAGCTTAATAATGTTATCCCCCATTCATATTCTAAAAATACTAAAAACACGTTTTGAAAATCGACTAATTTCGTGTTTTCGATTCGGCATCGAAATTATTGGTGCTGCTGTGACAGGGGAGTTAACGAGGTTTCTTATTAAATTTGAAATTGTTTATGTGCTTGCAAGTTGTAACGTATGGCTGATGGTTGCGATAATGAAGATTTTTAAGCTCGGGTTTCGATGGCACGTCGTAAACGCGCAGCGTGTGGCGACCGCCTCGCTTTCATAACGCGGTAAAGTCGACACACAGAACGGCGGAAAGTCTGCGAAGTATATTTTTTTGGGCCACAATGGAAGCTTTATTTGTCTCTTGTTATTCGCTTGCAACATTATCCTGCTAGCGTTTGACCTTTGACGTTATGTTTGGTATCTGCAAAAAAACACAATGGACTCGATTACATTGTTCGATAAGTCTTACCCGTGAGCCTTCATCGGTACAATATAGACGTCAAAATTTTTCCTAAGCTCTGCTACCTACATGGCAATCATAACATGTCAGTCGGGAATGGAGGACGACTATATTCTGCGCATCTAGTAACTTGAATGACTTCATACGTAAAGTTAAGACGCAATTTGTCTGCTAAAGCTTGTATGGTTCGAGACATTTTATGGGAGAAGTTTATAATAATCATGGACGGATTCTATTCTTTATCCCATAAAGGGTGGGATTAAATGTGGCATTTGAAATCCGGCGTATGATATGTTTCAAATACTTCAATTTATGTTTTCTTAATATCATATGGTCCTGTAGAAGAATTAGATAGTTTAAACATGGTGCTTTGCATCTCATCAGTAAACCTATTGAATTTTTTTCATTGTTGGGCAAAGGCCTCCGTCCACTGGTTCCATTCGATTCTGTTTTCGGCTTTTAAATGCCAGTCTTCCAGGAATGAGTCCAGCCCATCCCACCATCTTCGTCTGGGCCTGCTGCGTTGTCTTATAGTTTTGTGGGACCCAGTTGGTAATTATTTTTGCCCAAGCTGTATTAGACATGCGGCTGATGTGGCCAGCCCAATTCCATTTTGATGAATACTATTACAAAAGCTATAGACTTTACGGAACCAATTAAGTATGACCTCAATATATCCTGAGTTTATTTCGGATTAAAGCGTGCTGTTAAAAATAATACTGATGATAATAGAATATACATTAGTCTTTGACTGCCTCGTTGGTCTAGTGGCAAATAATGCGCTAGGTCCTGGGTTCAAATCCACAAACATCCTGGGTACTAATGTCTTTTTTTTTATCGAAACATTCCAAGTATCAGTCCGGAGTTCGGATTTTGGGCGAGCCTATTGTCATATAGACAATAGGCTCGCCCCCTATTACATGGGGCCTAACATCTTCCGCGAAAAGTGGGTGTACACGGCACACCTCAGCGACCCCCGCTTGGGGAATACTGGCGAGACGGTATACTTTAGTTCCTCCTATGGTCAAGTAGTAAGCATTTTGTATCTATGCTCTTTACGCAATCGATATAGTGTTGTAAAAACGCTCGAGACAGTGCTTAAAACGCTCGCGTCTTCTACGTGTTTTAACGCTCGTGAGCTCGTGAGCGATCAGCAATTTGGCTTTACCAAAGGGCGTTGTACTACTGACGTCGGTGTAACTCTAATAAAGCATATCTTCGATGCCTGGGAGAACTCACAGGAGGCCATTGGCATTTTTTGTGATCTTTCCAAAGCATTTGATTGTGTGAAACATGAAACACTGCAGCTTAAATTGGAGCACTATGGCATCCATGGTAAAGCATTTAATCTTTTAAAATCTTACCTAGAGGACAGACAACAGTGTGTTTAAATAAATCAAACTAAATCTCTAGGCTCTTTAGTTAAAATGGGCGTTCCACAGGGATCGATACTGGGTCCGTTCCTATTCTTAGTTTACATAAATGATCTACCTGAAGTAATTAAAAATCGAGCGAAGATAGTGTTCTTTGCTGACGATACCTCTTTGATTTTTAAAGTAGGTAGACATGTTAATAACTTTGACGAAGTAAATGACGCTGTTCTTCAACTACATAACTGGTTTACATCCAACAATTTAGTGCTCAATAACAAGAAAACTAAATGTATAAGGTTTTCTTTGCCAAATGTAAAAAGTACTGTACATGATATTATACTGAACAATGAGAAACTTGAGTTCATCAATGATACATCTTTTTTAGGGATTACGCTTGACTCCAAGTTACAATGGGGTCCTCATATTGAGAATTTAGGTAAACGGCTTAGCTCCGCTGCCTATGCCGTAAGGAAGATCAGACAACTAACTGATGTGGACACCGCGAGGATAGTCTATTTTAGCTACTTTCATAGTGTCATGTCTTACGGTATATTATTGTGGGGTAGGGCAGCGGACATTGAGTCTGTTTTTATCTTGCAAAAAAGGGCTATTAGGGCCATCTATAACTTGAGTAGTCGCGACTCTTTAAGAGAACTGTTCAAAGTAGCTAATGTCCCATGTCAATATATTTATGAAAACATTATGTATACTAGAAAAAATTTAGATCTTTTCAATCAGCTAGGTGATAGGCATTGCTATAACACACGACATAGAAATAAATTAGACCAACCGCAGTTTCGTGTGTCAAAAATTCACACGTCTTTCATGGGGCACTGTATTAGATTTTATAACAAAATTCCCATTGACGTCACTAAACTTAGTGAAAATAAGTTCAAAGCTTGTGTAAAACGAACACTTTGTAAGCAAGCTTATTATTCAATAGAAGATTATTTAAAAGATAAAAATGCTTGGATAGATGCTATTCCAACTCCACTTGAGTCATGACAACCTATTCAACTGTTGTTAGTTAACATTTCCTCTCTTTCTTCTATTAATTTAACACAATATGTACTTTTTTTTTTGTAAATGAGGAAACCATGTAGCCATTCTCATAAATAGTATTATTCGCTTTTTTAACTTAGACTCACCTGATGACCAACCTACATTGTTCTCCCATACCCCACAACAGAATGTAGATGAAAAAGTTTGTAATTTCTTATTTTAAAAGAGTAACCGTGGAGTTTCTTGCCCTTCTTCTCCACAGGAATGACATTCCGAAGTGGCGGTAGAGTCTTTGTTACTTTTCTGACGATTCATAAATACTGTAATGGTTTACATGAATAAAAAATATTCTGATTCTGATTCGTCGACTCAGCGCTAAACGCTCGACTTCAGCGCTCATTTTTACAACTCTTAAATTGATAGCGCTTTATATTAACCACGTGACTTTTCGTTATAAATGTCATTCCCTGTATATCTTCCGTTTTGTATTACATATGACTAAAGAAAATAAATAATTTACTGTCTCCTCTCTCAACCTTCAAAGGTTCGCTGAAAGAGAACTTATATTTCGAGTTAAGTTCGCATTTGTATATGATTGTGAAAATTATCAATACCTCTGTACTGTATACAATAAAGAATAAATAAATAAGAAAATAAATAATGATATATTGTCTTAACTGACTGCCTTTAAGACAGAAAGGTTGATTGATTGTGAAGTGGTGATCATGTACCGAAAGACTTATGAGTGGGCAAGCTACAAGTTGTACCGATGACCAGGTGAAGGTCGGGGTAAAAACTGAATGCGTACATAACGGTCGCTGTAGCGATCTGGATCAGACACCGAACTTGCCGGCGAGGTCGAAGAATCCCTTGCCCACCCTTGCCCGCCGGCCGGTGCAGAGTGCCACGGTGAGATATGCCCTAGTATATGCCCTCCCCCATAGCGACTGCCCACGCTGAGACCGTGCCTCCTTGAAGCGCCCTTGAGCTAGCTGCCCTCTTGCCCTTCTGGCCCGAGCGTAGTGGTTGGACGCTCGCCCTCTTATCTGGTGAGGCAGTAATAGCCCCGCGGCCAACAGGGGCCTTTACGGCTTTACTTTCTTTACAATCTTCCCTTTTCCATTGTTTGCGTTCTTGATTTATATTAAAATGACATACACATCCTCTTACACTCACCCACTCATTCACACATAACTCACAGAGAGGCCACACTACACACTTTTTACGATATAATATGTACATTGTTCTTTGATACTACCTACTCGAGAAATGGCTCTTTTTGATTTTATAAATTAAAATTTGAAAGAGCTGATGTCTGCAATACATGTTTCAAACCTAGTGCAGACTCAGTTTGCTCAAAATTTAATGCTATATATAAAAGCCATACCTATTTTTGTAACTTTTAACTTTGTAATGTTTCTTTTTCATTAAATAAATAAATATTATTATTATTATTACTTATGGGGGACGCCTTTGAGGGCCGTTTTTCAGCTAATGATGACGTTATCTGCCCTACAGTGGACGTTTTTCGCCTAATAACATTTTTTGGTCTTGATATTAAGTTCAATTTGTCAAAAATGTGTCTCTGCCGGTGGCCAGGTGTGTACGAGGGCGGTGTGAGCTCATACGTACCTCTTTTGTTTCCGTTTAATAATATTTGCAAATGAACCACGACCTCTTGCGGTGAGCAAGCTCGCAAGGCTATACGCATACTGAGGACATGTAAACAAAAATTTATTTTTAAAAACTCAAGTTTCAGCAGCTATGGCAGTGTTCAAATAATAAATATGCAGGCCATAGCTGCATAGCTATGGCCTGCATATTATTTGAAAATCAAAATCAAAAGTTGTTTAAAAGTTACAAATAATCAGAAAGAAAAGTCGAGTGATGAGGAAACTTTAGGATTTCTTTGTTACATAGACTTGATCAGATTCATTGTGGGTGTCAAAAATGAAGTATCCTAATTCTTACTTTCAATACCAATAAAGAACCCGCTAACTGCGTCATATTAAAAAAAAATGTACTACGTATGGAGCCTTTGAAACATAGGTACTTCGATATGGAAATCTAATGCTCAGTTGTAACAACTAGCAAAATACGATTAAACCAATTTTCTCAAAAACGTTTATATAAATACTTGTGTATATTTTTTCAACAATGTGTAATCTATACGTGATTAAGGCGCTGATTTTTTAGATTCCGAATCGATTAGAAAAGTGTTGTGTCATTGACGACACTATCGAAACGGCGCGTTCTTATTTCCGGTATATAATTTCGATTGATCGCATTTGATACTAGGAAAATGATTTTCTCAGAAATATCTGTATATTTTGTTGAATAATTTTTTGGTTTACGTAATAACTTCATTATACTCTATAAAGAAGTTATTATGCAACAATGTTGTTTTTCTCGTAATCACTCGAGTAAACGAATGAGCGTCAGTGTGTACACATTCTTATGAGTATGTAAGAGTCATTCGTAAATAATTGACGAATATCCGCCCATTGCTGAATGCATTATTCTGTTTTACGACGTCGTTGTGTGAGTTACTGGCTTTAAAATTCAAGATATGTCATAATTTTGAGACCCTTCTGTCTTGCAGCGTAATAATATTTTAAAAGTCAAAAGCTCTCTTGAGGTGTCTGGCGATAAATCAGAGCTGTTTTGAAACTCGAGATTAATATTGTTATATAATTTGTATCAAATTCTATTCGCAGCGTTGATAAAATAAACAGCAGAAAAACTTTTGTTACACCAATAGATAATCGATAGCTACGATCTTTTAATATATTCAGCTAACGTGTAAATTATACCTGAATTAAATTAAAAGTTGTTAGTAAAAAGATCGACCTCAATTAAAAAATAAAAGTGAATTTGGTTTTCAAATTTAGAACAAGTTAATTTACATAGTAGCTTTGCATAGACATAGCTTAGTGGTGTGACCGTGTAGTACGGGCGACGTAATCGCTGCTACGACGGTTAGACGTCGCTTGCGCAGGGTCATTACCAACCGAATAGCAGACTCAAGGCCGAGATACTATCGGCTTTTATGTTTTGTAATATTTGAACGCACTACACTTACCACCTGGGGCCTTCGTTCTTTGGCGAATTCTTTTAATAGTAATAACAACGTAGAGGGTAACAGGAGGTCCCTTTTTAAAACTGATGTGTTTGTGTTTTGTGTCGCCTTGCGTCGATATTTCCATGGTAAATGACGTGTGTAGTACGGTTATTTGTAAGCGATAATTATGACACCTACACCCTCAAACATGTTTTAAATCGGTATGATAAATCGTTTTGTCTCAGCCCATTTTAGTCTTTGATACCTCGTGCCTGTCTTTACAAGAGGGCAGAAATTAATCGCTTTTATTATATTTGTATTATTATGGAAAAAAAAAACAAAAACTGCTAATGACCTTAGCTCCTTTACTTAAACTTAATGTGTTATGCCTTTTTTCACTCAATCCCAGCGTTATCCTCCTGATCTTTAAGATCTAAATTTAATTTCATTTGCCTTCCACATAACACAAATATATTCGTACCTAAATCCCTCGGTGGGTGTCCAATACGAAACCTTTACTTGACTTTATGTTTTAATTTCGGTTTAACCCAAGGCCATAACTGTCACTACGCCGTACCTCAACTGTCAATGAACGGATTTGGTGAAAGAAATTAAAGTTCAAAGGCCTTTTAAAGGGAATAGAATTTGAGAAAAGTAGGTAGGTAATATATATCTTTTGTCTGACTAGGATTTCGGCTGAAATTTTTTAAGTGAACTGTTGGAAATAATCGACACTAGAGACGGCGATACTAATTAGCAATAAAAATTACATTTGCTGACACCCGCGTGTGGCGGTCCGCTTAGCTTTGTGGTGCCTCAACCTTGTCGCTTGCTTAGCTACCTGCCTTATCGTGTATGAAATATGTATCAATTTTCCGTAATATAATAAAGATTTCGCTATTTCCATGATCCGGTTTACACGTAAAAACCACAATTTTCTAGCTTATTATTACCTTGTATACGCACAAATATGCGGTGACATAAACAAAGACCCATCAAACGATTACGCAACAGCCTTCCAAAGTTCTGACCTCAGCTGCGAATATGTATCTAGCCGGAAACACGGGCTCACCGTTCGGCAATGAAGGAGGTCGTAGCCACTGACTTATCAGCATCTCGAACATGACTCGCCGGTCATGGTGACCTGGTACATACGGCTCTATACCTAAAACAACTCTTGATATTTTGCCGGCAGACCAATAAAACATACGTGACGTTGGCCGATCTTTTTTTGGGGTCCTCACTAAGTGAGACAAATCGTCGTGTTAATGTGTCCGTTTTGTTTGTTTGTTTGTCCGTGTCAGCGTTTCACGGGTGTTTTGATTGACTGGTTAACGTAATTTAAACAATGTTATTAACTAACCGGGTATCCCTTAAAGCGACTGAGTGTATTTTTTTTAGTTTTAAAAATTTTGGTCTTGTTTTTGTTCGAACGTTTTTCGTACGTGGAGTTATTTCAGTGTGGCATTTACCCACAATCTTAAACGTTATTTTTTGATACATTTTGGTTAAAAAACTGCTCTGCTTATTATTATAACATATATACACACAGATATTTGGTTTGTTTTAATACAGATCCATACATTTTAATATTAATATTATATATATATATATATAATATAAAAGTTTCATACCCCTTACGTCACTTACTGCGTTTAGTTTTCACACTTGACAGGATTTTTGGTACAACGTGAGCGGTAAGGTCTATGTCACTGCACCGAGATACCTCGGGTTGATTAACCGATAAAGCTTATCGCCCAAAGGTATATCTTCCTGCAATACCGAATGTTGGTTACCTTGAACAATTTTGACATTATATTAGTTAAGTTTTTAAATTTAGTATATTCGTTTATTTATTACGGACAACTATTTGACATAGTTTATTAGAAAGGTTATTTGGTTCTAGAATTGTAATTAGATTGTGGTGAGAAAAGACATATTGTGTCATTCAGAGTCGCAGAGTTTAATGAACTTCGTCTAATTATCAAGCAGGAAAACGGCCAGTGGATAGATCGTTCAATTCAACGATGACTGTTAGGTGCAATGATTTAACAAGTACCAGGCGTTTATAAGCTATCAGAAGCATACTAACGCGCTACGAGTTCAGTGATTAGGAGCGTTTACCGTGAGAGCTGGCGGCGGGCCAACCAGGCCACGCCGGTGCGTTCACCCACAGGCACACACGCTGTAAAGATAATTACTTACCATTGTTTTTATTTCCACTACTACTATGGGCTCTCCCGAATGTTCTGCGTCCCGTGTTATACATTCGATGTTTTAATCCTGTTTCGACACTAATTCGTTCAAAGACTGACGCGTACGTGACACGAAACGCGTGTGGTCTGTCTCTCGTAATGTGTTATGTAACTCGTTAAATGATCTGTCGTTATCACACGTGAAGAGACAAATAAATTTGTTTTATGGCTGATAGCGATCGTGAGTTTGACAGACTGGGGCGAAGCAAATTTGCTGAGACTCCAATTTCAAATGAATTCGAGATTAGGGAGACTTTAGTGTCTCCTGAAATTATGGTAGACACTGTCAATCTAAATAAGCCTTATTTGAAATATAACCCTATCAAAATCTAGTCCAATAGAACATGCTTCCATAAGCACCAATCAGTGGAAAATAGGTACCCAAGAACACATCAAAGTAACAAAAGAATAAACGACTTTGTTATACCTACTTTCGACTAAACAGATATCGAGACAGTACCGTCTCGATATCTGTTTAGTTGTAGTACTGCAACAAATGGTTCCTTATAACTCCTTATTAACCACAAATTATAATTTATTCTAACATCTAACCCAGTTCACACACGGAAAACAATATAAAAATGAATAAGAAATAACGCTCAAGTATGTATCACTGAGCTACATAAATATGAAACCAGTTCTGTTTAATATTTCTGCCAAATGATATAAAAACGTTTATCTCGAAAATCTGGCGCGGAATACCTAGAGGCCAGATGTGGTCGAAATGCGGTTCGATGCACTTGGCATTAGTCACAACTAGTTCCAAAATATTTACGCGTGTCCTTCGTAAATCACGGGTAATGGTTTGATCGTACGAAATTGCAAGTAAGACAGCTTTACTGCGGTATGGGTACCTATTTACCCACTTTGAGTTGCTTATCTAATATCTCTTTATTCTGTACTAGTATCTGCCCGCGACTTCCTCCGCGTTGACTTTAGACAGTAACCTAACATTTTACCGGGACAAAAAGTAATCCAGATAATAAACTATCTGTGTGCATCATCCAAATCCGTTCAGCCGTTTTTGCGTGATTGAGTAACAAACATCCAAACATTCACATTTATAATATTAGTAGAATAATAGGATTTAGTTTTCTTTCTTTCTATCTCTTCTTGTAATCTTATATTTCTTCAAAGTTAATTACCTAAAGTCAAAACTGTTATAAACCTCTAAAATCTAATGTTATCAGAGTACTGTATGAATTAATTGTAATAGTATTTAAATGTAGTTAGTTTAAATACTAGTAAAATTATGCTTAGTCATCATTTCATGCATGAAATATTTAATAATTAAAATAAAAAAAAGACATAATTTCACTTCAAATTTCAATTTCATTAGACTACCAATTTGAAATAGAAACCTGTTAGACATTTCCATTCGTATAAAATATGTCTAGATTTACAAGATCATGCCATGACATCATAGCTACTCATTTAATTTTTCCCATTCTATCTCTATCTTTATCATCACGCCAGATCCCTTGCGGGGTAGGTAGAGAGTACAGAGTTCCAATAGGTTTTCCTTACAGACCTCTCTGGCTGGCATAGATTGTCTCATACACGCTCGCCAGTTACGGAGAATCTTGACTTGCCCTTCAGATAAGACACGGGTCTATTTGGTCATAGTATGATAATATTCCTCCCATTATATTATGAAATTCAAAATATGTTAAGTTCTTCAGGTAAATATACCTAATAACCGGGAAAGTCCTACGTTTGTTTACGGACCATCTCATACCCCGTAGTTGCGCAAAATAAGGCCATCAACAGCTAAAGAGGTTTGCCTCTTTTACGTTTTTTTGTACCTTTAATTACGACATTAAAATATCTATATATTAATACGTGAAGCAAAAACTTTGTACACATTTTTACGAAAATTGCTCGTTCGGAGGAGTATGAAATTTCCCACACTTATAGTTTATATAGAGAAGGAGTGCAGAATGCTAATATTTTTTTTTAAATTATGCATAAAACATACATTAAATCAATGAAAAAACATTACACACACTACCACGTATTTGACACAATACACGCCAAATTGATGTTTGTCTTTAATATTATTTGTCTATAGTCTTACTGAATGTCAAACATAACCAGCAAACCATGAAAGAGTAGGTCGAATATCGACCTATGGGCGACCACTAGTATAATTATATCTAAAACCAAGCATGGCACTGCAAGATCTCAAGATACTATAAACTCTTAAAATCACACATTAATATTTAACAGATTACAGCGAACCCAAATACGAGTTGTTACCATAATGCCATTTATAACTGGGTGTTTCGAAGACGTGACACTTTATCATCGGCATGTATGTGTCATATTACTAATCACCAAAGCTTGTGTATAGGGACCAAAGGTTCTTTTTGATGTATCCATTTGTGATGACAAGGTATGTATTCTTATATATAGTTATGCATCTTAAGTCGTCATTAACATACAACAAGTACTTATATCAGAATATTATTTATTTATGTAAACCATTTTGGTATGTGTGAATCGTCAAGAATGTAATAAAGACTACCACCACTGTTTCGGAATGTCATGGAGAAGGGCAAGAGTAACAGCGAAGTTTCCACGGATATTCTTTTGAAATAATTTTACAGTTAACCTTTTTTTTCTGTCTACATCGTAAGTCGTAAGCTATAACTAAACTTAATCAGAAATAGTTGATAATAGGTAGTCCTATTGTGCATTTGCCTGACACTCCGGTGAAGCTGCAAAGGCCCCGCGGCCAACAGCGTATGATTTACATACACACAAATTGTGTTTTAGTCTCTACCACGCACTAAAAAACTAAAGCCTAAAGACAAAAGTCTTCAATCAGTGCGTCCTGCCCGTTATAACATATGGAGCCGAAACATGGACACTCACGGTTGGAATGGTCCATAAATTTAAAGTCCCTCAGCGAGCTATGGTAAGGGCTATGCTCGAAGTTTCTCTGAAGGATAGAATCAGGAACGAAGTCATTCGACAGAGAACCAAAGTAATCGACATAGCCCACCGGATTAGTAAGCTGAAGTGGCAATGGTCCGGTCACATTAGCCGAAGAACCGATAACCGCTGGGACAAACGAGTTCTTGAGTGGAGACCACGGACTGGCAAACGTAATGCAGGACGCCCTCAGGCTAGGTGAAGCGATGACCTTCGTAGGGCGGCTGATAGAAACTGGATGCGAGTAGCCGAGGATCGTACCCAGTGGCGTGCACTTGGAGAGGCCTATGCCCAGCGGTGGACTGCTATAGGCTGATGTAAAAAAATAGTACCAATAACATACATTTACCTAAATCAACTATAGTAAAAAACATACCACCTATATAAAAACATCGATATTCCAACTCCATCCAAACTATTAACCCTTACTAAATAAACTTGAAACGAATTTTTCATTTCATTCACCCAAAACATATCCAATTTATCTCCTGACAAATTCAATGCTAACAGCTTTACACGGCTCAATCTCATTAATTATTCATTTTCTCTTATATTTCAATAAAAATTATATTTTAAATGCTCGGGAGTGCGGGATTTCGCATAAAAAGTTTGATTTATCATTAATATTTGTAATATATGTGTAATTTTGGCATGTGTCAACGCTAAATATACTGCCTCGTTCTTAATTATGTATTTAAAAGGGTCCATAAGCGTTGATTATCAATTAAAGAAATATATTATCTTGTTTTCGTGTAAAGACTGAATCGATGTAAAAAGATCCGAATTTGCAGACATTGATCCTGTTCATAACACGGATACGAATTTGATTTTACTGGTATACATACATTATGAATATTCACTAAGACGATTTCCGAATATTGAAAATTATTCTTTCAAAAATCCATTTATGCAGTTTTCGTTTTATTTTTTTTAAATTGACCCCTAGATTTCCCTTCGTATTGTTCTTACCTAATTTTTATGACCTTAATGTCTAAAAGGGACTGGTCAGAACCGTTGCGAACAAATTTAAATGTCGACATTGTCAAAGTCAAAGTCAAAAATCATTTATTTGTTTAGGCCAATACATAAGCACTCACAAACGTAAAATTTTTTACATCTGGATCGGAACGCAGTCTCCACTGAGAAGATCCGGCGAGAAACTCAGCGGACTAGTCTTTTAACTTAATTTCTTTGGCCTTTCTGATAACGATTTTTTTTCAAATTGTATTATACAGCATTGTTTAATTTTGCTGATTGAGGAGGTGCTCAAACCCAATCTGTTTTATCGTCAAGATAATCCGAAATTTTGTAATACGGTACTGTAATACAGTCTAGTTTTTATTACCTTTTTGAATTAATTGACAGGCATATTTGGGATATTTATGGGTAATTTGTTGTAGAAGCACCCAAAATAATCTTGAACATCTCACGTAACAAGAGATAAGCCTCGTTGCCCCGTCACGTCTATATTCCTCATGGTACATGATACATGTACAGAGTACACCTAGAGGTGTACTCTGTACACCTACTTATCTCCTACAATGTTAGGCCCCAATGTAATAGGGGGCCTATTACCAATATAGCGGTCACAATGCCAGACTCCGGCATTTTTGGATAGTAAAAAATCAGTTTGTCTGACCATCTTCTTTAATCGCCTATTACGAGTAAAAATGGCGCTATTCTAATAAAACACTATCTAGTTCTCTTAAAATTAAAAGGGTATAAGGACTATTAAAAAATTTATAAACATAATAGTGCCTACTTGTAATCAAATCGAGCGCATCATCCTAGCCTTGATCTATTAACGTTATTAGCGTTCCAAACTATTGTATTAAACACAATACATTATTTAATTCGCGTTCTATATTTGAAAGCGATGCGCAAACGCAGCCTTGAATAAAAGCCCCTTGTACTTACGATACGGCATCATCATCATTTTTTGACGGACGACTTAGTCTAGTGGTTAATAGCTTAAGCCGCTCCGCTCACTGGATCGATTGGTCGCGGGCTCGATACCCGCACGTGAGGAATCTTTGTCTGACCCACAAATATTTGTTTTGGTATGGGTGTTTGTGTATGTGAATTTCATATTTGTAAGGCATCCACGACACAGAAATAATTCCTAGTGTGGAATAATTTCAAATAATAAAAAAAAACGTTTGATTCGTACAGCTTAGCGAAACGGACGTCGCACACTAGAGCGAAACAGAAAAGAGGGACATTGGAACTTTTTGTCTGATATCGCGTTATTTTAAGCCAATCGATTCTCCATTTAAATCTAATGACAGATTTTTTTCTTAAAACTAAGTCTTTAGCGGGCAATCGACGGTTTATGATTTTTTTTGTATGGGTCGCAAGTGATTTCTTCAATATTTTCTAAATTTCGAACGATCCGGCTTTACTGGATATCTTTGAGGGAGGCCTGTGTCCATCCATATTCAGTCTAAATGTCTGCTGCTAAAACCCGATAAAATTTACAGTTAAATAAACTGTCACGTCTATATTCCACAAACGGGGGTGGCAGAATACACCCACTTTTCGCCGACGATGTTAGGTCCCATGTAATAAGGGGCGAGCCTATTGCCAGTTACCGGGCACAATTCCAATCTCCGGACTCATATTGGGAATTTTTCGTTAGAAAAACTACATTTGTCCAACCGAGGACTTGAACCCAGGACCTCGTGATCGCAAAGCGATGCCCTTTGCCACTAGACCGGCAGTTACAGTTACTTATGTATATTTATTATACCTAATGCTAAAATACTTAGGTTCAAGGCAAGCCTAATTTTTCTTGTGAAGTTGGCACATTAGGTTCATTATTAATTTAGTTCTACTTTCAGGATTTTCCGTGCGACCGATTGACGAAGTGACATTAATTTATGGCTGTTCTGTAGTCTCAAAATGAACGTATAAAAATATCCGTATCCAATCTGTTTTATTCCCTTTACGATAATTAACGCACTAAAGTTTTATATACCTTAATAAGCAAAAATTGTTAACTGAAATTCTTTTTCCTATTGTCTCGTCTGGTATTTCGCATGTCCGATTCGCGCTCACGTGCGTTTTTTCTTTTATTATGAAATTAAATATTCTTAACATTTATAAATAAGTTATTAACGGCTAGCAGTAATGCAATATGACAGCCCTGCCAACTGTGCCAGACATAATATGATTCAGCGACACAGTGACGGAAAACTCAGTAACACAACTCCATATGAACGTTTCGTATCGACATACTCTTGAAAATGCGTCGGTTATGTCACGCGTCGAACGTTTTTCGTGGTCACGCGAGCTCGTCGTGCTATTTATACTGTCAAATGTGGAGATTTTACGTTTGAAAATGGAATTGTATTACTGTGTCCATATTTACCCTGTTGGTAAGGTTTGGGTGGCGAGTTTTTGCCCGGGGCTGACCTTGCCGCGACTTTTACTTACCTACATCGAAGTTCTGATTAAAATAGCCGTATTATTTGCTTGAATGGGTTAATAAACTGAATTAATTTTGTTATAACAAGGCGAAATCTAGACCTTATGTAGATCTTATGTTAGCTAATGGACCGCCTAATCATAATGTTTGGTCGGATGATCGTCTGATTGGACTATTTGATATCCCTTGTATCTTTATGATTTCTTGATTATAGTTCATTATTACACAAAATAAAGATTTTTATTGTGTTTACCAGGATACCATAACCTTTAAGAGCAATTTTAAAATTCTCTATTGCTATTATGTACCTACGTAGTGCAGACGGATTAGTTCCGTGCTAAATAACAGACAAATAAATTGCATTTTATTTAGTTCTAGTACTTAAGTATGTCAGTTGTTCTTTTTTAAACACTGATAATGTTTCCTTTTTCCAGGTATGCATCAGTTGGATCAACGCATCTTTAAACTCAAGATTGTCTTAAGTATTCTAGTTTTAAGGTTTCAAAGTAACAAAAGTTGAGAAATTCATAGCGGTCATAAGTGGCGTGTGTCGTTAACACTGCGCTAAATGTGTTGGTACATTGTTTAGAAGACAGACAAGCAGATACGTATCATTCCATTGTAAAACTTAAGTTGATAGTAATACAGGTCTAAGTCCAAAAACGTGCTTTTGGCTGGTATTAAAATAATTAATCACGACGAAAAGTGAACTGGATGAAACATTACAATTAATGTTTGTGTATCTATACAATCAAGTTAGATTTTGGTGAAGGCTAGATCGTGCGAGATCAGTATGCGTATCACAGTTTCCTTTACAAAGAGTTGTGGAGAGACGTAGTTTACAGCTCTGTCTCTCTTGCTCGGCAAAGTAAGATTAAAATAGTATTGCCAAAGATATTGTGATAACCCACCCACAAGGAATGTCAATTTCGCGAGATCTAGCAATTAATGAGATTTAGTGAGACCTAAATTGCATTCCCTATTCTCAATCAGTTAAGTGACAATACGCATATCAACCATATATGTTCCATATAGTCTCACACACTACCTATAAACATATACTAACCTAAGACTAGAGTTTTGGTGGGAAGTCGAAGAGTGATGTTGTCAATTTGTTTTAATTTCCAAAACTTGTGTTATTTCGACTAATAATGTGTAATGTTGGTGGAATATTAACCATTATGTGTTCTTATATGTGCATGAGTAAAGGTAATTGTAACAAAGTGATAAAACGTGCCTTTTCGACTTCCTTCAAAACGGCCGTTGCAATTGGTATGTAAAGTATCCACCGCTTTACTATCCAGGGTGGGGTACTTCATTAATTTCATTGTCATCGTTGTCATCAAATTCAACGGGGAGTCGAATTAAATTAAACAAACACGATTATATATCTCACTGGACACTGAAAAAATACACTTATAATTAGTGTGAAGCCATAACTTGAAGAAGAAGAAGAAGAACCTAAGACTTTTGACGTCCCTGTATATAGAATTCTAACTACAAGCAAAATTATTATCTAAATACTACCGTCAAAGCGTCTTGATACTTTTATTGAACGAAAAATACCTCTAATAAAATCACTTCTCTTTGTCTACTACTTGACTATATCGTCAAAGACATAAGACTGGAAGACCAGTTTAAAAGCAAAAAAATAGTTGGAAATGGAATATCTTAATTCGACTCCTATAAATACTAAAAGAAGGACTATTACAAGTAAATTACAAGTCCCAGCATTCAAATTAATTCATCTATACTAATAAATAATCTTCTAAACGATCGATCGACAGCGATATCCATAATTTATATTTACACTCTACTATTTTATGAGTACCCGAAACATATATTAAGAAAACCAATCAGACATTTACGATTGCCATCATAAAATTCTTAATCAAAATAAGTTCACCAAAATCCATTTCCTCACAATCTTAGTACACCAATATTTAGATATAAAAACCAGCGATCACGAAAATAACACCAGTCTCGTTCCACCGTTTCCCTTTCGTCAGAAAGATGTCTATCTCGGGCAATCAGAGCGAGATCGAGGGCACACCTCTCTCTCACACGCACGACATTCCCTAGACGCCACGTTGCAATCCACTCATGAAATGTATCAACTCCTAGCCGTAACATTAAACGAAATTAACGTTTATTACTTTTATCACAAGGTCTCTAATTGCTTAAGTGAATACTCTTAACATACAAGTAGGATTAGAAACTAAACGTCATATGTCAATTATTCACGTACAAATTCCAACTGAATTACAATTGCATAAGCTTCATTATTGTTTGCAAAATATTTTTGTCTTGAATACCCCGACTGCTCCATTTTCAAATGTTCCTAAATTTGACTGCAAGCAGATACGTTAAGCAAACAATGTTGATACTTGTCATTATTATTTAATCTGCATCATTGTATAAATTTCATTACATTTTTTTTTTCAGACCAACTTAATTCCCAAT
Source organism: Phalera bucephala (assembly GCA_905147815.2). Classification (NCBI taxonomy): domain Eukaryota; kingdom Metazoa; phylum Arthropoda; class Insecta; order Lepidoptera; family Notodontidae; genus Phalera; species Phalera bucephala. Next base: position 56,050,515 of record LR990609.1, read on the forward strand.
TGAATAATACATTTTTCATTAACCAAAGGTCCATGACAAATTACTCAGTAAAACAAATGTCGGGCGGGCGTTGAACGCTGCCAATTTCAGTTCGATCAACCCCGAACTCCTCGCCCCGCACCATACCCCCGGTGTCACCCACACGCGCTAAGACGCATCATTAATCATTCCTGTACACACGTCTCTTAACCGCGAATCGTTTAAATATAGAATTTATTTCTGTAGTAGTAAAGATGATTATGATTTGTTGAGTCGTTGCAAATAACGTCGTTTTGCGTATGAGAAGGTCGAGTGTCGGTTTACCTCTTGTTATCTCTGTACTCCTGGTGTTATATAAGCTGAGTGCAATGGCCGCCCCAAAACACCATGCAAGCTATTTATTCTCTTTATCTAAATTTCCTTGTCTAAACTTAATGTTAGACGTTTCTGCTAAAATATGATAATGATTCGCTTTGTTTTTATTATATCTGTCAGTTAGTATAATTTTTTAATAAAGATTGCGATAAGTAGGCCGAGACTGGTAGAAGGATGTTTGTTTTACAGAAATATTCGTCGGATTGTTAGTATTGCTGTAACATATTTGATTATAAAATTGGTCTCATGTTTTTCTTAAAGAAATGTAAAACCTGGCTTAGGACATACTTTGCTCCCTAATAAAAACTTTACTTAAGTCTCAATTTTTTAAATCAAAGAAAAGTATTAATAAATGTAAAATTAAATACATTTTAAAAACGTTTACTTTTAATAAAAAGCTATTTCCAAATTATGTAATTATGACCGCGAAAAAAGATACTCAACCAGAATCAAACCGTACAGTTCCCTTGACGTGACCCAAATACAAACAATGCATATTTCAGTGTAATCTGCGTGTAGTAATTAGCGGGGCGTAGGTACCGGCGAGCGTCAGAATGTGGGTTAGATTCGCGAAGGGGCCGCCAATGCACCGGTCGCAGACCGCTACCGGGGTCGTTGACCGTTATCGATCGCGGGGGTGGGTGCAGGGTTCCGGGAGAGGGGGCGGGGGTGCGACACGGCACGCGCCCCTGCGGCGCCGCACCCCCGCGCCCCTCACACACGGGGCGCTGAGGAAACCCGTTCCACTACCGCATGCGCCACTCTGGTCAACTTGAGCTTTCTTTATTTTTAAAGAAAGTTACTCCACTCGGATGTTAGATAGGTCAGAAACTTACTGAACCTGAACTGACAGGTCAGAAACTTAACGAACCATGACGGAAAAGATAGATAGTGTAAAATTAGACACTTTTATTTTTGTTCCTTAACTGGAATTCATAATCACCATCACGATTAGGAATTGTAATACAGCCCCTAAATTTCTAACCTGTTACTTGCGGGATAGAGAATTGGTGATCCCATAATCTTTTACAGTTATTGAGAAAAAGGAAAAAAATAACTTTATTGAAATAAAATCGCTTTCATTAGTACTTATCATCAGTTAAACGATAGTATCTTGCAGTGGAAAAGCATTCGCTGAACTTCGACACTGATGGGTACAACTGTTAGTACCTAAGTAACCATTTGCGATTTGAACAGTCTTATCACTTTTCAAATAAAAGCTCGAGAAAGAGGTGCGAATTCGAACGAAGCCATAAAATTTGAATAACAAGAAAATAACCGCTAATCTTACCTAACAAGCTAACTAGTTACCCAGTTTAGTCTCCGCTGTCATGCAGCATATGACAAACGCGCGAGCATTAGTTTTCAAGGGACTATTTTCTCAACATTAAGCAAATTAAAATAAATTAATAAGCACCTTCCTTATCTGTACAAATCATGAACTGTGTAGTATTTTGAGTGCAACAGTAAAAATGTGGCAAATTTCTCAGAGAAATAGGCAATTGTGATCAAGAGTAACTCAGTTTTACATAGGACATTGAGTTCATTGTCAAGTGAGCAAAAAAAAATTTAAGTTCTCCTACATTTCAAATCATTTTGTTGAGATTCCCTTATAGAAGATTTGTACTTGTATTAACAAATTGATAATACTGGGAATTTTGTATGTCATAACATTATCATTATATTAATACGTGAAGCAAAAACTTTGTACCCCTTTTAACGAAAATTGCGCGGACGGAGGAGTATGAAATTTTCCACACTTATAGTTTATATAGAGAAGGAGTGCAGAATGCTATTTTTTTTTAAATTATGTATAAAAATACATTAAATCAATAAAAAAAACATTACACACACTACCATGTATTTGACACAAACACGCATATATACTCTTTTTTTTATTGTTAAAAAGTCTGTGGTCAAATTGAGAATAGATTAATATTGTTTGTCTTTAATATTATTTTTCTATAGTCTTACTGAATGTCAAACATAACCAGCAAACGATGAAAGAGTAGGTAGAATTTCGACCAATGGGCGACCACTAGTTTGGATAAATCACTGTCTAGGTATGACATTTTTTGTTAGTTGATGTCAAAATCTGTCTGTATTTTAATGAAAATTGTGTCTATTAACTGTCTATCAATCAGTAAAAATGAGTCAGTTATCTTGCATTTCCAAAAAAGTCACAACATCAAACATATGTATAAAAATCAAAGGTTAGCCAATCTTGTTCAAACATTATTGTTTGTACCGCACACATCTTGGTGCTCGATTGTTTGTCCAATTCGCGTTAAGTGTTGACAGTTTTTTTGACGTCGAGTTCACCGCAGTTCAGAAAATGCCTACAGCCAGGGCTGGCCCGACGCCAGAACTATGACGAAAGCGTGTCTCTGCATTGGCTAACGTTTTCCTATATCGCCCATGTTTATTGACAAGTCAGTTAATTTTTACGTACGGCAACGTTAATTAAATATTTACAACGCATTCTATTCTCATCTGGCTCAAATTAAAATAAACATGTTTTTAAAATGTTTCGTACTTTATAATGATAAATAAGTTTCTATGAAACTATTTTCTAATTATAATTGAATTTTTGTATTTTAATAGAAAGTGTTATTCTAAACTGACTAATGTCAGCAACTTATCATTCACATTTTATTAGCAAAATTATTACGCACATTACTGTACAAGTCACGAAACATAGTTAAATTCCGAGCACAGCCAGTATTGATGAGAGTTGATTCTCGTATTCCCGGGCATCCATTATAGACAGGAAGAGCGTCTATAGCGTTGTATAGAGAAACAGCTGTAGTAGGGCGAGCGCGGGAAAAGAGCTTTCCTTGGGCGGGGGGATTCGGCCTCGAGGTTGGCCACCCCTGCACGACCTACCCCCGTTGTTATGGCGACGTTCCATGATTTATTTTCGCTCGGTGACTCGCGGCTCTCACCGCCTTGTTATTGAAAAGATTTCTTAATCTATGCTGGACGGTATAAGTTAATATAGTAACCAAAACTGTATAAAATATTATGCTCTATTTAGGACACATTACATAATGAATTATACTACAACTATTAAGCGAAGGTGACTAGCAAGGTTTAGTCTGTGTGGCAGGAGACATTTAATTATTTTAACAGTTAAAATAATTTAGCGGTAAAACAATTAGCATACTCAAATTAATTTTGTTTGTGTACAAAACATAAGTCTTGCGAACCTCGAAATAACTAGGTAACAGCCACCGACAAGTATCGATCATGACGTCGACCGCCCCTCTGTGGGGCTTGTGTTTGGATTCGAGATAAATAATATTTCTACGTAATAACTGCCGATACTACGAACACGATACCGCGGCGAAAATCATCGGGGACCAGTAATTTGAAGTATAAAACGTTCACCATTTCATTCCTGTGGACGCGTTGTTATAAAATATTTTGCTGTGGCTTTTATTATGGGTTTTCGTAGCTAGAGTTTCGTCCATATGTTTGAACCAATATATAAATATGCAAGTTTACACTTTATTTTTTTATTTAAAACCTACCTTTTGTTTAAAACAATAAAGTTAAATTCGGCTTGATCTACCGTCAACCGCACTAGTAATAATGCAATAAAAATAAAGTATACTTTTCCAAGCGAATGTATAAAAATAAAATATCCTTTGTAAAGGTTTCAAGTATCAAAAACAATTATTCCCTGTATTACATCAAATGCAGACAAAGAGCGAGAGGGACAGAAAATCAGGTCTTGTTCATTATTCATAGTACCTTCGCTTTTCGTTGCTTTCTTTGCTTATGTATTTATGTGCCGCATCTGTTATGTACCATTGACCCACATGAGATCGACCACACATCGAATTGTTTGCTACAGTCCTTGAACACTTTAAGTATTTTGTCGATTAATTTGTAACTTTTTATATGTACATAATTAATTAAAGTTTTCCTTGTAGTAATAAATAATGCATATTTTTTATCTGCATACTGCAGGAGAAGTAAAAATTATAGCAGCGCACATGCTATACCAATATTCTTTTTCAGAAAAATGCTCCGCTTTCGAAATTATTTCTGTGTCGTGGGTGCGTTTACAAACATTAATTTCACATACATACACAACACCCGACCGAATTGTCCTGTGCGGGATCGAACCCGCGACTTCTCAATGAAGTGACCTAAGCAGTAGCTTAGGTTACAAGACCAAGCCGACATAGATTAAATGTAAACACGGCTAACTGCAAAGACTTCTTTACACTCATAATCCTAGTCCCTTGAGCGAACCCAAAAGCTTTTATTATCTTCATTACGCCAGGAAATTATATTTTGCGGTATGATAACAAAAAATTATTGCTTAAGAAAAGTTGCTTCGCTATTTCCGTGTACAAACAATATATTTGTATATTTTACATGTTTCATCCCACTTGCATTAAGGGGAGACGTTCCCAGCATTGGGAAATACATATTATGTACGTAATATGTATAGAAGCTGAGAAAATTTGGGGTGGTTTTGTTCAATACTTTCATGCATCACTTGAAGCTGTAGCGACATCTAGTGGTATTCAATATGATTATTTTTTAAACGTTACTAACGTATCCGTAAAAAAGAGCCAAGTTCCAAACTGTCTGCCGGTGACAACGAGTGATATAAAAATGCTATTTCTTGATTTCGGTATTAATAACAGAGATATTAGATCCCGCCAACTAATATAGATTGTTTGTAGAATGAATAAAGCAATTCAGTAATTCGTAGTAGAATGACTTTCAAAGAATCTGATGTCTACAACTGACTACGATATGTCTGCGCAGTCATTTAAACTAGGGCTGCATAAATTTAAATTGATAATAATCAATTCAAATCATGCAAAAGCATAGAACTTGTATGCAAAGTCAATGCTCAAACTGAGAACAAAAACTAATATTATTCTAACTCGAAAACTAATGACTGAATTAGGTTAAAGATAATTTATTATATCGATAGCTTTGATTAGAACAATAAGTTTATTACTGTTCGTGTGATATTTTTATTGGATATGTTTATTTTGTGGCTAATGTATATCCAAATAATGCTATTTTATTTACTGTATTTTAAATTTCCGACTGAAATCAAAATCATTTTTTTCGTCGTCGAGTCGCTACGCATGAGCGAATTAAAATCCGCTCGTAGCACCGTAGCGTTATCGTAGCTGCCGTAGCTCAACGCCGCTGATATTTCATGTTACCGGCGAGAAAGTATTTTCATGGTTGTCTTTTATGAAAGCTACAGTTGTTATTAATATTAATATTTTGTGTTTTTATCTGTATTATATTTACACACAATATACAGGGGCAAATGGAAAATCGATTTATATATTTTTAAAGTCATTTCTAGATTAGAAAAGTATTTCCTGTTCTTACTTTCCACGTCTACTATACATAGTTCGACTTTCGACACCTCCGCCCCGTTTAGACTCTTGATAATTAATCTACTTAACTGCTACTCCCTGTTATGATAGATTAATATCTATCAGAACAGGTATTACACAGTACAGGGGGCAGTATTGTTATTTTTAGTATTAATACTTTTTTATTATATTTGTACACTTTCACTTAACTACATTATTAATTGGTAGATGTGCGCATTAGTAGATTGAGGCCACAATGGAGTTAAAATAATATTACAAATAATAATATATTTTGGGGTAACTTATCTGACAATCTTTCCAGGCCAAAAGCATATGTACTGTTTCCTTTTTTATTATACCTTAAAGTCCACGATCGTCCTTACAACGTATTATATTAAGCTCCCATGTTTTTCTCCACGGTATAATCGCCATTTCTCTTATATAAATGATAACGTGTTACCACCAAGTTTGTACGAAATAAAACGATCGTCCATCTTGTGGTCCCGCGACTTACGCGCTTTCACCATTTTGGCTTTGACAAATAGCTTTAGGTCGTTGACCCCACATAGGCCTATCTTGGCGGTCGTCGCATAGCTTTGGAAAACTACTACTAACCGGGAAACTAAGCCTAGAGGCTTTTGTTTGTACAGAAATATATTTTTAGGAAAGATTAACTTGGTTGTTGTATTTTGTTGGACGTATCTAAAAAAGTTTTACATAAAAATGCTTAAGCGGGTGACATACGGTCGGTTAAGTACGCGTACTTGTGGTTTGACGACCTTTTCGCGTGTGTGTCACCTTAAGTACGCGTACTTTAAAATCGCCGAGAAAGCTCCTCAGCGATCCAACCGAATTGAAATTTTGCTCGTAGCTCGTCTCGGCTCGTACGTGTGGCAGCACACCGAGCCAAGAGCCGCCATTTTGTTTAAAAATTCGAATCTTTTGCACACACGCGCTTACGAATTTATATTATCTCTTTTGATTAACCAAAGGGTTAACCATTCCTTTACATAGACTCTCAGATTACATCTTCTTTCGTTGTTTTTCTTAACATAATCTATCTATCTATCTATATCATCACGTCAGATCCCTTGCGGGGTAGGCAGAGAGTATAGAGTTAGAACAGGTTTCCAGTTCCATAATATGATATTCCTAAATAACATAAGACCGCTTCGGTGTTCGACATCGCGGAACAGTATGAGCAAGTCGGCCGTGTGTCACCGACGTCGAGCCGAGTAAGTACGCGTTCTTTTAAAACCGAGAGTTTTAAGCTCGTACGTCTGTCACCCACTTTAAGTCGATAACTATACCAAAGATTATACCCATACTAAAATAAAAAAAGGCCAGGCATTTAGTAATATTTAGATTGTGAATTTTGTGAAATCTAATAAAGTTTATTCTGATTCAACCTCTGCTAAAATTTAATTAGATTCAACCTATAGCGAAGTTGGCATTGTCATCTCTTCATTCAATAATGTGATTGCAGCGTAAGTTTTGGCGAAGTCATTATAACCCAAAATTCAATACATTCAAAAAAATTTCGAGGCAATTGTCTTCTTCATACTTAACCAGGATATAATCTAAACCAGGAGGTGACTTGAAGTCAGATACCTTGGAAGTAAATCTACGAAAGCTTTATAGCACAACAAATATACCCATTTATACCAGCCGCTAAAAATTGCCTCCCTCAGTGGTCTAGTGGCGAATAATGTGCGTAGCGATTTCGAGATCCTAGGTTTGAATTGAACCAGGTTAAAAATTTTCATCGCAAAATCAAAATTACACTTTGTCCAGGCGTTGTGCCCGGTATAATAGTCAGTAAAAAGTGGTTGTACACAGTACAACTCTGCCACCCCCGCTTCGCAAAATGTAGGCGTCATGGTGTTAATTTTTTTCTTTTTAAAATACTCTAGGCGTCGCCTGTATGCCGGTAGTGCAGGGTAGGCGCGGCCCAGGGGGAGGAGGTGCAGTGACCCGGTGCACTCCGCCGTAGAGTGCACTGGCCGTAGCGCCGTAGTCGCGTAGCGCCGGTGAATGACTACGGCGCTACGAACCGGTGTAGGCATTTCCACTTTGCTGTGCTACGCTTTGTATGATAATGTCCGTAGCTTTAATATTAACGTTTTAGTTTAAAAATGGGTCTGCGGGTTTTATAGTTCGCTTATATATAATTTGATACTTTTACACGCTGTTATAATCGGGGTTGAATAAGTATCTTTTGGTAAATTGTATTTAGAAGGGTTTGGTTATTTGTTTATGTAGTAAGGACCTCGCTTTTAATTGAAAACAATTTCACATTCAAATATTTTAACTCAAAATCAAAATCCTAAAAATAGTATTAGCGACATGCTTATTTCCCATCATAACAAGTTATTTGTGAGAAACGATAACTTTATTCGTCCAATTTCCCTTTCTGTTAAGATAATTACACAAAACTTCGTTATATTGCTGTTTTTCCTGTCTGATAATTTGAAATCAGTGGATTCGTTCATTAATCAACAATTCTACCGACAAGCATATTTTTAAATAAATATTTTAGCAATCCGAGCGCCAGAGTACTCGACCAACACAAATAAAGTCCAACCAGATACGCAAAGCTATGGATATTTTTCTGTATGTAGGTCACAGATGGGTGTAAATTAACTTTGACAATGTGCTTATATTGAATGAATTCAAGCTCAATATTTGTTTCCGCTTAGTTAGGAAATATACATATGTTTTAATACATGGCAACACAATGAAAAACATCTAATATATCAATATGGTGAGCCTACCCCGATAGGTACCTATATGCATCGCATTTTCAAGTGAATAAAATATTTGTTAATAATTCCGTGGTCTAGACATTCGTAAACCTAATTAAAAAGTTAAGTCGTTAGTCAAAAAGCTACGTATTTGAATGGTTGTGAAAACACAATCTCAGGGCTTCAGTCAATGATATTATACTATTTTTCATGTAAGATGTGTGACTGACAGGTCTAAGTGTCAAAGAAAATTATATTTTATTCAGTGGCAATAAGAGGCATGACCCGTTTCTATAATTAATTATGTTTGTGTCTTAAGGTAATTTAATTAAAGATTAAATTCCTTTGATACTAAGTGCTGTGACAGTACCCATCTTAAGTGAAAAGTATTATAGGCATATAAATTATACGTGCCTACAACTGTACTTGTACAATGCAGTTATTAATTGATTCGTATTTTTTCATACAGTTATATGAACCCCTCTGCACATATCGTTATCTTATTATTGAGCATAACGTGAAACCAGAGGGCATATTAAACGAGCTTTTTCCTTGTGATATCAAATTTTGTTACAAGGATAATTCATTCATGAAGCTGACAAAACACAGGGCAGCTATGTGGCGAGCTGTTGGTGACTGGCGACACCATGTACCCGAGTGCTCCAGAGAGTCGGTCAGGGCGTCGCCTCCGACTTGCCTTCAATGGCCGGTTTGAGTGGAAACCGATGGGTGCCCGCAGGACTTTCGACTCTGGCTTGCCTTAACCAGCCGTCCAGAGGGGGGTCGCAAGAGCTATACGCACGGGGAAGAAGTGTTTGTGTCTAATGGCGTAATAACGGGGAAACCCGCTCCGAGCTCGCGTAGTAGTTCGAGACTCGCGATGGCGAAACCGGGGCCGCACAGATACCCCCAGCCCCTCACACCGTGTTGCGCACTGCTGCTCGAGAAGTGGTCGTATAGTAAGCCCATGCTGTGAGCTGGCGAGTCACCGTCTACCGATTTCAATGAACAATTGAAGGTAGATGCCGTTTTTTTCCGAAAAATTATAAAACCAACCATTAAACACCCCACTCAATAGACCCAATTTAAATTCACCCTCATTTTTTGAAAATAGTCCTACACCGATTTATGATGACCTATGGCTGTATTTTTATAGTGCAGTCAAAGGGATTCTCGTATTGGTGTAACATCGCTCAAGATTGAATTTGAATTCTGTGAGGGCCACTGCGCGTTGACCCATGTCTCCGCGTATGTCCGTTGTAAAATCAGGATCCTTTTTGCATTGGAGGATACCTACCAAACAGAAACAAATAACCACCGATATTTTTAAAAATATTTTTAGTATGATAATAGGAATTATAAAAGTTCTCAAATTGAAGTTAATAGCTGCGCCAATTAAGTTGGCTCACACGATAATTAAACAAAACACATCCACAAAAACCACAAACCGATAAATCAATTATCGCAATAAATTAATAATAAAAATAAATTGTCGGCAAATTAATTACACGCTGCCGATCGTTAGCATATTAATCAATCGGAACACAAACTGACTAATCTGAATCATAATCGAAAAGCGATCTTACCATATTTGCGATATTTTCAACGGCCAAAACCGTTTCACGAAATTACACCTTAGCTACGTATGTTTACAGACAAAAATACATCGACGGAATTTCCGACGGCGGGGCTATTTATAAACCTATCAATTAGCTGTATTTCGTAGGCCGTAAGGTGCAGTTTCGCTTACTTTGCCGTCGAGGTTACGGGTCGGGTCGATAACCTGTGATTCACAAACTACCCTCCATTACATATAGGCCTTTCCCATTTGTAACCGCCGGGGATTATACCTGTTTTTCACGCGAACTGAATTCGTTGGCGGCTATTAAGTTTAATGAATTCGTAAGACAATAGTATTACTCTGCAAACATTTGGAGATTTATTAGGATAATGGGTTAGATTTATTAATTGAAAGGCTTTTATTAGTAACTTGTAATATGTTTTAGCAAAGTTTAGTGTCGTCAATGTCTGTAAAAGAATTTGCGTTTTTAGACAACCTATTTTCGCAGTAGTTTTATGCTTTGAATAAAATGAATCAATAACGACTCTTCTAATAACTGATGTGTATCCATTGTCTGCTCTCCTAGATTTATATATTACAATAATATGAACTATAAAGACCGCCACGCATATATTTCCCAATTGGGAATAGCAGAGATGTACAGTATACACCCACATTTTGCCGACGATGTTATGTCCTAATGTAATAGGGAGCCACCCCATTGCCATATATCGAGCACAATTCCAGACTCCAGACTTACACTAGGAAGTTTTCGTTAGAAAAAAAATATTTTTCCGACCTAGTATTTGAACCCGGGACCTTGTGGTCACCAAGCGATGCGCTTTGCCACTTGACCAACGAGGCAGTCTAAAATCAAATTTTCAATCTCTATCATCACGCCAGATCCCTTGCGGGGTAAGCAGAGAGTATAGAATTCCATCAGGTCAGTGTCTTTCCTTACATACCTCTCTGGCTTCCTCAAATCTTATAGTTCGTCTAATACACGCTCGCCGGTTACGGAGACTCTGGACTTGTCCTTCAGATAAGACTCGGTCTATTTGGTCATGTTAAGATAGTCTAGGTAATATAGTTACTACTTCCTCGGTACGTACATCCTTCCACTTTTGCAATGTACAAATAATTTTCTATAAATAATATCAGCCTATACTGCCCACTGCTGGGCAAAGGCCTTCTCTCACAAATCGCGGTGAAACAGATTAGGTCATACGCGGACCCAGTGCGTATTGGTGGAGGCAGGTTTGTGGCCACCCGCTGTTGGACTTATCAAGCCGCCTTTAAGGCTTCCAACTCTTCTTAACGACTACCACATTAAGTGGTAACAGGGACCAACGGCTTAGCGAGCCTTCCGAAGCACGGAGACGCACGAATATAAAAATGCCACAAATGGTCACCCATCTCAGGCCGACCGAGTCGAACGCTGCTTAACCTTGGTGATCGGTAACATCGCGGTCGTACAGCGCTATGAGCGCCTCATAATTTTCTATACTTAATATATAATTAAGAATTAAATAAATTGCTTTGATTACTTCATTAAATTACTTGGTTTTTTGTCTCTCATCACTAAATAAACACTCCACTTAACGGGTCGAGTACCCGCGGGGCACGACTCCGCATTGCCACTGTATTTGTTTTTCAATAGACAATTTTGATAATATCTCTATCTGACATAGGATTTGAATCCACGACTTTGCGATCGCCAGACGTTAATATACTCCCTTTGACAGCATAAATAATATAAAGGAGACGTCTTTTCTACGTATTCAACGACGAACTATTCCTATTGAACATTTTAAGATTGCCTAGTAAAGATTATAATGTATGCCCGTATATTGTACAACAAACATATTTAAAATACTTTATCATATTGATCTTAAAGACTCACCGAACAAAAAATATTGTGTCACAAATAACTAGGTACGTTCTCAGAATGCAAACTCTCCAACAAAATAACGCGCATGTAATAAAACAATCAATAAACGCGATGCTGAGTTCTAGTGGCATAGTCCTGGAGACCTTCATAAGTAGTCCGGTCATGTCTTAACTAATTCTGCTCTGGATGCTGCTCGCAACGTTGCCATATTTTTGCCGCATTGGGGCACGAGCGACAGAGATAGAGCGCTGGGAACAACACGTGTTAACGCGAGAAGAAAGCATTACACGTGCCGACTTACTTTGTACGCCTTCCAAATCGTAATACAGTTCAGGAACTAAAAATCTACAGCGTTATGTAAAGCGTTATGGATCTTTAATGAAGGCTGATGTCAATGTACGATTTTATGCTAAAATCATCCACGTGGTTGTATTATAAAATCGCGTACAGACGCTCTCCTCTCACGGCGGCTCGTCGTCGAGGGACGGATTACGTATTCATTTAACTACCCGTCTGGCGGCGCGGGGGTGGGGCGGTCCACATCGACGCCATCGTATATGCCCGCAGCAACTTCATCATTGTCCAAATGTACATTGTCTAACGGCCTTCAGCGTCGCACAATGCCACGACCGCTATGAATTCGGTTTATGTAAACAGCCTTGAATTTTGAGAGGCCCGCGTTGGGCGCCATTAGGTAGCGACTAAATAATATCGCTAGATGTCGTCGCTCATGAATATAATTGCGCTCTTTTTTGTTTCAGGCTGCAAGATTAAAGCTCTGCGCGCGAAGACCAACACTTACATCAAGACGCCGGTTCGCGGCGAGGAGCCGGTGTTCGTGGTCACCGGCCGCAAGGAGGATGTCGCGCGCGCCAAGCGCGAAATCCTCTCGGCGGCCGAGCACTTCTCTCAGATTCGAGCGTCGCGCAAGTGCGGCGCGGCGCCGCCGCCTCCAGCCGGCGCGCCCGGACACGTCACCGCGCAAGTCCGCGTGCCGTACCGCGTGGTCGGGCTCGTCGTGGGGCCGAAAGGCGCCACCATCAAACGCATCCAGCACACTACTCACACGTACATCGTGACGCCGTCGCGCGAGCGCGAGCCGGTGTTCGAGGTGACGGGGCTGCCAGAGAGCGTGGAGGCGGCGCGCAAGGAGATCGAGGCGCACATCGCGCTGCGCACGGGCGCCGCGGGTGGTGGCGGTGCGCCCGCGCCCGCCGATGGCGAGCCGCTCGCGCAGCTGTACCGCGCCGGGCTGGCCTCGCTGCTGCGGCCCGAGCAGGAGGCCGCCTTCTCGTCGGCCGGCTCGTGCTCATCGGGCGGCTCGTCGGCGCGGCTCGGCGACCTGCTCGGCATCTGGTCGTCAACGGAGCGCGACGAGGGGCTCGGCGAGTCGCCGTCGTTCGAGTCGCCGGGCGGCGGAACGGCTGGCGTGTGGGCGTGGGGACCCACGCGGCCGTCGCCCGCGGCGTCGCCGGCGCGCGCGTGCGCCGTATGCGGCGAGCGCGGCGTGGCGGCGGCGCTGGTGCCGTGCGGACACAACCTGTTCTGCTTGGAGTGCGCGCAGCGGCTGGCGGCCGGCGGCGCGCCATGCCCCGCGTGCTCGGCGCCCGCGCACCAGGCCATCCGCATCATCTCGTAAGGCGGCTCGCTTCCCGCCGCGACCGCGACGAGTCGCACGTTCTCGTAGTAGAGATCTTTTTTACTCGAATCGTTATAAAAATATTAAAAAGAAAAAATCGCGTAATCGAAATCCTGGTGCCAAAGTCGGCGCCTCGCCGGCACGGCCCGTCCGCCGCGCCGAACCTATCTTAAGTCGGCAGAGTTGTTCACGATATATTTTCTTATTATGAACGTTTTTTATTAGGTCGCCGAGCGCGCGCCGCGCTCGCCGCCACAGAGAGAGTCGAAGTACGTTATGATAGAATTTCGAAAAAAAATGCATAAAATTTAAAAAAAGTTGTATAATTATTATTGATAGCGTAAATGAGAAATCGAAAAATTTATAAAGCTTAACCTAACGTAATAGCGTAAAGTATTAAGATATTATAATGATAATATAATAAGCGAGGGACGGGCGGCGCGGGGAGTGGGCCGCGCGGCGTCGCGGTAGTGTAATGTGTGGCGTAGTGCGGAGTTGTAGGTAATCGCGGCGCGCGCTTGCGCGCGCGCCGTTAGCTAATGTAGAGTCGCTAGGAGCACCGACCCGCCCGCCCCGCTCCCCCGCGCGCCATGCTCACATTATTTTTGACTATACGATTATTCGCTTAAATGATATTATACATACGTACACACTATGATTATGATAATATTAATATAATGTTTGTTTTAAGTGTGTTTTAATGTTTAGATTTTTATTGTAATGTTTTTATGAATGATTTTTATCTGTATGATTATTATTATTGATTATTATTTTATGTGTTGACGATGTTTTTTTGTGATTACGTGCGCCCGCAGTCGGGCCGAGGCTGCTGTATGTTCGTTTAGTGTTATGATATCGAGTAATAAATTTAAAGTAATAAATGATAAAGAATAATACGACTCATTCATTATATAAACTATAGTAGTCTGTAGTACGACATTGACTAACCATTACCTATTGATACTTATTAAGTATTATTATTATATTATTGAATAAATTTAAAGAATGCATAATTATATTTCATAGGAATCATTATTCTGTATAACTCTAGTTAAATATAACGATAACAAATATTATTGTATGTGTATGGAACGACGTCGTTATGTTGAGTTCACCGGGGGCTGTTTTTATGCATTGATATTTTTTTATTTTTTTACCGTTATTCGTTTTGACTTACTCATGTAAACTTTTACGCGAGACTAAAATAACTGCCTATTAGATTATATTTTAAAAAATAATGGTTGCGTAAAACCAGCCCCCGAAGTGCGTAGATATCCAGTGATTTCGATAATTTTATTTTCATAATAAAATGGGTAGACGCTTTAGGTTCAAATAACGTTGTGAAAATTTGTGAAATTTTGTAGACTACATATCTTATTATAAATCTAATATAAACTATAACTTTCGAAATTACATGTTTTATTTTACCCCACACGCAATACACAAATACAACAACATACACACTTCCCACAAACCAACTGCTGCACGAAGAGTCACTGGCTCACTCGTATAAATGGAGATAAAATCCGGAAGTTTACACCCTAACGTGGATGCACTCGGTGTTTAGTTAACAAATAGCGGATGAAATCATTATTTGTGCTGATCTGAAATAAGGATAATGAGAATTCAACAACAACGATACAAAATGAAAATCTTTAAGACTTTTAACAAGACTTAGTAAATTCCACGAGCATCACTTAGTCTTAAGAAAATCTATGGGTAAGATAAGAGATACGTATCAACAATATTGAGGATATTGGTGGACCAGATCGACAGATATCATTTATTTCTATATATATTTTTAAACGTAGTCCCACATTAGGAATTACACCTGTGTTGTATGTGCGTTTACAGATATAAGTTGCACATACACACACACCTAGAGCGAAAGAAATATTTCTGGGTCACACAAAGACTTGTCCATTGCGGGGATCGAACCCGCGACTACTCGAGCGGGCGGAGCGGCTTAAGCTCTTAACCACTGGACCAAACCGTCCGTGAAATGCGTTATGCAGGTGTACTTGCAACAGGTCTTACATGAATTTCTCTCTCTTAATTATTTTCCGCAACAATTCCTGTGCGAGAACTTTCTTCCAATTACTTATACAACGCCACTGTGAATGCAGGAAATTATGAACAAAAATATAGGACCCATGTAAAAGTAAGTAGTAAGTAAAATAGAAAAAATATTATTCATATGAATTAAATCACAGACCAGGAATATTTCTCAACTAAACGCTACAATGTTGGTCGAGACAACGAATTCGTTAGACGTGATAAGGAATAATGAAATCAGATGTAAATCAGTTCAACAGAAGCAACACAATTATTAAATGATTAAAGATGGGCAATCAAACAGTAGGTACATTATCTAAAAGAAACGCGTATATACTATTATGCTTGAAATTAAATAACTATATATAATCTAGAATTTTTGAAGTAGGTGCCTAAATCGGGACTGCCCTAATTTGAGGCCCGTAATGTATCTGTCTTAAAATGTATTTAAGCATAAATTATTAGGATCTTATCGTGTTTACTACTATATAAAAAAATAGCCCATATCGTCCCACTGCGACGTAAAAGACTTCTCTTACAAATCAAGGTAGGAGATAATAGATAATACTTCACCACGTGGATCCAGTGCCGAGAGGTGGAAGACTACTATCAAAGCAGTACTGAAAACTATTTAAAGGTTGCTTTGTTGTCTGGTAAAGCTGCGGAAACTATCTGCTACCAAAATAAATCTATTCAGAAAAATGAGTGAGGTTGCAGAGACTGAATCATTCAGTTGATCATATTACAACTCTGGTGGTAGAATAGATAAAATTGAGAAAGAATTTACAATAAAACCCTATACAAATGCTAAATAATGGCGTAGCTGCTACGTTATTCGTAGCGCGTAGCTGTTATAACGATACTTACCAAATTATAATATTGACTTACCAAATACTTACCATACTATTTCTCGCACTATTCCTTATCACTGCGACTATTTTGATAATTAATAGTCTAGTACTGATCACTATCGCTCATACGAACGAAACCGGCCTATGCCTCACTATGCATAAAGCATATACCTTTATATTGTTGAGTCGTGCTGGCACATTTATTTAGTAAATTTGTAGTATGAAAAGGATGGCATATTAATTCGATACCGACACCTTAACGTTGATCCGTTCGTGCTATGCCCTCTGAACTGTAGAACAACTACGCCTATAAGTTCCATCTAGCGGCCGCTTCTAGCTTTCGCGCGCAGTCATCAACTGTAGGTACACTACATAATAAACCAAAAACCCGTGGCTCCACTATTATCTTCACACCTGATTTACATTTACACCATCACGCCTATATTCCCCAAGCGCGGATAGCAGTGGTGTACCGTGTACACCCACTTTTCGCCGACGATATAAGGCCCCAGTGTAATGATGGGGCGATACTATTACCATTATACTAGACACAATACTAGGCTCCGGACTGATACTGAGAATTTTTCTATAGAAAAACATATATTCTTTTTTACATTCAACCCAAGTGGGTTTACACCAACACACAAATTGGGGC
This sequence comes from Phalera bucephala, assembly GCA_905147815.2. Taxonomy (NCBI): domain Eukaryota; kingdom Metazoa; phylum Arthropoda; class Insecta; order Lepidoptera; family Notodontidae; genus Phalera; species Phalera bucephala. The sequence goes on from LR990609.1 coordinate 56,067,628, forward strand.
ACATTACCACGCAACGCAAGTGCGTTGCGTGGTAATGTGCAGGAAAGTGAACATAAGCAGCACGGGCATGTGAAGTTTACATATTAACCATTCCGTTCATTTCATTTCATTATTACTAGCCGTCTACCTGCTCACAGCCGCAGTTCATATTCTCACGCTGGCCATTTCAATATCCATTGGACATATGGTCGAATGACCATTTCAATATCGTGGTCATTTCTCTCCCCATTGTTGCGCGTGAGGGTTGATCTGAAAATAACAAAAAACTGGTAATCCTAATTATTCAACACCTACTAGCAATTTCCCGCGGATTCGCACCCAATCGACAACAGACCTACTGGGTGTTTGGTGCATTTCCGCCGAACATCTTACTATGCAATATTGGGGTGACGCGATTGCCTAATACATAGTAAAATAAGTAATTGTCTTCAGTGCACTTTTAACAGTCATCGTTTCATTAACATTTTAGATATAACATTAATATTAGGAGTGTACTATATTCTAAGAACAATCTCGCAATAAACATTATTTTTGGTAGCTCCTGGTTATTATTGACATTACCCACTGTAAACCCTCGGAAGCGCCGTGTCTATGTTATTTCTGGATAATGTGTAGCTTTCTAATGGTCAAAGATCGATATTGATTACAAACAAACTAACAAAACATTCCTCTTGATAGTATTAGTGTAGACATACATACCAGTTCCAGAAGCTGTAAAGGGCCCGCGGCCAATAGCGTAGATCACTCACTATCTATCTATCTATATCTTCACGCCAGATCTCTTGCGGGATAGGCAGAGAGTACAAAGTTCCAAAAGATTTTTCCTTACAAACCTCTCTGGCTTCCTCCGCTCTCATAGTTTGTCTCACACATGCTCGCCAGTTACGGAGACTCTTGCTTTACCCTTCGGATAAGACACGGTCTAGTTGGTCATGTTAAGATAGTCTAGGTCTTCTCCGGTATCTAGATCCTTCCACTTTCGCATTATAGATCACTCACACACAAGAAAAACATACCAGATTTTTCGCTGCAAAAGTTAAAAATAATTATTACGTCATTCTTTTGAATGACGTATGTATAATTATTTTTAACTTTGATAAGAATGTAAGATTTATGCTGTTATAAATCTTGAACTCTATTCTTGTTAGATAAAGTGTACTAGTACTTATAAAAATACTATTTCCACTAGTATCTTTTATGTAAACAGACTGAACTTTAATAGTATGGCATCACCGACATAGCCCATAGGATTAACAAGCTGAAGTGCCAAGGGACGGACCACATAGCGCGAAGATCGGACGGGCAGAAAGATTCTAGAGTGGAGACCCAGTCCATTCAATCCATCTGGCAGGCGGTCTTCCTACGCTGCGCTTGCCAATACGTGCGTAGGACGACCGCCTGCCAGATGGACTGATAATCTTTTGAAGATCGCAGGAAATCGTTGGATGGCGGCGATATCGGACCGGTTACGCTCAAAATCGATTGGGGAGGCCTATGTTCAGCAGTGGATAACTATAGACTAAAATGATCATGATGACGATCATGTAGCCCTGGGTTTGAATCTAGGTCAGACTATGAATTTTTCGTATGTATCAGTTGTAAGTCTGGATTTATGCTCAATTTGATGCCAATACCTTGTTCTATAGTATATTGCGACCTAAAATCGTCAGCGAATTATAGCTGTGCACATAACACCTATATCACCACTAAGAGAATATGGGACTGGCAGAGGATATGTTTTTACTAAAATTTAAATAAAATTAAATGCCGATTAAACTCTAAAGAGACGTATTTTTAACGTATTTGGAAACTTTACAACTTAAATATAAAACAATTGAAATCTAGTTTTAAAAATAATGAACACCAGTGTATATAGTTATAACAAGAGTATTTATTTATTTAATTTAAGACAACCAACCATACATACAATGTTACAAAGTGTACAAAAGAGTAATTAAAAACCATGGTAATTTCTCCCTTACCACAGGCTGTCACAGCGTGAATGACTTATGGCCGGTTTCAATATTCATTGGATAGATTGGCTTACTCTCAGAAGGATTTGAACAGATTTTCCGTACAAAATATGTCAAAATTCTATCCATAGGAGGCAAATCTATCCTTCAGTTGAATATTGAAACCGGCCGTTTATGTCTAATTGATAGAACACGAATAAGCATTACAATAAGTTATAAAACTACTTAGTATAAATATAATGTAACTCTCCATTTATATTATCACACCAGATCCCATGCAGGGTAGGTACATGTAAAAAAAATAAACTGAAAAAAAGTACATTACATAGTTCTTAGAAACAACTTTATTTAGGAATGAAGAGAGGTGATCACTGCCAACATCAAGTTATTCTACTACCTTCAAACAGTAATTCAAGAGCACGCATCATATTACGATCTTCAAATATTATTGAACCTTTCGAAGTTTGTCCTCGATCCTTTTGTTCGGGCGGCAACGAACCGACACCTGCGCACTTAAATATGGATCACTTCCTGCGCAGAATTATGAGAAACGTGTTCGTGCGCAAGAGGCGGCGCTCGGTGCAGTTGACGCTCGGGGTAGTTCGATTCTTTGCGACATCTGGGCCATTATACGTCTATCTATCTATCTATATCATCACAGCAGATCTCTTGCGGGGTAGGCAGAATGTAAAGAGTTCTAACAGGTTCTTTCCTTACAGACCTCTCTGGGTTCCCCCACTCTCATATGTTATGTTTCCTCCATCCGTTATGTTTAGCCCTTATTAGTTATAATTTCCGCCCGCGACTTAGTCCGCGTTGAATTTAGACAGAAACCTTACATTTTACATTTATCTTATGCGTGAATCCAGGTTATAAACTATTTGTGTGCCAAATTTAATCCAAATCTGTTCTGCCATTTTTGCATGATTGAGTTTTTACTCAATCATTCAAGCAGATATACAATGCGAAAGTGGAAGGCTGTAGGTATCAGCGAAGACCTAGACTATCATACCATGACCAAATAGACCGTGTCTTATCTGAAGGACAAGTCAAGAGTCTCCGTAACCGGCGAGCATGTATGAGACGAACTATGAGAGTGGAGGAAGCCAGAGAGGTACAGGAAAGAACCTGTTGAAAATCTGTACTCTTCGCCTACCCCGCAAGGGATCTGGCTTGATGATATAGAATACATATCATCACGCCAAACATCCAGACATCTAAACATACAAACTTGACAATTATTATATTAGTAGGATAACCAATTAATCAAGTAATTCAGTGCTCCAGTGACTCAATAATTATATTACTATTACACGATTATTTCACGAAGTTACCGCAACATGCCGCGTTTGGTCATAGCGAGTAAGGGTCCTTTACTGGAGACAGCGTTGGTACAGTGGTACAGACAGACTGGGTACAATAGTTAAGAGCATAAGCCGCTCTGCTCACTGGATCGAGTGGTCGCGAGTGTTACCCCAGCGACAAATCATTGAAACGCACGATACAAATCATTGTGTAACCCACAAATATTTGTTTAGGTCTGGGTATTTATGCGAATTGCATGTTTGTAAACGCACCCACGGCACAGGAATGATTCCTAGTGAGGTTACGTTCCAAAAAAACCTGTTCACTTTAATATGGATTACTTCCTACGCAGAATTATGAGAAACGTGTTCGTGCGCAAAAGGCGTCGCAGTTGGTGCTCGGGGTAGCTCGATACCTTACGACATCTGTGCTGGAGATAGGGTTGTCGCGTTGAGAATGTACTAGATAAAAAGTGACAGTCCGAAAAGTGATGACGCATTAAAATGCTAAAACAATTCTAAAACTACCATAATATCTAGGGAGGGAGCTGCGGCTGAGAAGGCGGACCTGGGCAAACGGCGCAAATATTCTGCTATTTGCAACAATTATATATGTGTGCCGTTTGCCGTAGAAACGTTGGGCCAATGGAGTTCGGCTTCAAAAAATTTTAAAATAAAATAACACCTACGTTGATCACCTCCTCGGGTGACAAGAGGGCTGGCTCATTCCTCGCTCATGAGATTGGTCTGTTCATTTAGCGAGGAAACGCAGCCAGCATTCTTGGCACCATTCTACGCGGATTCGGTCTTTTTGATAAAGGTTTTTTTTTGTGTTTTATATTCTATTTTAGTTTAAAGTGAGTGTTTTTATTATAAGTTAACAAACTACTATAATAGAAAGATCTGAGGGCATTTATAATTAAAAACTAATTTTTACAATTGCTAGCTACGAATAGGTATACATGTAAGTAGGTATATCCAAACGCGGGCGTGTTTTGATTAAATTTTGTTCGGTAGCTCGATATTTCGCTAGATCTATGCTGGCAGGGCTTTTGCGTTGAGGTTATCAAGTTAGCTTTTGATAAGATGGTTCTAATAGGTCATAAAAAAGGCATTGATGCGATGAAAGAGGGTTTAAAGGGCCAAATTATTCCTTCGTCAAGTTCGTAACTGGATCTTCACAACCAGCTACTATTTTTTGTATTTTGGAACTAGTTAACGATCCTGAGTATTTTTTCTGGATTCATAACTATGTTATATAGATTCAGATGCGCGATTGTCGTGGATCCATAATATAATTCCAGACTTTAGAATGGTACTGAAATTTTTTTGTTAGAAATCTTTAACAACACTTTGAGAATTCTAACCCAACACCTTGAGATCGCCAGACACACCACGCGCCTCTATAGCAATTAGTTATTTAAACAGTCTTTTGACTGTCAATTCCATTAAAACAAAAAGAACCTAGTTTAAACCAAAACACCTCCAGTCAAAGTGATATATAAAAAATAAATGTTAGTTGCACCTGACAGCCCCGAGTATAAAGTAGCTATTAAACAAAACCAATATTCACTTACATTACTAAAACCTATCAAAATTTTAAAAACACTCCTATATCTATACATATACGAGTTCTTTTAAACAGGTGTGGGTTTTGATGGGTCGACAAACTGTTTTGTGTTGTGACAAGGTTTCAGGTTGCAGGGACATCCTGTGGATGCTGCGTTTCATTCAATAAAGGGACCGTTAATCGATGGGATCAGTTACATCGGCGATACATAAAACTTTCATTCTAGTACACTTTAATACAGATTGTATTTTGAAAAGTGGTACAATGTTGGTCGGGCCTTTTTGGACGTTGGTCGTGTAGTAGCTCTGTTTAATAATAATCAAGATAGAGCTATACTTTGGGTCGGTGTCTCACCTTAGTTATGTAGACTGTTAAGTAGATATTAAGTATTAGTTCAAAGTAACATACAGTTTTTAGTATCTCCAGAGAGCTTAGCTCGAACAGATTGACCTTAATGTGACGTTTTCGAGTTGGCATGCCATCGTTTTCACATTGCAGATTTACTTAATAACGATGGACATGACCACACGCTTTTTCGACAACTTTACGATAACGTTGAATTGTGTTCAGCCCTCTGTAATGTAGCATATTGTAGCATATTTTGCCTATTACTATTATCATAATATAAAAGTTGCAAAAGTTATATATATTGTCTAGTTTATAGTGTTTTGCATTTCTTCTAAGCAGCCTACGTACTATCTATCTGCCGATATATATGAATATCTTTAAAATGGAGTCATGTCTTAGACCCGAGATATGATATTAAAACACTTGGAAAAAGCAAAAGTAACCCGCTAAATACAGCCACTAGGAATAAGCAATTAACATAATAAGCGGTTCAATAACTAGCTGACGACGAGTCCGGTTCGCTGTGCCACTGACCAATTACCCGACAACCCTCGCGATAATAGCCGCTAAACGACGGCCAGATAATCCTCCACCGAGATGATTAGTCTACGGGAGGCCGTTCACGCTATACTCATTTGAAGGTATCTATAGGGGTTATCGAAATCATCGATCAATGGTAGAATGGTTTACCGATAACGATCGACGTCCAATTAATGTCATCAATCGACGATTGATTGGTGTGTTAATTATTATGTATATTTTTATCTTAAAAAAAAACAATTTCATCTAAAAATCTCAGACTCATTAAGTCCATAAGAGTTATTAGTGATAAGTTAGTAATCGTTTTGCCTATACGCTACGTTAGTATTGTTAGTACTGTATTCATCAATTTCCTATGACTACTTTAGAACAGGACTGACAAGTTTTGACCCTTCGGGAAAGACAGGCGTGGCGTTAGATGTTTATTTACGCGCACCCATAACTACTTCCACCCAAAGTTTTTGGATGGGACAGTCCTGTCTCTCAAAAATCATTTTTAGTATGCTATTCCGAGTGCCACGTTAGCGCTGCAGTAAGGAAGCCGTTTTTTTACGCATTATGGCGTGAAAGCCATCCGTGCGAGCTTCAACAAACATGCCCGACGCACTGCAGCGGCATGGCAGTCGCAACAGCATTCTGAAGGCGTTGTTGTATTGTACGCGCGGGATGTTGTAGTCTCGGCTTGTATGTGATACTCATAGGCCGCTCGAGAAGAAAGACTGACAGAACGCTTTGAATAAACACACTTTGAAGTCTGTCGTGCAGCGAGCGAACCTACGGGCGAGCATATTGCTCTTCACCGCCAACGCCCTGCGCTCTCACTCTTATGCCACTATCATGTCGTAGGTCACTGGTGACAATGTGATCCAAGTACTTAAAATTATCAACCGCATTGAGTACTACGTCGTTGAGATATACAGGAGGTACACGACGAGGCTGTGGTTGTTTAGGTGATTCAAAACAATCAAACACCCAGATATTACTTTTTTTTAGTTATGTTTAAGGCCGTGCACCTCCGCATACGTCTCACAGATCAATAGTAACTCTCTCAGCCCGCTTATAGGGACTGAGCAACACCATGTCATCCGCGTAACTTATTGACACAAGTACTCTCAATATGACAACCGGCATGTGCGTTGCTCAGCCCAAGCTCAGCTGCTCGATAAGCTGGTTTACATATAAAAACAGGTCCGACAGAGCACCGATCCACCTCACCTGGTTCGTCTTTATGTACTATATGAGGGTTAACACTTTATGACTGTTTTCAGAAAATGCACACAGATTACCCGATCAGTGGCAAAAGTGTTAAAAATGACATGTATTACAAGCAGTTAACGTAATAACTAGTCGACGTCGAGTCAGTCCGGGTGGCTGTGCTACTGACCAATTACCCAACAACCCTCGCGATAATGGCCGCTAAACGACGACCAGATAATCCTCCACCGAGAGGATTAGTCCAGCGGGCGGCCGTTCACGCTATACGCATTTGAAGGATCTAAAGGGGTTACCCAAAAAATGAATCGAATCGCAGAATGGTTCAATCTAAAGTTCCTACGCCACCAAATCGAACTCCTTGTTTATTCGAGTCACCGACGACACCGATCACAACGACGTGGATAAACTTCAATGAATATCATCGATCGACTATCGATTGGTGTAGTAGCAGTAGACTGCCTCGTTGGTCTCGTAGCAAAGCGCATCGCTTTGTGATCACGCGATCCTGGGTTTAAATCCTAGGTCGGAGAAATGTAGTTTTTCTGACGAAAATTTCCCAATATGAGTCCGGAGGCTGGAATTGTGCCCGGTATATGGCAATAGGCTCACCCCCTATTACATGGGACCTAACATCATCGGCGAAAAGTGGGTGTACTCAGTACTGCCACCCCCGCTTGGGGAATATAAGCGTGACGGTGTAATAATATATGGAGTAAATTTTCAAAAGAGCTTATATCAAATGCAAAAAAAATCTCATAAATGTCAAAAGATGCAGGGAAATCAGTCGTTTCAAAATGGCATTTAATGTCGATTTTCAACGAGCAAGTCGATTTGAACAGGCCTGGTATATGATTAGATGGAAACACAATGTTAGGATTGAATGCCGTACAATATTTTTTTTCCCAAATTTGTCTATCTATCTATCTATAACCTCACGCCAGATCCCTTGCGGGGTAGGCAGAGAGTACAGAGATCCAACAGGTTCTTTCCTTACATACCTCTCTGGCTTCCTCGACTCTCATAGTTCGTCTCATACACGCTCGCCGGTTACGGAGACTCTTGACTTTTCCATCAGATAAGACTCGGTTTATCTTCCCCGGTACCTGCATCCTTCCAGTTTCACATTGTATATCTGTTTTGTCATTCTTTCCTCTGGCATTCTTTCTATATGCCCGAACCAACGGAGCATGCCCTTTCTCATCTTTACACCGATACTATCTTTCATACCTACTCGCTGTCTTACTATGCTGTTGCTAATGCGGTCGGTCAGCTTCACTCAGTACATCTTCCGCAGAGCTCGCATTTCTACCGCATTTATCCTACTTTCATTCTCCTTCTTACATACCCAGCTTTCGCTACCATATAACAGCGTTGGGACAAGAACTCCTTTATGTATGGCCAGCTGCGCCTTATGGCTTAAGTGCCGGCTCCCGAGTAGCCTTCCCATCGCACCATTAACTCTGTTCCCTGCACTCACTCTTCTCTCTATGTCAGCGGTGTATTTCCCATCCTTACTGAAGGCGCATCCAAGATATACAAACTCATTCACTTGCTCCAGCACATAGTTACCAACCACAATCCTTACATTCGTTCTGGTTTCTTCCCTTTCAAAAACCATAATCTTGGTTTTCTTCACATTCAAGTGTAAGCCATTGATCATGCAGTCGTCTTTCATAACTATGACTAGTGTTTGCAGATCAGTGGCTGTTGGCGCTATTAAAACCGCGTCATCTGCATAAAGTAGATGGTTTACCACTAAGTCACCCATTTGTACACCTTCATTCATCGCTTTCAGTCTTTGAAGACTTTTGTCCAGATATATTATAAACAGTCTAGCGGACAACACGCAACCCTGCTTGACGCCGATTTTAACGTCAAACCAGGATGACCTGTTACCACCCACCCGTACGCATGCCTTGCAGTCCACATAAGTGGACTGGACGGCTCGCAACAGAGTGCCATCTATACCATACTCTGGCAAAATGTCCCAAAGTCTCTTTCGCACAACTCTGTCAAATGCCTTCTCCAGATCTACAAAACCGCAGAAAACCTTCCGCCCCACTGCCAGATGCTTCTCTACGATGTTGCGGAGTGAGAAGACTTGATCCGAACATCCTCTTCCAGACCTGAAACCCCCTTGTGCCTCGCACACCATTCCATCGGACTTCACGCGCATTCTCCGCGCGTCCAAAATATGTAATATTCAATTAACCTATACCGTCTCACTGATGGGCCTTTTCTCACAAATCGAGGTGAGAGAGATGTCTAATACACCACGCGAACCCAAGGCGGATTTGCGAACGCAAGATCATAGGCAGTTGCTGTTTGTTGAAACTTATCGAGCCGCTAACATTTCCATCTAGGCTTGACGAAAACCAGGACAAACGGCTTAGCGAGCCGCCCAAAGCACAAAGGTGCTCGGAAATTGAATTATCATAATCGGTTGCCATCATCAACCCATCCAAATTCTACTTAGAACACCTCTGTCCTACAAAGCTACGGTTGCCTCACATGCCAATAAAATACCAAATAATGCCCGGGCAATATCACTTATCGAGAGCTTTTATATAGAATCCCAGATTTAGATGTCGTGCTGGCCTTGTGTCGAAGTATACGTGTAGCTCGCGGTTGCCTAGCTACGGGTATAACGTAGACGTGCAGACCACATACTTTGCCCTAGTCTCTTTGACATAGTAATGTCTGAATTTTTATTAAATATTACTGATAGTAGGGCCATCGTAGCGGTGTCCGACCGCGGTCACCAAGGTTACGCAACGTTCGGCTAGGTCGGTCTGAGAGGGGTGACCGTTTGTGACAATTTCGTATTCAAGCGTCTCCGTGCTTCGCAAGGCACGCTAAGCCGTTGGTCTCGGTTACCACTTAATATGATAGTTATTAAGTCAAATCGGAAGCCTTATAGGCGGCTTGATAAGTTTCAACAGCATGTCACAAACCTCCACCAATCTGCACTGGGACCGACCGCATGGTGGAGTATCTCTCTCACCTCAATTTGTGAGAGAAGGCCTTCTCCCAGCAGGGGGACAGTATAAACTGATTTATATTTTAGCTTATACTCAAAAAGCCGCCAAGCTAAAATGATCTGGCCATGTCTGCCGCATGCCGGACACACGCTGTGGAGGGTTTACTACATCATAACGCATATTTTTCTGTTGATTATAATCATCATCATTATATTAATACGTGAAGCAAAAACTTTGTACCCTTTTTTACGAAAATTGCGCGGACGGAGGAGTATGAAATTTCCCACACTTATAGTTTTCGAGTATATAGAGAAGGAGTGCAGAACGCTAATATTTTTTTAAAAATTATGCTTTAAAAATACTTTAAAACAATAAAAAAAACATTACACACACTACGATGTATTTGACACACACAGGCATATATACTCTTTTGTTTATTTTTAAAGTCTGTGGTCAAATTGAGTATAGATTAATATTGTTTGTCTTTAATATTATTTGTCTTTAGTCTTAATGAATGTCAAACATAACCTGCAAACGATGAAAGAGTAGGTCGAATTTCGACCATTGGGCGACCACTAGTTAACTTAAATAGGCTAGATTAAAATTGTTATTTAAAAGGTTTTTCATTACCACAAGTATTATCTAGCCTAGCTGTCGCGGTCATCTGTAGGTGTATGTGAATTCACAATATTTCAAAGTACTCTCTCTGTTCTTTCTCTTTTATTTTACTTAATTATTTAATAATCCCATCGACAATGTGATATATCATTATATGCAACAACAGCAATCGTTATTTTTCGTAATCTAGACACCTATTCGTTAGTTTTCCACCCAATGAAAAAACCACAAAATGAAAAATACCTAATGAAAAAACTTTAATCTACCTACATCATATAGTGATTAATGAATTCTACTTTGTGGCAGATATTTATATATAAGTAATTACATTACCTGTTCGAACCCTGTACTTTTTACCTATACCCCTACCTATATACCCCTATCTATATATAAGAGAGAGAGAGAGAGAGAGAGAGAGAGACAGAGAGAGAGAGAGAGATGCTTAAATATACAAAGTGTATAGGAGCACTGTGAACAATTTCACTATGAAAAAATAGTTTTCCACCCAATGAAAAAACCACAAAATGAAAAATACCTAATGAAAAAACTTTAATCTACCTACATCATATAGTGAATAATGAATTCTACTTTGTGGCAGATATTTATATGTAAGTAATTATATTACCCGTTCGAACCCTGTACTTTTTACCTATACCCCTACCTATATACCCCTACCTATATATTAGAGAGAGAGAGAGAGAGAGAGAGACAGAGAGAGAGAGATGTTTAAATATACAGAGTGTATAGGAGCACTGTGAACAATTTCACTATGAAAAAATCAACAGTATCACATAGATTTTGTTTGATTAGGCAATCAAATTCAATAACTTAATAGAATCTATACGCCTCACAAATAAATTGATTTGATTCGATTTGGTTTAACATGTTACGAGGCATGCCTTTTAAGTTTTGTCGTTTAAAGAAAAAAACACAACTAGAACCTTATAGTACTTTTTATTGTTTTTCAAAGTATTCACCACGTAGCTTAATACACTTTATTCCACTCTAAAGTGGGGGTAATTATAACATTTATTCCACTCTAAAGTGGGGGTGTTCAAAATGGCTGACTTGAAAGCGTCGACTGCTTCTTCACCGGACTGGAACCTTTGACCTCCAAGACTTTTCTTAATTTTAGGAAATGTAAAGAAATTGTTAGAGCTTAGGTCAGGACTGTATGGAGGATGGTCAAGAATTTCTACTTTTTCCTGCTTCAAATACTCAATCGTTTTACGAGCGCTGTGTGAGCTTGCGTTGTCGTGGTGCAGGATGATGCGTCGCTTTGAGTTAGATTTTCGAAGTTTGGCAATGACTTGTGGTAAACAAACTGTGGTATACCACTCTGTCTCGATCTCTCGATCTTCAAGTGCAATAGTCGCAACATGGCCGGGTTTTCCAAAGAACGTGGCCACCATCTTCTTTGAAGTGCTTTGAGAACGAACAACTTTAGTCGGCTTTGGCTCGTCTTGAAAGACCCAGATTGTAGATTGTTGTTTGGAATCAGGATCGTAGGCATAGATCCAAAATTCGTCACCACTGATGATGTCGTAGACGTGATTTGACTCTCCTCGGTTGAACCTTTGCAGAGTTTTCTTACACCATCTGACGCGGGCCGCCTTGTGATCGTCGGAAAGCAGATGCGGTATCCAACGGCAAACTAGCTTTCTCACACCAAGCGCTTTATGCAAGATCTTCTGAATGGTTGTCCCTGAGATGCCTAATAGAGTCTCTATCGCTCGATACGTCACATGACGATCTTCGAGAATTAGTTGTCTCACAGCAATGATGTTATCTTCAGTGAAGGCGGATTTTGGGCGTCCTTCGCGAGATTTGTCACTAACACTAGTATGTCCACGCTGGAATTCTAAATACCAGCGTTCGAAAGTCCTCAGACATGGGGCTTCATCACTGAACACAGATGTTAGCTCTTTAAAATACTGAAGCCGTGTCAGGCCTCTTCTAAAGTTGTAGAAAATTATTGCACGAACATTTTCCTTAGAAAGATTCATTTTCGTACGTCCCCTGACAGATTCCAATCGACGCTGTGTCTAAACAATAGCATTCATCCTAATACTTTCAACTGTTTTGAGATTCAACATTTAAACACATTCGAATATAAAACAGTTCCAAATTCAAAATTGCCGGGAAATATGGAAACGACAGAACTTAAAAGGCATGCCTAGTACCTATATAAATCAATAACCTTCCTTAACAACTCATAAGAAGTCAATAAAATATCAATATTACAAAAAAAAACTGTATCAGTCGGGTCATGGGAACAGGAAGTGTAATCTAGTTGTAATCCGAGCGCCGGATGTTACCGCCGGATGCCGCGCCGCAGCCTCCGCGCGCCGGTGAGAACTATTGCTATATTGCCCTGTAGGGAGCGACAAAGGCTTAGATTGACAATGACTGAATGATAAGAAGAAAGTAAAAATGAAAGAGTTTGCATTAGCTAAGTTTACAAAAATACAATTATGATACTGTACTGTACTCTCTACCTACCCCGCAGGGGATCTGGCGTGATGATATAGATAGATAGACAGTTATGATGATTTTAGTCAACTAGATTTTTATTTTTATTTTAAATTCGACGTGACACTATTGTGATTGTTCATTTTTTTTATATGATGTTTTTTTAACTAGCTTTATTATCTTTGTGTATATCACCACGCCACATACCTTGCGGAGTAGGCAGAGAATACAGATGACAGAGATCGACAAGTGCAATATATTTATTATGTTCGTAATTAATCTTTTTGTAATAATAATTGTAAGCGACTAGCTATCGCTGTGTACATCTGTTATTGGCCCAGGTAATAAAATGGTATGTTGTTAAAATATTGCATGAATGTGCACTGGTAGTGCAATATTTAAACAATAAAATAAAAAATAACCCAAAAAATACACATCGCTACACCCAAGGATTTCTCTAAGCAGGGGTGGCAGAGGTGTGGCGTGCTTATTGCCACATAGCGGGTACAATTCCTGTCTTCCCACTGATAGTGGGAATTTTTTGATAGAAAACCTTAATTTGTCCGACCTAGGATTTACACCCAGAACCTAATGATTGCAACCCGTATTATTCGCCACTAAACCAACGAGGCAATCAAGATAAAAAAATAGACTACTATAGATGAAGGTCAATGACTGTTAGACTGGACAAACTATGAGAGTGTCCGTAAGGAAATAATTCTGCACTCTATGTCTATCCCGCGCGGAATCTGGCTAATTATATAGATGGGTAGATAAATAATAGTTTACTAAAATTCACCAACCATTATTCTTATATTATATAAAATATACGTAATGATAACCTAGTTGTTAGACCGTTGGCCTGCATAGTCAAAGGCTCGGGTTCAAACCCAGGCACGCACCTCTGTCTTTCGAAAGCATGTGCGTTTTAAAATTTAAATATCACTTGCTTTAACGGTGAAGGGAAACATTGTGAGAAAACCTGCATGCCTAAGAGTTTCTCGAAGGTGTCCGCCAACCCGCTCTGGGCCAACGTAATGGACTACGGCCTAAACCCTCTCAGTTTGAAAGGAGGCCCGTGCCCAACAGTAGGACAGTTTCTTAACAGGGCTTATATTAATATTATAATTATTTTATATCAAATATATTCTAACCTTACATTAAAAAATTAAAACCAAAATAATAGTTCAAACAGGTTCTATTCTTACAGACCTCTCTTGCTTCCTCTATTCTCATAGTTCGTCTCAATTACGCTCCCCGGTTATGGAGACTCTTGTGTTTATGAAAAGAACCTGTTAGAACTTTGTACTATGTGCCTGCCCCCCAAGAGATCTGGCGTGATGATATAGATAGAGATAAATGATGATGATGATGATGATGATTGATCCGACGGATTTCGGCCATGGCGACCACTTTGACCCCTAGTCGGAGTAATGCCGCTTATGCGCTCGAAGATGGCTTAAGTAGCCTATCTTCGTGGCGAAACTCCGTGCACACTGAGGGCACGTGAGTACGCCGTTCTCATAATTGTATGATATGGCAGCAGGTGGGCGAGCCTTTAACTGATTGCGTTTGGCGTCAAGGTCAGCTTTACGCTGAGCCTCGAACTCGTGTACTTGGCTGTTCACCATCCGGCGCCATTCTGGCCGCTGTGCTGCCAAACGTTCCCAACGAGAGGGCTCTATGTTGCATCTCTTCATATGGCGCTTTTGGACATCCTTGTACCGGAGAAGGGGACCGCCATGATTCCGCTTGCCCTTCTCCAGTTCAGAGTAGAAGATGAATAATAGTATCTATCTATCTATAACCTCACGCCAGATCCCTTGCGGGGTAGGCAGAGAGTACAGAGTTCCAACAGGTTCTTTCCTTACATACCTCTCTGGCTTCCTCGACTCTCATAGTTCGTCTCATACACGCTCGCCGGTTACGGAGACTCTTGACTTTTCCATCAGATAACACTCGGTTTCAGATAACACTCGGTTTAATAATAGTAATAATAGTATAACGTAGCAAAACGATAAGGTCGAATTTCCTTCATCATTTTTTAAGACTTATATTTTCTATCCGCGATTTCGTCCGCGTTGACTTTAGACAGGAACCTTAAATTTACCGCGATAAAAAGTGTTAATCCAGGTAATAAACTATCTATCTGCCAAATTTCATCCAAATCCGTTCAGCCGTTTTTGCGTGATTGAGTAACAAACGTCCAAACATACAAACTTTCATATTTATAATATTAGTAGCAGGTAAGATAAAGTCGCATTAGCGTTGACAAATCTGAAAGAAACCAATTGTTTCTTTCGCGAAAAAAAACCGGTAATTTCGTTTATTCCAGTTTTTTTTATATTTTTGTTAAAAATTGAAACCTTATTGACTTGTTGAAAAAAACAATATTTTTATAATATAGACCGGGTTTTATTGAAATTCGGTTTAAAAAATGTTTTAAACATTAACTATGTCGTTTATCGTCGGTGAAATGCAATTGCCGCTTGGGGAAACATATTTTAGGACCTAATGTTGTTGGTGAAATGTAAGCGCACAACGTACATATATCGTGGGCGAAATGTACTGTAACTGTTTTTTTTTTTAGTATAAAAAAAACCTAGTGGGGACTAGGATTTATTCCTGTGACGTCGGTGCGTTTACAAATATGAAAATTACACATACACAAATACCCCGACCGGAATAAATAATTGAGGATCACACAAAGATATGTCCCGTGCGGGAATCGAACCCGCGAGTATTAGACATAATGGACGGAGGGGCTTAAGCTTAACCACTGCGCTAAATCGTTTGTCAAATTCACTTTTGCCATCGCTGCGCGAGGAAATAAATATATGTCAGCGTGGTATTAACTGTGGCAAATAGTGCGCGGGTCGTCCGCTAGTCAGCGCTACGGCCGCGTGCTGACGGAACGCAAGGGTCAACGGGATTTTGAATAAGGAAGATGGACAGAACATGGAGAACGATGCGATGACGACGTGTCAAAATGGTCGTCCTGCCCTTTGGATAATTCAATGGTCGATATTGTGTTTCATGTGGATAACTTATATGATTTAATAACTGATGGGCAATCATTGTGTTTAGCTGTTTGGAAACCTAACCCCGCCCATGTCTGAGCCTGAAGATTGAGCTCTTGTGCTAGTTAGTTTGGCCATCTGACGACATATATTTTTAGGCCAATCAAACATCCTCGGCGAAATGTGGACGCACAAAATACACCTATTGTCATAGAAATATGAGTACAAAGTACATCCACATTTTTCATCACCTCGCGTCGATCTCACTGAGGAAAAAACATGTTTTATTCAATAACAATTGATATTGAAAGAAACGGGAGTTAAGGGGAGGAAAGTTATTTTCAACGCTACGTAGGATTAGTAGGACAGTAGGACTAGCTGTACCCGCAGCATCGCTCGCATTATTTCAGCCATGTATTTCACAGCTTAAGCATTTTTTGAGTCAAAAGGTAGCCGAATTTGATCATAATCTGTTTAGCGGTTTAGGCGTGAAACGGTAATAGACAGACAGGCAGAATTACTTTCGCATTTAGAATATTGATTTTTTTTTTTAAAACGTAACCTTACACAATGACTTATTCCTGTGTCAGGGGTGCGTTTACAAAGATAAAAGTCACATGCACAAACATTCAGAAGAAAACAAATATTTGCGAGTGACAGAAAGATATGTCACGTGCGGTAATCTAACCCGCGACTACTCACTCCAACCGACTAAAGGTTGTAACCACTGAACCAAGCCGTCGGTCAAAAAAATATTAGAAAGTAAGTATGGAACCCATTTCGCGCGTTATTCATTGGAATAACCCATTTTGTACATATATCATCAAACATTTCCCTAATAAGTTTATACAACAAATGGTCGACTACACATAATATCACGCTATTAAAATTGTAGGCAAGTTAGGCAAGCCCAACCTTCCTGACTCATGGGGTTTTCCTATTCATAGGTAACATGCCTAGTAGTTGCCGGAAATAAATGAATGGAACAGACTTAGAAATACATTTTATTTAACATCCATTTGTTTGAAAAATATACCCGATTGTTTCTCAATCTGATCCACATGTTCCTAAAATGTGAAAGTGCCATAAAATGAGAAAGATATTTATGTACATTTTAATATAGCTTACCATATTTCAGAATTGACAATGTGTAAGATGATTCACATATTATTTCAGTTCATCATCAGTTTCAGTCATCAAGCAACTGAACTGATTGTTCCATTTTTTTTTATTTAATGTTTCAACTTGAATTATCCGCTTTTACACGATCAGCAGGAGCATGAGCTGGGTATGTAAGAAGGACAATGAAAGTAGGATAAATGCGGTAGAAATGCGAGCTCTGCGGAAGATGTGCGGAGTAAAGCTGACCGACCGTATTCGCAACAGCGTAGTAAGAAAGCGAGTAGGTATAAAAGATAGTATCGGTGTAAAGATATAAAGGGTATGCTCCGTTGGTTCGGGCATATAGAAAGAATGTCAGAAGAAAAAATGACAAAACAGATATACAATGCGAAAATGGAAGGATGTAGGTACCGGAGAAGACCTAGACTATCTTACCACAACCAAATAGATCGAGTCTTATCTGAAGGACAATTCAAGAGTCTCTGTAACCGGCGAGCGTGTATGAGACAAACTATTAGAGTGGAGGAAGCCAGAGAGGCATGTAAGGAAAGAACCCTTTTGGAACTCTGTACTTTCCCGCTTGTACTCAGTACTTTAACCTACCATCAACCTATGCAAGGAATCTGGTGCGATAACATAGAGACAGAAAGAGAGCAAGAATATAATAAAATCGGTGCAAATTGATATTACAAATAATCATTGTACACCAATGTTATTCAATAAACGAACCCATTTTATATGCCAAATACTTATATCATTCGACACCACTTCGACACTAAACCTAACCCAAGTGTGTAATGATTTATGTAAATTAACATCAATTTACACAAAAAAATAAGAAAAACATCGTGTCAAAAATATAAGTATACATTTTAGTTTGTGTTAATTGAACTACTTAAAATAATTTCTCGAGTCTTCGAGTAAAATCATCTTTAATTAAGTGTATATATAGCCTGTGTGTATCAAAAGTGATAGGAATTTTTAAAACTTTAAGTTCGGTTTTCTCAAAACTATGATTTTCGACTCGTTTCACCTTCACTGAAGCTACAGAGTTACGGATTGAACTTCCACCAATCCTATAAAACTTAGTTTAGAGATATAATTGCGAAAACAGTCTTTCCATATCGTATCCTGTTCTGAATGTATTCGGGATTTTTACCAGTTCAATAACATGATAGGTAGTTAGCGTGGTTTCTTATCTTATCTTATTTGGCATTTTGTAGGGTTGATCTTCATCAAACGTACTTTGAACTGGCATCTTTTGTACTGCCCTTAGCCCTAGTGCTCTTACTTACTTGTTGTCCCAAATACTCCCTGTAATAGGCTGAGTATTCCGTCAGGGGGGAAGAGCCGGTACTCTCCTGGTGATGAAGCCACCCCCACCCCCAGCAAGTTTATTCGCCGCGCCGCCAAAGCATCGCATTTGCAAAGAATGTCCTTCATGGTTTCAGTTTCTGGTCGCAATCCTGAATACCACGTCGCTAGCTAGGTTCATCTTGTGTAGATGTACATTTGTGCCATACTGGCCTGTGTATGCTCCAATAAGTTGACTTAGTTGATTTCTACTGTGTCTTAGTATTCTCCTGCTATCGGTATAGATAAGATAAGATAGCGTGGTCTTGTTTTCTAGTTAAATAAAATTCTCCCCCATAAAACTTCCACTATTTTTTCAAACACAAATATCCAAACTGAATTAAATATTTGTCGCTCACACAACGATTTGTCCCGTCCGGTGATCTAACTCACGACTACCCAATCCAGTAAATGCTATTACAGCTAAACCAGGTTTGTATCGTTATATTTATTTATTTTAAGTGTCGTGTTGTTAATATTAACTCATACAGAACTAACTACTGTCCAAGGTCAACCTTCATAATTAAAACGCTGCGTTTATTACTCCGGTCATTTCATTAACCACAGGTTTTCTACATACGACACGTGTCGGGGTGCATGCCCCACAATCAAAACTAGGTGACCACCTCCAACGGTAGCAGAGGTGAACGGAGGTGAACCCGTCGTAGCAGAAATGGGACACGGCAAGCGCCACCCGCGGATAATTTCCGAATCGCGTGCTGAGATTCCTTGGCGATACACCCACCTTGGTGATAGAAGTAGACTGGAAGAGCCGTGGAGCCAACTATATGTAAAATTAATTAAATATTATGTGTTCTATCTATCTATGTATATCATCACGCCAGCTCCCTCGCGGGGTAGGCAGAAAGTACAGAGTATTATGTGATACTGCCGTAAACCGTTTTTAAATGTAGGTAAAGTAGGAATTCTTGAAACTCTGTACTCTCTGCCTACCCCGCAAGGGATCTGGCGTGATGATATAGATAGGTAGATAGAGAGGTAAACTTGGAATTATTTCTGTGTCATAAATTTCATAGATTCTTTTGTTCTAGTATAGTGAATTGAGACCGGCTTGATTTAGAGATTTGAATTAAATGGTCGCTGGATCAATGCCTGCACGATGCAAATCTTTATGTAACCAACAAATATTTGTTTCGGTGTAGGTATGCATTTGTGCATTAGAAAATTGGTGTTTGTAAACGCATCCACGACACAGGTGTCATAGTGTGGGAAGACGTTTTATTTTGGCACTTGCTTAAATTACTTTATATTTTATTTAGTCATTGTAACGTAAATTTACTGGGTTGATTCGTTGCCAATAACTAGGTAAACATTTCTAATTAACTATAACAATCAATTCGTTAATAAAATGAATGGCCAATCTAGCAAAAATACATAAATCTATGTCGTTCTAAATTTACAAAACTTTCTAGAACAAAGTAAATGAAACCCTAACTGCCTTGCATAAGAAAAACAGTTAGTTTGTAGTGCCAGCCCGCGTTACAGAAAATACAACTAACCCTCCAAATAGTAGTTATGATAGTAACATGATTGTTAACTTAATATACATATTTACTAATAGGCTACTTATGCCTAAAATATTTATGAACAACAGTGAAGTGTACTTCCGGATTAGAAATCCAGCTCCTGTAGCCAAGTGGACTTTCTACGAGTATAGTCATTAACTAGCGTTAGCGACTATATATAGGATATGAATAAATGTCTGCGATGATACCGCTACTTTTCTTACAAGGAAAAGTCACGTGGTCAGAACGATACGTTCACACCTGTAAAATCGTCCTACACAGAATTCAAGAAAATATTAATTCTACTAGTTAATTATAATCATTTTGTAGCATTTCTTAAGTCACCAACGCACCAACACGACAGTTAAACAGGTCTGTCCTAACTTTGTTAGGTTTTTCGTAGACCCGTTATTTACTACGTAGACGCGTTATTTTTTATAAAAAACGTAGCCCCTTACTGGATTTATTCCTGTGTCGTAGGTGCATTTACAAACATGTTAATTTACATACACAAATACCCAGACTGAAACAAATAATTGTAGGTCACATAAAGCTTTGTCCCGTGCGGGAATCGAACCCGCGACTATTGAACCCAGTGGGCGGAGCGGCTAAAGCTCTTAACCACTGCGCTAAATCGTCCGTCAATTCTATTTGTTGTTTCAAATATAATGGATACCTACCGCAAATAATTATTTCTTGTAAAAAAAACACAAATACCCTATATTCCCAAAGCGGGGAGGGTAGAAATGGGCTTGGCGCACCCACTTTTCACCGATGATGTTAAATCCTGTAAACGAGCGAGCCTATTGCTAATTTTTCTAACGTTTTTCTATCGAAAAATTACACTTTTTCCGGCTCTGGATTCGAACCCAGGACCTGCATTGTTCGTTACTAGACCAACGAGGTAGCCACCAGTTTTTTTTATTAATTATGCAAATTCTGGATAGCTGCGAGGGGACGACCTCACGCTCTGCTCGTCTATCACGTGGCGTTATTAATATTCCGGGAAACTGAAAAACAGCTATTTTCATAAAGCTTAATTTATTTGTATCATTAAAATGTATAATTTATATTATTCATTTGATCTTACCCTCATCTAGACTGCCTCGTTGGTTTCGTGGCGAATAATGCGCTTTGGGTTCACGAGATCCTGGGTTCAAATCCTAGTTCTGACAAACGTAAGCAACATTCTATCAAAAAAAATCCAGTATCAGTGCGGAGTCTGGAATTTTGCCCGGTATATGGCGCTATTACATGGGACCTAACATCTTCGGCGAATATAGGCGTGACAGTGCGTATTTATTAACCGACTTCTAAAAAGGAGGAGGTTCTCAATTCGACTGTATGTTTTTTTTGTATGTATGTTACGCGACCATTCTGCCAATTATGAATCGATTTTGATGATTCTTGTTACATTGGGTTCAGTATAGCTCCAAGGTGGTCCTATTTTAATTTCATCGGTATTCACGGCGAACAGCACGAATGTATAGATTCCGTTATTATGGTTAATAAAATAAGCAAAATAATATAATGTAGGTATAACAATATTAGTAAATAAGTCACTTGTCACTTAAAATTGTAAAACAAAAATCTTTTTAATAACAATACGACTTCTTTAAGCAAATAAATATTTGAAGTCGATGCCAAGAACCGACTGCACTAACCGGTACCGACTCCAAATATTTATTTTTTGCTTTTTGAAGCCGGATTGTTTTTAAAGATTTTTTTAGTTATGTTACCCTAACGGCAGTGAGCTGAGTAGTGGACAATTATCTTACACGCGCGGCTTAATTTGATGCTTTAATTAATAATGAGGTAATAACCAGTACCAACGGCTTAACGTGCCTTCTGGAGCACGGAGACACTCGAAAACGGAAGTGCCATAACCGGTCACCCAACACTGCTTAAGGGACTACCGCGTTAAAAACGTTTTTATTCTCCATGCACTTCCATAATTTATTGGATTAGAGACATAATATTTAGAAATATGATTTTTTAATGTACATTTTAGAATCTGGTAAAAGGAATACACGATTAAACTAAATTTAATCGATAGAAAAAAATCTAAAGTCATCTCTATTGCTCTACATTTTCAGATTCCAACGTGAAACACTTAAGAACTAGAATTTACCTAAAATTACAGAAAATAATTGTAGCAAAGATCTTGTAAAGCAGTATTTTATTAGTGTAGTTTTTTAGAAAATGTTTCCGAGCGAGCGCTCAAAATATCCGTCCCTTATTATTCTTTTGTAAAGTACTTGCATCACCGTCACTTGCGGTCGATAAATGATCGATCGCGGTAGGCTCTCTTAAGGGGCTTAACCTTTCAGAAGTGGGACATAACACTTCAGTAAAAACATTGTCGGCGATATGTGATTATGTACAGTACACCTTTACTATCCTTACATGGCGAATATATACTCTATTCCAATCAAACTTTATAACTTTTTTCACTAAACATAAAAACGTCAATTTCTTGGTAGCAGCCTTTTCATTTCGATGTCTTCGGAAATACTGTCGCCTTCATATAACACTTATAGATTGCAATCACAACTAAAACATCTAAAAATGATTTGTCTACAACAGGCATGTCAAAAATGCGCCCCCCCGCGGGCCGCATGCGGCCCACTGAGCATTATCCTGCATCCCGAATCAATTTTTAAAAAAACAGGCAGATAATGCGGCTAGCGTGATAAAAGCCATAACCTTCGTTAAGATTTTCAGTAGTGTTTCTTTTTTAAGATTAGGTTTTGCGGCCCAACTAGTTTACGGTCTTCATACTTTTGGCCCACCAGTGACTTTGAGTTTGACATGGCTGATCTACAAGGTTTTAAAGTTTGATCGGAATAGACTATAGGCATGTCGATACATCATCCCACGTCGTGCTGTGGTACTTAACAACTATTTGTAAACTTCTAAATTTGATAAAACTAAATTGGTAGTAAGTAAGTACTAAAGTTTTGCCCTTGGCTAACTTGATGTTTTAGTTCTCTGTATAATCAAGAGGTTCTTAATATTTACACGATTCTCCTAAAACTTCTCTTTAAAATTATATGGAGTTACTATTTTGATTGTTACTACTGAAGTGGCAATAGGCGGGTCACATAGCGCGAAGATCGGACGGGCGTTGGGGCAGAAAGATTCTAGAGTAGAGACCACGTATTGGCAAGCGCAGCGTGGGACGGCCACCTACCAGATGGACCGACGATCTTGTGATCGGACCGGCTGCGCTAGAGAGCGATTGAGGAGGTCTATGTTCAGCAGTGGACAAATATAGGCTGATATGATGATGATGATGCCTATTTTGATTTGAATACAGATCAGATGTTGGTATGTAGGTGTATCATGTTTTCCCCCCAAGGAGTAGACGGAAATATACTTAGTACACTTACCTTTCGCCAAGGTAGTTCTGATCCATTTTCAGTGATAAGTGATAGAACTCAAATATCATAGTTTTGTGAAAATCCAGTTGAAAGTTCTCTATTTTTCTACTGCACTGGTTTTTTAATAAATTACAATATATACTTAACATGCTTGAGGCGTTTATACTTTCTTGTCTAATTTGATGTTCATTTATTAATTATAATATGATCGTGCTATGAGTCCCGTTGCATCCTTACACTAAAGGTATAGAAATATCTTTAACATAGAGACATGAGCCCTTTACATTTTTATAATAGGATAAAAGTAAAATCAATATTTCAGGTGGTCACCACGCTGTCTATCCCTCTTTATTTAATTGCTATATCCCATCCCACAAACAAAGTAAATAACACAATCGAGTAACACCCGCCCACAATTTCCTCCATTCCGCTTTTATTGACAAAAGGACCCGAAATACGACCCAGCCTAAGTCAGGGGTCAGATGTCCTTTGTAATAAAAGACTTAACGTTATCTTAAGAATTATAACAGCCTGGTACATTGGCCTTGAATTTAAATTTTCGCTCTTTGGGGTTTATTCCTCGTAAGTTTTAGTACTGAATTTCAGGTTAGTTAAACACTTGGAAAGTACTCGTTGTTATGGTAGCGCAGTGTTTGAGTGAGCACCAAAGTTAAGCAGCATTCGACTCGGTTGGTCTGAGATGGGTGACCGTTTGCTCCATTTTCGAGTGCCTCCGTGCTTCGAAAGGCACGTTAAAGGAATGTCCCCAGTTACCACTTCTTGTGGTGGTTGTTAAGCAAAGTTGAAAGTCTAATGGGCGACTTGATATGAATATGATATTATCCAACCTCTGTGGGACTGTTAATGAAACTATTGTTATTTGTCAAAAAAGCATGAAAGAAGTGTTAAAAAGTATGGTATAAAATGAACATCCCCACGCGTATTTCCCAAGTGGGAGTGGCGAAGATGTACCATGTACGCCCATATTTTGCTGTTAGAGGAACTCTGTAGACATTTTTTTACGCAGTAGACTGCGTAAAAAAATGCTTGCAATTTACAGACGAGAGTGCCTGATTCAATAAATATCTACAACTCCAATCGTGCAGACAGGTACTGAGCTTAGCATGAACAGATCTACATTACCGTCACGTCGTCGAGAAAGCGTTCTGTTCTGATCATATTTATTTAGTAAATCTGTAGTGTGAAAAGGATGGCATATCAATTCGATGGTATCACGCTAACGTCGATCCGTTCGTGTTAAACCCTCTGATAAATTCGCTGAAAAAACCTTGGTTACCGCCCGACACGTAGGCGGAATTCCAACAATCAGGTTGCCACGTATCCGCATTAAACGTATCAGCCTTCCATAAATCTTTTCAATATATTGAGCTCTATAGTATTATTTATAAAATTCAATTCAGATTGCAGTATTGGTTGGTTAAAAGTTTATTGCATATTTATGAAGAGTTCGTTTCACCGACGCGGTCGGCAACCTTAGGCTTTTGTATCATTTTATTGATTGAGCGATATATAAATAGGGTTGTTTGGATCTGAAATCAGTTGAATGATGATAATTATAGACAATTTCTTGTTTGCGATTATGGTAGAGGTTTGTTCCTACAGAAGATATTTCGTAGTGGATAACTTGTTGTTATTCAAAACACTTTTCAAACACAAAGACAAGATCCAAAGTTTCTATATGTAACAATATACTATCGAACATTACAAATGAGAAAATTCGTGAGTGTGTGTGTGTTGAATGATCTACGCATTTGGCCGAGGGGCCCTTGCAGATTCACCGAGTAAGTCAGATGAGAAAAACAAATTAATTTTATCGAAAATCAAATATGAGAACAATTTTGTTTTTCTCCTTATTAAGTTATATTATGATAAACCGCTTGAAATTTAAAACAAAAATGTGTAAGGTGTATGACATTGAAAAGCATACTAAATCAAATTATATTAATATATAGGCAATAAAACTAGATTGCTTTTTGTTAGAAATACACGACCATCTAATATAATATAACTATCACGACATAATATATAACAAAGTCCCCCCACCGCGTCTGTCTGTCTGTCTGAACACGATAAACTCAATAACTACCAAACGGATTTTCATACGGTTTTCACCAATGGACGGAATGATTTAAGAGAAAAGTTTATGTGTATAATTCACCCGTGCCCAGCCGGGGCGGGGCGCTAGCCCTACTAATGTTATAAATGTGAAAGTTTGTATATTTTGATGTTTGTAACTCAATCACGCAAAAACGGCTCAACGAATTTGAACGAAATTTGGCACACAGATTGTTTATTACATGGATTTACACATCAGAATGTTAAATTTCAGTCTAAAGTCAAAGCGGACGAAGTCGCGAGCAGAATCTTGTATTTTATAAAACACAACTTAAGTCCCTTAACCTGACAGTAAACAAAGAGTGGCGGACATCTATCTTCTGAAATCCGGTGTCAAAATGTAATTTAAACAGCGAAATAATGGAGATAACTCTATCATGAAAAAATATATAGACAGAGCTAGTCAGTTTCGCTAATCCGCACTGAGGCTACGTGGTGGAGTGTGGCCTATTTTTTCTCGCCTCGATTTATGAGAGAAAGCCTTTGCCCAGCAGTTGGACCGTATGGGCTCCGCTCACCGCTCTATATAAGTTACACTTACACAGTGGTTATGGTTTCGCTAAGAATATGAATAATAGATTAATTCTCCTCAATCGGATGCTGTGTATGAATCGAGCAAGTTTCTTTCGCACTACAGAGCACGCGGACCTGACAGAGAAAACAGTTTCTCTGTCAAGCCCCCGAGATATCAACCGTCGTTATAATCATACTTACGTCTTTGGCTATAGGCTCGCCCCATTTTACATGAGAATTAACATCGTCGGCGGAAAGTGGGTGTACACAGTACACCTCTGCCACCCCTGCTCGGGGAATATAGCCGTGACGGTGTGTAACTCTTTGGTCTTCTGGGACATAGTGCAGTTTGTGATCACAAGATATTAGTTTCGGAATGTGCTAAGCCTTTTGTCTGTTATTTTAGATTGAATGCTCTGTCTATATTTTCCATAATCTGAGTGTTAAAGAGTAGTCATAATTCACTATGAGGGTCTGTGGGGTGCGGAGACAAGTCCATTTGTGCGTCTAGTCACTAGTGAATCATAGGACGTTAATCCCTATGACACACTAGATATGAGCGGATTATTCCAAAACTTTACATTTCCATGACATCAACTACTAATCACCAATTAGTCCCGAAGGTCTGACAACACCTCATAAACCCTATTCGTATTACAAAATATCACATTTTACTCAAATAATATTTAAAATCACTCAAATTCTAATTATTATATCAAAATTATCACAAACAGCACTTCAAGAATATTCTAATGGGCCAGCTTTCTATTAGAGTAGCTGAGTATTTCTTAATCCATAAGGACGAGTATTTATTCTACTCATTCGTTAAATATAAGGTGCTGATGGCGACAAACACATCATTTTCATTATTATCATCCGTCTAGATTTATAGTATTGGACGATGTCATTATTTTATATCCACAAAGAAGAGCACTACTTACTATACACTGCACTTAACCACTGCTACAATGCACTCTAGTTGCGACAGGTCACACGCAATATATTTACCCTGTCCCATCCCAGGGGTACCAGGAACGCATAAACGCTACGTAGTCACACATTGCTAATGTACGTAGGTATTTCTGCGTCTGCCGCAGTTTCGCAAAGGGGCAGTGACCATGAGGCCAAAGTTGAAAGTTCACAGCAAAGGTCCACGAAGCTTCGATCCAACATTATCGTTGATTTCCTTTTCATGACGACGAAAGAATTCGAAAAGGGTTTTGACTTGTAATTGGACTTCAATTGGCATGTCAGCGGAAAGTGTATTACAAAGCCTTGGTAAAAATCTATATCAGGAAGGTTCCAACAGGCTTTTTTTATTAGAGGCCTTTCTAGTGGTCAATGAAAGTGTTCAAAATAATTATAAAAATTGTCCTAATCTCTAGCCTCGATTGTGAGAGAAGGCTGTTGCCCAGCAATGGGACCGATTTATAATGAAAATAGAGAGGTTGAAATTTTCTTTTAATCTTAATTCACCATTTATTTTTTTTTGCTTTATATAAAGAACAAAAGAGAACAGACTATTTACATTCCAGCTCTTATTGCCTGCGGATGAAAATTTACTTAAAGTTTAATTATCTTAGGCGTTTATGTTATCCGCGTGTTATTTTAGGTTAAAATGACAAATTTTACCTCCATCTGAAATAAACCCTCCCGTGACCATGGGTGCTGCAAAGCACTCGAAACGACGGGAACTTAAAAATCAAAAATAAACCACGATAAAATCCTAAAAATAGTTTTATCTCATGTGTAATATTCGCGTTAATCTAAGAACTCAGTATGTTTACCTCCATCGTCTAATCTTTTGCACTGATTGTAAAGATTTTAGGATCATTGTGCATATATCAAAACTCTGCTTAGTTTCTATCTACATATATATATATTTTTGACGACGGCATGTGAACACGGGTTTGATTCCCGCACAGAACTAATGTTTACTTTTTGAAATCAAATATTGTTTGAGCGCAAACTAACAATCTTTTTCAGGACTGTATTTCATAACTGCGTACGGTCAGTTTTCTTTATTTCTAATGGTGTGCCGTTCCGCAGTGTACAGTTGACACAAAAATGTAATTTGTCGCAATCCCTTGCAGCGCTGTGATGGAGTGGGCGCGTTGTATGACGCATGGTCGCGCCTAGCTGGGCGGGGCGCCCACAGTCATGAACAAGATGCTCAGTTGCTGGAAAAGATAGTTAATAGTTAATAATTATCAGGGAGATAAGAGTGGACAGGCCGCCGATAAGATGGACCGATAGACCGATGGACCTCGAGAAGGTCGCAGGTAGAAAGTGAAAGTATATAGCACAAAGCTGGTTGATGTGGCGGTCTTTGGCTGAGGTATTTGTCCTGCAGTAAAGGTTTTTCGGCCGAAGATAGATAGGTAATAATTATTATGGTATGCTGCTCTGCTTTCTCTACAAGGTTAAATGCGACCTTAAAGGATGGCGCGGTGATGATGGCCATGCATTTGGCGGGACATATAATCATTGACACGAAAAGAAGGTAATTATTGTTTGTTTTTATTTCTTCTTAAAAAAGTGGTCTCACTGTATTGTACCTTTGTCTTGGATGCATTTACAAATTTAAAATTCAGAGCGAAGCGAATTTTCTTGGATCACGTATGATGTGTCTCGTGCGGAATCGCACGCACAGATACTCGATACAGTGACATTCAAATTCATTTATTTCTATTTGTGATACAAGGAGTGTTTATTCAGTCGTAAGCACCAAAAACCAAAGCAATTTAATCAAGTACATAATTCTTAATTATATATAAAATATAAAAAAATTAGGAAACTTTTCTGAAGTGAGTAGTTGTTGCTGAAATCTACCATATCCAGTGATGTAACTCCGGGGCATAGCCCCCTGTGGAGAATTTGAATTAAAACGCAGTACCTACACTAGTCATTAATTAGCCGCGCACTCTTGTTACACTAACCGCAATTACTTTGTGGGTTTACTGTCGCAAATGCAATGACCTTGAGAATTTTTGTCAACAGTGAAAAGTGTGCCTGGAGGACCCAAAATGCAGGTTATTTTCAAATAATTCTGATACAATTATTTTAAATAAAAAAAGTCATAAATAAAAGTTATAGAACATATCTTAACCACCACCATTGAATAAAACATTTGCAATATATATTCGTAGAATATATATATGAGGAGATTCGTAGAAGAACCAAGGTCACCGACATAGCCGTCAGGATTAGCAATCTGAAGTGGCATAGCCCTCAAAATTAGCAAGCGGACCACATAGCGCGAAGATCGGGCGTTGGGGCAGAAAGATTCTAGAGTAGAGACCACGTATTGGCAAGCGCAGCGTAGGACGGCCGCCTGTCAGATGGACCGATGATCTTGTGAAAATCGCAGGAAGTCGTTGGATGCAGGTGGCATCGGACCGGTTACGCTGGAAAGCGATTTGGGAGGCCTATGTTCAGCAGTGGACAAGTATAGGCTGAAATGATGATGAATATATATTCAAGATATTTTTTTTTAAGTATTATTTTGAAAAATTCATTTTTATATATATTTCTTATAACAAATACACAGTACATCCATTAACAATCTTCTGTAAATAGAGCCTATTTAGGGAGTTAGGAGATAAAAATCCGGATTATTATAATCCTACAAAAAAATTACATTTGGCCTGTTCGCACTTTGAAAAGTTGTAGGTTTTCGATAATGGATGCTGCGCTCGTAACGTTGTGCGACCACGTAGCAGCGTTCAACTCGGTCGGCTTGAGATGGGTAACCGTTTGTGGTATTTTCATATTCGAGCATCCCCGTGCTTCGGAAGGCACGTCAAGCAGTGGATCTCGGCTAACAATTCATGTGGTAGTCGTTAAGACGAGTTGGAAACCTTAAAGGCGGCTTGATAAGTTTCAGCGGCAGGTGGCCACAAACCTGCCTCCACTTATCCGCACTGGGTCCACTCTCTCTCACCTCGATATGTGAGAGAAGGTCTTTGCCCAGCAGTGGGCAATATAAGCTGATATTTTATTTTTGGTTAGTTTGTTTGTTAATGCATGTAGTCGCTGATTCCGATGCGATTTATTTTGAAGCGAGTCGATACCCACTTAGTAGAAGAAGTCAATATGTAACTGATTTATATTCTGGCCACTCACGCAAAATATAACACGCGAAAAAGTAAGGATAGCGCATGGTCGAGTGTATATATTGCTCTCACCTGTTTAGCCAGGGTTGCCAGTTTGAAGTAATTTTAAAGAGAAAATTTTTAGAGACTACCTTTAGGATAAAAGACGCCTTAGAATAAGTTCTTCTTCTTAGTGTTTCGACGGCAAAAAATACTATAGTCATATGAAGGCAACCCAGAATGCGGCCACTTGATTGCATTGACAGAGGCAGCCATTAAGTCCTGCAACGTACAGGTGTTAGGGCATGCGGAGCACGATATAAGGTGGGACATCTTTGGGTCACGCCGTTCGAACACCCCAAATTGGCATCGTCTATGGATTTCCACCTGAACATGTTACAAGAAATTAGGAAAAGTTAGCATATCAATTGGTTTGGTGATAGGAATTTGTGTAAAAAGTATCCTTTCGGGGCAAAAGTAATCGGACGTGGGGAGATTTAATAATCATAAAGAAAAACACAGAGCAGTGTCAATAGCCGATGTCACTAAATGTGAACAATGCCACAGCAATGTGTCCAGTCGATGCTGTAACGAAACTGCCCTGTGCGAGAAGTGGGTCACTAACCTGATGTAAATCCGGTCACACTATTAAAATAATAATCAGTAAAACACCTCTTAAAACGCGGGCTGTTTAAAAAACTTACACTAATATTTGTTATTTTCATGCAAACCATATTACAAAAAATAATAGTGTTATAAAAAGCCGTTAGACCCCAATTAATTAAGTAATCTATCAATCATAATATCAGCGGATTAATGATTAATTCACAACTTCCAAAATCTTTGGAAAATCTGTTCCCCTATGCTGAACAACAAACAATATTAATTATTGAGGCCGATCTGAATATTTCAGCGTTTTGCCAGTCATCAGCAATTGTCAATATGATTCCCCTTCCTAGCCCAATTATGGATCTAAAAACAACTCTGATACGAGACGTTAAAGTTGAGTTTTCTTCACTAAACGGTGTTTTTCGAAGCAACGTCCACCCTTTGTTTGCCGAATCCCGTAATCCTTAAAAGGAAACTAAGAATCACGTTGTTTCTGTTCTGTATGCATTTTTATTTGTTTGGACTTTTGTTCGAGTACAAACATTTGATTTGATTGAGGTCGATTACTGTCAACGTCTTCGAAAACATTCGCACAAAGTGCTATGACAAACTATAAGGAAAAAATAGGGTGGAAAGCCCCAACGGAAAACCATTGACGTCAATAATTGTGAGGAAACATTTTTGGCGGCATCTTGAGTCTTGGATTGGTATCTATCCTAAGGTTTGTAATCTGCAGATGCCCCTATTACTGGAGAAATGTATAGAATTAGGAAAATAAACCATGAAGTACCTTCACAATATGATATAGGTAAGTCACGTTTGATAGGGCAAATTTTTGATTGCCGTTAGAGAGTATTAACCCGTCTTTAGATATTTACAGTGTAGGTTTAGGCAAAAGTAGCACTATTTTCCCACCGATATCAGAAATTACGCGAACCCCATAACCCTGCTAGTTTGGCGGGAGATCGAAGAGTGATGTTGTCAATTTGTTTTAATTTCCAAAACTTGTGTTATTTCGAATTATAATGTCTAATGTTAGTGGAATATTAACCATTATATATTCCTATATGAGCAGGAGTGTGGGTAATTGTAAAAAAGTGAAAAAACGTGCCTTAGTGATTTTGCTAAAAACAGGCGTAATAATTGGTATTGGTATGCATCGCTTTACTATCCAGGGTGGGGCACTTTATCAATATCATAATCATCTTTGTCATCAAATTCATCGCGAAGTTGAATTAATTTAAAAATGAATATTCGTAATTATTGACATTGGCAAACTACGCGTAAAAACAT
This sequence comes from Phalera bucephala, assembly GCA_905147815.2. NCBI lineage: Eukaryota > Metazoa > Arthropoda > Insecta > Lepidoptera > Notodontidae > Phalera > Phalera bucephala. Next base: position 56,099,698 of record LR990609.1, read on the forward strand.
TAAAAAAAACCTTTAGGACTTTAAAAAAACAGGGAAAGTCTAATCAAACTCAAATTCAAATAACTTATTTTGTATAAGCCCTGCGGGGGCGCTTACAAATAGTCAATTCACATTTTTTTTAATCCAATTAAACTACTAGGCTACCACTGGATCGGAACGCGGCCTCCACTGAGTAGATCCGACGAAGAAACACAGTGGGCTTGTCATATTTTATTTATTTCTCTTTCACTCCTTTTTTCATTTTTATTAAATCATATTGTATAGATACAATGTTTAGGTTACAATTAAATAGTTTATGATCTAGCTCCAGTGATACCACGCGACAAAGATATGAGACTACTGATGTTATTGAATATTAAGTAACAGCAGGTCGTCTAGGTATATAGGTTTTTATTCTCCCATTTTACGTTATGGATGCATAATATCGAACAATTTCAGAACGATAATAATAACAAAACAAACAATGGTAGCTGGCGTTCCTGAACGCGCCCACAACAACAAACAACTCCACACAGATAACCAATTCACAAGTTTCCCGACGCGAACATTTGAAAATGGAACGCACCTCTACGTAACACTGACACAAAACACGCACACACAGCAAACGCCCGGGGAAAATTTACCCACACATATAAGACTGCCAAAAAGTCTTGAGCTCTCGCCCGCCAGGATTTTAATGCGTACGCTGAATAGTGTAGCAGAGCGGCAGCGCCCAAAGTATATTGGTCGTTGCAAGAGAGAGACGGAGATACGAAATATAAAGCTCACTCGCACAAGCGAGCGAAGGTAGGTTTCCCGGGAGCCGGGCGTAGTACTAGAGACACATTGATCCACAGGCGGCAGCAACGTCTGGCAACATCGATTGTGCAGTTTCCTGCAACGGTTCGTTGCCATGACGACCGCCCACCTTCTGCACCCCGCCTTCGTTACGTATTTAGAAACTTTCCTACTACACCGTTTTATTGGATTTTTTATTTGCCTTATGTAATAAGTGTTCTCAACAAAAATATGATGGATGCCGGTAAACGTGAGGTTTATATAAGGGAAGATGCTTTTTACAGCCACTTTTTATGATGACTTAAAAAAAAGTGGTTTATGTACATTATGGACCTGTTAATTAGCAAGTCCATTTATCAATTATTTTCGTGTATAGGGGTAGATTAAATTATTATATATATATATCGTCTGCCTCGTTCGTCTGGTGGCAAAGCGCATCGCTTTGTGATCACGAGGTCCTGGGTTCAAATCCTAGGTCGGACAAATGTAGTTTTTCTAACGAAAAATTCCCAGTATGAGTCCGGAGTCTGGAATTGTGCCCGATATATGGCAATAGGCTCGCCCCCTATTACATGGGACCTAACATCGTCGGCGAAACGTGGGTGTACTCAGTACACCTCTGCCACCCCCTCTGGGGAATATGGGCGTAACGGTTAAAAAAAAAAATAATTTACTTGGGCGCTTTTAGCGCTCTAGTACCGCGGTACGCCAATGTTAAGCAGTTTTCGGTTTGTTTAGTCTGAGATTGGTGACATCATGACCGTTTGCGTTACACTATATTGGAAGCCTTATTGCTTTACAAGTTCCAACAGCAGGTGGCTGTTACACAAAACAAACCTGTTTTCAGTAATCTGCACTGGGCCAGAAAGTGAAGTATGACCTATTCTCTCCTCGATTAGCCATACTCATGAATAGTATAACTTGGTTAATTTAATTTAGAATCGCCTGATACTACATTGTACTTCCATACCCCACAACAAAATCTACATTTCGTTATGTGTGGAAAAAAATGTAAAAATACTATTTTAAAAGGGTAACCGGGAAGTTGTTTGGCCTTCTTCTCCACAGGAATGACATTTCGAAATGGTGGTAGAGTTTTTTTACTTTTCAGACAATCCATAAATACTATAATGCTTTACATGAATAAAAAATATTCAGATGCTGATTTGTAAGTAAAGGCCTTTGCCGAGCTGTAAAACTGAATAAACGAATTTATGATATATTTTACTTTGAAGAGAAAGAAATAAAAGAAACATACAAATACTCTTTTTAACCGACTTCTAAAAAGGAGGAGGTTCTCAATTCGACTGTATGTTTATTTTTGTATCATCATCATCATCATCTCAGCCTATACTTGTCCACTGCTGAACATAGGCCTCCCCAATCGCTTTCCAGCGTAACCGGTCCGATGCCACCTGCATCCAACGACGACATTTTGTATGTTACGCTATTATTCCGCGAATTATGAATCGATTTTGTGATTCTTTTTGCATTGGATTTAGTATAGCCAAGGTGGTCCCATTTTAATTTTATCGGTATTTGACCTTGGACTTGGAAGATACACCAGGGAACTCCTTAACGACAAACAATACGAATGCGACTTGGAAGATACACCAGGGAACTCCTTAACGACAAACAATACGAATGCGTAGATTGAGATATTATGGGTATTATGTCAATCCTATAGGTACCCTGCCATAGAACTAATCAGAATATTAACAGACTCCAAAAAAGGAGGAGATCGACAATTCGTCTGTGTTTTTTTATAACGTCTTTATTTATGAATTGATTTTGATTATTTATTTTGCGTTGGGTTTAGTCTAGTTTCGAGGTGGTCCCATTTTAATGAAATCGGTATTGAAATTTGGACTTTGAAGATACTTCAGGGGACTCCTTAACGGCGAATAGCACGAATGTATAGATTCCGTTATTATGGGTCAATCTGGTTTCAGTGAGCTAAAAACTGTATTCTATCGGCACGGGACAAGTCTTTGTGTGACCCACAATTATTTATTTCGGTCTGGGTATATAAGTGTATATGAATTTTCGTGTTTGTAAGCCCACCCACGACACAGAAATCCTAGTAAAGGCAACGTTTTTTTTTGTAAATATAGTAAGTTGTTATGGTCGGCCGCCTGCCAGGTGGACTGACGATCTTGTAAACATCGCAGGAAGTCGTGCATGCAGGTGGCATCGGACCGGTTACGCTGAAGAGTTAAGCAGTAGACGAGTAGCGGCTGAAATGATGATGACGGTATGCTACTTATGGTTAGCTAAAATATCGAAATTGGTTAGTAAATAGCAAATAATCTCAAAGTATGCAGGTCCATTATAATCTATTGTAATCTCAAAGTATGCAATACATTTGAAATTATCCGAATGTTCTTAGGCGATATTATGAATAGAATCTACATAATAATGAAAATATACAGCTTCTCATAGGCAACGGTACGAGTACTAGTAGATATCTTAGACCCGTAAATAAGAATCACACCATTAAAGATAGGTTCTAGGGTTTCGTTCAGACACATTCTTCTCTATACATAAAAAACGTTGATTTCTTGTTAACATATTTTTAATTTCAATGTCTTCGGAAATACTTGACAGTATTTCATATTACACTTGTTATAGATTGCAACCACAACTAAAACATCTAAAAATAGTGATAGTTTGTGCATAATAATAATAGTAGCCCTGTTAAGAAACTGCCCCACTGTTGGGCACGGGCCTCCTCTCAGACTGAGAGGGCTTAGGCTATAGTCCACCACGCTGTTATCCATTTAACTGTTGTAAGTTAACATTCCCTCTCTTCCTTCTATTAATTTAACACAATGTGTACTTTTTTGTAAATGATGGAACCATGCAGTCATTCTAATAAATAGTATTATTCGCTTTTTGAACTTAGACTCACCTGATGACCAACCTACATTGTTCTCCCATACCCCACAACAGAATGTAGATGAAAAAGTTAGTAATTTTTTATTTTAAAAGAGTAACCGTGGAGTTTCTTGCCTTCTTCTCTACAGGAATGGCATTCCGAATTGGTGGTCTTTGTTACTTTTCTGACGATTCATAAATACTGTAATGGTTTACATGAATAAAAAAATATTCTGATTCTGATTCTGCTGGCCCAGTGCGGGTTGGCGAACTTCACACACTTGTTTTCCTTCACCGTTAAAGCAAGTGATAATTCATTTGAAATACGCACATGCTTTCGAAGAGACAGAGTTGCGTGCCTGTGTTTGAAGAGAGCTCTGACTTTGCAGTCCAACAGTCTAACCACTAGGCTATCACTACTAGGGTAAAAGCCGGATAGTCGCCCATCTTTTCAAAAAAGCTCTATTACTAAAAATATGTACTTAATAGGAATAATGCAACATGTATATCAAAACATAGGTCTTTGATCTTTTATTAAAGCCCATTTTTGTAAACATATCTGAATTAGCGTTTTTCACTGTTAATATATTTTCACTTATTGATTTCTTCGTCCTTTTTCCTTTTTATTGGTGGTAGTACTTCGGTGGCTTTACCTTAAGATGGTTTTGAACATATAACATTTTCTTAATTTTTATTGTCGAAACTGTAACTGTATTTTTTTCATTCCATAAAATCTGTGTTATCAGATTCAGTTTCACTGCTGGTAATAAATCTGATGGTCTTTTTATTTTTTTGCGGTTGCCCTCTTTTCTTCACATTTCAAGGTTGTGACTGTGATTCATAAGATATCAGCGATGGCAACGATAGCTCAGTACCATCAAAAATGTAATTTACAATGTCGCTATCTCCTAGGGCTAAACAATCTTGAGAAAGATTCAAGAGGTTTAAATACTGCCTAGGTAGCGAGTGATTTTGGTTGACGCTATTCTGCTCTGGCATATTGCTCACCTAGATTGAACGCATGAAACAGCTCAGTATTTATTTTATTTAAAAGAAGTTATAGGTCACAATAAGCTGAAAAAAAGCCAAAAGAACAAAAAAATGTCTTTACTCGTTAAATAATTTATAGTAGATGCGGATAGTTGCCCCTAGAAACACTATCCGCAAAAGTAAATAGGGCGACTATCCTTTTGATACGGATACTTGCCCTTTTTATTTGCAAAATAAATAAAAACTATTCAACAATAAAACGTTATAAACAGTGTAACTTAAACACTAATGCAAGCAAAGAAACAAAAAGTTGACTGATATCACAATCAGTAATAAAAATATTCAACAGAAACTACCTAGCAATATAAGTTCGACGCCCGTCAAAGTTTCGCCGCGGAAGATTTTTGCTCACATGGACAAAACGCATACGCCTACCCTGAAGGTTTACATGACTCTGAGGCCTACGGGAGGGGCACTTCGTATTATACTCAACCGCTAATGCTACCAACATCCCTAACATAGTGTTTGTAAAACCGGGGCATCTATCCGGCTTTTAACCTATGGTTTGTTTAAAAAGTTTGATTGGAATAGGCTACAGACAATGGAACGGCGAATATTATGATTTAGCGTGACAAAGATCATTTGGCCCATGGACGCGTTGGTGTGAAATTAGGGTAAACATTTAGTAGAATTTTCCTACTTTCAAAGAAATATCAACAGGGTCCTCACAATTACTGATTAAAAAAGAACTTGGGTAAATTTCACAGCAAACGGCAACTCTGCGTGTCATGAAGTGACATTTTACTTGATGACAGCGTTAGTTCCAATTTTGGCCGCGAGGGCAAAGATCCTTGTATAGAGGTAACTTATACACATCTTGTACACGACAAATGACACACGTGCCTTTGAAGTAAAAACGTTTTGCTTGATTTTATTTATTTTTATTTTATTTTTTGGGTTTATCAACAGGTGCTACAATCTTACATGCTTAACGTTTAAAATTTTAGTTCTAGGTACTTATATCTAATTGCACACCATATAACAGATAAACACTGCATTCAATTAATAGTGTAGATTAAGTTTACATTAAGATATACATAAATTAAGTTTAAAACAGAAAAAGTGTATACATACATATAGCTATAAAGTTGATAAAGACTTACGAAATGTATAATAAGGACTATCGAAATTGATATCTAATATATCACTACACTTATTATATAGGTTACACATTCGTGGGATAGGTGAAGATCGGCCCATGACCGTTCGGTACTGCGGCATCGAGATAACATTTTTTATTATTGTACGGGGGTAATGATATCATATAATGTGTCTAGTCTTTGTAATATAAATGTGTGTACGTGTACCTACACACTGTAAACATTATATTTCTATAAACTAGTATTTTTTATTACATCTGTGGTTTGGTGGTTGGTAGCACTGTCGTGCGAATACGGTTGGCGGCTCTGGATTGACAATGTTATTCAGGTGGGATTTGAAAAAAAATTAGTGTACCTATGTATGTTCAAGATTGTAATGAGCAATTGTGATGATTTAATTGAATAATACAGTAATAACACTTCCGCACTTCTGGACAAATTTTATTTTAATACTTTGTGATGGATTTGTTTGTTGTTTTATTAAACGCAACTCCACACTGTAAATTAATTTCGTATGTTATGTGTACGTTAACAAGTATAAAATTTGCATACACTAGGGCTCTTTCGCTAACCAAACGCGGCGCGTTACGATAACTTCGTAATATTATTGTGTTATGGTATTTTGAATGCCGTTGAAGTAAAACTAAATGATCATTTCATGAACGCGCCACGTTACGTTTTTGATTGGTAATAACCAATCAAATATTTGCAATAGCGAATAATGGCCAATCTAGGAGACAAATATTTTTCCCGTGCGGGGATCGATCCCGCGACAACGGTGCTCGGAAAGGTTTACACTAAGCGAATGACACAATATTAACTGCATGTGGTATAAAAAGTGAAATGATATTGAAAAAAATACTTCTTAGCATTGAGTTATTACTTGACTGCTTCGTTGGTCTAGTGGCAAAGCGCATCGCTTTGTGATCTCGAGGTCCTGGGTTCAAATCCTAGGTCGGACAAGTGTAGTTTTTCTAGCGGAAACATCCCAGTACGAGTCCGAAGTCTGGAATTGTGCCCGGTATATGGCAATAGGCTCGCCCCCTATTACACGGGACCTAACATTGTCGGCGAAACGTGGGTGTACTCAGTACACCTCTGCCGCCCCCGCTTGGGAAATATAGACGTGACTGTGAGTTATTACTTATTATGGACTAGAGATAACATCTCAAATATTATTTTTTGTAACAAAAGTTAAAGTGCAACCAGTCTAGTTTCCTTTGTTCCAGGTAGTTCCCAAATGTGACACCTTCGAGTGCTAAGTTTTATTTCATAAATATGCTCTCATGTGCACTGAGATAATTAAACAACTCCAGTGACAAAAGATATTATTATCTATGAAAACACAATCTTTCCCACTAACCCTGCGGTCATTTTTATATGGATTGCGGACCGCTTTTCGTTTTGTTTTTTTTTTTTTATTTGGATCACCAACAATTAAGACTTGTAGTTTAACAAACAAACACTTGAGAAACATACTCCGTGCACACTTAATTAAAGGTAACCACATGTAAATATGTAGGTTACCGTTCAATAAAATTACGAGTAAAAACAAGCACATAAAACATATAAAAAGGAAAAAAGAACAATAACAAACTGTCAATAAAACTTATAGATAACTTAAAAAATATACTATTTAGAGCAAATAGGAACTCTTTCGAACCTAGTCTTAAAGTAATGAATAATTTCATTCTTATAATTAGATAAATTATCACCAAAAATGTTTGTTTAATGTAGCTTCTTTAGTAGGTACGTTGTACAAAATAAGTCAATGTTTTTCGGTGTAATAACTAACCGCTTCCTTCCCTCCTATCAGCCGCTACCGCCGCCCGCGGAATATTCTCACCGACCCTCCCGATGCCCTTACATCCCTTCTTTCGAATAATGATACCGCACACAGGATCAGACACGGACCTCTCCGGGTCTAAGAATGCCTTGCCCACCGGCCGGTGCAGAGCACCACGGCGTGACACCTAGTATACGCCCTCTCCCATAGCGACTGCCCAAGCCGAGGCTGTTCCTCCTTGAGACGCCCTTGAGCTAGTTGTCCTCTTGCCCGTCTGGTCCAAGCGTAGTGGTTGCATGCACGCCCTCTTGTCCGTTGAAGCTGTGAAGGCTCCGTGGCCAGCAGTGTAGATGACTCACACGCACAAAAACTACCCGCTTAATCGATATAATAGTTAAGCACGTCCAGGTAAGACAAAAAATAAACAAATTGCAAATATGCTACGCACACTTCAATACAGAACCAGTCTACAATAGATAATAGATGGGGTCATTGAGTGCTGGCTATTTGCTAGCTCTTACAGTTAAAAATAAAACACCCGCCCATTGCACTATTTATACACTTAAATATCATTATATTAATACGTGTAGCAAAATCTTTGCGGGGTACAAAGTTTTTACGAAAATTGCGTGGACGGAGGAGTATAAAATTTCCCACACTTATAGTTTATATAGAGAAGGAGTGCAGAATGCTAATTTTTTTTAATTATGCATAAAAAATACATTAAATCAATAAAAAAACCATTACACACACTACCATGTTTTGGACACAATACACTTGAAATTGAGAATAGATTAATATTGTTTGTCTTTAATATTATTTGTGTATAGTCTTACTGAATGTCAAATGATGAAAGAGTTTTTACAAAAAAAACATAGTTTACAAAGAAGTTTTGTATCATTAATTAAATTATCGAAATATATATGTCAAATTCAATGGACAGCAATTTCGTTTTGGTATTTTTGATTCAATAAAAAAAAAATTAAAAAAGAGGTAGGTGTTTTTATTTTCTTTGAAAAAGTAGGCCAATTAACAGTTATTAATTAACAGGGTACCCTTGGCGAAATCTGTGATTATAGAAGTATAGTCTTTGACAATAGAACCTTAATAATGTACAAACTTATAATTTAAATTAATTATGGTCGAATTTCGACCAGTGGGCGAACACTAGTAATAATAATACACTTAAATTGCACAAGCTGTACCGAAAGAACAAAAAAACAATAATCTATCTATTATCTATATAGATGATATCATCACGTCAGATCCCTTGCAGGGTACGCGGAGAGTACAGAGTTTCAACATGTTCTTTAAACCATTTATTTTTGCTACATACACAATACAGATAAAAAATATAGTGGAAAGAACTACAACTTACTGCAGTATGTGTCGTAGCAAAGGAACCAGCTCAGTGTACGCTGTGCTTGACGCACAGCACTGATTTTCAGCTGGTCCCCGCCGTCCTCATAGTTCAACAAATAAAGGAGCAGAAGCACGCACAGACACAATACAATGACCAGACTAAAATGCTACTAAAATAGACAATACAGTTGAAGTCTAAGGGAAATAACACTAATGAAGAAATACAACACGAAATAGAACTGAGGATATGCATACATTGCACGAAATACCTTTATATAACGGATTCACATGAACAAGAGTACCACACATAAATAATTTGATTACGCAACACAATAAATGAGAACTAGCAATTAAGACTAAACGCAAGAACGAGGTACAGTGGAGCCACCACAAGTCTGTATGCAGAAAATGTTTTATAGCACGATTCGAGCGTTTATAGCTACAGTTACAGCTAGCTCCCTGTGAATAAATATTTTTAAAATTGATTTTCGAAATGAATTCGTCAAGCAATAATCTAATTGGGGTGTCTGAGGTCTTGAGTTATTTATGTTACACCTTGTATAACCTACACTGCTTCGCTCTCTTGTACGATAAACTACGGATACGATCCCCGCACGGGTCAAATCTTCGTGACTCATAAACATCTGTTCTGTTTTTTGCTATACCAAACACGGTGCGTTACGATAACTACAGGAAGTCATCGTTTGATGGTACTCCAGTAGCATACAGGATACAATTACACGATTATTTCACAAAGTTATCGAAACGCACCACGTTACGTTTAAGTGGTTCTAGCGAATACGTACGTGTCCTGGGTCTTTATGTAAATGGAATTCATGTTTATAAACCCACAGAACACGAGTTTTTAAACGTATTTACACTAGGGTTTATTCCTGTATCGTAGGTGCGTTTACACAAATATTTTTCCCGTGCGGGAATCGAACCTGCGACTATACGACCCAGTTGGCGGGGCGGCTTAAGCTCTTAACCACTGCGCCAAATCGTCCGTCAATTTCTAGTGTTATACTTTTTTTTATCTAGATTACATACTGACATTCTTAGTCTTTGTTTACACCGTCACGCCTATATTCCCCAAGCGGGGGTGGCAGAGGTGTACTAAGTACACCCACTTTTCGCCGACGATGTTAAGTCCCATGTAATAGGGGGCGAGCCTATTGCCATATACCACTATATATATACATGGAATTTTTCGATAGAAAACCTACATTTGTCCGACCTAGGATTTGAACCCAGGACCTCGTGATCACAAAGCGACGCGCTTTGCCACTAGACCAACGAGGTAGTCAGTCTTTGTTGGCACATAATATAAAGTTACGAAGTAACCCAATCTCACATGCAGTGCACTTGACAATTCGCTCGCCGCCCCTAGGCGGTCCGACTATCCCTTGTGTTTGAGTAGACCTGTTCGAGTTTTAGTTATATTATAAAGTGTTAAATAAAAACTTTTCACCACCTAACCCTAACTCCCAAAAATAGGCTCTATTTACAGATGATTGTTAATGGAAGTACTGTGTATTTGTTATAAGAAATATATATAAAAATAAATTTTCCAAAATAATACTTAAAAAAAAACTATCTTGAATATATATTCATCATCATCTCAGTCTACACTTGTCCACTGCTGATCATAGACCTCCACAATCGCTCTCCAGCGCAACCGGCCCGATGCTACCTTCATCCAACGCTTTCCTCCGATCTAAGATCTTTGGTCCATCTGGCTTCGTCCAGCTCTGCGCTCGCCAATACGTGGTCTCCACTCTAGAATCTTTCTGCCCCAACGCCCGTCCGATTTTCGCGCCATCTGGCCCGCCCATTGCCACTTCAGCTTACTAATCCTGTGGGCTATGTTGATGACCTTCTTCTAATAATTAATCATTATACTTAAGTAAGTATGATGAGGTATATTATTTTATATATCTTAAGGTATTGGAATTCCTGTCAGGTAAGCTCTGCTTATCTGGCTATATGCAAGGCATGACACCAGGTACCGAGACCCCTGTAGCTATATGGTAGTAAAATGCTTTTTCTTCAACATACAGATATGGTAAAGGGCAATAAAACGAAAAAAAACATATCAATGATTAACCTGTCTGTTACGACAATTGACAACTTGACTTTGACGGACGACTTGGTCGAGTGGTTAAGAGTTTGAATCGCTCCGCCCACTGGATTGAGATGTCGCGGGTTCGATTCCCGCATGGGACAAATCTTTGTGTGACTCAAAAATATATGATTCGGTCTGGGTATTTGTGCATGTGTATTTCGTGTTTGTACACGTACCCAAGATAGAGGAATAAATCCTAGTTTGGGGCTACGTTTAAAAAAAATAAAAGTAGTCTCAACTTCTCAAGATCATTTTAGTCAGATCTAGACGTTTTTTTCATTTAAAAAAAAAACGTAGCCCCACACTAGGATTGCGCTAAATCGTCCGTCCGTTGGTATCTAAGTATAAGTTTAGATCGTCCCTGGCGAACTCTGGTATTGCGATGGTGATATTATGTCTTCATACGATAGGCTCAAAATATAGAAGCTCATTAATATTCTTCATGGAATCTTCTAAATGATTTTCTGATAACATCAAAAATTACATAGATATATTTAATTTTTTTTACCAGTCTTTGAACTATAAAAATATGAAATATTTTGATTTTGAAACGTTCAGGCTCAATGAGTAAAGAGATCTCTATTTTTTCTAATTTGCCATCTTCAGGCAAATAATGAAGTTAAATAAATGACTGATCTTCACAGTAATTGGCCGAAACATAAATGGGTAGATCAGTTCTTTCTTGGGTAAGTTGATAATGTTCCAATTATTATTAGATGACTCACGACAAAAAAAGTCTCTTTCACCTTTACACATTTCGACTTCTAGTAATAGCTTTTCCATTTATCTTGTCGTCATGTAAATAAATCTTGTGGTGTGTTGCAACCCTCGGCGCTGTAATCCGCGCAGTAGGCGTCCTAGCAGGCGCCGAGTACCTAATTTGCGATCAGTGTTGCCATACTTGAAAATAATTGAGGAGGTTTTATGTCGTATTTCAAATATAACGAGGTTTATGTTACTAGGAGATAATTATATTATTAATTATTTATTAAATACTATTAAGGAAACGTCCTCGATACGACGATAAATCGTCCTGCACTTAGTGCTTCTAAGTGTAAATAGCCAATTTGAGGCTCTAATGTAATGTATCTTTACATCAAAGGTTCGAATTGGATCGGTCGGCATTAGTGTAGAATGTTGACCTAGGGCGGCGGCGGAAGAGCACTATTTTGCCAACGGCGGCGCCTCCGAGCCGAGTCAGAAGGCTTACTACGCACTTGCCAACTCGTTCTGGACAAGCGCGGCGAGTTTTCACGTCCAAATCCCTCCACATTACCCTCATGACTCAAAACTTTACAGTTAGGCCCCAAGTGCCCGGCAGCTTGCTTGGAGATACCGATGACAGTCGGTTAATACCCCAACAAGCTACGGGTGCTAAGTATCTCCGGGTGGGATATGCTCTAAACTGTCAAGCGACCAATGCTAGTACAAAGGATTCTGACATGCTTCACATTTTGACCTATAATGTTTGCACCCTTCGCACTGAAGAAAGATTACAAGAGTTAAAAAACGCGTTAGACTTCATAAATTGAGACATAGTTGGATTAACAGAGGTTAGACGAGAAGGAGAAGATATCATAAATCGAAGACATAACATATTTTATTATGTCGGAGGACCGGGAAGCAAATATGGGGTAGAATTTTAGGTAAATAAACGTTGGGAAAACAACGTTAAAGAATTCATGCCTTGTTCAGATAGAATAGCAGTTCTTAAGTTCCAAATAACGACCATGAAGACACTTACCATTGTACAAGTTTATGCCCCAACATCAGCACATCGAGATGAAGAAGTCGAAAACTTCTACGACTTGCTTAATAAAACCTGCGATGAGCACAGGGGTACTTGGACTTTGGTCGTAGGCGACTTTAATGCCAAAATTGGTAGAGATAATCATGACAACACAAAGACTCTCGGACCATATGGATTGGGTAATAGGAACCAAAGAGGAGAGCGTCTCATACAGTTTGTTTCCGGCCAAAGTCTGAACATAAGCAACAATTATTTTTATAAAAAAATACTCCGTCGTTGGACATGGTCGTCGCCAGACGGCACAACATAAAATGAAATTGATTACTTATATACTTATTATTACTTATCTTACTTATTACTGCCTTTCTTCCAATAAATAGATTATAACTAACGTAAGTGTCAGTAAAATAAATTATCCTTAATTATAAATGAAAATATATTTAATTTAGAATTATACAATAGCTTTAGTATACTTGATACAGCTTCAGAAAATATTATAGTACAGTATAATAACATAAAGAACGCAATAGGAGAAGCAAGTAAGAAAATAAAATGTATTAAATATAAAGAAAGAAAATTAACGGATAGCACCCAAAAACTTATTGAAGAAAGACAGAAATTAACCTATTACACCCGCGAATATAAAATAATAGACAGAAAAGTTAAAAGGCAATAAGACAAGATATTAGGAATTACAACGTGAAATTAATCCACAATACACTTGAAAGGAATCTATCTATCTATCTATCTATAACCTCACGCCAGATCCCTTGCGGGGTAGGCAGAGAGTACAGAGTTCCAACAGGTTCTTTCCTTACATACCTCTCTGGCTTCCTCGACTCTCATAGTTTGTCTCATACGCGCTCGCCGGTTACGGAGACTCTTGACTTTTCCATCAGATAAGACTCGGTTTATTTGGTCGTGGTAAGATAGTCTAGGAAAGGAAAGGAATACTTGAAAGGAATACATCATTAACAATAGCAAAACAAGGCATAGGAAAAGGAAAGTCGCAAACTACTAGTATGAAAGATATTAATGGAACTCAACAACACGACAGAGGCAAGATCCTGCAAATTAGCACAGATTTCTACAAAAAATTATATTCCCACAGTTTAACTCCTACGCAAACCAATAACTTTTACTCATGACCGCCTAACACTCCATCATTTACAACGCTCTGAAGAACATGAAGTATAACAAGCCTCCTGGTGACGATGGCATTACAACCAAAGCCCTAAAAGTCGGAGAGCCGACTTTATTACCTTATCTCACCAAGTTATTCAATCTTATTTTAAAAACGGGGAATATCCCAGATAAATTCTGCCATTCTAATATCATATTATCACATAAAAAAGGAGATAAATCAAATATAGAAAATTATAGACCAATTAGCCTCATTTTACACGTTTACAAAGTTTTTATAAAAACAATAGAAAACAGGATATCCGGAATACTAGACAGCCATCAACCTTCCGAACAAGCCGGATTCCGACGAGGATTATCTAAAACTGACCACCGCTCAACCAAACAATTGAAAAACATCAAGAATATAATTTACCCCTATATTTTATTATAGCTTTCGTCGATTACTCAAAGGCGTTTGATAGCATTTACCACACTGCTTTGTTTGACGCTATTGAATCCCAAAACATAAACGACACCTACATCCAATTACTAAAAACTATATATAATAATAGCATGGCCGCCAAACCATCGTTTCCAATAGAAAGAGGTGTAAAACAGGGAGACCCGCTATCTCCAAAACTCTTCATATGCGCCCTTGAAGAGGTTTTTAAAAAAACTGGAGGCAGACTGGGAGGAGCGGGGGATTATCGTCGAAGGTAGGAGGAGGCTTACAAATCTCCGATTCGCCGACGATATTGTTCTGTTCTCTTCCTCAGCTATCGGCCTACAACAGATGCTAGAAGAGCTGAACGTTGCGAGCTGCGAGGTCGGACTTCATATGAACATGTCAAAGACCAAGATCATGTCAAATACAGTCAAACGCAAAATTCAAGTCGAAGGTGTAGAGATTGCATATGTCCAGGAGTATATCTACTTGGGCCAAATAGTCTCCTTCCACGCGAGACAAGACAAGGAAATCACACGTCGCATAGACAACGCCTGGAAGAGTTATTGGTCCATGAAGGAACTAATGAAGAGCGACCTTCCATTGAAATTGAAACGGAAACTCATGGACATGTGCATTCTCCCCATACTCACTTACAGCGCACAGACCTGGTCTTTGACAAACTCGCAGAAATCCACACTCGCAGTTTGCCAGCGTAACATGGAGCGCAGTATTCTAGGTATTAAACTTACCGACCATGTCAAAAATAGTGTACTGCGCTCCATGACACAAATAGCCGATGTGGGCCAAAAAGCTGCCAAGCTGAAATGGGATTGGGCTAGTCATGTCTGTCGCATGCCTGACACATCTTGGACAAAAATAATCACCAACTGGGTTCCTCCCAATTTTAAACGGCGGCGCGGCAGTCCCAGGAGGAGACGGCGGGACGAACTGGACTCCTTTAAAAACGATTGGCGCTCAATAGCCCTGAATAGAGTAGAGTGGAGGAGATGGTGGGAGGTCTTTGCCCAGCAGTGGGACAATGTAGGCTAACTAATAATAATAATTAAGGAAACATTAAGGTATTTTCATAAGCGTGGCGCCACATTAGGAATTATTCCTTCACGCGTTTACAAACATTACATCCACATACACAAACAGCCAGAAGGAAAATAACATTGGGTCAAACAAAGATTTGACTCGTACGGGGATCGAACCTGGTACTACTCAATCCAGTTGGCGGAGCGACTCTAGCTCGTAACCATTGGACAAAGCCGCCGTCATTTTTTTTAAAACTACCACACTAAGATGTACTCCTGTGTCGTGGGTGCGTTAACAAACACTGAAATTGACATACACATATACCCAGACCGTAAAAAATAATTTTGGATTAAACAAAGGTTTGCCCCGTGCGGGAATCGAACCCGCGACTATTAGACACAGTGGGCGGAGCGGCTTAGGCTCTTAACCACTGCGCTAAATCGTCCGTCGACATATTATTTAACATATAAGCTACCGCGCACGCGGGTAGGTTGTTCGCGTGATATTCGTACTGAGAGGATTCATTACGGCCCTATTATATGTATCCCAACTAATAGCTAAGAATAGTGATCAGCGTCTCAAACTATCCTTTTCTTTAGTAAAAACATTGGCAGCTTATTTTTTAACTGATTGTTACTTTGCGGTAAATAATCGGCCCGTAAAATCATGAGCTACTGGCGGTACTCGTTCGTATGTGAAATACGTGAGTTCGCATAATGAAGTGACACTAACGTCCGTTATTTCGGAAGGAGTGTGCAAAGGTTAATAGTAGCTCCAGGATATTGTTATCTAAATTACGCGTTATATCGTCAGCGGAAGGACGTCCATTACAGGACACCATCCTCTGCTGCTTTGTATACACAATCTGACTACCGTCTTTGGGGTTCTGGTATGGTCAAGCTCACTATAATGCTTGCAGTAGCTGTGTGGAACAGGTCACTCTCTTCCCTCTAATATGGTTGAGGGGAGTGATGTCTGTTCCAGTAGTCATACTCGTTAACGGGTGCTGCTTATGGGTACTGTTCCATCTGGAATCTTTTAGACCTAGAAATAACATCATTAGTCTCATAACTCGGTCATAAGGCACACTGGAGCTAGATCATTAAAATTCTCTCTAATAAAATAAATGAAAAATCTAAATCGTAACCTAAACATTGTACCCACACTATTTTATGGAAAAAATAGAAAGGAAAAAAAGAGAATTAAATAAAAAGACAAACCCGCTGAGTTTCTTCGCCGGTTCTTCTAAGCGGAGGCCGCGTTCCGATCCGGTGGTATATTAGTAGTTAGATTAAATATAATAAATTATTAGAGTTTGAGTTTAAAAATCGGCTAGAAGACTGGCTTTGTGTTGTTTGCATCTTTAGCATTCCGCTACTTATTACACGCCTTTATTACTATTTGATGATGTGCTCCAGTGGTCAAGAAGTTAAGCCGCCCGGCTCACTGGATAGAACTTCGTGTGACCCACAAATATATGTTTCGGTCTGGGTGTTTGTGCATGTGGATTTCATGCAATCGCACCCATACAGGAATAATTCCTAGTTTGGGGCTAATTATTCTGTTCTGGCATAGAATAACAATAATCCAGAAGCAGCGTTCAGTCGTAATTGCACGCCACGCGGTGAAGCGATGAAATCAACAAACGTCCCGCACTCACCGCACTTCCTACCCGCATAACGTTACTAGTTCAAAATGATTTATCATTTTTTGGGGTAAATGTTCAGTAAGAAATTATAAAATCATTATGTTTATTTTTAGGTAAGAAATTATAAAAGCGTCATTCCATACAGCTTTTAGTAATTAAAAAGGGCAAAAGTACTTTCGTCGTCGTAACTAAATACATAAGTCATTTTGTAATAAGTAACTAAATTATAAAAGTTAGTACTATAACAACTAAGATCCATAGTAAATAAAAGTAGGGAAAAATTACACTGCCGTATTGGCAACACAGACAAAATGGACGCATCATTTTCGGTGACAATTATGACATTATTATGTAACATTTAATTCAATATTTAAATAATACGAGTGTGTGTGTGTGAGTGATGTACGCTGTTGGCAGCGAGGCCTTTACAGCTTCACCGGACTTAAGGGCGAGCGTGCAACCACTACGCTCGAGCCAGAAGGGCAAGGCGCCCTCGGTTGGGACAATGGCCGGTCAACCGCCGGCTATGGGAGGGTATCTACGACTATGTCGTCGTCGGTAGTATTCTGAGAGGAAAGAATGGATGACAAAGCATCGGGGGGATCGGAGAGAAAATGTCGCGGCCGGCGGTGGCGGCAGGGGACGATGTCCGATAACGCTAGTTACAAATAAAATGTAATCCCATCCTGTTTCTTTTTGAGCTTGACGGAATTGTTGCAGGTAGGAACGCCATAAGACGCCATAAAATAATAAATCATAAATTTAATTGGACACGCCTAGAGCACGTTGTTCTACGCGACGGTCGCAGAGTGACTAACTAATCGCGTAAACGTGTGACTACTTGCTTTGCAGGTACTAATTGTTGCTTCAACACGATGCGCGCCCGCGGCTTCTAGATTATTATTATTCTACGCTTTCTGGTTAAAAAATATGTGAATACTTTTTGGTTTTTTTTTGTGAGCGCATGTTCTGACCACGTGTCCTTTCATTGTAAAATGTCATTCCCGTATTTTTCGTTGTCTATTAGGGATATGACTGTAGAAACTCCAGTTGTAGCCAACTGTACGGACCGTACGTACTAACGTACTTTCGCTCAAGTGTCACAACTCATTGTTTTAATAATTTCAGTGGCGGTTCATTTTCCGGTATGCTTCTTTATCGGGAGTTGGTTTGTTAGATTTACGACACGGGACTCCTCGATTCGAAACCTGGATCAGAGAAAGTCTGGTTTTCCTATCGAAATGCTGTCAGTAAGTTCTCAGGGCCTGTCGGGAAGTGTGCTCAGTATAATGGCAATAGTCATTAGTGGCTCATTCTGCGTAGATCGGTTAACCCGAAACAATTATGCCTTTTGGACGTCTAACACCTCAGTCCTTCCCGTGACCATGGGTGCTACAAAGCACTCAAAACGTGGGGAACTTAAAAATCAAAAATAAATCGCGATAAAATCCGAAAAATAGTTTTATTTCATAATGGCAATAGGTACACCCATTCACCTCCTATCACCTTGACAAAATGACGTTTGGGACGTAAGATCGTCGATGTGATGTGGGTGCAAACAGTACACCTCTGCCAATCTCACTTGTGACTCTGTTTACTAGATATGCGAATATATAAACGAACGAACGCGACAACCGCTTGGTCTAGTCGGGGGTTTGATCCCCATATGTAACAGCGGACAGCTTAATCCCCCACTGGACCGAGGAGTCGCGGGTTCGATTCCCGTACGGGTCAAATCTTTGTGTGACCCACAAATGTTTGTTTCGGCCTGGGTGTTTGTGTATGTGAATTTCATGGTTGTAAATGCATCTACGACACAGGAATTGCAGTGCCACTTTTTTCCAAATCTTCGATCTGTGTGTTTGTGTATGTGGGTTTCATGTTTCTAAGCGCACCTATTACACAGGCATGATTACTAGGTGGGGCTACCTTTAAAAAATCTTGACTGTACCATCAATACGGACCCTTCTCCCAACCCTTAATAAATGAATGGACCAAAAAGTAAGAATTGAAAACAGTCCGTCCCCTTTCATTCGGGATTACTGATCAAAAGGCTTCGTAACCCGTTGAAAACGGATTCCGCCGTCCATTAGCCGAGACAGACAGAAAAGAACAGTGGAACCGCCTGCAGGCTGCAATGAATTAGGTTTGTGCCATTTGGTACTGCAGCTACTGGACTAACGCGTGATTTGTGCAGTGGTCACTCCCTTCTCTCCATTATGGCAGAGGAGAGTGATAGCTGCTTTACTGGTATACTCGTAAACGGGTGCTATAAATAAAATAAACGTAAATACTATGTTGCTTTATCGTTTGAAAGATTACTTAACTTGTTGCATTCTTCAATATTGTCTCGTTCACACTAGAGCTATGACCAAATATTTCGTTCGCACTCATTACAAAATGTATATATACTAGTTTCTGGCCGCGCCTTCGTCCGTGTTGACTTTAGACGGAAAACTAACATTTTTCTGGGATAAAAAGTGTCCTATGTGTTAATCGAGGTGAAAAACTATCTTTGCGTCAAATTTCATCCGAATCCGTTGAGCCATTTTTGGGCGATTAAGTAACAAACATCCAAACATATAACTTTTCACACTTATGATATTAGTAGAATGTTAATGTTTGCGGGGTAAATAAATGCCGAATAACGTGCGAAGTAGTTTATTAGGCGCTGTATGCAAAAAACAGTACGTCGAATGCAAGCAAACACACGCACTAAACACACACTAGTACTACTCTCGCTAGTACCTAATTTCTGCTTCCAAGTCGCTGAGTCACTCGTTGAATCGGATTTGACAGTCGATTTGACAATCGAAATTTGACGGATGATTTAGCGCAGTGGTTAAGAGCTTAAGCCGCTCCGCCCACTGTGTCTAATAGTCGCGGGTTCGATTCCCGCACGGGACAAATCTTTGTGTGATCCACAAATATTTGTTTCGGTCTGGGTTTTGTGTATGTGAATTTTCATGTTTGTAAACTGGGTGCGTTTACGATACAGGAATAAATCCTTGTGTGGGGATACGTTTCAAAAAAAAAATAGCAAAATTCTGTATACCGTTGCTAAGGCCGCTGATGTATTCCACTTAGATCGCTCGTTCTCGATTTGATCGCTGTCGCTTCCGAAGAGAGATTGTGTCTGTCGCGGAGTGTCCCTTTAATACTATGAAAGTTCTAGAACGGACCAGAACCTCCCATTGTGAAGTAAAATCCACATTTGTTCTACAGCGCTGTGCCGCGGTTCGATCGGGTGGGGCCAGGTGCGCGCGTGCAGACCTCGCTTAATATAAAACCCGACGCCTCCACCGCGTGAGCGCACCCCCACCGGGCGCGGTATATGCCTCATTGTGTACCCGGGCACCACAGGCGCTCGACCTTCCTCGCCAGCCCTAAGCCAAGTTTCGTTTATCGCCAATATATCCAAGTCGTGGCGTAATACGCTAGCTATAAAATTGTCATGGTTTGTGCTTAGGGAACCTGCATTGAACAAACCTACTTTAATTTTTTTGTTAACCATTATAACTAGCCAGTAATAACCTCCAGTAGGTAGTCGTAACAGCCACAATATAATATGAGCAAGGCCTGAGAAGTTTCAAATGCTTTTTGCAGGTGTAAGAGCCTAATAAAAAAGTTATAATAAAAGTTGATGTGTTGAAAAATAACAGATTTAAATTTTTTATCAATAATAGCGCCAAGGAAAAAGATGAATAAAGTAAAGAAAATGCCATACGTAATACCGTCCATTTCATTAACTAATTCTTTCCCATTAGTTAACCGAGAGTGAAACCCCATGCACCTCCCAAACAACTGTTCCATAACAATATAGCAATGACAGTAAACAAAATTAAAATAAAAAGTTATAAAGAACATAGAGGTACAAATAAAACAAGGATTATTGTATGATAGACTATCAAACAACATTAATCTTAAAATCCCGCACAAGGTCGGCAGCGGTACGTATATTGTGCGCTTTTTTCCCATCAGTTTGCCTCACGAATATCCGCCCTCTTCTTGTCCATGTGTACCGCCAATGTAGTTTCCGGCACTCTTCACGTACATGGTGGAACAGTTGGCGATTGGTGCGGGTGAGCCGCTCGTTGATATAAATCCTACGCGGGGGTAGTGCGCAACCACGTCGGCACTGGTAATAGTACGACGGACGCATGCGGCACGCAGCACCTCGTCACGCAAGTGTCGGCGCGCCAGTCGAACTACGACGCGGCGCGGGCGCGCCTCCATTCCACCGCTATTAGCGGCATCGGAACGGTCAGCCACCGCACCGACACGTTCAGCGAACACAATGTCGCGTTCTTCTACTGGCACTCCGAGTTTCACCGCCAAGACAGCAAACGTATGTAGTACGTTTTCGCCCTTGACTTCTGGCAGATGGCCTATATCAAGATCTGACAGCAGCGCGTCCTGATCCCTCTCGTTAATCTCTGACCGCAGTTGGGTTACAGTACGTTCCAGCTCCACTACCTCCGGGGTGGCCGACATCGCGGCTTGCTTTAGCTCAACAGCGTCTAGTCTACTGTCAAGGCCATCTAGGTGCTCGCGGATTGACGCTATGGAGGCACGGAAGTCGTTAAGTTCCCTTTGGAAGTCTCGGATCTCAGTCATGTATGACGCAAGCTCGCGGCGCATTTCACGGATCTCCGCGGCGTCGGCCGCGTAGCAATCGTGTGACTGAAGGACTGGCTCGGACACACTCACAGAACTGGACAGGCCAACTTCATCACGCCCAGTGTAGCCACAGACCCCTTTTACAGGAGTACTGCTGTTATCACCTTTTCGCAGTTTCTTTTTACATTCCGGGCAAGTCCAATCCCTCGAGACCGGTGCCGCATCAGGAATTGCCACACATGCTCTATGGAACGTACCCGGAAAGATGGTACAGGTTACGGCACCTGCCGCCGATAGAAACTTTCCGCAGGCACCACACTTCGTCATTGCAATTATAAATTTTGTTACAAGGTACAAACCACAAAAAATGACTGCAGGCCGGTGAGATACGAACTCGTGGTCTCAGTGCGACCACCGCAACGTCTTGCCAAATGAGCTAACTTTACGACTACTTAAACAGTTCAAATTTAACTATGCTTTGACTAACACCTCAAGGAACTGTTTTATTGACTTTCAAAGACTTATACTAGAAAAAACGAGATGTCGCTAGGTTTTTAACACTTATGGGTTCGAGTCTGAGATCCTAATTTGAATAAAAAATGGACCAAATTTATCAATTCACCACTGATTCAACACTTTATAGTACGGCACGTATTTGGTTCAATTAATATTCTGTTGATATGGGTTGTAGTCACTCAAAATAGTTCCAAATACTTGCAAACAGTCACTCAGACGTAATTTGTAGCACGTTTGCCCTCTGTAATCAATCCGTATTGCAACTTCGCAGACCCGCACGGAAATCACTTGCAAACACTGGCACCTAGTTATTTGACCTTCTGTTCACTGTCGAGAACTTTTCTACTAAAGAAACTGGACATAAATAATTTTAGTGATTTATTTAGTACGGATTCTATGTTAACGTGACAGCTAGCGCCACCAATCACCTTTAATTTTGATTTACAGTCGTAAGGAGGATAATTTGGCCCGCGGCCAAAATCAGAACTAACACTGTCATCAAGTGAAATGTCATTTTATGGAAGTTCATGGTTATAAAAACTCAAGTTATTTTTTTAAATAGTAACCGTGCGGGGACCCACCTGTTGTAATATTTCTTCGGAAGTACTACATTTTAATCTAATTTCACAACCAACCAAAATCCTTACATTTGTTGTGGTTTCTTCCCTTTCAAAAACCATAATCTTGGTTTTCTTTACATTCAAGTGTATAAACCAAAAAAAAATGTTATAACCTATGTTATTTGTCAATCAGTATAATAAAAGCGAAAGTTTTTGATTATGGATGTATTGTTTGTTACACGCAAAAACCACAGAACGGATTTTGATGAAACTATCTATCTATCTATCTATATCATCACGCCAGATGCCTTGCGGGGTAGGCAGAGGGTACAGAGTTCCAAGGTTCTTTCCTTACAGACCTCTCTGGCTTCCTCCACTCTCATAGTTCGTCTCATACACGCTCGCCGGTTACGGACACTCTTGACTTGACCTTCAGATAATTTTTTTTTAATAACGTAGCCCCACATTAGGATTTATTCCTGTGTTGTGGGTGCGTTTACAAACATGAAAATTCACATACACAAATACCCAGACCCCATAATATAATCCCTTGGGGGTAGGTAAGCACAGAGTTCCTTTATAAAGATACGAGCAGTATCTACAACTGCGTTTGTATATTTAGCCGTGTATTTCACACCCTTTAAGTTTCCTTTGAGGCAAAAGGTAGCCTATGTCCTTCCCCTGGATAAAATCTATATCCTTGCCGAATTTGATCAATATCTGTTCAGCGGTTTGGGCGTGAAAAGGTAACAAACAGACAGACCGACAAACAGACAGAGTTACTTTCGAACTGATAATATTAGTATGTATTACGAAACAAAACGCATGCGCAGCCGCGTGTAACATATAAAATTGCCGAAAATCGCATTCTTATAAGCATAATAATATGACAAAACAATATACCCCTAAATAGAAAGGAGGAGATATTGGAAGGCCTTCGCCCAGCACTGGGACACTGTAGGCTAACCAATAACAATACTAATAAATTGTTCATCATAACGTAAGAAATTAGGTAAATTAAATAGCCATATTATACAGGCTTACCTAGTGTGGGGACCATGAATAGAGTTTCACTTGTAATTCCTACAATGTACAAATAATATTATTTTTTGTGATCTCACTATTAAGTTTGAACATTATTTGTAAGTACAATAAATATATTTTCATTTTTCATTTTCATATTGTAGACCGAAATGAAACGAACCAAATTTTTATCAGGTCGAATTGTTTTTTAAAGGTCTGTCAGGCTCTGCCTAATTTGTTTTATCTACACAATGGGCTAATTAATTTTACAAACTTATTATTAAGGTTATACGGTAATGATAATACAAAGTAAGTACAGTGGGTACGTACCCCGCAAGGGAACTGGCATGATAATATAGATGGATATATGGCAGGAAGGTTGTGGCAGGATTTGTCAAAGAGAAGATCTTTCAGCCAGACGGGTGTTCTCTCTGGCGGGGCCTGCCACTCTCCCCAAGAGTTGTAACATGTAACATATATATGTTACACGTCGTGCGCACTCTAATATCGCGTTCTAGACATGTATGGCGAATTATCAGCACCATCCATTGGTAGGTAGTCGCAACTATGTAGCGATGTATAAGGATCGCTACAGATAGTAGGTACAGTGTATTTCGATATTATTCATTCATATGTTTTATCACGCCTCTTTTTCCTTTGGTCAGGGGTGTACATATTAAAGCTGTGAGAGCATAGGCAGACCAGTTCATAGAACGCTTGGCTTGTAATCACGAAGTCCGTGCGTCCATGCTTCAAATCTCGGCTAACACCACCGGGTTTTCAAAAACTATGTGCGATTGTTACTGTATAATCGTAAAGAGAGCGATTGGAGGCCTATGTTCAGCAGTGATCAAGTATGCGTTGAGATAGTGATGATAAATGTTGAAGAATAACAATGTTTAAAGTTCTTAAGGTCCAAGAGAAGCTAAAAACATCGATAGACGTGTAAAATGACGTGCGTGAAGAATATCGACATACTTCGCCAAAATGTGGGTTGGTTTTTCGGATATCGAGATTTCATCACTATCGTTTACTATTAGCTAGTTATCTACACACAGGTTTGAAAAACATACAGGTGCGCGCCGGAATTTGAATCCTGGACCCCGCGACTATAAGACAAGTGAATAAGGATTGCTTAAATACATAGCATATGTGTATGTGAATAATTGTTGTGACCTTTATAAAGTTGAATACGTAAAAAAATATTTAGCTATATTTTATGTATTTAATGGGGGTAATCTAGCTATTTTTTTATATTATATTGTCATGTTTGTAAACACATACGTGGGTGTGTTTACTTAACTTTACTTTACAGACTGAAACAAATATTTCTGGGTCACACAAAGATGTGCGGGAATCGAACCCACAAATATTCGATCCAGTGGACAGTGGCTTAAGCTCTTAACCACTACGCTAAATCGTCGTCAATTCATTGTTCACTTTAGAAGAAAACTATTATACTGCTGTTAGCAGATTTAATATCAGGCCTGTGAATTTTCATATGTGAAAATTGAAATTAAAGTGTGAATTATAAAATTAAAATGAATGAAAGTAGCAATCATTTCAATGACTATAGTGTCTATAGCCTCAAACTAAACTTGAAGCAATTCTATGAAACGCGCGACCATTTTAATTATCGATTGCCATTATATGCTTTACAATAGGGCCTCAACTCTGCTATTTTTACGTAATTTGTCATTTTCACAGGCCGCAAGAATCATTTAATTTATATTGTACCAAACATTGGTAATTTATTACATTATCAATGATGATGATAATGATATCAACCGATACTGGGCCACAGCTGGGAAAAGGCCTTCTGTCGCAAATCGAGGTGAGACAGATTCGTTCATACTCCACAACGTAGACCCAGTGCGGATTGGTGGAGGCAGGTTTGTGGGCACCTACTGTTGGAACTTATAAAGCCGCCTATTGGGCTTCCAATATTATCAATAGTATTATTACGGCTGAAGAGCCGTAAAAGCTTTACCAAGCTTTTACAACCAGCAAAAGCGAGGTGCAACCTTTGGAGAGATGGAATGTCCCTTCCAAATCCTTTTGTACCACCTGCTAAGAGTCTTCCGTCTGGACATAAATAACCATGGCGAGTCTGGAAGTCTTTAAATGGACTTCGGACTCGGGTCGGCCGGAGCAACAAAAACATATTCAGGTGGAGACTAACAGACAATACTAATCAAGTGTATGTGCGGTGTTACCCAAACGATGGCCCACCTTACATCGTGCTCTGCAAGCCCAAACACCTGCACGCGGCAGGATTTGATGAATGCCACCGACAATGCGGTCGAAGTGGCTGCGTTCTGGGCCGCTTCCATATAGATTCGACATGTCTGCCGTCGAAACAATAATAAGAAGAATAGTATTATTAAATGATTACGATTTGATTGTGTAAAGAACACGATCTTTGCATTTAAGTTGTTAAAACAAACGGTCTAAATAATAACAGAGTACCGAATAAACGAACAATAAAGTTGCCATTGCTTACTAGATTACCAAAATACAACAATTTTTTCTAGTGGTATGCCTTAGGTATCCCGTAGTGGCAATATTTATTCATAGGATTACCGAATCAATGTCAATGATCGACATTTTACTTAAAATAGCAATAGCAGAGATATGCCCCAGGTTTGCAAATATTGATAATATGTTAAAGTTTATGAGTGAAAATATCTATCTATCTATATCATCACGCCAGCTCCCTCGCGGGGTAGGCAGAGAGTACAGAGTTCCAACAGGTTCTTTCCTTACATACCTCTCTGGCTTCCTCCACTCTCATGGTTCGTCACATACACACTCGCCGGTTACGGAGACTCTTGACTTGCCCTTCAGCTAAGACACGGTCTATTTGGTCATGGTAAGATAGTCTAGGTCTTCCCCGGCACCTACATCCTTCCACTTTCGCATTGTATATCTGTTTTGTCTGGCTGCTCAAGTAGTCGTACTCGTGACCGGGTGCTGCTTGTGGAGACTGGTCCACCCAGAATCCTCTACCTTTTAATTATAGCATATATTTAAAAATAGTCCTCTATCTCAGTCGTAAGGCATCACACTGGAGCTGGATCGCATTAATGAATTTGTATAATATAAAAATGTATGTATCTATACAAAAAATGATGAAAAAAAAGAAAAGAATGGAGAATTAAACAAAAAAGATAAGCCCGCTGAGTTTCTCGCCGGATCTTCTCAGTAGAGGCCGCGTTCCGACCCGGCGGTAGATAAGTAAGTTAAAAAAAAAAGAAATGTAAATATGACACTTTGTAAGCACCCCCCCGCGTTTATTTTTACCCGCAGGGTCTATGCAAAATAAACGGTTTGAGTTTAAATACACTAATAGAGCAATTTTTTTCTTCTTTTTAAAGTTCTTTTAAAATGGTTGTATGTGATGCTTCATATGAATAAGGCAATGTTGAAGATCATTTTATACCTGTGAAATCAAATAAACTTTACGTGCGCGCGTGCCGACTGGATTAAGTGTCTTTTCCACGGGTGGGGGCGCGTACATGCATCTCTGTTCTTTGTGCATTATGCTTTCTTGGTATTTGCGTATTTCAATGATTCTCGCATAACAATTAGTGATTCTATTTATTTTTAACTTGAAAATTGCCATTTCAGCGTAACTTTGGTATTAAATATTAATATAAAATAATTATTAAGCTGACCTGTTTTTTTTTTATAAAAAGTGAAAGTAGTGTATATTTTGTTATAGACAAATTTTATCCTGATTACCTACAGCGACTTTTCACTTAGGTTTATCAAGTAAATATCTCGGAATTGGTTTAAAAAAATCTTAGAACTTTTTCTAACCAATTCCTTTTAGAAATTAGTCTAACAAAAAGAAACATTAACAAGTATACAAAACTCGTTAACTTGAAGCTCCTACAATTTATCTGAGAGTTAAACATAGTAATAGAATGACGTCACGAGTCTGGCTCTAAAAGCTGCACTATTACGGCAGCAGACCGAAACAGATCGAAACTGCACGCCAGACTGGCAGACATAGCTATAAAATTGTTACCTATTACCGAGAGTGCCGCCCGGCTGAGACTTTTTAATAACCAGCACAAAAGAGGGATTGCGAACTTTCAAAGGATTTATTTTTTAATGTTGGTACTCCGTTATGCGAGGAGATGAGGCTTTAATAAGGCTTTGATAACGTTATACACTCCTGGTAATTTAAATGTTGTTGAATAGAGACTAAAAATTAGGTCTCCTTTGTTCCTTCCTATGTTTATTAGTTTATTGTTTAGATTTTAATTAATTTTCTAGGAAGTACGTGCCTAAGGCGAAAAATTCACCATAATTAATTATTACCTTAATATCTTTGGATGACTTATTATATTTGGATGACTATATATTCAGGACTTTCTATCATCTGGTGAGATTTATGTTGTAATGACGATGGAAAGAAGACATTTTAAATAATATGTTTTTACTCATAGCAATATTTTTGACTTCAAATACTAGTTCATACTTACTATCAGCAATTTTCCTCTCATTTTAGCAAACATCTTCCTGGTTTTCAGCTTGATTTTTTCATGAGGCAAATGGAAACTACTTAACCTAATTTATTTTATGACACACTGTCTGTTAGATATTGTTGGTAATTTTACGGAAGCTCAGGAAATGATAACCATGTTTTAGCCAATTAGAGTTAGCCAATAAGATAGGTTTAAATAGGAGATTGTATTTTATTAAAGTGCTATAAGTATTATTCAGTATTGAAAAAGTAAGTGAATTTTAAATAAGTGTGTATCTCATTAGATTACTAATAGCTTTTAGCAGGAACCTTATGTTATAAGTCACTTTATAGCTATCAAAGGGGCATTATGGTATTAAACAGAAGAGTGTAAATGTTATTTTCGTTTCGGCTCCCAAAACTTGTGTTGTCACTCCTATATTCCCCAAGCGGGGGTGGCAGAGGTGTACTGAGTACACCCACTTTACGCCAACGATGTTAGGTCCCATGTAATAGGGGGCGAGCCTATTGCCATATACCGGGCACAATTCCAGACTCCGGACTCGTACTGGGAAGTTTTTTCGTTAGAATCCTAGGTTGGACAAGTGTAAACTACACTTGTCCAACCTAGTATTCTAACGAAAAAACTTCCCAGTACGAGTTGGACAAGTGTAGTTTACACTTGTCCAACCTAGGATTTGAACCTAGGACCTCGTGATCACAAAGTGATGCGCTTTGCCACTAGACCAACGAGGCAGTCAAATCTGTGTCGTTTTGGATAAAAGTGTGTGATGTATATGAATTTTAACTATAATTGTGTTGTTGGATTTTTATTTAATTGTAGGATTAATCAATTGAAATTTAAATTGCAATGAAATTAATCCCCTTAGGTACTCCGGAATAATAATTACTTTTGGACGTCGAAGGACGTCCAAAAGTACTCGAAACGCAGGGAACCTAAAAACCAAGATTAAACCATAAAAATCCAAAATATTTTAATTGAAATTATATTTTCACAATTAAGTTTTGCCTAACTCCCTAACCTCACTCAAATATTATGTACTTAAGGCACAAAGTCGTGGTACGTGACTTTTTCATTTCGCAAAGACGACCGTCGTAATTGTTTTTTAAAGGATCCACCACTTTACTGATTGCGTTAGGGGTATTATATCAATTTCATAATCATCATTTTCATTATTTGCATCGATTGATTCAATTGATTTAATAATACACTACTTAATTCTGGCAAAAAAGATTTCATTTGGTAGACGATTGCCATCATAACAAAAAAAGGGGACTTTAACAAAGGTATTATGCTCCTTAAAAAGGTGTGATATTGCCTAATTGGTTGTCAAACAGCTCACGCAAACATATTCTGTACTCACCAAAATAGATTTTTAATGACGACAAGGTGGTATGTTACTTTTAATGCTAAATTAATGAGTCGAAGAACGCTTTCGCCTGACAGGATTACGTGGGTAGCTATTCAAAAGCTCGAGAATATTTTCTACGTAAATCGACTTATAACGTAACGAGGGCTCAAAATAAATACGGTAAAGGAACATTTTCGAGAAAATTTATTTGAAGCAAAAATATTAAGTATCAAACAGATTGCGCAATATCATGTAATCGAGTCTACGCGAGTTAGCAATATGATGTTCAGGGCCCTCATTCACTAAAACCAATTAATAACGTAACGCGGCACGTTATGTTAACATTGTGAAATGATCGTTTAATAGTACTCCATTTCACAAAGATAACGTAACGCATCTTGTTATAGCAAGAGCAACGCGTGCTACCAAACATTTTATGGAGATGTCTTCTCTATGTATATAGATAATAACATAGTAATAATAACATAGAATTTTACAGGAAAATATATACAGCGCCCCTTGCGAAAAGACTTGCTTTAATTCCAGGGACGACTCGTGGTAGAAATGTAACATCATTGGGTTTAAACCTCCAATTTTAACTGCCACCCGATTTCATTCTCTATCTCCACAACTACATACAACTGAATGTTTTGAGCACATTGGAGAGACCTGACATGTCCTTACCAATGTCACGGGGGTGAATTAATGTTTATTTGTAATGCACCTGCTCCACCTTCGTAAATATTCT
The DNA here is from genome assembly GCA_905147815.2 of Phalera bucephala. Classification (NCBI taxonomy): domain Eukaryota; kingdom Metazoa; phylum Arthropoda; class Insecta; order Lepidoptera; family Notodontidae; genus Phalera; species Phalera bucephala. The sequence goes on from LR990609.1 coordinate 56,130,098, forward strand.
TACACGTCGATTACACGTCGTTGTCCCTGGGCAGTGCTAAACGAGTATCGCTTCACCGGTGGTATGCTACGATCGTGGATGGTCACCACCCTCCCGGTAAAGTGAAGCCGTCAAGCGACCAAGTCGTGTTCCAGCAAGTTGCCTAAAGTAGCCTTAAGAGGAGGCAGGTCTAGCCCGTCCATACCGATTCGGAACTCGGTTCTGTCTATTTCAGAGCCTATAGGCTATTACTGAGCCAGCGAGCCCACTTTCCATCAGGGTAACAACTCTGTTTTCTACGTAATTTGTCATTATTACAGACTATAATAACCGTTCAATTGCAATTGTGTAGGTGAGATAGGAGTCAGTTGCCGACTAGATCTTAATAACATCAGCCTATACAGTTCCACTGCTGGGCTATATCATACTCCACCACGCAGACCCAGTGCGGATTGGCAAAGGCAGGTTTGTGGCCACCTGCTGTTGAAACTAATCAAGCCGCCTATAAGGCTTCCAACTTGGCTTAACGACTACCATATTACGGGTGAACCGGGATGAACGAAGCACGGAGACGCTTGAATATGAAAATGCGACAAAAGGTTACCCATCTCCGGCCGACCGAGTCGAACACTACTTAACCTAAGTGATCGCTAAGAACACCGCGGTCGCATAGCGCTACGAGTACCTCGCGCGGAACATGGACTAGACCTTAATAAAAAATGACCTGAAATGCGTCAAAATGAACTTTTAAATAAGGCGTTAAAAACGCTGCCACATTTTTTTTTTTTTTTTTAATTAGCATAGCACTTCTGCATGTCTTAGTTAAAGTTTTAGCTATCGAATTACGACGCAGATAGAGCAGGGGCATAAAAGTGAGAGGGGTTGAACGACACTCGCATTATCGAGTATATGGGTATAATGGCAGAGACGTTTTATGATAGTCGAGTCAAATAGCTTAAGGATGGACTTGGCAAGATACGCCTAACCATCCACATAATAATTGGTTTATCTCTTATTTATTAATTTAAATAAAGGAAATAACATCATCATCATCATCAGCGGCAGCAGCTGAAAAACATCCACTGGAGGAAAAGGCCTCTGCCAGAAATCGCCACGACAACTTCATGCTGTATGCGTCCAGCTGTAATACAGAAAAAGCTTTACGATCAACAGAAATAAACTATTTATACAACAAAAGTATACCTCCACTTACTGTAGTAAGAATACTTTCTTCAGTTAAGTTTCTAATAATGGAAATGCTAAATTAAAATAAAAAAAAGGAATATTAATAATAGATTTTTTTGTGTTACAAGTTCTTTCATAAAACAAGGAAGTGAATCAAATGAAACCTACATTCTTGTAGTACCAGCTGGTATTTTAAACTTTTTTGTTACTTCTGCCTTCACTTGTAACAATGGTGTGTAATTCTATTCTATTCTATATCACCACGCAAGATCCCTTGCGAGGTAGGCAGAGAGTACATAGTTCCAACAGGTTTTGTCCTCTCTGGCTTCCTCCACTCTCATAGTTCGTCTCATACACGCTCACCGGTTACGGAGACTCTTGACTTGCCCTTCACATGGTGTGTAATTATTTTACTAAATGTAAATACACACACAAAAGCCTTACGCTGCCGCAACATCAACCGTAAAATGTGGGCGTACACTGCACACCTCTGGTACTCCTGCTTGGAGAAAATAGGTGTCCCTGCCATATCTGCCGCACTAGTGATATATAGGCGTTACATTCTTTTTTCTTTTTACACAAAACATATTCAGGTAAAACTTTAAATCCATGTATACGTATGATGGGTGTACAGCATTCACACTATAACGTAGACCTATGTATATCATGATGCCAGATCCCTTGCAGGTAGGCAGAGAGTGTAGAGTTCCAACAGGTTCTTCATACAGACCTCTCTGAGTTCCACCACTCTCATAGTTCGTCTCATGTGTATGAGACGATCTATGAGAGAGAAGGAAGCCATAGAGTAACCGGCAAGCGTGTGTTTGCCGTTTACGGAGACTCTTGAATTGCACTTCGGATAAGACACGGTCTACACGTTGATACATTATTTATAGAGGATTTTATGTCTATCTGTCTATCTATCTATATAATCACTCCAAATCCCTCACGGGGTAGGCAGACAGTAAAGAGTTCAAACAGGTTTTTTCCTTACATACCTGGCTTCCTCTCCTCTCATAGTTCGGTCATACACGCTCGCCGGATTTTATGTGAAAACAATAAAACGTGTATGTATGTATGTATCGACATTCATGTCTGATTTACTCTGAAAAAAGAAACGAGACGGATCACATAGTATGCCTGCTAGCTACGAGAATCTGCCGCATCGGGGAATATAGGGGAGACGTAATTTTGATTACTTTTACACAGAACATAATTCAGGTACAACTTTAAAACATATATGTATAGCATTCACAATATATCGTTGATAAATTATTTATAGAAGGAATTTTATGTGAAAACAATAAAAATGCATATAAATATGTACGCAGGGATCGACAAACATGTCTGATACACTCTAAAACAGAAACGAGACGGTTCACATCAATTTAAAGACTCATCGCGTGGTTCCGTAAGAAGTAATAAATCCCAACAGAGCACGGTGTACCTAGGCCCTTATTCGCTATGACGCGACGCGTTACGATAACTTCACAGAACGATCGAGGGACGGCTTATTTTAGTGGTTAAGCTTAAGCCGCTTCGCCCACTGGATCATGTTGTCGCGGGTTCGATCCCGCACGTGTCAAATCTTTGTGACGTACAAATATTTGTATCGGTCTGGGTGTTTGTGTGAATTTCATATTGTAAACGCGTCCACAACACAGGAATAACTCCAAGTGTGGGGCTACGTTTTAAAAAAAAGAAAAAAGAGAACATGAACCTAACATCGTAACGCGCTGCGTTACGTTTATTAGTCATAGCGACCTTTCAAGTCATACAAGTAGGTATACATCGAGTCGCAGCGCGTGAGTAACTAGCCGCCTGGGTTTGTTTTCTTCGGGAAGTCCGATAATTTGGCTGCAATCTTCATACCACGTTCTTCATACGACACAATTTATTTCTACACTATCGGTTGCCAGCCATCCATTGCTGCTTTTATCCTGATAAGTTTCAACACGCTCCGTAGTTACACAGCAATGTATTGTGTATAAGTTATTACGGTCAAAATGTTTGCAGTAATTGAAGCGTCAGAGGTAGAAGGGAGTGTCTCGACGCCTCCTTATATTGGCGTGCCAGACCTACCCCAACGCAGAGCGCGTTGCCCTCACCCCCTCCAGACTGCACCAGGGTGCATTGTCACAAAGTATATGCCAGGCTCCGAAGGTGAGTTGACTTTAACCAAACGTTAAATATTGATGAGGATGGACCGCCGAAGACTAAAGATCAGAGATTAAGTTTAAATCCGTCGGTTAGTCTGCAAGCACTTGGACTAGAATTTGTCGATTCGACGGTAAGGTTCGATATTCTAGTTGAATAATTCAACTGACTGCCTGCTTATACAAGGTGTAACATATATAATTTAAGACCTTAGGCACCACAATTTGATTATTGCTTAACGAAAACAAAAAAAAAACAATACGAAAGTCAAACTTTAACTACTATTTTTTAAAGATCTTTGGACCCAAATTAACCACGAAACCCGTACTTTTGTGTGCGGTATATGTATTGGAAATGCATTTAAAATAGCCGTATCATAACATACTTCAAAAAATTGTTGGAATAGATTCAGTTGCTGAATTAATACAAATGAATTTTAGGTCTTGCGTTTTTATGTTACATCTTGTATAAGAATACTTATTTTGTGGCAATTTTCACTGCAATTTCCTTCAGTGTTCCTGCATTTTTACTTGAAAGTAAATGTATTTAAACCTATGCTCTTTTATACACCGTTTATGAGCATTATAAGTTATTCTATGGCGTTTGGTATTTAGTTTTCGATTTCGACAGACCTTTGGATTTTAGCTACAACTTCATATAATTATGCTGCTCTTTAATTCACACAAGGCAATCAAATCTGAATCATAAGGGACTCAACGTAATATGTATATTTCATAACCGCTTGGTCTAGGTATTTGAGCGTATGACGCTCGGACTACTAGATTATAGTCTATAGATAGACTATAGATATTCGCGCGTTCGATACCGGAATGATTTTGTGTGATCCACAATTATTCGAGTCGTGTAGAAGCAAAACCAGCAACATCCATATCGATCTATATGGTTGTTGCTGGTTTTGTTTCGGCAGAGCAATGCCCTTCTAGTTTATAGGTGTCAGTTCATTACCGCAAGATTTTTAGAGATGCTAGTCTCTGTGGTGACAGAGGTGTAAGAAAACCAACATCATCCATATCGATCGATATGGATGTTGTTGGTTTTATTTCTACATGACTCATTTATTTCGGTCCGGAAAAATATGCCTATTAGCCTTTCAACTATCAAGCCGCTTATCTCCTTTTGCCTTTCAAGCATCGATATACAGGGTGTAACATAAATAACGCAAGAATTCAAACATCCCAATTAGATTATTGCTTTACGAATTCAATACGAAAATCAAACTTCCAATTTTAAGGAGCTTTCTACATTTTTTTAAGCTCTTTGGTAACCAAATTAACAATAAAATTTAAAAATTAATTAACTTTTGTACGCGTATTGAGGTGTCTATAATAGAAATACATTTAAAATAGCCTAATGCTTTGAATAATTATTAAATTTTCTTTAATACAGCGAACATAACGAGTAACAGAATATTTTGAAAATTAAAAAAAAACTATGGAAGAAGTTGAATGGGCGATAGGAAGTATGAAAAACGGTAAAGCTGCGGGAGTAGACATGATATCTGCCGAGATGATCAAATATGGTGGAACTTGCGTCCGGGACGCTTTCCGGGCCCTTGCAAACCTTTGCTGGAGGACCGGTAGAGTCCCTACAGATTGGCGCCGCGCAGTCATAGTACCCTTGTATAAAGGCAAGGGTTCACAATCTGACTGCGCCAATTACAGAGCCATCAGTTTGATCAGCTTGGCAGCCAAGGTGTACGGTAAAATTATTGAACGGAGAATGCGCGTGAAGTCCGATGGAATGTTGTGCGAGGCACAAGGGGGTTTCAGGTCTGGAAGAGGATGTTCGGATCAAGTCTTCTCACTCCGCAACATCGTAGACAAGCATCTGGCAGTGGGCCGGAAGGTTTTCTGCGGTTTTGTAGATCTGGAGAAGGCATTTGACAGAGTTGTGCGAAAGAGACTTTGGGACATTTTGCCAGAGTATGGTATAGATGGCACTCTGTTGCGAGCCGTCCAGTCCACTTATGTGGACTGCAAGGCATGCGTACGGGTGAGTGGTAACAGGTCACCCTGGTTTGACGTTAAAATCGGCGTCAAGCAGGGTTGCGTGTTGTCTGCTAGACTGTTTATAATATATCTGGACAAAAGTCTTCAAAGACTGAAAGCGATGAATGAAGGTGAACAAATGGGTGGCTTAGTGGTAAACCATCTACTTTATGCAGATGACGCGGTTTTAATAGCGCCAACAGCCACTGATCTGCAAACACTAGTCACAGTTATGAAAGACGACTGCATGATCAATGGCTTACACTTGAATGTGAAGAAAACCAAGATTATGGTTTTTGAAAGGGAAGAAACCAGAACGAATGTAAGGATTGTGGTTGGTAACGATGTGCTGGAGCAAGTGAATGAGTTTGTATATCTTGGATGCGCCTTCAGTAAGGATGGGAAATACACCGCTAACATAGAGAGAAGAGTGAGTGCAGGGAACAGAGTGAATGGTGCGATGGGAAAGCTACTCGGGAGCCGGCACTTAAGCCATAAGGCGCAGCTGGCCATACATAACGGAGTTCTTGTCCCAACGCTGTTATATGGTAGCGAGAGCTGGGTATGTAAGAAGGAGAATGAAAGTAGGATAAATGCGGTAGAAATGCGAGCTCTGCGGAAGATGTGCGGAGTGAAGCTGACCGACCGCATTAGCAACAGCATAGTAAGGCAGCGAGTAGGTATGAAAGATAGTATCGGTGTAAAGATGAGAAAGGGCATGCTCCGTTGGTTCGGGCATATAGAAAGAATGCCAGAGGAAAGAATGACAAAACAGATATACAATGTGAAAGTGGAAGGATGCAGGTACCGGGGAAGACCTAGACTATCTTACCACGACCAAATAAACCGAGTCTTATCTGATGGAAAAGTCAAGAGTCTCCGTAACCGGCGAGCGTGTATGAGACGAACTATTAGAGTCGAGGAAGCCAGAGAGGTATGTAAGGAAAGAACCTGTTGGAACTCTGTACTCTCTGCCTACCCCGCAAGGGATCTGGCGTGAGGTTATAGATAGATAGATAGAAAAAAAAAACTTACATAACTTTAAAAATAGTTGGAATCGATTCAGTTGCCGATTTAGAACAAACTACTTTCAGGTCTTGCGTTAATTATGTTACACCTTGTATACAATTTGTATCTAAACGCACCTGCGACACAGGATTAAAAGTGGTTCTTTAAAAAGACAGGAACGAGTACTTTAGCTACACTGCCATAAATAAGGTAGGTAAGTCGCCTATTACATAACCACTGATCAACTACATTGGCTACGGAGGATATCACAAAGCGTCATAGCGCCATGTAAATTGGTTTTGTTTCCCTTCTTGGTTTTCTTTTAATTTCCTATCTCTGGACTTATAGTTTTAAAATGTTACTATTTAAGATGTGGCTATACGCCGTAAGATCTCCGATAAGTAATTCATCAGAGCTCCATGCTCTTACATTTTTTTATAATTCTTGTCGTATCTTCAACGTAGTAGTTTCATGCATATCCTTTTATTAAATTTTAATAACAAAATCTCAAACTCAACAGTGCAGTGTAAGGCAATCAAAAGATCGTTTATTAACTAGCAGCATCCAATACAATCCGGTCTCGTTTCTAAGAAAACCCTATGCTAACAAGGGGGATAATATTCGCTCGAAAAACTTATCAAAGCCCAGTGGTACCGGCGCGAGGTACCAGGTAGATATAGGTATGTAGGAGGTGCGCGGCAGGCGGCGAGAGGCGGTAGCCATGGCGACCGCCGGATGCGCCCGCCATTGCGCGTCAGCTTGCAACCCTGGGCATTGGGGTGGCCAGGAATTAGGTTTTCAAATAAAGATATTTAATATTTTACACAAGTCTATAAATATACGGACGAGGAAGATTATAAAGGAAAATACAACCCGATACACAGAGGAAGTAGGTTCAAAATATAGCCCGTGCAGAATAAAGGACGGCACAAACAGAGTAGAGGCCGTAAACAGGCAGATAATTGCAACGTATAGGCAGTTTCTGTTGAAAAGAGAAACACAAAGGATTCTCTTTTTATCACCATAGCGCAGTAAACACGTGTATGTTAAAACAATATGTGTTAAAATACTCTTTCTCGTTAAAAAGTTCATATTCGTTCATATTCGCTTTTAATAACGCATCTAAGTTAGCGTAACGTTATCAAGGGGATATGCCATGTTTTTCACACTACATACTTACTAAATATAGATGAACGTGATAACACTATTCTCGACAACGTAACTGTAACGCCAAATTATTCGTGCTAAACCACTTTTTATTCTTGCTGAAAAACCCAACGTTAAACAAAATGATGTCCTCGATTTTCTGATAGCCTGGTACCCTGCGGCGCACATAGACACCGCCACTGCGGTACACGGCTGCGTGGAGAGGATCCTGTAGCTTCCTACCCTATCTACTTTTTGTTAGCGGCACATGCATTCTATGTGCTCAGCAATCGAGTGTGTATTCAAGTTATTATATACGGTTCCGATTTATTTCTATGATTCTATTTTTAGGTGGATATGAATGGAATAAATAAGTAGACACCATATTCTTAAGGTATTTTTCCGCTCAATGTGACGGGGCCGGCTCTGTCGTCATTTTTGGGGCACATCATTTTGTCTCATGAAATATTACTTTCAAGTAATCTAGAAAATTACGGCTTTCTCGCCTAATGGGAAATAGTTGCCACATCTCAATTAATGCATTAAAATATTGGCTTCATCTGCGTAATGCCTCAGTTAATGTGTTAATTATCGCTTTTACGACAGAATACGACAGAAGTTGAGCAGGAGCATAATATTATAATCATTTCAACAAAAATGTGTAGCTTGACATAACAGGCAGCAATATTATAGTAGCATCAATCAACAATAACGTTTACATTTTATTAATTATTGTAAACATTTCGACTTATTTCAAAATTATAACGTTCTAATCAGTGTCCTATAAAACAAATTGAACAGTTTTTTAAGAGAATAGAACCCACGAGCACTTGATCCAACGAGCCAAATCAAATGACAGGACCCAGTACCTGCAGATTCAACCAGTTTTTATCCACGACGATCTTTTTTGCAACTTACTTTTGGCACAGAGCCAAATTATTTTAAAATTGAAAAGGTATGGAGATCATAACTTAATTCCCCCAATGCTCGTCGAGACAATCGTCTGTCTCGGAAGGGTCGCACTGGCCCCAAATGGCGACGCAGGCATAAATTAAAGGTTGACCAATCATTCAGATCGACCGATCCGCTTTCACGTGATTTAAGCGCCGGATTCGACCAAAACGATAAAGGTTGTATAACCTATCTATACCTCTATCTATATCATAACGCCAGATCTCCTGCGGTGTAGGCAGAGGGTACAGGGTTCGAACAGGCTCTTTCCTTAAAGACCTCTGGCTTCCTTAACTCCCATAGTTATTATAAACAAGCCTATATTGTCACTGCAAGGCAAAGGCCTCCCCTCCCTTCTTCCACTTATCCCGGTCTAGTGCAACCGGATGCCATTCCTAGTCATAGGAGTCTAGTTTGCCTCGCCACCTCATTCTGGGCCTGGCGCGCTGTCGTTTCCCGCCTGGTGGGACCCACTGTATGGTAGATTTTGAACCAAGCGCATGGGACAAATATGTCCCAGCTCCATTTCAAACTTGCAGCTGAGTGGGCTTGTGTTTTCTGTTCAGTAAGTTGCTACATTTTTCCAGACCTTAGTCTCTCACTGCTGGGCACAGGTCTTCACACTACTCTGTTTAGGGATGTTTAGTATCAATTGTTTTTAAAGGTATCTAGTTCGTCCCGTCATCCACCATAGAAATAAATTAGATCAACCTCAATTTCGTCTGTCAAAGGTTCACACTTCTTTCATGGGGTACTGTATTAGATTTTAAAATAAAATTCCTCTTGACGTCACTAAACTTAGTGACAATAAATTCAAAGCTTGTATTAAACGTACGCTTAGTAAACAAGCTTATTATACGCTAGATGATTATTTAAAAGACAAAAATACTTGGATAGGGGCTTTTCCAGCTCCACTTGATTGAATATGGACAACTTGTTTAGCTATTATTATTTAATATTCCCTCTCTTCCTTCTATTAATTTAGTAAAATGTTTCTTTTTTTCTCATTTCTTTCTCTGTAAATGAGGGAATGACATTCCGAAGTGGTGGTAGAGTCTTTGTTACTTTTCTGACGATTCATAAATACTGTAATGGTTTACATGAATAAAAAATATTCTGATTCTGATTCATCTTCTACGGGCCTGCCACATTTTGACCCGACATAAATTGAACGCGATCGAAATCGGATCGTTCTATGTAAGTAAGCGTACACGCATACTGCGTAGTGATATGTCATAATGATCGTCTGCTCTCATCCCCTTGTCTGCCTCCTCCCTAGATTACAGTAATTAACTAATAGCTATCGGGATTGTCATTATTGAAATTTAAAATACCATCCGGTGTTTTATTTGTTGGCAATTTTAATTTAATTAGGTACTTAATGTATCAGTGCGATAAGGATCTTTTGGCAAATAGATGATATTGACGGGCGGTGGTGGTGTCAAATTAGGGTTTATAACATTTAGTCAAATTTTTCTACTTCCAATAAGATATTTCAACAAGTGTTTCCGCCACTTATCATTATATTAATACTTGAAGCGAAAACTTTGTACCCCTTTTTTCCCACACTACCATGTATTTGACACAATACACTTCAAATTAAGAATAGATTCTTCTTCTTCTTCAAGTTATGGCTTTACACAAATTTTAAGTTTATTTTGCCAGTGTCCAGTGAGATATATAATTATGTTTGTTTAAATTAATTCGACTCCCCGATGAATTTGATGACAACGATGATAATGAAATTAATGAAGTATCCCACCCTGGATAGTAAAGCGGTGGATACTTGCCAATACCAATTGCAACAGCCGTTTTGAGGGAAGTCGAAAAGGCACGTTTTATCACTTTGTTACAATTACCTTCACTCATGCACATATAAGAACACATAATGGTTAATATTCCACCAACATTACACAATATTAGTCGAAATAACACAAGTTTTGGAAATTAAAACAAATTGACAACATCACTCTTCGACTTCCCGCCAAAAACCTCTGAGAATAGATTAATATTGTTTGTCTTTAATATTATTTGTCTATAGTCTTACTGAATGCCAAACATAACCAGCAAACGATGAAAGAGTTTTTACAAAAAACATCGCTTACAAAGAAGTTTTGTATTATAATTAAATTATCGAAATATGTATGTCAAGTTCAATGGACAGCATTTTCTTTATCGAATGGTTTTGTTACAATAAGAAAAGGGATTCTTTATTTTAACAAAATTTTTTTATTTATTTTTTTAAATTTCTTATAATTTGCAATAGGCAATTTAACAGTGTACCCTTGGCGAAATTTGTGATTATAGAAGTATAGTCTTTGACAATAGATCGTTAATAATGTTCAAACCTATAATTTAAATTAATTATGGTCGAATTTCGACCAATGAGCGACCACTAGTTAATTTAAAAAAGTACGTGGGTAAATTTTATAGCAAACGGCAACTCTGCGACTGTCATGAAGTGACATTTCACTTGATGACAGCGTTAGTTCCGATTTTGAGCGCCAGCAAAAAGATACTTGTATGACTGTACATGATCTAATATACCATAGTAATATACCACATGACTTAAAATGAAAAGTTGTCATTGAAATACGCCCATCAAAGCCCTTGATTTCACTTTCAGACAGATACGATTAATAAAGCAATTTTGAAAACCTTTTGTAATTACTAGCACGACATAAATGTAGTGGAGTATTAACGAAATATAAATTATTTAGAATTATTATAGACAAATGCCTAGAAAGGAAGGTAAGGTCGCAAGGAAAAGCTAAAGCGCAAAACCGGTCATCGTAATGATATATGAGGGAGGTCTTTGTACTCCAGGGGCCGTCATCGAAGACAAGATAAAAGTCTTTGACCAGTGTGTTTCCAGTGATGACCTACGCACCGAGACACGGTCGCTCACGATGGGTCTCATGAGAAGACTGATGGCCGTTGGGGCAGAAAGGTTCGCGAGTGGCGACTTCGTACCGGAGGCTGTGGAGTGAGTAGGCCCTCAACAAGGCGGACGGTAACCTGGTGAAGGTCGCAGGTTAAAACTGCCTGCGTACAGCATAAGGCCGGTCGTCGTACCGATCTTTGGGAGAGGCCCTTGTCAAGCTCAAACTCAAGCTCAAATTGTTTATTTTGCATAAACCAGCGGGGGTATTTACAAATTGTCATATTTAATTATTTTTTTGCCTCGTCGGCAAAGCACATCGCTTTGTGATCACGAGGTCCTGGGTTCAAATCCAAGGTCGGACAAATGTAGTTTTTCTAACGAAAATTCCCAGTATGAATCCGGAGTCTGGAATTGTGCCTGGTATATGGCAATAGGCTCGCCCCCTATCACATGGGACCTAACATCGTCGGCGAAACGTGGGTGTACTCAGTACACCTCTGCCACCCCAGCTTGTGGAACATAGGCGTGACTGTGTGTGTTAATTTTTTTTAACTGACTAATCTACCACCGGATCGGAACGCGGCCTCCACTGAGAAAATCCGGCGAAAAACTCAGCGGGCTTGTCTTTTTTGTCTAATTCTCCATTCATTTTTTATTTTAGTTTATATAATTACTACTTATGAGTATGACTACTTGAGCAGCCATCAACTCCCTCGACCATATAAGAGGGAAGGTAGTGAGTGTCTATTCTGCAGTGGAAGCCTTTGGACTGATGATGGACGTCTTTCGGCTGTAGATGTTTTTTTTTTAAAAAACGTAGCCCCATTCTCGGATTTATTCCTGTCTCGTGGGTGCGTTCACAAACATGAAAATTCACATGCACAAATACCCAGACCGGGACAAATAATTGTGGATCACACAAAGATTTGTAACGTGCGGGAATCGAACCCGCGACTATTAGACACAGTGGGCGGAGTGACTTAAGCTCTTAACCACTGCGCTAAATCGATTATATTAACAAGCTAATTGTTACCTAAACCCTGAACAGAAGGCGATATAAGGTCAAGAAAACACCTATACTTTACATACTCATCGTCACAATACATTGACCCGAATGCGACGGGCGGGCCGGTCCCTACTAAGTACCTATTTTTACCTCTATTGTATTAAGGACCAGGCTTTGAGTTTATCGACACCGGGTTTATATCGATCGTTAGGAAGTAAATAGGAATCAAGGTGGAAAAATATATGGCGTTATAACTGGACGAGAATTATTTTTTCATAATATTTTCCCTTATCCCCTAAAGAATCAATAAATAAAAACCGTCACGTCTCTATTTCCCCGACCGGGGGGTGACAGAAGTATATTGTGTACATCCACTTTTCGCCGACGATATTAGGTCCCATGTAATAGGGGCCGAGCCTATTGCCATATACAGGACACAATTCCAGACTCCAGATACTGAGGACTTTTCGATAAAAAAACTACAAATGTCCGGCCTAGAATTTGAACCCAGGACCTCGTGATCGCAATGCGCATTATTTGCCACGAGACCAACGAAGCAATCGCCACTATACCCTTAATATTATGCTAAAGAACGATTAAGCTCTGTTACTTTATTTTACATATTTGCTTACTGCATACAAATAACATCGAGTTGTATTCTTTTAAAACGCCATCCAAATATTGTCACATGTCTTCAAATTAATACAACATTGCCGCTGAGGTATAGTTACCCCACTTAACCCCCTTGTCTTTTTATTCCTCCCCTTAAACCCGAGCCTAATTTACGTGCAATAAATTTACTCCAAACACGCCCTCATTAAGCATCATGTTAATCTCGCAGCTCTTATGGGGCGAAACACTTAATAGTTCAAACATTAGTATTCTTCCCTTGCGCTCTGGGAGATCATTAAAATCACTAAGAGACCGTTTAATAGGATATAAATTCAGCTTGGACCTCTCATTAGCCGTCCTTCTCATTACTGACACGCAGTTCTATTCTATCAAGGCCGATTGTTAATATAATAAATATGCTTGTTACAAAAACATAACGTATTTATTTAAATGCGATTTCGTTTAATTTTTTTATGGGTTACACTTTACAGTTTGTTCAGGTAGAATATATAATCTAATACCATTGCCTCACGTCTTTAAAGAAAACTTAATATTATTCTACATAGACATTCTACATAGTTCCGAGTTAAATTGTAAAAATCAACTACGTGTGATTTCTGCACTCCTAGTAATATACGAGTGTAATTTTTTCCACTAGCGCGTGCAAAAGTGGGAAAACGGGGCGGTCGTCATGGTAACTGGTATTTTAATGCCTCAATAAATACCAATATATTCTATATTTAGTATTGAAATTTTCAAATACTTTGAAAATTTCAATACTGAATATAGCAGAAAAGTATTTCATTTTGTAACTAGACAAAGACCTAGATTCGGGTGTATAAAAGGTAACGTTTTCAAATTATTATAGCAATAAAGTTCTTTTCATTAAAATTTTGTTCCAATATTCATTATAAATAATAGCCAGCACCGTTGACTGGCACGAACCGCAGACGTTAAGAAATTCCTACAAATCAAGTCAGGCACATACCGTAGCCTTTATTTCTAATGCAATTAAGTTCAAATCAAGTATATAACGTGAATTGTGGGCGCATTTTCTCGCTGCAGATTTTCCGGGCGAGCTGTCAAAACTCCCGCCGGGGGTTCGACAGTTTCCGTGAAACATCGGCAGGGTTCGACACCCCCGTCACAAGTGGCCACTATAACAAGAGCTGCGATATTTGATCTCAATCCTTTGGAAACTTCAGCCAACGAGAGGTGGAGAAGGCCCGCTTAATTTGGTCTAAAGTACGGGTGCAACGCGACGTCGTCTATACAACAAAGGTACATGTGTGCACCGTACTAGTGAACTTTGATAATGAACCAAGGGGCAATTGCCCGGGCGGGAGGCTAGGCTCCTGCCCCCAATCCCCCCTATTAAGTCGGCCGGGATGTGCAACGACCTGCAGCTACTTCCGAGGCACCTATGTACGCATTGCACATAACTATCCAGTAAAGCTTTATGTTCAATATTGTAATTAGGTATGTTCGAAACGACCTCTTTGTGGTTTTTGATAGCCTGGTACAAGGTTATTTTACTCGCTCAGACTTTCCATCTGAGTAAAAAAATCTTTTTAAAAAAGGTAATCCGACTTCAAAAAGCAAAAAATAAATATTAAAAGTCGGTGCTGGTTAGTGCAGTCGGTTACTTGGCACCGGCTTTTGAAGACGGTTTAACTTTTTTTCTAAAGATTTTTATTTTACAGTTTTAAGTGACGAGTGAATCATTTACTAATATCTATATACCGATATTATATTATTTTGCTGAGTTGTACAGTAAGGTACCTACAGGATTAATATAATAACTATAATAACGGAATCTATACATTCGTGCTGTTCGCCGTTAAGGAGTTTCCTGGAGTGTATCTTCAAAGTCCAAGGTCCAATACCAACAACATTAAAATAGGACTACCTCAAAACTATACTGAACCCAATGCAAAAAGAATCATCAAAATCGGTTCATAAGCAATGGAGTTATAAAAAAACCGACGAATTATGAACCTCCTCCTTTTTTGAAGTCGACTAACATACTGCTTAGTTCTATAGTAGGTACCTATAGGATTGACGTATTACCCATAATATCTCAATTTACACATTCCTATTGCTTGTCGTTAAGGAGTTCCCTGGTGTATCTTCTAAGTCCAAGGTCCAATGCCAATGAAATTACAATGGGACTATCTTGGAGCTATACTAAACCCAATGCAAAAAGAATCACCAAAATCGGTCCACAATTGACGGAAATATCGCTGAACATACATAAAAAAGCGTACATACAATCGAACATAGAACCTCCTCCATTTTAAAGTCGGTTAAAAAGGATTGAATTATTAAATTTGGTTTTAGGTGCTGACTAGCTGAGAAAAATCTGGCTGTGGAGATACCTTCGTCCCATAATGGCCTTCCTTCGACAAATATATTGACGACAGGCAGTTAAGACCATCTTCTTACCATCAACAATCTACATAAAACCATCAAAGTGGTAGCTAATTCGTGCAACAAGGATACAGACCATGTCGGTGATATATAATATATTGTTTTGTTAGTCTAGTTAATCCTAATAATTCTGATAATGTGAAGTAGCCCGCCCCCAAACCATATATACGTTCAACTTTATAACAATTTAAGGTAACATTTAACCAAAGAATTTAATACTTAATTTTGCGAAATGATTACACTCAAGTGTTAATTATTATTTAATACAAGTTTTTAACAAGGTTAATGTTTGCTCTTTCCCTCGAGCTCTCGAGAGGGCTTTGCAAAAACAAGAGGAAAATCCCATTTCTCAAGAGGATTTGCTTTCCAGTTAATATAATTAGAAATAAAAAATAATCCCTTTAAAACTGTATTGTTTTTAAGTCAATCTTCATTTATATTATTTTACGACCTAATTTATATAAGTATTATCGAATCAGGACGGATATTTAGAATTTACTTTGTTTTTTAAATATTAATTTTCCATTACTTGCTAGATGAAACGAACCTGTATAACGGAGATTATATATATCCCTTATTGCTAAGTGGTGATACATATTTTGTCAGTTTTCATCAAAACCATCGTGTAAGTATAATTTAATGCTATAGCAATCACTACAAGGTGTAACATAAATAACGCTAGACCTCAGACACCCCAATTAGATTACTGCTTTACGAATTCAATACGAAAATCAAACTACCAATTTTAAGGAGTTTTCTACCATCTTTTAAGCCCTTCGGTACCCAAATTAACCATAAAATTTAATAAATAATTAATTTTTGTATGCGTATTGAGGTGTGTGTAATAGAAATACATTTCAAATAGCCTAATGCTTTGAATAATTATTCAATTTTGTTTAATATAGCAAACAGAACAAGTAAGAGATTTTTTTGAAATTAAAATAAAAATAACTTACTTTAAAAATAGTTAGAATCGAATCAGTTGCCCATTTAGAAGAAACTACTTTCAGGTCTTGCGTTAATTGTGTTATACCTTGTATAAACCAGTCGACGTGGCGGTCTTTGGGGAGAGGCCTTTGTTACAGTGTACCTCTTTCGGGTGATGATCATGATAATGATGGTGATGTTAGCAATAACTGAGCCATAATGATATGCTGGTTAATACAATCGACATATCAACGAACAAAATCCTATAAATTAATATTTGGCATAAATTACCTTATCAACGGGCACGAAAGCCATTTATTTTGTTTGGCATATGTAACTTTGTTGTTTGGGACCCTCAAAATATGAACGCCAGGCTATTGTCATTTACTTGGCGTAGACCTCGTGGTTTCCAGCTGCACCATACGCCAATTAAACCAACTATAATGATTATATAAATACACACCGTCACGCCTATATTCCCCAGCGGGAGTGGCAGAGGTGTACTGAGTACACCCACGATTCGTCAATGATGTTAGGTCCCATGTAATAGGGGGCGAGCCTATTGCCATATACCGGGCACAATTCCAGACTCCGGACTCATACTGGGAATTTTTCGTTAGAAAAACTACATTTGTCCGACCTAGGATTTGAACCCAGGACCTCGTGATCACAAAGCGATGTGCTTTGCCACTAGACTAACGAGGCAGTCTATACAATATATAGATATATATATATATATATAAATATATCTATTAATATCATCTTCATCACGCCAGATCCTTTGGGGCGTAGGCAGAAACTACAGAGTTCTAACAGGTCCTTTCCAGTATTACAGTAATACTAATAAGATATCACTTACTAAAAGTAATTGCTACAGTCAATTCTCATAATCCAAAACGCACACATCCATTAACAACTGCGGCTGAAAACTTTGTACCACAACAAAATAATTACATCAAATGTGCCAGACGTGTGAAATATATCAAAGAGCGATTAATACAAACGTGCAGAAAACGCCTCCAAGGGATTATGAGCCCTTGGTACACAGCAATAAGATGTACTTGGTACGACGCCGAGGACATTTGTAGTTAAAATTAAATAACGCACACGCATAAGCGATAGGGTACATTGAATTGTAAGAGGGGTCCAGACAGAAAAATGCACTTGGAACCCCACGTCTAGACTAGCGACTGTCTGGTGACGGACCGGCAAGTCTGCGGACTTGGACACTTTTGTCAAGGCCGTTAGGCGAGCAGAGATTTCGTATTGATCTATAACATCACTATTACTAATTCTCTAATAAACTAATTTCTCTAATACTAACCTTGGAAAGTTTTCACCAATAAATCGTCTCATGCGCTCTTACAATGAAATAAATTCCGACAGCATTGAAATTTTCCACGATAATCTTAATACTTTCGTTAAAAAAATTAACAATTTGTAAATTTTATTTACTTTTTTAAATTTTATTTTTAGGTTAAGTTCCATAAATTGTAACTATTTAATTTTTCCAATTTACTTTGTCATTTTAATAATTTCTAATTTCTAGAAAAGCCATTTTTTAAGTTATTATAGGTATGTGCTTCATGTTTGTAACCTTTTAATTTTATATTACTTAGTTTGCTCTTTATTTCAATTGTACGGCATAATTTATTGAGAATGTTGTATACACCTATAATAGTGTTTCGCTTTAGACGTAAATTTGTGTATTGTATACATTTTGAATGATTCGGCGATAATGCTGATGGTGTATCTTGTTAAATAAATAAATAATTAAATAAACATCACGTTAGATCTTGCCGAATATTATTTAAATGCATTTGAAAATCGAACATACGTACCTATATCTACAACTGTCATATCCAATTGCTCTTACTTCAAGACAACAATTTTATTATATGAGATCACGTCCTAGAAAAATTGCCACGCATTAGGCGTTCTACTCAGACAATAAAAAAACGGTGATGAATTTTAGCCTTCAGGAAGTGGAAAAAATGCAACGACGGGGCAGATTTAAAAAAAATGCTGCTACGACCTGGATGCTTATGAAAAGGAAAGGTCTAAAATAGCAGAGAATCATGCTAAGTGCAGAGTCATGATAAAGACCTTTGCCAATTAAAAAAAAACATCCAAACGCCAGAGGTAAACTGTGTACACTCTCTTTTCGCCGACTATATTAGTTTCCATGTAATAGGGGGTGAGTCTTTTTCCATTTTACCAGGCACAATATCAGACTGTTTTCTCAATGGATAACACCCGATTTATAACTTTTTTACGATAAGATCTTGTACTACCTGAACACTATTTACAGAAAAGTTGATCAATTGTTTCACGATGTTAGTTTAGAAAACAATCCAACTTTTTTAATCGGTCTAAATTTTCACAATATTTACCTAAGTCTGCAGGTTCTGTGTCGCCACCACCCCCACAATAAACCTAGTGGTGTATAATTTAGTGCTTGTGTACCAGTCTGGGATGCTATAGTTAGCGGTATATCGCGCTGTGTGGAGGCCCGGCGTCGACTCCGTCGCATTGCGCTCGCGATAGGGGTAGGTCAGGCACACACTGCAATTTTATACCACATTGATAGTTGCGATTATTTGGAGGTAAATTTTATTGATTTTATTAATCCTTTAGGCTTATGATGTCCTGGTAGTTGCATGTCACAAAAATTGACATTGTGGACCATATTCCCTAAATAGGGGGTTACAGAACACCTACCTACATTTCACCAAAGGTTCGTTGTTACCCAACAGGGATACGACATGATAGGGGACAAACTTATTTCCATCGCACTGATTTCAATTCTTGATTCTAATGAGGCGTCAACCCAATGCCATGTTATATGTATGAGTTAACAAAATTATTTCGTAAGTAATAAGTTTAATTTTAAGGACGAGTAAAAATCTGCCTCGTGGATCTAGTAACGCATAATGGAGGTAGCAACGGGGTCCTGGGTTCGAATCCTAAGTCGGATAAATAGCACTTTCTATGGAAAAAAATCCAGTTCCAGCTGTGATCGCAATCTTGCCCGGCCTAATGGCAATAGTGTCACTCCCTATTTTACCTAATATTATCTACTATATGTATGTGTTCAGTGTTGGGCATTATTCATTAATTTTTTTTTAATTGTAAGATCGTTCAAATGAATTTTAAATTGCAATTAAATTTATCCCCTTAAGATACTCCGGAATAACAATGGCTTTTGGATGTCAAACGCAGTCCCTCCCGGAATCATAAGTGCTGCAGAGCGCTCAATACGTCGGGAACTTAAAACTCAAAATTAAACCGCGATAACATCCGAAATATTTTGTTTGCAAGTTAAGTTTTTCGCAATTAATTTTTGCCCACCACTGTATGTTTACACAGTACACGTGCTTGTGGAATATAAGCGTGATGAGGTTTCTTTATAAAAGCTCTTATGTCCGTCTACACTCACTGCTGTCCGAGGAAGCTGTATGTAACCCATGTCTTAGAAACGACTACCGATAAATTTTACTTACCAAACACTTACAAATCAATCAGTCGTATCTACTTACTGGCCTGAATGTCCGGTACCGCGCTAATCAGAGGACTAAGCACAAACAATTTGACACTATCGTAACGTTGTCGAGAAAGCGTGTTGTCACGTTCATGTTTATTAGGTAAATTTGTGGTGTGAAAAGGATGGGATATCATCTTGATGGCGTCACGATACCGTCAATGTGTTCGTGCTAAACCTTCTGAAGGTAAAGTCAGGAAAACTAAGAGAAACGATACCTCACCGACAAATCAGGAACCGACGTGAGGAAAAATTCGATTTGACGGGTTTTACGGAAGACGAGATACATATGAATTTATTTGGATTGAAATGGAGCTTGCACACGATGAAAGTAACTGGTGGGTTGAGGAACTTCCGCGGGTTTATTTATGATAACTTAAATAAGAACCTGAGTTTAGTTAGTACTTAGGCATAAAATGCAATTTCGTAAGCGTTACCAGCGCCAGTAATCCGCTATACATCGTACTTTTACTGGCACCATGTTCAAGCATCTTGAGAGAGAAAAAAGACATGTATCATTATCCACCGTGGTATCACGAGTTGTATTTATACTAATTATATTGTAATTTTGAGGTCACAAGGTTCCAATAAAGACAATCATCTCATTCAAAGCATGTTTAATTAATCCCCTTAATACTAACTTACATTGCGCATTATAAGGTATACTTCCTAGTAAGCATGATATTAATACGGTCCTTATAAAAAACTGTACATACTAAGTAAGAACCATTAAAGAACTATACGCACTTACACTTCAATATACAGTCTATGTATCTTAACCCAGATCCCTTGCGGGGTAGGCAGAGAGTACAGAGCTCCAATAGGTTCTTTCCTTACAGACCTTCCTCCACTCTCATAGTTCGTCTTACACAAGCTCGCCGGTTCCGGAGACTCAGAGGTGTGGTGTTCGATGTGTAACGAACGGCTTGGTTCACTGGATCGAGTAGTCGCGGGTTCGATCCTCGCACGGTACATTTTTTTTGTGGCCCCCAAATATTTATTTCAGTCTGGGTGTGTATGTGAATTTCGTGTTTATAAACGCACCCACGATACAGGAATATATAAAAAAAGGGGTGAACCTGTTATCTTTATACCGGGCACAATTCCTGACCCTGATTCCTTATTACAGAGGATTTTTCGATAGATCTCCACACTTCATCCGACATGGGATGTGTGAAGTACAACATATGAATTTATTCCACCAGTTTTCCAGACAGCCGGGGCTGGTTAAACCAATCGATGGGGCGGGCTTTAACGACCAATTGCATAGTAATTGTCGGTTTAATACTGGGTTTACTGCAATAATGGTTATTGCAACCGGCGCCTCAATAACACATGTTTGACTTCGTATGCATTGTAGATTTGTTTTAAATTATATTTATGCAGATAGATAGATAATGATATGTTTCGGGTTAATTTATAATTGAGCCTTTATTCGCTATCACCAAATTAATACGTAACGTGGGGAGTTACGATAACTTCATAAAATGATCGTTGAACTGGTTCTCCAGGCTCTAGAGTCCAGAGGCATGCAGAATACAACCCCACGATTAATTACCGTAACACGTCGCGTTTGGTCATAGCGAATATATACCCTGATCTTTAGGTGACCATCGGATATGGAGCCTTATAATTTATTTATTATTATAATTCTATTAAATGTGGTAAATTATTTTTATTGCAACGATAAGGGGAATTGATTTTGCCTAGATTTGGTATTAATTATGCTTATCCTAGTAGATTCATAGTTAACCAATAGGTAAACTAGGAAACCTCGGCGCAAAGTAAATGAAAATAACAACAACTTATAGTCGAAAACAATACAAAGATTGTAATATATGCAGGGGGAGGCAATAAACATTAATAATCATTAATACCTTAAACAGAAAAAGGTAAATACGAACAAACAAATTTCCAAAGTCACGCCGAATTGACTACTAACACACATTTACTAACACTATATAAGTATGTACTGAAGACAACTGTAATTACAATTCGTTTCTACATAAAACTTGGGTGTTCCACAAGGGAGTACCATTTACTTAATATCCGAAAAACATGAGGTGAATACGAAAATCCCGGAAAATCAATCCGAAGTACCCGTAAATGCGCTATACATATATTCGTAGCACGCGCATAGACTTGCTACGGCGGCGGTCGTAGCATCGCGTCACGTAGGCATAGCTACGTTCGATACAGCGTGTTTCAGCTTGTTTCTAATAATGATTTATTCTTCAAAAGTTTTGTTAAGAACTTGTTGTTAATATTCTTATTTTTTTACTATACAATTTCAAAACATTAGAAAATTACAATACTGCAAATAACACAGCCTTCTCAACATTAACATAATGAATTCAGGATTTTATAGTAACAATTCAAATGTGAAAATTTGCACGACCCCATAAATTTTACTAAAATCTTTAAAGTACAACAGATACGCTTTTAATTTAAAACAAGAGCCACTAAAGGAATCGAGACCAAAAATTCATATGAATCTACTAAATGTTATTCTCGTTTTTCCCCGAAGCGAACGTCCCGGCCATAGCAAAAGTACCAGGGCGGCATAAACTAGAGGCGGATGTGTGCACCCGGCGGCCGGTAGGCGTGCGGCAAGCGAGGCGCATTGCAGGCGGGTGAACGGCCGAGCATCGATCCTACAGCCCCCGCGCCCCCGCAGCCCCTCGCCCCGCCACCCGCCACTTGCGTATCCCCCCTCCCGCGCTTATGTAACAGTGACGCGGTTTTCGTGATTGTTTCCTGATTTTCCGCTGCATCCCAGTTGCATTTAGTATGCAGGTTATATACATTAGTGAAGGATATGAATTATTCGCGCAATGGGTGCTCGTTTTAAAATTGGAACAATTAAATGGCGGAAATACTGAACATTGCGATATTAAAATAAATTTGTCTACAAAAAACATATATGTCTATTGATATCAATGACAACAAATCTAAAGAATGCTATATAGTAACTATTTAAAGAACTTCGTAACAAGGAAGATACAAAAACAATACTTAATAAGAAAACGAAACCCTAAAAACACTTACTATATTTACACTTAATATATTTTCCCAAAACACACTTACGATCAAAGTATCTAAAATATCGTAAATAGAAAGTAGAAATGTATTATATGTTATGTTAAGTGTGTTTATAATATGAAGAACATACAAAAACAGTTGATAGATTTTGTAAATAATGTAGTTAACATTCTGTAAAATTATTGATCTAAAATATATAATGAATCTAAATAATTAGGAACAAATTAAAAAAGAAATACATATAGCTTTAATATGTGTCATTGTAAATCTATCTGCCTCCACTATTTTACCCAGCCAATACATCTTATCTATTTACAAACGAAAATTCATATCGTCGCTGTGGTCATATTTCTCTGCCCCCACTCTGCTGGAGGCACGCCGTGATATATCGGACTCCATTAATTAAAATGAGGCAAAGCCTCCGTTGAATGGCGGCCAATTTTAAACGAACCCATTTTATTGCAGTAGAAAACCAGTAAATACGCCTTACTAGTTTTAGTTACGTGAAAGTATTAAAGAAATTTCCCATTTTCGTAGGATATTGTTTTTCTTGGAAATGATTTTTTATTAATTCCAGTGTTCTTATTATATGCCAATAAACTTGGCCGTGTAGTAAAGTTTCAAATGCATGAATAAAACTTTTATCCAATTCAGAGTTATTAGAGAGTTATATAATTTAAATACCCAAAAAACCTTAACATGACTCTGTTAAATCAACCTAAAACCGTCAATCGCAAAATTACATATTTGAAACCCAACGTACCTAAAATAAAACTGTGGAATGCTTGTCATCCAACCTTATCGATTAATCAGAAAAATGACCCAAATAATCAACAACCAAATTACATAGCGCATGGAATTGGGAACAAAAGAGGAAGCTACGGGCCGTAGCTCCGTAGCGAGGATACGCCGTAGCCGGGGTGCGGTCGGCGACCCCTGGCCGTGAACGGGGGCGCGCCGGGCTCGCCGCACCGGCCCCCGCCGCTCCCCCGCGACCCCCTCGCGCCTTCACCGTGCGCCGAGCCGCGGCAGACACGTGCGCGCCGCACCCTGTATATACAGGCCGTTAGAATTTTGTAGGTACATAAGTTCCGATAGAGATTGGTTTTGTGATGGAAACATAACTACATTTCTCTAGGTTCATCAAGAACATGAAATTTTTAAAAACTCTCATTTTAAAAGTGTTCGTATCCTTGTAGTAGTTATTTAATATTTTTGCCAAACCAAATTTTGACAAATATCTTATTGTTATCTATACTAATATTATCAAAGCGGAAAGATTTGTATGTTTGTAACGAATAAACTCAAAAACTACTAGACCGATTTCAAAAATTCTTTCATCATTAGAAAGCTGTCTTATCCAGAAGTAACATAGGCTATATAACATATACACGGTAGGTGGCGCTGTTGTCGACCGGGTACGAACGGGTCGCGGGAAACTGCTAGTCTGTAATAAGAATATCTTGCAGTGTAGAGACTGCAAGATATTCTATACTCATAGATAAAAACATGGTAAAATATTTCCGCCATTATTATGCTAATATATTTTTATATCGGAATGTATACAAATAAAGTATAGTTAAAAGACCTGCTAACGATATTGTCCTCACACATAATCCAAGCTTCACAGGACATAGGTTTCCTATATTGAAATGAAAGGTTTATTAATTACAAAAATCTGTATCAGACACGAAAACACGATGATGGAAATAGGCAGAACATTTCAATCAATTAAAAAATCATACTGTATCAACTTTACTCAGCTCAGTCACGCACACAGCGACAGTCACGTCTGCACACTAACGCAGTATCCCAGTTTTCTTCAAAGCGTCTACTGTTCACGCCACACCCCCGCCGCCGTGTATACAGGGCGGCACTAACACATCTGCGATATCAAACAAAAATCTTTCATTGTGTGTGTTGCAACCCCATAGACGAACACTGTTAAAAGGTTATAAGTGTGAGTGGAAAATATATGTTAATGTGGTATTTCCGGTTTTAACTGTATTCGTGTCACACACACTAGCTGCAATTACAGTGAGTGTATTGAGTGCGGTGTACGTGTGTGTGTGGGGTGCACCGACTCTGCTTCCTGCCCGGCAGGGTACAACGGCCCCAGACCCTGATTTATGTCCGTTTGGTTGAAGGTTTGCGTGTTATTGTTACGTTTCCAGCTCATTTGACTATGAATATTTTTACAGTCATATTATATTTGATTGATCAATACATCCGGCGTAAGTTTAATATGTTAATGGGAATCTATGGATTTTTTTCTTATTAGCTGCACGTAAGGTTACTTCTAGAATGGTATTCTAGGAATACTATACCGTTATAGTTTAGTTTAGTAATAATAGTATTAGTTTAGTAATAGTAGTATTAATAATAATAGTTAATAGTTTTTCTGTCGAACAATTAATTCCTAGTGTAATTGTGGCCGGTATATAGCAGTAGGCTCTCCCCCTAGTACATGGGACCTTACATCGTCGGGGAAAAGTGGATATACGCAGTTCACTCATGCCATCCACGCTTGGGGAATATAGGCGTGATGATGTTTATTTTTATCTTTTATCATAACTATTGTCAACAGGACATCAGGAAGAAGGAAATCTACAACATTTACATAATGAACGGGCATGTGGTTATTAGAACAGGCGGCTAGTAACTAACTTACAAATCAAAGGATCATCATCATTATCATCTCAGCCTATACTTGTCCACTACTGAACATAGGCCTCCCCAATCGCTTTCCAGCGTAACCGGTCCGATGCCACCTGCATCCAACGACTTCCTGCGATTTTCACAAGATCGTCGGTCCCTCTGGCAGGTGGTCGTCCCACGCTGCGCTTGCCAATACGTGGTCTCCACTCTAGAAGCTTTCTACCCCAACGCCCGTCCGATCTTCGCGCTATGTGGTCCGCCCATTGCCACTTCAGCTTGCTAATCTTAAGGGCTATGTCGGTGACCTTGGTTCTTCTACGAATCTCCTCATTCCTGATTCGATCACGTAGAGAAACGCCGAGCATAGCTCTCTCCACAGCTCGCTGAGCAACTCTGAGCTTTTTTATGAGACCTATTGTAAGAGACCACGTCTCTAATCCATATATCAGCACTGGTAACACACATTGACTAAAAACTTTAGTCTTTAGGCACTGAGGTATTTTGGATGAGAAGATGTTGCGCAGTTTCCCGAACGCTGCCCAGCCGAGTTGGATTCGTCGATTGACCTCTCTCTCAAAGTTGGACCTACTTAACCGGACTACCTGTTCCAGGTAGATGTATTCGTCGACAACTTCAAGAGTAGAGTTCCCAACGGTAAGTGCGGTGGGTACGACATGGACGTTAAACATTATTTTCGTTTTGTCTATGTTCATTTTAAGACCCGCTTGTTGAGATACTCTGTTGAGGTCACCGAGCATTCGTCCTAGATCTTCCAGCGACTCCGCCATGACCACAATGTCGTCGGCAATTCGAAGGTGAGTGATGTATTCGCCATTGATGTTGATGCCAAGTCCTCGCCATTCCAAGAGCTTGAAGGCGTCCTCTAAGGTGGCCGTAAACAGTTCCGGAGAAATGACGTCTCCCTGTCTTACTCCTCTTTTTATGGAGATCGCCTTCGTGCACTGCCCCTGTACTCGGACTGACATGGTGGCGTTATTATACAAGCACTTCAACACTTCGATGTACCGATAGTCAATGCAGCATCGCTGGAGAGATCTAAGAACCGCCCAATTCTCGACCGAATCGAAGGCTTTCTCATAGCCCACAGTCCACAAACGCCAAGCATAGTGGCCGATTATACTCCTCGATCTTCTGTATAATCTGCCGCAGCGTATGTATGTGGTCCATGGTACTAAAGCCTTTCCGGAAACCGGCTAGTTCGGGAGGCTGGAAGTCATCAAGCCTGCGTTCGAGACGATTTGTGATGACTCTCGAAAACAACTTATAAACATGACTCAGCAGTGTGATGGGCCTGTAGTTCTTTAATAAAGTGTTATCACCTTTCTTGAAAATCAGCACCACCACACCTCTGCTCCATGCTTCCGGCGTTTTCCCTTCTAGCAAGACGGAATTAAACAGCCTCTGGAGGACTTTAAGTACCGGCGATCCGCCCGCTTTCCGAAGCTCTGCGGTAATTCCGTCTTCACCCGGCGCTTTATTGTTTTTAAGTTGTTTGAGAGCCATCCTAATCTCGTACAGGCTGATGTCCCGGATATCTTCAGTGTAGTGTCGGGTTAGCTTGGTTCTTGGGTCTTTTACCAAGTCAACAACAGGTTCAGCTACTGAGGTATACAACTGCCTATAGAATCTCTCTATTTCCCTGAGCACCTCTGACCTATTCGACGTTACGTTTCCGTCCTCCGTCTTCAGCTTCGTTAACTGGCTTTGCCCAATAGACGCGTCTCTTGCGAACACTTTGGAGCCCTTGTTCTGCTCTATGGTCTCCTCAATACGTCTTGTATTGAAGGACCATAAATCGTGTCGCAAGGACTTCAATATCTGTCCATTGAGCTGCCTATAGGACTTAGCATCATCGGAGGTTTGGAGTGTCATGGTACGTCGCTCAGCCATGAGGTTTCGGGTGTAGTTGGATAGTTTTTGAAGTCTATTTTTACGGTGGGGCTTAAAATACTTGGCCCGACCGTATGAACAGTCTCTACCAGCCTGTTGTTGATTTCGTCCACTGATGCGCTGATGACTAGCAATTCGACACGGTTTGAAAATTCGAGTTGAAAGTTCTCGGGGTTTAGGATATGTGCATAAGAAGGTCGGAGCGTAGACTCCATCAGACGCGATCTTTCCATTTTGACATTAATATTTAATGTGCCTCTGACCATTCGGTGATCACTGCCGGTTATTACCCTGTGGATCACGGAGACATCATTAAATATTTGTCGCTTGGTGCTCATTATTAAGTCTATTTCATTTTTGGTGGAACCATCAGGGCTCATCCAGGTCCATTTCCTATGAGGCGGCTTCTGGAAGATAGAGTTCAACATAAAGAGTCCCTCCTTCTCCAGAAATTCGGCCAGCCTCTGACCCCTGGGGTTGCGCTATCCAAATTGCCCCACTCTCAACTTTTTAGCGCCCCGTTTGCCCAGTCGCGCATTGAAGTCACCCATAATCAAATGATGGCAGCAATTAAATGTCGTTTTGTACAACATATAATTCAAGATATATATGGACTACAGGGTTGATATATCGAAATATACTATCTATCTATCAATATCATCACGCCAGTTTCAATGTCAAAATATTGACTGTATATTTTAGAATCTGGTAAAAGGAATACACGATTAAAGGAAAATTTCTCAATAGAAAAATAAATGTAAAGTCATCTCTATTGCTTTACATTTTCCAACGAGAAATGGTTAGGAACGAATCAATAGAATAGAATTTTATAAAAACGGTTTTTTATTTCAGTGAAGTTTTTTTAGGAAATGTTACCATTTGTTTTTGCACATTCGCCGTTCATTTCCAAGCATGCGATATATCCAAACTTAAACTCAAATACTTTATTTTGTATAAGCCCTGCGGGGACGCTTACAGATAGTCTTATTACATTTTTTTAAATTTTAATTTAACTACCAATCTACCACCGGATCGGAACGCGGCCTCCATTGAGAAGATCCAGCGAAGAAACTCAGCGGGCTTGCAGCGTCTTTTATATTTACTTCTCTTTCACTTTTTTCTTTCCTTTTTTTAATCATATTGTGTGGATACAATGTTTAGATTACAATTAAATAGTTCATGACCAAGCTCCAGTCAGATGCCTAACGATCGAGATATGAATCTAATGATGTTATCTGTAAAGAACGTCTAAAGGATTCCTGATGGACCAGCCATCACTCCCCTCAACCATATTGGAGGGAAGGAAGTGACCCGCGCCAGACAGCCACCGCAAGAAAAGACATTACAGTGAGCATCCGTCCCTTATTATTATTTTGTAAAGTAATTACATCACTGTCACTCTCCCAGTCGGTAAATGGTCGATCGCCATTAACACCTATGAATCTATAAATCGTTCAGCATCCCCTTGATTTCCAATCCCTTACCATACATACTAAAATCATTAGCCACATTGAAATGTCGACAGACAGACAGACGGATCAATTTGCGGGTCCGTGGCGCAGCAGACTAGTGAAAAAGCAAATTAAATATTTAATATTGCCTGTGAGGGAGTGTCTGGACGCGACACGAGTCTTTTTTTAATCCGTTCGTTTGTTTTAGTGGACTTTTTAAGCGGCAAAATCCATTACTGAATGTGTAATTCCGAGTGGAGACGCGATTGAATATTTCATGTTTGCGATTGATTTTCTCTTCAGGGTTCATGTTTTCCTGGTAGGTGGTGGTGGTGGTTTGTTATGTAAATAAAGTGGAAAACGTTATTTTTTTTATATAAAAGATTCCGAATATTGGATATAACATACAAAAAGGTGAATTGAAGCTAAAATTGCTTTCAATTTTTGAATAAAATACACACCTACTTAATAACTATTGATTTCTGTATCAATCCCACCCAACCACCAGGTTCCGATCCAGGTTTAAAAAATATGTCGTTTATAAGTGTTGTGGTTATAGCAAATATAAATATTTTTTACACATATACGCCATCACGCCAATATTCCCCAAGCGGGGATGGCTGAGGTGTATTGTGTACTTTATGCCGACGATCTTAGGTCCCATGTAATAGTGTGCGAGCTTATTTCCATTTACTGGGCACAATGCCAGACTCCGTGCTGATACTGGGAAATATTTGATAGAATAACTATATTTGTCAAACCTAGGATTTGAACCAAAGACCTCGTGAAGGCAACGCGCACTTATTCGCCACTAGACCAACGAACTAAAGATTTTTTTGAGTTTGAGTTAAACTCGCCGTCCTGTAATAAATATGTACTATTGTTATTGATTATGACGAATCAGTACATCACTACATATTTTAAAAGAAAGTTCCCCCGCCGCGTCTGCTTGTCTATCTAAACGCGATAAACTCAATAACTACCGAACGGATTTTCATACAGTTTTCACCAAATGACGGAGTGATTCAAGAGGAAGGTTTATGTTATAATTTACCGCCAGGCCGGATCACGAGTTTAAAGTAATATTCCTTTTTTTATCTGTTTATATATAGACTGTTAATCTATATAGTTGCAAAATAAAAATAATACTTATTATTATATGGGTTAAATTTAAAAAAGGTAATTTTTTAGCAAGTACTCATTACAAGACCAGTCTATACCTGTGTATATGAAAGAAGCTTACTTTTCACGTAACTAAAAAAATTAAAAAACAAAATATTTTTGTTTTATTCTATAATAGTCCGTTCTTATTGTATCAGTATCATCGGATTTTGCATAAAATCAACCGCGATCTCGTCTCCACGAAGGAAATGCAATCGCTCAGATATTTTTCGGGGTAGCTTGAAGGGGCGTTGGAGAGAACAAAGAATAACACAACAAAAGTTTGGTAGCGAGTCAGGTGCGGTAATGTTACGAGATGATATTTCCGAGCGAAGTTTCCGCGTCGCAAATACAACGTAACAGTATGATTGTGATACTTATTTACGTAATCTCATAACGCGATAAGAATTCTGCGTAAATGTTCTAGAGACTTTTAAGACTTATGTAATTCTCATGACTTGAACTATGAAAATGGAAGAAGCCAGACAGGTCTATAAAAGAAGGACATGTTGGACTGATCAATTGAACTGATTATCTCTTGTTGGTTTCAGAGACTCTTGATTTAAAATGTACCTTAGTATGTAGGCCCTTCTCCTATAGCAGACGGATGTCGGCAGATAATGATGTGATCATACCAATCCGGTCACCAAGATTAAGCAGCCTTCTGCACGTTCCTCATGAGATTCGTATTCATATACCCCTCTATCTATCTATGTTATCACGGCAGATTCCTTGCCTACCTAATTAGGTAGGTATAGAGAGATACGAGGTAGGTGTAGATATTGAGTATTGAAAATTGGCTTTATAACTCACGGTAGAAGGTAGCCATCCCCACACCGTCCCGTGACTCACTACTTACACCCGCCGCAGACGTCGCGCCAATATTTGATTTGTACATCGATACCACGCTGCATTCTCACTCGAAGCTATAATATTTGCAAATAACATGAATAATCCACCAAAACTCCATAGGGAAAATACTTATAAGAACTCTGTTATCTCTGTCTCATAGATTTCATTATATTAAAGCTACGGACAGAGCCACAATATTTTTGATTTATTTATAAAAAGTATTATTTTTTTGTGGCCACCTGCTGTTAAAATGTATCAAGATGCCTATGAGGCTGCCAATTTGGCTTAACGACTACTACATTAAGTAGTAACCGGGACCAAAGGCTTAACATGCTTTCCGAAGCATGGAGACGCTCGAATATGAAAATGCCACAAACGGTCACCCATCTCAGGGCAACCGAGTCGATCGCTGCTTCACCTTGGTGATCGGTAAGAACACCGCGGTCGCACAGCGCTACGAGCGCCTCTACCAACCAAACCTGCTTCCACCAATCCGCACTGGTTTCGCTTGGTGACCTAATCTCTCTGACCTCGATTTGTGGAGGAAGGCCTTTGCTCAGCAGTGGGAAAGTAAAGGCTGATATTATTATTTTGCTTTTTGGATATTTAGATTTTGTACCGTCTTACCTTATTATTATAAGCACCTAGTAACAAAGAAACGACACACCTACAAGTTACTTGTTTACAAACCTCGTGCTGGCCAACATGACATTGAAAAAAAGTAGGCCCCCAAAAAATTATTACCGTGTTGTACGGGCGTTCATAAACATATTATTTACATACACCCAGACCGAAACAAATTTCTGTGGGTCACACAAACATTTGTCCCGTGCAAGAATCGAACCTGCGACTACTCGTTCCAGTGGGCGGCTTAAGCTCTTAACCACTGGGCCAAGCTGTCCCTCGAATTTGATCTGTTATTATTGTTATTAAACATTATTTTACAAGAGCCATCACATTCATAAAACATGACATCTTATAATAATCTTTTAGGCTAAATTATAGCAAAGTAACATAACTTGAAAATGAGCGGAACTACGCAGCTTCCCCCGCACTAAACCAAATTCTATACAAGAGTGACATGGGTCCAACATAATACAAAATACACCAAATCAAATTAAATCTAAAACACGAAGTTACAAATCTCGTAAACATCTGATCTACTAAATCTTTTCTAATATATTGTATGTTATAGTTTGTTTGTTCGTCTTAGTCATCGCTTTGTGGTTTATTGAATCAGTTTTTCAAAGAAAATCGTAAGTAAACAAATCTTATATAATCCATAGAAAACTTTACACGCAAAGTTCTAAGAATGACCTCTTTTAAACTTGGACACATGTTGGTTACCACGCCCCTTGTAGTTACAGGGAGCTAATAGCGCCTTTTCTTTTTCATCCACACGACACCTTGCCTACGATAAAGTTCATATATAAGCCTATACTGCCCACTGCTGGGCAAACGCCTTCTCTCACAAATCGAGGTGAGAGAGATTGGGTCATACTCCACCACGCGGATCCAGTGCGGATTGGTGGAGGCAGGTTTGTGGCCACCTGCTGTTGGAACTTATCAAGCCACCTCTAAGGCTTCCAACTCGGCTTAACGACTACCACATTAAGTGGTAACCGGGACCAACGGCTTAACGTGCCTTCCGAAGCACGGAGCCTTGCCTACGATAACTGATTTCGAATTTTTACTGTACATGACAGTTGTTTTTTTTCGAGCGAGACGAGGTTCTTACCTTACGTTCGCGCGAGCGCTTTTTTAACGCGCGTTTATCAACTAAAATGACACAAACCGCGAAGAACATATTAAAAAAAACACATAGTTCTTTAACACAAAGCGTCGAAAAAGCGCCCGCGCGAACGAGGGCTTAGAGCAACTCAAAGATCGCTCAACTGTTGAGTCGGTGTCATGTCGGACTTCCATAGCAACACTAATATCGATCAAACAACCTGATATACCTATTATTGCAATAACATGAAATGTAAAATCCGTGGTGTTTCCAAAACACAACTTCTGTATTACGACCATAATTACACGACTAGCAAATATCGAAACCAACCACATAATAAAGAGTAGTCGAAGGTCGAAAATACAAAAGGACTAGGAAAATAGTAATTAAAGAAGATATTATTTAACAATCAGGATTCCCTTGAACTTTATTTGCGTAATTATAACTAGCATTTTTTATAATATATTATATCTACTTCGCTTATATTTTTATCGCTTTTACAGGAAAACAAACACGGGTGCATGGCAGCAAAGCTGTTGCAAGTATCGACGTCCAAAGGGCCGGCAGTCAACGTTTGCTTTACTTTGCAAACTACAGCAGATGCGCCTTTAGGCCGTCCCCTACAGAGCACTGTACCACTTGCCGACCATGTCAACCTGGTACATATGATAAACTTTAATGCTCCAGTAACAAATTAAAATTATATTTTTGGAAATGTTAGTGTTTCCAATTGTAAGTAAGAAGAAGTACCTGTTATTATATAACAAAACTAATTAAATACTACCCACGTGTGTTACTTTCGAAGTGACACGGAAGTATTTTGTCTCCGTGACGTGTCGATGTCAAAAGGAGCACACTAAAATTAAAAAAAAGAACGTGCGGCCGTGAGACCCCGTCAGGTACGTTTACCTGGAAACAGAATTGAATATTTAGATTTCTATTGATTATATTAGTGTATTTTAGTAACGACGTTTATCTCTCTCTCTCTCTCTCTCTCTCACTCTCTCTCTCACTTACTCACTGACTCACACACGGATTGACTCACGCACTCACTGACTCACTCACTCTCTTACCGATTGACTCATTTACTGACTCACCCACTAACTGCCTGACTCCCATCTTAACTGACTGACTCATTCACTGACTAACTAACTTACTAACTCAATCACTGACTCACTTACAAACTGACTCACGCACTCGCTGACTCACTCACTTTCTTACCGACTCACACATTTACTGACTCACCCACTAACTCCCTGACTCACACTCTGACTGACTGACTCATTCACTGACTTACTCACTCACTGACTCACTAACTCAATCACTGACTGACTAACAAACTAACTCACTCACTGACTCACTAACTCAATCACTGACTGACTAACAAACTAACTCACTCACTGACTCACTTACTGTCTTGCTGACTTACTTACTCACTCACAGACTTAGTCACAACCTGACTCACCCACTGAAACACTGACTTCCTCACTGACTAACTGAATCATTCACTGACTCACTCATCCCTTACTCACTGACTTACTGACTCGCTGTCTCACTCACTGACTAAATCGTTTACTCACTGACTTACTCTCTCACAGACTCATTCTCCCACTAACTCACTCACTCTCTGACTTACTGACTCGCTCACTCACTCTCGCACTGACTCACTCACTGACTCCCTGACTGACTCACTCATTTACTGAATCACTCTTTAACTCACTCACCGACCTCACTCTTCCTCTCACTCTCACTCTCTGTCTGTCATTTGTTTTTTTTTACATTCTTTCAAATCATCATTTATTAGAAATGAAATATATAAAGGTGCATTATTATTTATATACCATAAAAACAAACATCTATCTATATCAATACGCCAGCTCCCTCGCGAGGTAGGCTTCCTCCACTCTCATAGAAAAATATATATCATATGAGAACAAAGATACAACAATAAAAATTACAAAACATTACTTTTTATTATATTTACGCGGGTTTACAATTGAGGTTATACACCTGACCGCGCACAATGCTGCTGCTCAAATCTCGATACTCTTACGCACACATACAATCGCAAAACGCTTTTTCCTTACATGACGATTTCTGCCAGTTCACTCTAATCTACTAAGCCGCGTAAATGAACTTCGTTCCAATAACTCCATGATATCTATATTTCCTAAGCGGTGGAGGCAGAGGTGTATCTACTGCGTACACCTTCTGCTTTTTGGTTTACACCAATATATTGCCGACATCGTCAGGTCCCGATGTGATAAGGAGCGATCCAATTGGTCATTTTAACAGGCACGATTCCAATCTCCGGACCGGGACTAAGTATTTTTCGATAGAAAAAGCACACATTATCCGATCTAAGAATGTATCTAGGACCTTCTAGGTCGGTACCCCTATTATGCGCCACTAGGCAAACGAGGCAGTCTTAACTAAAAGTGTTACAAATATTAATATAAAAGTATCTTAAGACTGGTTTTTTTCTAACATTTTTATTGGCAATTAATAAGTTAAGCCAAAAATCATTTATTTGTAGGCTAATAAAAAAGCACTTATAAAAGTGAAAGTTATTATATTTTTTTACATCTTCACCTGCCATTTAATATAACATAGTCTAGTTTTGATAACCTGTTTGAACTTATTAATACCTACTTTATCTTCGTGTTTAATTATAATGTCTAGCCAAAACAACAAATCAATATTTATAACTACCTAATGTCTGCCCAAAACGTGTATCGCCCTTCATATGCCGTGCTATCTTATCGTACATCTAGAGGTGTACTGGAGAGGCGAGGTCGAGGCGAGTACTAGGACGGCTAGGATTAAGCGAGCGTGAAGAAGATAAATAGGAAGTCTTACCAACAAAGTCAAATTGTAAAATTAATTTTCTAGTTTGTAGGTATTGTTAGAATATGTATTCCAAACACATAATATGTTGTGTGTTGTACGAACATAACATTTTTCATTCGTAAAATTTAATTTTTCATTTCACATTTCATTGTGGTAGTAATCCTTTAGCTTTTAGAGCATAAAAAAATACAATCGGGGGAGTTTTGGCAGGAAGTCGAAAAGGGATGTTGTCAATTTGCCTTAATTTGCAAATCTTGTGTTTCGAATAATAATGTGTAATGTTGGTGTAATATAAACCATTATGTATTCCTGTATGTAAATGAGTGAAGGTAATTGAAACAAAGTGACAAAACGTGCCATTTCGATTTTCATCAAAACGACCGTGGCAATTGATATGTTAAAGTATCCATCGCTTTACTAAAAATAGAATCGGATGAGGGAACCATGGCTAATCACAATATAAATAAAATTTGTTAATTTTGTGTATAGATAATAAAATTACATTTTTGGGCAGACATTTTAAATGATAAATCTAAAGAAAGTCAGTCGAAAGAATAACGTCAATCAGCTTTAAAAAATCGATACAAAGCACTTATCACTATGAACAACTGCATACGTAACATGGTGCGTTACGATAACTTCATGAAATTATCTTTTAATGGTATATTAATGAAGAGAATGAGTGATGGGGTTATTTCCTCGTAGGTTTACGAAGCAGCTGCAGAGCGTTGGATGCAGAAATGGAGTAAGAAGATAGTCGTCTCTCATAACTGTGTGTGTGTGTGTGTGTAACTAGTGTTTGCAGATCAGTGGCTGTTGGCGCTATGAAAACCGCTTCATCTGCATATAGTAGATGGTTTACGACTAGGTTACCTATTTGGACACTTTCATTCATTGCTTTCAGTCTTTGAAGACTTCTATCCAAATATATTATCAACAGTCTAGCGGACAACACGTTACCCTGCTTAAACACCCACGCGTACGTATGCCTTGCTGTTCACATAGGTGGACGGCTCGAAACAGAGTGCCGTTTATACCATACTCTGGTAAAATGTCATGAAATGATCTTTTAATGGTATATTAAGGAAGAGAATGCGTGATAGGGTTATCTCCTCGTAGGATTACGGAGCAGCTGCAGAGCGTTGGATGCAGAATTGGAGTAAGAAGATACGTTAAATCGAGATGTTCTTTGTTCGTTGTTCCAGCCAAGAAGGAAGCAAAATATCCGGTACTCGTAATTTGTACAAATCAGTGTTGCTAACATTTATATTAGAAATTAAACATGAGCTCATGAAACATGAAAATCGAAATATTACATAATCGACTATTAATTATGATGCAAAACCAATCAATGAATGTAATCGAAATAATAATAATGCTATCTATATCATTAAGCCAGATCCCTTACGAGGTAGGCAGAGAGTACAGAGTTCCAACAGG
Organism: Phalera bucephala; assembly: GCA_905147815.2. Taxonomy (NCBI): domain Eukaryota; kingdom Metazoa; phylum Arthropoda; class Insecta; order Lepidoptera; family Notodontidae; genus Phalera; species Phalera bucephala. The sequence continues at coordinate 56,167,030 of LR990609.1, forward strand.
CTCTTTCCTTACATACCTCTCTGGCTTCCTCTACTAATAATTAAAATAATAATTAAAAGCTATTATGCATTCCGTCCGGCTGATCCTTGTTATTGTAACAGATACATAAAGTTTGGGAAACGCTGTTATAATGTATACACATTATACCAGCGTTTCCCAAACTTTATTATGCCCTGGCCCAGTTATTTTAATGTATCTCCATCGTGACCCACCACAAGTTTTTTAACCCTCCTAGGATTATATTAGCCCTGTTAAGAAACTGTCCCACCGTTGGGCATGGGCCTCCTCTCAAACTGAGAGGGTTTAAGCCATAGTCCACCACGCTGGCTTAGTGCGGGTTGGCGAACTACACACACCTTCGAGAAACTCTTAGGTTTCCTCACGATGTTTTCCTTCACCGTAAAAGCAAGTGATAGTTAATTTATAATACGCACATGATTTCGAAAAGACAGAGGTGCATGTCTGGGTTTGTACCCGTGACCTCTGACTTTGCAGTCCAACGGTCTAACCACTAGGCTATCACTGCTATTCCATATAGGGAAAATAAAAGAGAAAACATTTCAATGTCCATGTCTATGTGGTAGCGGGCGGGAACAATACGCGGAGCGCGGGGCGCAGGGCGTGTAAGACAAAAGCACGCAGGACGCGTGACGACCACTCACTCCTCAGTTCAACAGCGAAGCGAGCGTACCCGTGGACTGTTGTCACAAAAGCAACACGTCTCTTAATCATGAACGAGTATGATTGATTTTAAACAATGGGACAATGCTGCGACATTGTATTTTTTTTCGTGGCCCGGTGCCGTGTTGCTCCCCACCATTTGGGAAACGCTGCACCATTTCACGATCATTCCACGAAATTATTTAACGCGCAGCGTTTCATCATAGCGAATAAGGGCCCAGTGTATTGTGTACATTACCTTTCGCATTAATTTATGTACCGAGCCACTGATTGATCAATAGACGAAATGATAGCACACACGCAAAAGCACCTTAATAATATACACACGCACACATAGGTCGTTATTGACGAACCAATTTCTGATTGGCTTTAGTTACGCCACCTTCGTTTTATACCCTTTACGGAGTAGGCAGAGCGTATATAGTTCTAACAGGTTATTTTCTTACAGAATTCTCTGCCTTTTCAGAGTTGGGCAAAAATGGCGAAAAAATTAATATTCAAATAAAATATTTTGGATATTATCGCGGTTTATTTTTGATTTTTAATATCTCGCACAAGGTCATCGTCGCCGAGGCACGCCCAGAAAGCGGTGGCGCGATGACCTCGACGCGTATCGAAAAGAATGGTCATTATTAACAGGGGATAGAGATCGTTGGAGAAAAGAGGGGGAGACTTTGCCAAGCAGTGGCACATAATAGGTTAATAAAAAAAAAGTTCTCGCTGTTTTGAGTGCTCTACAGCACCCATAGATACGGGAGGGACTGAGGCGTTTGTCGTCCGAAAGTCATTGTTATGCCGGAGTAGCTTAGGGGGATTTATTTTATTTATTTATTTATTTTTATTTTGACACACAACACAGATTACAATCAAATATAGCACGTAGTTCTAAGTAATACAATAGATCTGGATTGTAATCTAAAACATATGCATTCAGCTAAATAAAATTAAGCAACTAACGAAACACAAAAAAAAAGATAAGACAGAAGTAAACACATTATCCAAGAATAAACACAGAACCAGGTACACATCTAATTATATAAAAACACAATATTTATAAGGATGGGTAACAAAATATTACACAGCATGACATTATGTAGCATAAATGATATCTTTGACAATTTTATTAAATTTTGGAAAAGAAATTTTTTCATTCAGTTAATTGCGATTCAAATTTAAAATAATTGATCCTAAAATTTAAGAAATGGTTGATTAATGCCAAACTGTGCTTTCTTTATACCACCGAAACAATATTTTTCCTAATACAAAGTTTATGGGGTCTATTATCATTGTCATCATCATCATCATCATCTCAGCCTATACTTGTCCACTGCTGAACATAGGCCTCCCCAATCGCTTTCCAGCGCAACCGGTCCGATGCCACCTGCATCCAACGACTTCCTGCCATTTTCACAAGATCGTCGGTCCATCTGGCAGGCGGTCGTCCCACGCTGCGCTTGCCAATACGTGGTCTCCACTCTAGAATCTTTCTGCCCCAACGCCCGTCCGATCTTCGCGCTATGTGGCCCGCCCATTGCCACTTCAGCTTGCTAATCTTAAGGGCTATGTCGGTGACCTTGGTTCTTCTACGAATCTCCTCATTCCTGATTCGATCACGTAGAGAAACGCCGAGCATAGCTCTCTCCATAGCTCGCTGAGCAACTCTGAGCTTTTTTATGAGACCTATAGTAAGAGACCACGTCTCTGATCCATATATCATCACTGGTAACACACATTGACTAAAAAGTTTAGTCTTTAAGCACTGAGGTATTTTGGATGAGAAGATGTTGCGCAGTTTCCCGAACGCTGCCCAGCCGAGTTGGATTATCATTGTACTGGACACATTTCCAGATTCTGATGACTGATATTATTTTACAGCACAATTTCAAAAGCACAATTTGTGTTACCTAGGATTTGAATCCAGGATTTCGTAAGCGCCAGCTGCCACTAGACCAACGACGCAATCATTTTTTTATCATTTTAGAAAAGCCTTTATATTGTGTGCATAAATATTAAATTAATTATCTTTTAAGCTCGCCTAATTCTAGTGTCCTCATGACAACGAGGTCTTAGGTTCCAGTCCTAGATCGAAAAAAATTTAAGCAGGTTTCTATGGAAAATTTTAAGTAGCAGTCTGGAATCTGAAACAATCTCTATCTATCTATCTATATCATCACGCCAGATCCCTTGCGGGGTAGGCAGAGAGTACAGAGCTCCAACAGGTTCTTCCTGTACAGACCTCTCTGTCTTCTTCCACTCTCATAGTTCGTCTCATACACGCTCGCCGGTTACGGAGACTTTTGACTTGTCCTTCACATAAGACATGGTCTATTTAGTCATGATAAGCATGATAGTCTAGGTAGTCTCCGGTACCTATATCCTTTCACTTTCGCATTGTATACCTGTTTTATCATTCTTTCTTCCGACATCCTTCCCTTTCTCATCTTTACACCGATACTATCTTTCATACCTACACGCTTTCTTACCACGCTGTTTGTAATACAGTCGGTCAGCTTGACTCCGCACTTCTTCCGCAAAGCTCGCATTTCGAACGCATTTCGAACTCTCACTGCCATATAACAGCGTTTGGACAAGCACTCCGTTATGCATGGCTAGCTGCGCTTTTTGGCTTAAGTGCCGGCTCCCAAATAGCTTTGCCATTCCACCATTCACTCTGTTCCTTGCATTCACTCTTTTCTCTATGTCAACGGTGTATTTTCCATCCTTATTTAAGGCGCATCCAAGATATACAAACTTATTCACTTGCTCTAGCACATCGTCACCAACCACAATCCTTGCATTCGTTCTGGCTTCTTCCCGTTCAAGAACCATGATTTTTGTTTGCTTTACGTTCAAATGTAAGCCATTGTTCATGCAGTCGTCCCTCATAACTGTGACTAGTGTTTGCAGATCAGTGGCTGTGGCCGCTTCATCTGCATATAGTAGATGGTTTACCACTAGGTCACCCATTTGTACACTTTCATTCATTGCTTTCAGTCTTTGAAGACTTCTATCCAAACATATTATAAACAGTCTAGCGGACAACACGCAACGCTGCTTGAACACCTACGCATACGCATGCCTTGCTGTTCACATAGGTGGACTGGACGGCTCGCAACAGAGTTCCGTTTATACCATACTCTGGTAAAATATCCCAGTCTCTTTTGCACGAATCTATCAAACGCCTTCGCCAGATCCAGAAAAACCGCAAAAAAACCTTCCGACTTACTGCCAGATGCTTCTTTACCAAGTTATCTTCATCCGCAATGTGTTGCGGAGGGAAAAAACTTGGTCAGAACATCCTCTTCCAGACCTGAAAACTCCTTATACCTCACACAACATTCCATGTCCGGTATAATGGCAATAGGGTCCGTGGCCCGCTATTCCATTTGGCAAAATGTGGGTGCACATATCTCTACCACCTCCGTGTCTTGAGTAAAAACAACGTATCACCACGCAAACGTGCTGCAAGGGACCCTCAGGTTAGGTGAAGCGATGTTCTATGAACGGCGGCTTATAGAAATTGGATGAGAGTAGCTGAAGATCGTACTCAGTGGCGTGCAATTGGAGTTACCTATTTGGAAATAGCGGATTACCGACCCTCATGTCACAGTCCGTATATTTTTTTCTCCTGTGAGCACGACTAACAATAAATACCTATCTAACAAATTCTCTTTTGTTCAAAATATTTTTTTCTCCATGTCAAGTAACTCGGTGCTTAAATAAACAAGGTTAAAATTCACAATATAAACAATAAGGTTGAATAACGATCATATATAAATATCAAAAAGTTAGGAGGGCACAAAATTTATCTAGACACGCCGTGACGTGTGTCCTCGAAAATTACTAACTGAACCAAACGAAGAAAGAGTGACATGTATAATATGGTCACGTGCAATATTATGAAAGTTCTTTAGCACCTTGTCACAGTAGCGCGACTTACGCCCGATTCCTTTAATAATTCCAGGTTAGAAAGATTAGGTCATAGGCACTCCACCACGCGGCCCCAGTGCGGATTGGCGGAGGCAGGTTTGTGGCTTGCTGTCGAAACTTATCAAACCACCTACAAGACTTCCAGTTTGCCTTAACGACTACTATAGTAAGTAGTAACTGGGACCAACGGCTTAACGTGCCTTCCGAAGCATAGAGACCCTCGATTATGAAAATGCCAAACGGTTTCCCATCTCAGACCGACCGAGACGGACACTGCTTACCCTTGGAGATCAGTCGCACAGTGTTACGAGGGCCCGGTTCCTTATATCTATGAAACGACTTGTTTTTGTAACGAACAGTAACATTTTCTACGAGATGCAAGCTAGAAACTGTCTAAAAAAACCCGTGATAACCTACTCGTAGGGCAAATTACCGAAGATTTGTTACGAACGTATAGAAGGGTTCCCACCTACCTTCCTTAAGCAATTTGTATGGAGATAAATAGACTAAGTATTTCTAAAATAATTTCAACGTCAATGAACTATTACAGTTTCCAACCGTAGTAAGACTTACGCCTTGTAGAAAATTCAACGGTCCGGAAGTGAAACGGGGCGTTATTGAATATAAGATCCGGGCATGACCTTGTGGTAACTTTTGTTAATACGAGTAACGCAACTTTATTTTTGTGTAACGTTACTAAGACAGTGTATTAAAATGTTAACATGTCATTATTGCTTTGCGAGTTTGTTTGTATTTTTTCGTTTGAACGCGCTAATCTCTGGAATTACACGTTGGATTTTTGCATCTGACAGCCTAAGTCTTGAGGAAGACTTTTTAACATCACGCTACGACCCTTAGGAGTCAACCATAAAGTAAAAAAAGGCAGAACACTGAGCGAAAACGAAGTAAAAGTACGGACGGGCGAAGGGTTGCTTTTAGTTCTTATTAGCTTCGTAGTAAACGGCGGGTTAAATCGCGAGACACAGCTAGTAAATAATTAAATCTTATGTTTTTCAGTTTGTTTAAACAGTATCTAAATGCTGGTGAAGGCCGTTAAATATGTACATGCACTTTAATGCTACAAAAAATAATGTGTCTTCTCTAGTACGTAGTAATTAATAACTGAAAGGTCACAAGTAACGTTTCCTTTTACTAGTATAAGTGGTATCGTTTCTTAGTAAATATACGAAAGAGAACATATGTATAAAGTGATTGAACCAGAGGGTTCGAGGACGCACGTTGACACCGTGTATTCCGGCCAAGGATTCCCGCCGGTCCACAACCTACTCGAGGTTGCCAGCGCTGTACATATTTTACCGCTAAAAACGTTAATATTTATTTTAAATGCCGTTTATTTATTTTCATTTATTTATTTATTTCATATGGTTTACCAACAATTGTTTACACTAAAATGCACAATTTTTATATGCTTCAAGGTAATGCACAACAAATTACTTACAGGTAAACACAACATGCACATACGGAACTGTGATATAAAAATTAAAGAAAAAATAAATATACATAACACAATACTAAATTAATTTAAAAAAACAAAACACAACATAATGCAAACATATTAATTAACGAAAAGAGTTAGCAAAACACTGTTTATCTTCTTACGGAATGAGCCCAAGCTATCAAAGTTGACATCAATTTGGTCCCTACAGTGATTCAAACCCCTGCTAAACCTGGCAATAGGAGAATGATTGCCCAAAACAGTTCTTCTAAGAGGTGGACTAAGAAGGGTAATAGGTTTACGAGGTAATTTGGAAGGTACCCGAAACTGTATAAGGTTTAAAAGCTGTGGGCAAGATACATTATTATTAAGAATATTATATAGAAACAAAGCCTCCGATACATTCCTTCGGGTCTCTAAGGTATGCATCTTGAAGTATTGCAGCCTGCCGAGGTGCGATCTTGTGGTTTTTGCTATGCCTGCAGAATATGCCAAGTGCCCAAGAAAACGCTTTTGGACACGTTCGATACGAAGTATGTGTGTGGCATAGTGTGGCCGCTAGACGATAATGTAATATTCCAAGATGCTTCGCACAAAAATGTTTAGCAATTACGGAACACTTTACAAAATCTAATCACAAAGCCAAGCATCCTAGACGCTCTACCGACGATATTATCCAAATGGGGACCGAAGGTCAATTTGCGATTTTAAAGCACGCCTAAGTCTCGCACAGTTTCGGTTTCATTAACAGTTACGTTATTGATGTTGTAATTAAAGTTGATTATTTGATGTTTTCTATTATACTTACATTACTTACATTTAGGCACATTTTGTTGTCTTCGCACCATCGCACCAGTCCAACTATCATTTTGCAACAATTCTGAGTCTTCCATGGATTTGATACATCTAGCAAACTTTAAATCATCCGCGTACATAAATACATGCGAAAAGTTAAAACACTCAGGTATGTCGTTGATAAAAAAGTTAAACAAAACTGGTCTAAGGTGCGATCCTTGGGGTACACCAGGTGTGATAGACCGAGAAGTACGATGTACAGACAATACATAACTATTTTAATTCTTAAATTATATAGTACAAGGTGTAACATAATAAACGCAAGACCTGAAAGTAGTTTGTTCTAAATCGGTAACTGAATTGATTCCAAAAAAAATTAATGTACTTTATTCTTTTTAAATTTGCATAAAGTGCTTTTACTCCTTCAGTGCGCTATAAAAACTAAATTTATTCTTGATTCATAGCAATAAGGAGATTTCAAATGCATTCCTACAACGTATTTCTCGAAATGCATACATACCCATACAAGTATCATTGTTAATTGGGGTATAAAAGTGCTTAAAAAAAGGGTAAAACCCTTTAAATTTGGTTTTCGTTTTGAATTTATAAAGCAATTCTCTAATCGGGGTGTCTGAGCGTTTATTATGTTACACCTTGTATAAATAATTGATGTTATTACACTACCAAATTCGGAACTCCTGTAATGGTAGCTGCATCAATGTGTGTGAAATAAATAAATGTTGAATAGTAGTTCACTCACTAAAGTTAATAAAATAATATAATGCATTGTCATTAGGGTCCTTAGACTAGGGTTTGTCTATAGAAAAATTCTTAAGCGTCCAGAGTCTTAAATTGTGTTCGATATAATGGGAATAATAAGTTTCCAATGCGCTGGAAATATTGGGAACTGAAACAGGCGTAAGGGATATTTGTCTTTTTGCCATTATCGTTTGGTACAAACCGTTAAGCTACGAGTAAGAATAAAGGCGATCGGTAGAAGATGACTGTTCCGCGACAACTTTCACCATTTAAGCGCAAAAAAAATAGTTCACATAATAGTTCACTCACTATAATATCTTCGAGGCAAAACATACTTCATTATAATTTCCCAAGATTCCAAATTTTACCCAAAATAAGGCAAAATCACAAAGCTGGTAACCCTGAAGCGGATCCGTTAATTCTTTCGCCTCCATTAACCGGGTTTAGGTCCTCACCTTGTACTATTAATAATACTTACCGTTAAACTTCTACCTAATTATGTTTTCTTGATAAGTTTCTTGATTGTTCACATTTTTTGTCTCTTTGTCCTGCTGTTGTCATTACTGAGTTCTAAGTTTGGCACCATTCGACAAGTGTAGTTGTAGTAGAGATAAAGAGAGAGAAAGTAGAGTATTAGAAAGAGAGTACTCTTATATAACAATAAATTTCTTTTTATCTACCATAAAATGTACATGTACATGTTCTTCGGCTAAAAGTGCACTGCTGGACTAAAGATAACCCAAAGATAACTACGACTAATAAATATTTAAAAAAGTAATAATATACACCTTCAAGTCTTTATTGACTATAATAAATTGGCATAGCGGGGGTAGCAGAGGTGTACTGTGAACACCTTCTTTCGCGGAAGATACTATCCCAGACTCTACACTGGAAGTTCTTTCATTAAAAAAAAAACTACATTTTGTCCGATCGTCCTAAGATTCGAACCTAAGACCTGGGGATCACTACACGGATTATGAGCCACTCAACGAGGCAAGTAAACACATAGGCATGCGTTAATTATAACACGCCCGTACACTTTTAATTCTATCTTTTTTAATTGGAAACTGCATTCATTAAGCTTTAATAAGCACTTTACAATTATCTTAACTGCAGATATGGTACTTAATTTAACCTCCTGCAACATTTTTGCCCTTTCAATACCTGTATATATTACTTTGTACTTAGCAGATGTATTATTAACAATTAAGATAGTAATTATGAAACCTATCTTGCTATATATAGTGAGCAAAGACTGTTGAGTTCCAACAGGGTCTTTCCTTACAAACGCATATGAAATTAAAAATTAGTCTTATCTGAAGGGCAAGGCAAGAGCCACCGCAACCAACGAGCGTGTATGAGACGAACTATGAGAGTGAAGGAAGTGACAGAGGTCTGTAAAGAGAGAACCTGTTGGAACTTTGTTCTCACTGCATACAAGGGATCTGGTGTGATGATATAGAAATTATGAAATAAGTTAGAAATAGGTTATCTTAGATATCGTTGTTATTTTCAACCTATACTTTAGAATACACACATTTTTTTTTGAAATCTTTTAGAGAGAAAGAATAGGAGTTCAGAAATAAGCCTAAGCTTAACTACTTGACTTTACTGATTGGTCATCTACGCTATGAGTGTAGTGTTTGTCTCAAGTGTTAAAAAACTTTAGGTTTATATTCAGCTACTGTACTTGCATGGCTGCGAATAGATTAATGGACATGAAACTGTGTGTGAGTGGTTTGAGAGTGGTTTAGTAAGCTTTAGATCCCCACACTCCCATTATTACTTCTACTTCCCGTCACACGATCACGCGAGTGGACTAATGTAAATCAGAGTTACGGAAAAAAAATGGTATAACAAGAAATCATACGGTATAAATTAATAGTTATGCAATAATGTCTTCCCATTGCTTCAACTGAGCCGCCATTGTTGGTGTCCCATAGGGAATTAAATAATATTATTTAGACACAGCACCCCAAGTGCAGGGGGTGTGACCGAAGACCTCGACCCCATTACAACCCTCCGTGACCCTAGTTACCAGGCCACCATGAAACGCAGATAATACAATTAGACACCTACATCGCTGCCGCTGTCGCTACCTGTGTCTTTCAATTAATACTAGTGACTCGCACCGGTGTTGCTCGTTCTTTTTGGATATTTTATAAAGGTTCTTATTTCCGATCGAAAATCGAATAACATCGCGGGAACTTCCATTTCCCTTGACCAATTTCCGAAATACATGTGTGTTCAAATGTAGATTCCTGAAGATTTGCGATAGGCTAGGGCAGGAGCAAACCATCTAAGTAAATGTGAAAGTACATACCATGACCATTCTGCCTACCTATTTGAGCAAAAGAGGCGTCAAAAATATTATTTTTTTATCTATAATAAAGGTGTGAGTCCGTTTACGACATGAAGCTTTAAATTAAATGGATTAGTTTTGTAACATTAATAAAAACTTTTACGTTACTATAATCATTTTAAAGTGAAAACGACCCGATGGTTATCGCCGTTATTTACGTCCGTTAATTCGTTAAAACAATTAACAGTAAAAACTCGATTACGGTTTTGCCGATAAACGCGGTGTACCAAAAACGTCCCATTGTTCGTCAATACATCAGGGAAAGGATAAGCACGCGCATGTTAACTTGAATATTAACCCAGATACGATGAAGTATGAACCTCGCACTCGATTCCGTCGTAAAACGTGTGGGATAAACAGACTGTGAAGATAATACAAGCAGCTAGCTTATATACAAATAGGCTTTGATCGTATTTTAAAAGTTCTCCATAAAATTTGAGCGTAAAACGAGTAAGAGACAAGTAACAAGTGTTATCTAGACTTTTTATAGTTTTGACAAACTTTATTTGCCTACGTCAGGCAAATAAAGTTTGTCAAAACTATTTTAATGCAAAAAAAACATTAACTTGCCTTCTATACAACTTTGTCTATTTATTTTAGCTCCATTTGTAATTGTCTCCAAAATATCAATACTTAAATATTAATATTTTTATTAAACTTGATTATTTAAAACCAATGATCATGGTAGCATCTATTCTAATAATAATTTTTTTTTCATTCGCGGATCAGATCCGAAGCTGCGGCCGTAGTAATAAATTCGCTCTAAATTCAAAATTAAACAAGCCTTATCTATTCGGACAGACTTTAATGGCAACCTCTTGCGTGGCTCTCGTATCCTGGTAGCGAGGGTGCGAGCTATGGGGGCACATGACCTAGTTTCGACGAGGGTGCTTCCTCTAACGGTGTGCACCATCGATCCATGGGGCGCCAACTGCTGATACGATAAATCTACAGAGACGCCATTTCAGTATTGGTTTTGAATCTAACATTTTAACATGAAACCAATATCCCTTCCAACCCTATATTTAATCAAAAATTTTTAGATTTGAAATATTACCCTTGGTGCGCTGTAATTTTATGAAAAAACATTTTAAATATTTATTTCTGCTGCTCATAAATACTTTTTTAACTAAGACATTACTAATTGAAAACAAATTTTTACCGCACATGTCGATCAACTAATTTCAACAAACCTTAAAGCAACCTCGACAAGTTTCAAAGCAATTACAATAACTTTGCAACAATGACATTGATAATGATTCACCTTTCCCCTCGGCCATTGTTCCCAAGGCCCGGCCGACGGACTAATTACAGAAAAGTGCAGCAGGTGGGCACAGGAGTTAGTGCAACAGCCACATAATAATGTGGCCGGACAAGTTGACCATACGTCGTGGCACTCTTGTCAGCCTTATTGCCTGGTGCATAGGTCGAAGACCTGCGAGTCACATTTGAAGGTCTCGTGTCTAGTGTCATGTACCCACGGCGAACGGAATTTCACCTTTTATGCATATTAATGTTTTGTAAGTTACCTGTTGGTTTGGTTGTGTGGGAGAATTTGATGTCAACGCAAACTAGTAGGTACTAATTTAGAGAACAACAATTTATTTTATTTACGCTCTTTATGTCATCTAGTTTCTATATCAGTTATAATTTTGTAATAAGTACCTATTATGGAATTAACGCAATGATCGACTGCAGAAACTTAAGGTTTAAGGGTAGGAGATAAAAAATATCGAGGTACTTTTGAAGTTCACCAAATTATCTCATTTTTGTATTGACAACACAGATTACAATCAAAATATAACACTTACTTCTAAAGTAATGGCATAGATCTGGATTGTAAACCAAAACATGTGCATTCAGCTAATTAAAATGATGTAACTAACGACAACCAAAAAAATAAGAAAGAAGTAAACACATAATGTGTTTACTTCTTTCTTATTTTTTTAAGAAGAAACACAGTACAGGTGCACATCCAATAACATAAAAATACAATAACTATAAGGATGGGTAACATAATATTACAGAGAGATATTATATAGCATAGATGACATCTTGGACAATTTAAAAAAAATTGCAAATTTAATTTCAAAAATATCGATGTTATTATTGGACTTAGCTAAATTATTGTACAGACGAAGCATTCGTGCCTTTACGAAACATAGAATAATTAATTAGCATACTTAATGATTAATATGCTACCATCGCTAATAACTACACGATTTTACCTCAAAGGAAGAGAACGAAAGAGAGATCACAGCAGTAAAAATAATGACTGCTTTACACAATTCAGAACAATTGTGTCGTTAGTAATAAACGGAGAAGTGGGTATGAAACTAAATAAAAGAATATCAATCAGCTGTCTGATAAGTTGACGCTGTCACGGGATTGCTCTCTCTGGAAGTGGCGCTAGTCGCGTAATCCTGTATAACACCATCCTTAGAGTCATTATTTTACAAGTCAAATACGCAGTAAAACAACAAAACAAACGCATGTAAAATATATATATACATTCACGAGATCAGGGTTAATATACGCTTGTAGCCTTGGCTTAAAACTAAATAAAGCGAACTGAGTCAGGACCCACGTTCAAATTCCTGGTCAAGAGTTTAAATTGATGATAAAGTTTCTGTTCACTCTTGCATAAGCTCACCTAAAATTAACGGTTTTATAAACATACACCGTTACGACTTATGCTCAAGGTGTCCAGATGTCGGGTTTTCGTTCGGACAGTCCAAATATTGATATAGAAAAACTTAAAGAAAATCTAATATCAGACACTTTTTGACAATATCGATAAATATATAAATCAAATCAAATCATTTATTTGCGTAAATGGGTACAAGTACAGGATGTTATATTTATTATAAATTTTAATAAATACCTGTAAACCCTTAAAACTTTATGAAACTATAATGTAAATGTCTTTGATGTAGTGTCCGACCGAAGCTTAGGCTTCAGGTTTGCTTCGTCCACGTTCGGCCAGTCCTTCAGCTTCGGCTAAAATGGGCCGAAGTTTTAGCCGAAGGCGAAGGTTTACAGCAAGCACCGAAATTGAACAATCTACTACGTTTTATAATAAATAAATAAATATTACAAATAACATTATTTTAGTGTTATTATTCTTAACCAGTTGTAAGTAATTTTAATGAACTCGTTAAGTTAATACAGACAAAATAACTTATTCAAAATTTAGCTAATCATGAACCATATTTCTAAGGTTTATTAAACTTTCGGCTTTGGCTGATGATTTTGGCGATGGCCTATTAATCGACTTCGGTACAAGATTCGGAAAACTTAGATGTATCTTACAACTTCTAAAAGCACCTAAAACAAATATTTTACAAAAAACGGCTTTTGTCTAAACACAAGGGGTTCGTCTCATCATCGTTCATTGAACAACAACATAACGGGAGGAGCGAGCTATGATTACTGTATGCAAGCGAAAAGTTTTCGGAACTGATCAACCATAGCGTTTGTTGACTGTATATACCTTCGATTCCGTACTCCGTGACACTTAAGCATGTAGAATGTTATTTTTACTTTTACATATCTCTCTTCTGCCTATCTATCGATATCATAACGCCGGTTCCATTTTTTGTGTGTGTGAATAATCTATATGATTGGCCGCGAGGCCTTTACAGCTTCACCGGACAAGAGGGCGAACGTGCAACCACTACGCTCCAGGCACCGGTTCCCTTGCGGGAAGGTTTGTCACTTCAACCGTTTAATTTCAGTCTCAAAGTCCTGTTTCTTTTCTGACTAACCTGGTTACCCTAATATCTTTAGCTGCTAATACCGTCTCAAAGGTTCTCCTACATACGTAATTGTGACCTATAATTAGTATAATTACGCAGCCATCCGATACTACGATACGTCAAAGCGGGAAACTGCTAATTAACTTTGGCGATCAGATTAATTATAACGAAATGACACAATAACCACGTCTAATCAATATTGAATTTCATTATGTAATTGTTGTACTTTACATGTATTAAATCTTAATTTGAAAATTATATATTTTTTGGATCTGTACTCTCTGCCTACCCCGCAAGGAATCTGGCGTAATGTTATAGACGCTCAGAAAATTATTATATTTATTTCGGCCTTAGAATTATTTGTGTCACCCTACTATGTCGTGGGTGCGTTTAAAAATATGAATTTCACAATGCTGATAAAAGGTAATAGTCCAGTTAGAATTAACTGTAACGTTTGGTTTACTTTTAAGAGTTGTGCGATTCTAAATTGATTTATTTCCAAGAAGATAATACACAATCTGAGTAATATATTAGCAGCAAGACTAATACAGGTGGCAATACGCAAGTCCCTAAGCAAGTCAAAATGGTCTTGTCTATACGTCAATACTATTACAATTCTGGAAGTCATATCACCCTTTTGTCACGACACCTCATGCTAGCACTGTGCTATCATGTTAAACGAAACGGTTCTCACGCCTAGGGCGACGAAATCCGTGTATCCGTGAATCCGTATGTCTTCTTGCGCCGCATGCCCTGATCTACAAAAGCAACTTTGTCATATCTTATAAAAGATCTTCCCATGATCTTATGGGAACATTTTTAATTTAACAATAATACACAATGGTCTTTTTCGATAAGTAAACCAAAAAAAATGTAGTACAAAAACTCAAAGACATCCACGTGGAAGCACCCACACCTGGCTTTAAACCTTTCAATCTGAGGGCAGCTGCCGCGCCGCATCCTTATTATCCTAGACAGCGCCTTGAGAAACGTTCACCCGAACCGCCCGCGCCGGCCGGCAGCCAAGCCGCGCCAACAAAAGGTTTATAAGCAACACAAACGATGCGGGCGTCAGCTGCCGAGACAGCTTGCGCCATAAAAAATAGGCCAATAACTCCGATGGCGAAAAAAAACTTAAAGAAATGTTAAAGATGGCGGCAGGTGGAGTGTCAGCTGCGCGCACGCACCTTTGTAATAATTGCATTGGCCGAGCAACGTTCGTTTTGTTTACTCCGCGCGGGCGCATAACTTTTGTATCGTTTTGCTTCCAACTCGCGTGTTCGTAGATTTAAATTAAATATAATCATCAATAAAGATACACGTATTCAATGTTATGTTGCGTTGCGGCAATTTAATGCCCATTGTAATGACTGCACTTATTGCAAATAAAATTACAGGTTCTTGCCGAACGAGATATAAATATAGATCGAGTTATTATGATGTTGTTCACACAGCTTATGATTAAGAAATATACCGCAGCAATAACTATTGTATTTATTGTTCTAAAAAGTAGCCGATCTTATAAGTATTAATTGCTATTAATAAGCAATTAGTTTGATATTGACGTTTATTATACCTTTGCATTATAATACTACATCTATAAATAATTAAAATAATGTAAAATATAAAAACACTATCAACCTATTTTAAATAAATAAAAATACAGTAAAAAGTAATAAAATATAATACACTGTTTACAACTGTGCCAACTCGCTGGCGTTCGGCAGGGTGCACAGAAGGCTGGCAGCGTTACCGTGCTGGATAGCAATGCTGATTCTTTTAAATAGTTCCCGAAAAATCTGATCAACACTTGAACCCCATGGACCCAGTCTCTACACCAAACGGCTCAATCAAAATAAATGGCATTTGCAACTTTCGTGCCCGTGATAAAGTTATTTATACTAAATATAAATACTGGATTATAGGAGTTTGTTCATTGGACATGTCGAGATATTCTATAGGTAGATAACGTAAAGTAATAAGCGTGATGTTCTGGTGTAGTCATAAAATATCCAAAAAGAGTAGAGTCAGAAATGAACTTGCAAGCATTAAACCTCCTCTTCTCCACGACTGACTGAAGACACTAACTTTCATATTATCGTAGCGACGAAGGCTAACTAGGCTCACCGCAAATTATAATAAAATACACAGTTGTTAATCTAACAGCCTCATCTAGCGCTAGTGGACATAGTAGCTAGCACGATACATATAAATCATTCAGGCTGACGGGCGCGCCGACCGGCGCCCGCGCATCGCACGTGTCCGCGCATCTGCTCGCACCGCGGGTAATCTACCTGCACTTCCCTGCCTTTCACGTGAATACAACGTTTGAACGGTTGATTTTATTAGGCATCATTAGAAGTATTTTATTAACTCTCAAAACGAAGGGTAAGTTAGAACCCTTTATTATGAAGAGATAAATATACAGGACCTCCACGACTACATCCAAATGAGTCGTCAGGAAATTGTTTCTTTAATTATTTTTTGTAACTGACCGCTACACTAGAAGTTATTCCGTTGGTGTAGGTGCATTGGTGATTATATTTGATGCGCTTACAAACATGACTTTCACATGCACAAACATCCTTAACGGAACAATTATTTGTGGGTCACATAAAGTTTTGTTACGTGCGGCGATCGAACCTGTGGATGCTCAGTCTACTAAGCCAGTTTACGCTCAAATCACTAAGCCAAGCCGTGGAGGAAAAGATTCTGCTTACCTAGCTAAAACAAACACTATACATATGTGAGGTGTGAAGTTACAATTATCCACCAATAGTCGAGTAAACCTTTACATGAACTTCTATATTGATAACTGTTCGGAAAACCCCACTATGACACTATATATAATAGAAATAGCCACAGCTAGGTGAACCTAGTAATTTATTTATCGTAAAAATATACTTAATACTTCGAACCAAAATAGTTGAGATGTCAAGGTTAAGGATTTCGGAGGTTCACAATTAAACCAAGACTTAGTTTAATCCCTAAAATAACTGCATTATTCATCCGAACAATTGTAGGCGAGTGATCGCGTCTGGAAGGGACAACGTGTGTGCGTGTACTCAAGGGTCAAGGCTGCTAAATTAACACAAAAGCCCATCACTCTGTGCCAGGGTGGCTCTGCTCACTCGAAATATAACAATTGGAGACTTAATGAAGATGTTTGTATGCACTCAACAGAATTGCCGCGTTCGCTGTGTGATGGTTTAAATTGAATAGGTATAAGTTTGAATCATAGGCTTGTCAGAGGTGGTTTTTGTTGTTCCTAAAGAATATTATTCAGGCTATTAAGTTACTGATCAGTTCAACTTGAAAATAGTGAAAATATGAAGAAGATAGAGGAATTAATTTACAGAAACAATGTTTTGTTGTATTTATCTCATAGTTAGAACATTTTTTCCGCGGCTCAAGTTTCTTTTCTCAAGCTTAAAGTTCGTAATATAGACTGATATTATGATCACCAGTCTTTGAGGCCTGAAATAAAAGTATACCACGTAGGTAGATGGAGATTCAGAGCTTTAGACCACCAACACACACACCGTCACGCCTATATTCCCCAGAGGGGGTGGCAGAGGTGTACTCAGTACACCCACGTTTCGCCGACGATGTTAGGTCCCATGTAATAGGGGGCGAGCCTATTGCCATATACCGGGCACAATTCCAAACTCCCGACTCATACTGAGAATTTTTCGTTAGAAAAACTACATTTGTCCGACCTAGGATTTGAACCCAGGACCTCGTGATCACAAAGCGATGCGCTTTGCCACCAGACCACCCATACTTATTTATCCATTCCCATTTCCCAAGTATGGGTGCTAATTTATAATTTAGGTCATTAAATATTAGAGGGCAAATAATCTGCATAATTGAAATCTCAGGATATGTTATGAGAACCAGTGATGATGTTTGTTAATTGAACATTAAATCATAAATCTATATAAGTAAACCCTGTAATTTCATTTAATAATAACAGCATATTATTATACTTGCATTTATTTTCAAACATTACATTTAATTTATTTTTAACATTTACATTTCCTTATTAATTTTAACGTTTTTACAAATCCCTAATTCTGCCTTTATACATTATGTAACAAGTCGGTCGTTTGATACGGAACCATGCCAGTTCTTGCGTACATTTTACTGCCCGTCACCTAAAATCTTGGAATACCACATACATTTTTAGATATTCAAAAGAGCGCTTTTGGATTCGCCCACCGCGTGCATAAAATGTACATGTATTCACCGGTATCTACGAACCGCGTGATTATCTTGCATAAGTCGATCCCATAAAGAATATTAGTTCATCCCGTGCGATCTAGTTTCACAACATTTAAATAACATAGTGTATCGGTGCAAACTAGAGAGAATGAGGTTGCATTTGCATGCTTCCTCAGAATACATGTTCGATATGACTGCTCGTCACCGCGGCCGTCGTCGACCGCTTCCTGGATCAGTGGCACGCGTGTGAAAGCTGCTTAGCCACAAAAATAAGACTCAAACATACAATTTTGTTATTTCACGTTAAATTAACAACTCTTGTGAAATAGAACGGCTAAGTCAGAGAATCGAACAGATAAAATTTAATCAGTGGCAAGTGATACCATCTAACCATTATTTTTTTTTTATCGTATCGAGTTTTTAAGACACCTGCCTACGACATGCGAGGTAAGCTAATGTTGAATAAACATCGATAGTTCATTACTGTATACACCTGCTTCTATATCTATCGAAGTTAATGGCTATCACGTGACAGGGTTCCCTATCAAAGCATATTTTTTAATACAACGAATTAATAATGATGGTTTTTGTCGGTAAAACTCGGAAAGTAGATCCTAATAAAAATGGCTAATTGTTTTAAATAAATTACTTATCTAACCTGACCGCGGGGGCAGCGTTAACATAAGTTCTGTATATTTAGAACTTTTACAGTGATTACAGTTACTCTCAATAACAGTCCCGCGTACCTTAGGCCTATTATCTTCTATTTATGTGATGATTATACAAAAATACAATTTCAAATTTTATTAACCTTAAGTATTATCACTCAAGAGATCAGTCTTGGGATCTAGACTTTCTAGATCTAAAATTTGAAATACATATTTTAAGCGACATGAATCACCAGGAGCGCAGTAATGGGTAAAAGTCAATTTTAGTTAAAAAAAAAATAAACGTTCACAAAAATTAACAATTATTTATTATACCAACTGATAATCATGGCGCTCTGGTAAACCATTAGTCTAATCAACACTAAATGTATATAAACCTAAGCGGATAGGAACATCGAGTTCTAAACAGTTATCTCGATCTGCATGGATGACTCGTTAAGTAGAATATTTTACTTACATTTGTAATGTCTTAATGAATTTGAGGCTTTAAGAACCAGAGTGGCCGACAAATATTTGAAAAGATCGAGTTTTCGCCTAAAATAGAGTGATTTTCAGAACGGCCTATGTTAATTTAGTAAGCAGGCTACTCTGGTTCTTATAGCTTTATTTACGGGTTCGAATACAGCGGGCGAGAGGTATCAATATCGCATGCTCATGTTAAAAACACGACGTTTCCCCATTATCTTTTTATAGATCCCCGCATCAGCCGTCTTCGAGACCATAACATTATTTTCAAACATAATCGAAAAAGTATATCTATATAAAAATTAAACCTTCAATTACATTCAGCTCACTCGCGCGGCAGTAGGCAGTGAAGTAGACACGAATATGAGCAGCATGTGTACCCACTAGGCGTGGAACATTTTACGCGTACCTAACATGTGAAAAATAATATGAAATTATTGTGCAAATACAGAGGCTAAAATCACACTTTATGAAATCAAATTTCATTTGCTTACGTCTTTAAAGAATATAATTTAAATCAAGCACTATAAAGTTTTGTTTTCTATGAAGTACTAGTAGCAGGTCGATCACAATTCATATTTATCATTAGTAGCGGAAAGTAACAACATTGTGAAATTTCACATGTGAAATCACTGTAAAATTAAATTATAATTTCATCGAATGAAAATTAATCAAAAGTAGGATTCATTTTTATTTACTAAGTTTACATTCTCGCGCTAGTTTGTCCGTCTCTGCTTACTGTCATGCAAGCGATATAGCATATAACCCAGATGAAATATTTAGTCATTTGACTGACTTTAAATAGTAGATAATATATAGCACTTGCATTTTTTTATTATTACAACAAATATTTTTTTTTGATGTCTTAATAAAGCTCAACATAGACCTACAAGCACTCCTATCGTTCAAGTTTTGTTTACGCAATTTATAAGACAGGGGAGATTAGGGTGACACAATAACATGAAAAATGTCAGTGTGATCACAGAGCCGTTTAAATTAATAGACTGCCAATAGCCATAGAACAAATCGTAATAACACGATTACACGTAGAACACGTTAATAACACGAAGAAAACTATATTTTTTTCAATAAAAAATATCCAGCTTATTTTAGAACAGACAATTCATAAACTTATATGGATTTTATATCATGTTGATGTTTGCCACCTTTGAGTTTATTGACTGATCGAGTGAAAGCGACTTACGATATTATTATTTTGTGTAAGTGTGGAAAAAGGGGGGCCGCTGTCGCCGTGCACTTGGACAATATAAGCTTAAAATATAAGTATTATATTGTAAGGTACTTTCACCAACCTCAAGTAAAATCTTAAGTATACTAATCGACAATTAAAGTTGCAAGTAAGTCTATGTATGAAAGTTACCATTTCTGAGTTACGCTAAAATTAACCATTATAATTGCTGAGTAGCGCTAAGCGACAAGTACAAGTAACTAGTCAGCACTTTAATCGAGGGTGGTAAAAGAGGGCCTAAGTCTATTAATTTATACTGGTCTGAGGTAAGAGTTATAAAAACTGCAAATAAACAATTTCAATCCCGTAGTTGTACATTTGAGCAAGCCACAAACTGAACCATTCTAGCTTAATAAAGCACTCCGTTGAAAAAATATGAAAATCCTAATAATTTAAGGGCTTTTTATACATACAGACGTTTACCAACTTTCATACTTCAGCAGTTATGCTGGTAGTGATTTCTCTCAAAACCACTCAATAATATTTATTCAAAATTGAGATCTGACCTTAAAAGAAATTTATTTGAAAGGTTTTTTTTAATAAATCGTAGTGCCACTTTCACCTGCTATTCTAAGTGCGACTAAAATTGTATACTGTTAGTGCTAACTTTCATTTATCAACGTACGGGATGCGAACAAATTGAGCGAATTAGAAAAGGGCTACATTTTTAGTCTAGTATTAAATGAAACTAAGCAAAGCTTGCATCTCAATATGACACATAAACAAGACCAATTTATGAAAGGATCATTTGGAAACAGGGAAAATTCGCGAAATTTACATTTGTTGTTGGGATCTATTTGTTATTTGATGCAGTCGCTAATTGTATGTCTAGCTAAATATGGTGTTAAGGCATATTGATTAAAATAGATTTTGAAGAAAATACTACAAGCATAACAAAACCGTATCAATATTTAACCAAACGCAATCTATCACATTTTTACTTTAGAACAAATGATATTCTATAGTTTGTTCTACCATTCATACTGATTTCACAAATACTCATACTCATATAGAATTTACTAGTTTCGTAAATAAACTAATTGATTAAAAAGCGGATAAAACATAATCTTCTTTCAATCTCGTTCCTTATTTACACAATACACTCTTCTGTATCGATTCAAATATTGTTGTTTAAGAAAAAAACATGAAAACAAAATATTAGATTCACTTCATAAATACTGAGTTCTTAAGATTTACGCGAATATTACACATGAAATAAAACTACTTTTCGGAATTTATCGCGGTTTATTTTTGATTTTTAAGTTCTCGACATTTACTACCAGGGATGGTTCGCGAGGCTATTTAAATTAAAAAACATCCTAATGTCAATAGAGAAGATGGCTGGGTGCTTCCATCGACTTGGGATCCGGTAATTAATATAATCAAATCCAAAACCAAGCATAACACTGCAAGACCTCAAGACACCGTGAGCTCATTCTGCGTAGATCGGACCAACAAAAATAATTAAGAAGTTTGAGGGTACCCCGGAAAAACTATGCCTTTTGGACGTCTAACACCTCAGTCCCTCCCGTGACAATGGGTGCTGCAAACCACTCGAAACGTCGGGAACTTAAAAATCAAAAATAAACCGCGATAAAATCCGGTAAAAGTAGTTTTATTTCACTTCATAAATGTTAAGATAACTATAGATACAAAGAAGCAGTCACGTCTTAACAGGATTTTATATTAAAATTAAACATTGACAGCAAAGAAATAGAGTTAATTTTGTAAACATACGTAAACGGTCGACGCGCTTCTGCATAACGGTATTCATATTTAAGTAACAAAAGAAAGTATCTTCTAAAACCATCCAAAAATCAATTCAAATAACTCTCTTGTAACTATTCATTTACCAAACTGAGTATTCAGTTTAACTACAGCTTACAGGGAGTTTCTTAAACTTTATATGCATGCGTATTTACAAAATTTACACGAGACAAAAACCATGGAAACATTGTAATTGTGGCCACGTTAGGCCCGTCGTACACGACGACACTCAATAGTAACCAGTTACAAACTCAAATACGATCGCAGGAATAGAAGTTGGAAGAATAGGATAAAGGCGACCAACTGGACGCCCTAGTAATAATACGAGATTAGGACAATTAGGCAAATCCCCAATGATAATAATTCAATGTACACAACTCAACCTACAACGTAGTAACGCGTTGAGTTACTGCTACCTGCCACCCGCTACCCAACATGCTATCCCCGCGCTACTAGCTTCAAGGAAACTGTGCGGCGCTGTATCCCTTTTTACACAACACCATGTACTTGGGCGATTGTTTTTCAAATTCGGTAGTGCCGTGTACGACTCAGCGTTACTAAATGAGTCAGTTTTGAATAGCGACCTGGATGCCGGGCCTTTGTGAGCTTCGGAGACCTACCAGAGATTTTTGTGTACAGTAGAAATATTTCGGTTTGTTAATATATAGAGTACCCAGTGTAGGCTAAAAGTTCTGATTGTAAGGTTATAGGGGGGATATATACAAGCTGTAACATAATAAACGCAAGACCTGAAAGTTGTTTGTTCTAAATCGGTAACTAAATTGATTCCAACAATTTTTATTCTATTGTTTTTAAATTTGCAAAAAATGCTTTTACTCCTTCAGTGAGCTATAAAAAAATAAATTAATTCTTGATTCATAGCAAGAAGAAGATTCCAAACGCATTCCTAAAACGTATTTCTCAAAACGCACACATACACGTACAAGTTTCATTGTTAATTGGGGTATAAAAGTGCATTCAAAAGGGTAAAAACCTTTAAATTTAAAAATTTGGTTTTAGTTTTGACTTTATGAAGCAATTCTCTAATCGGGGTGTCTGAGGTCTTGCTTTTATTATGTTACACCTTGTATATAAGGCTGCCTTTTACCAATGTTCGAGGACAAGGAATTTGTATACTCCTTCGTGGCATAACGGTTTAATGCAGCTATACTCAACCAGCGGCCCGCCGAGCTGCTTTGTGGGTGGCCCACCTGGCATAGCAGTCGAGTTGTCAACCACTTTTAAGTTCGGCGCGGATCCAGAGAAAGAGTGGGCGCGCGGAGTAAAATAGGTAGTTTACAATTTCAGAAATCATAATTTTGCAAGATCATGATCGCATCGCTGGCCATATATAATGGAGTGCTTGTCCCAACGCTGTTATATGGCAGCGAGAGCTGGGTATGTAAGAAGGAGAATGAAAGTAAGATAAATGCTGTGGAAATGCGAGGTCTGCGGAAGATGTGCGGAGTGAAGCTGACCGACCGTATTCGCAACAGCGTAGTAAGAAAGCAAATAGGTATGAAAGAAAATATCGGTGTAAAGATGAGAAAGGGTATGCTCCGTTGGTTCGGGCATAAAGAAAGAATGTCCGAAGAAAGAATGACAAAACTGATATAAAATGCGTAAGTGGAAGGATATAGGTACCGGGGAAGACCTAGACTATCTTACCATGACCAAATAGACCGGGTCTTATCTGAAGGACAAGTCAGGAGTCTCCGTAACTGGTGTGCGTGTATGAGACGAGCTATGAGAGTAGAGGAAGCCAGAGAGGTATGTAAGGAAAGAGCCTATTGGAACTCTGTACTCTCTGCCTACCCCGTAAGGGATCTGGCGTGATGATATAGATATAGACAAGATCGCATGTGGCGGCATGATAACCTCATAAAACTTATAAGATCATTCAACCATATTAATTGTGAACACTTTTATTTTTTAATATTGAAATAAATAAGCCATTAAATTTGAATGGTTTTTTATAAACCCCTAAATAATTTTATGTTGTAGCCCTTATAAAAAAGGTTGAGTATGGCTGGTTTAATGGTATTCTGTATGCCACTGGAGTACCATTGATCATTTCACGAAGTTATCGCAACGCGCCGCGTTAAGTGTTTAATTGGTCATAACGAATATGGACCCTGTCGTTAGAGTTCGGATTTGTCAGTAGAATTGCCCTCAGAGTGAACTTAGAAAATGAAGTTATTCTATAACAGGGGGATTCATATTAGGCATCGGAACAAGTATAATGGATGGAAACGGCGGTCTCTTTTACAAACTTACCAATGAGTGAATAACGTGTTGCCAAGGCGAAATACTGCATCACGTGATTATAAGGTGGCGGTCCGAATGGCAATAATATCGATAAAAGCGCTTCTTGAACCAACGTTAGATGATTGAGATTTTGTAATTAAAATCAACATTGTTTCTGATTAAAAAATCAGCTGTTTCATAGAAAAACAATTATTGACATTACAGTATTAAGTATGGAACAGCTGGTTTTATTCACAAAAATTAAAAAATATCAAAACAAATGTTTCTCATGATTGTACTATCATACACCATTATTACTAGTTTCCATCAAGAGATTTTTTATTAATTACCAATCGCCCTGTATATGCATTACTAGTTTCCATCAAGAGATTTTTTATTAATTACCAATCACCCTGTATATGCATGCCTGAAGGGCAGGGAACGCTTGCTTATATACGCGCTTATTTCGATATTAGCGTTATTCAAACCACAGCCATAAACTGTACAATTCACTGCTGGTTGAAGGCTTCGTCGCCTATCTGTCAATGATGGTAATCTTCTACGGTAGGCAAGATATTTGGTGTTTGTAGCAGAATTTTCTATAGCTAGGACAAACAGGGGTGTAACATTGAGCAGCTAACCATCTTATTCCCTCCCTTTTAGCCTGCGATTGACTAACCAAGGCATCTTTATCAACAGCAAAAGATCTTTGGACACTGTTAGGTGTTTGCCGATATTTAATAGCACGGTCCCACTTTTATCTCAAATTTTTCCTAAGATAACCTTAAGATTTAGAGCCAGCGAAAAATTCACGATTAAACTACACTAGCAAACTTACGTTTTTCGTAAATATGGTAAGTTTCTAAGAATATTCCATGAGTATAATATATTTCCTACTACTAGACACACCAGAAGAATCGAATGAGTAGGAAAGTTTAGGTATAGTCAATTTGGATCATTCACTTAGCTCAGTAAATCCCTCAGAACACGGAACCGTAACACACAATGGACAAAAGGTTGTGAGCTGTGGTCAGGTTTCAGGACCTTTTTATTCGTTCGTAATTATATTATGCAGGAGGGACGACCGCCTGCCATGGACCGACGATCTTGTGGTCATCGTAGGTGTCGTTACATGCAGGTGGCATCGGACCGGTTGCACTGGAGAGCGGTTGGGGAGTAGTATAGGCTTCTCAGCCTATACCTGTCCACATAATCTCTGATGGTAATTATATTGACACAAGCAGTGAGTACATGTTAAGAATGCAACAGGGCATATCGATGGTCCCATAGAACAAAGGCTCATAATATATAACAAAATAAATGACATTTGCAACGTTCCTGCCCGTTGATAAGGTTATTTATACCAAATGTTAATACTGGATTATAGGACTTAGTTCGTTGGACACGATATAATAGGCAAGTGCCTGGTGATACGATAATAGCCTATCCAGCACTGAGAAGTGTGGAGCCAGGAAAATAATGAACAAAAGAATGACAGAAAATATAGGTGACCTGAATTCTGTGCATTTTAATTCAATACATCTTCTGTAAAAACGATATAAATTTGTATCACCAACCACCATTTTAACGACCCGATACTGGCACATTATATTCGTAGTTATGGCATGTCCATATAGTATGTCCTTGATTGGTACCGCTGGATTCGCCTTGACAACTTACAGACTCTGTCTTCTATTCTAAACTATGACTGAGTTACATTCTAAATATACTAAAGGTTTTAGATTTATTAGAATTTCCAAGCAAATTATTACTAGTGTTGTCTTTCATTATATTTCTTATATTCTTATATTGGGATAGTTAGCTTAGTGTCAAGAAAACACACATTCACGACTCAACACTCAAAGTAATGCGAGCGTTATATTGTGTGATGGACAGCGTGTGATGTAGTGTTGTAAAAATGAGCGCTGAAGTCGAGCGTTTAGCGCTGAGTCAACGATTACGAGCGTTGAAGCACGCATAAAACACGAGCGTTTAAGCGCCGATACGAGCGTTTTTGCAACACTAGTGTGATCTGTAAGTTATATACTGTAGACTGCACATTGCTTACAAAGATTTTCAAATATAACTGCGAGGTTATAAAAGAAAAGCTCACATTTCATTGCTTTACTTTGAGTTAGAGTCAGCGTGGAGTCGTAAAATGTGTGACGGCCAGACAGGTTAGACAGAAGTTTACTCCTCATTTCTTACGCTGAGGCTAATGATTCGCTCAGAGACGTTCAATCAGATTTAATTGACTAATATTGTATGGGTCCACATTCAATTGGCTTTTTAATAAAGTAGTGTACAGAGTTAAAGGTTTATAGTGTGTGCGGCACATAAGATGTGTGTGGTTAGTTGTAAGAACGAAATAAGGAGTAGGCCTCTGAATCTATTTACTTTTGAATAGATACTATAAAATTCCTCAAAACTACCAAAACCAATCCAGCCGAGACAACGTGAATGAACAGCATTAGCGACACAAATCAAAGGTACGAAACCGACATTTCTCTCAAACTATCCAATCTAAATTAAGAACTTTATATATTGTATAACTATATATTTTTTTTCGATACAGCGCCACTCGTACAACGGTTGTACTCACGCGACTACGCGAGTACATCATGAAAAAATATTCTTTAATTTGACATAAATAAAAAAATAAACTTACTGTCCAACAATCTCGTATAACCGACACATCGCACTAATATAAGACTCGACCGACACTAGCACAGGCGCGGGAAGGGATTTAATCGAAGTCAATGTCCATGTTGTATTGGCGCTCCCGCTCGGTGGAGTTGAGCGAGGACGACGAGTTGGAGGTGCTGGAGGTGGTGTTGGAGCGGGGGTGCGGCGGCCACAGCCCGGGCGCTGCCGACGAGCCCGTGCTGGCCGAGCCCGACGAGCTGCTGCTGTCGCCGGCGTCCCACGCGCCCGCGCGCCGCCGCGCCGCGCGCCGCACCACCAGGTGCGAGAACACTGCGCAACACAAACACCCTAGAGCAACTACTCGCTTAGATGGAGCATCGCACGCTCGGAAACGGCATTAAATTTCTAATATTTTTTTTTTAATTCAGCCTATACTGCCCCCTGCTGGGCAAAAGCCTCACAAATCGAGGTGAGAGAGATTAGGTCATACTCCACCACGCGGACCCAGTTCGGATTGTTGGAGGAAGGCTTGTCGCCACCCGCTGTTGCACTTATCAAGCCAACTCGGCTTAACGACTACCACATTAAATGGTAACCGGGACCAACGGCTTGTAGCGACCCCTATACATCGCTACATAGTTGCGACTACCTACAGTGTTGGGCAAAAATCAATTGATTGAACAATTGAAAATTAACAATTAATCAATCGTAATTGCAGTGTTATGCAATTAACAATTGATCAATTGTTAATTGCAAAACATTGCAATTACAATTGATTAATTGTTAATCGGTTTATGCATATTTACGATTAAACAATTAACAATTAATCATCAAAAAACCGTCGGCGCAATGTAGGTGTTAAAAGCAAACCTAACGTTGGCGAAATGTGGGAGTGTACAATGTACACTTCTGTCTGGTGTAGTAAGGCTTGAATCGGGAGTACGAAGCTTGAGTGAAAGCTTGCCTTCTAAAAGGACACAAGCCATAATCATCTATGAGATTTTAGGGGATGCTGATAACTAAAATGGCGTTAATTTTTGGATCAAAGATGACGGTCGCGACTTCTTATGAATAATCAATATGGGCATCGTTTTTGGGGTTTAAGGGTATGCTGATTATGAATATGGCGCAAATTCAACACTATATTCGTTATCAGCCTCCCCCAAAACCCCAAAAATTATATCCATATTAATTTAACACCAATATTAATCTAACCGACCTAAACATGAGGGGATTATGTTGTCCAGTTCACATGTTTCTATGGCCACCTTCCAACTTCATCATCAGACTATTCCCATGGTACCATATTATTTTATTGTAACCGAACTTACATACGTATGCCAATTTAAGCTGGATCGGATGCCGTAAGTGCTTGAGAAAAGGATCAGAAGAGTTGAACCGGAAAGACAGACAAACATACGAAAAGCGCAACTTAAGTTAAGGCTTGTAAAAAATTAAGTATTTCTATTTTGTCCATATAAAAATTTAATATTTTACAAGTTCCAGTACCATATAAAACCATTCGAAATTCGTCGAAATTCGAATTTAGTGCACTACACCCCTCTGCCACCCCACATGCTAACAAAATGTTAGTTTATAAATCGCGCGCGCGCATTTGTCTCCTTTCGGCAGCGGCACGAGCCGACAAGTGCGCGCGCATCACTAGTAGGGTTGCCACTTTTTATTTGAGCAAATGAATTACATTGGTTGGTACAAAGGTAGGAAAAAAGTACATTTTATCAAAATAAAGTATTATTTATTTCACTGTACTATTTCGTTTAAACCATATATATTTTTTATTACTTGTAGAACGTTTCAATCACTGTTATCATTGCTAAACACCTTCACAGTATGTTGATAGTCTATGATGACTTAAATAGATTGGAGAAAAATAGTAAGAATTTAGAAATGCTTATAGTATTTACTATTTTCTTTAAGTTAGATAAGTTAGATGTAACAATGTTTTTACTCAAAATCTAGCTCACTATATATTCGGATTTTAACACCAGACATCATCCACTTTGCTTTTAATTGCGATCAATTTATTTCTTTTTAATGATTTATGTAAAATGAATCTTAAAAAATCAAACTATGATAAATAAAGTACTTTCGCGTACTTTACTCATTAAGTACAAAGTATACTTACCCTAAATAATGTACAATACGCATTTTATAAAATTCTACGGGTAGCAACCCTAGTTACTCGTCGCCTTTCGGCACCGGTACGAGCCGACAAAGTACACGTGCGTTGGAAGGTAGAGTCGGTCGGTAGTGCCTCAGTATCTATCTATCCAGTAACTCATCTAAGCTGTTTTAGTGGCATAATTACCTACACTCTCCATCAGAACATTGTTAAGGTTAGCATTTTTTTTTGTCATTTATTAAAACTTATCTATTGCAGTGGTTATAAGCCTGTATTTTTTCGATATAAGTGCAGGGTAATACAATTTAACATAGACATTGATAACAGCATAATGAAAACGTTTATAATTTTAATGTTTATGCTCAAAAATGTATTATTTACCTTTATTGCAAATTGTTTCTAGAAACATGTTTTCTCATTTTACGAAAAAGTATTCTCAATATATATAAGTATTCTCGAATCTCATTCTTATTGAGAGTTATTATAATAGAGTACTCGGAAATTGTATATAAGTATATATGTTTAAAACCACATGAGTTACTAAATATTCATTTGGCGATTCGAGTGACCATTATTTTAATTCTAATAATAGGTATATTGAGAAACTACACAAGCCCTCATGTATCGATTTTGATATTTATAAGCATATAGCGCTCTAGTAACTAATAAGTTTAAATTGGTCATTTTATTTTAAATATTAAGGCCTAATAGCACAAAAGGACAAAATATTTAAAATTGTATTAATTTTCTATCTATGTATATCGTCAGACAGATCCCTTTTGGGGTTGGCAGAGAGGTCAGAGTTCGAATAGGTTCTTTCTTTACAGAAAGTTCTAATGTTAGTTGTTAAAAAAGCGTCCGTCTCGGACGTACACACCACCGCCGCTTATTACATGCGGAAAACTATCGAGAAGACGTGTAGAGCGCGCGTTTATGTGCGTGAGTTTGATTCGGACCGTAGGTACTAAGATGTTTTACTGTATTATATTACACTGTGGCACCCCACATACCCCGCGCACTGAAACCCTGAGTATCTCTGATCGTTCGGCCTGAGGGTTTAGGACGAAAATATTGTCATAACTTTTTTGCGGAGCGCAAAGTATCGCCTACATTTCGACACAATCTCACTTCAGAGTACTTTTGTTTGTGTACTTATAGTAGTAGTAGCTGTTTAAACTAAACTAATTTCTACAAACATAAGAGAATGTGAATCGTGCGCACACAGGAATATTGTAGGGACTTGAATTCATTTCTATTAAATATGTTCGCATATTTCAACTAATATTTCCACACTTTATGGATGGCCATTTTGGATTTCAAAATTAACGTTATATTTGTTATCAGCATCCCCTAAAATCCCAAAAATAAAACCTATATCGATTTTACTTCAAAAGTCGCATCCGCCATCTTGGATTTTTAAATTAACGTTGTATTTATACTCAGCATCCCTTCAAACCCTAAAAGTGATACCCATATTGATTTTACTTCAAAAGTCGCGTCCGCCATCTTGGATTTTTAAATAACCGGTATATGACGGTATATTTGTTATCAGCATTCCCTAAGCCTTGAAACCAATACCCATATCGATTTTCGTGAAAAGTCGCGTCCGCCATCTTGGATCCAGAAACCAACGCCATATTTGTAATCAGCATCCCCTAAACCCCCGAAATCGATACCCATATCGATCTTACTTCAAAAGTCGCGTCCGCCATCTTGGATTTTTAAATTAACGATATATGAGAGTATATTTGTTATCAGCATTCCCTAAGCCCTGAAATCAATACCCGTATCGATTTTCATGAATAGTCGCGTCCGCCATCTTGGATCCAGAAACCAACGTCATATTCGTAATCAGCACCCCCTAAGACCCCGAAATCGATACCCATATCGATATTTATAAAAAGCCGCGTCCGCCATCGTAAACATGCAAAAAACGATTAACAATTGATCAATTGTAATTGCAACGTTTTACAATTAATAATAATAAAATGATCAATTGTTAATTGCGAAAACCTACAATTAACAAGTAATTTTTCAATCGTCAATTGCAATTGATTTTTTCTGCGATTGAAATTTCAATTGTTTGATCCTACAATTGAACAATTAAACAATTAGTGCCCAACACTGCTACCTACCAATAGATGGTGCTGACGATTCGTCATACATGTCTAGAACGCGATATTAGAGTGCGCACGACGTGTAACATATATACAAGAACCCGACAAAAAATTTCAATTCACGCGCACGCACACAATTTTCAAAAAATCGAACATTGGCATCGCGCACACGTAGGCCCGTATTTTTAAAAACTTATTTTTGGATAAAATGTTAGTTTTAAAACTAGATTCACAACTGATTTTCGTTCTGTAATACGGACCCTAGTGCGTAACTGATGCCGCTTTTGACGTCATTTCTGTTCTTAGTCTGAGTTATAAACACGTTATACACTGACAGCTTGACGTTTGGATGTTTGTTACTCAATCCCGTAGGAACTTTGACTGATTGTAGTTAAATAAAGAAACGTCGGCGGACCGGCATTAGGATATATTAAAAGAGTTACATAAGTTTGACCTAGACATTGTGGTATGGTTGTTATGCGAATGTACTGTACGAATATGCCACTAATTTTACATAACCAAATAAATAAGTCGCACACATCACTAAAATGCAGGCTCGACAAAAGAACTACCTTTTAATAGACCAAACTAATCAATGTTATATTCTTCAGACATAATGAATCAGTTTTGCGATCACCCCACAAAGTAATCACGATAGAGAAAAATCTAATTTTATTTTGTTTCACCATACAATGCCCGAGTTCGACCAGCGCATTTATTACAATACTTTGGGACTACACGCAATGATAAATATATGCCAATATTACAACTATAACCAACTCATTTTTTTTGTAGTTTACTGTGTTTCGGCAACTATCTTCTATAGTATACAAATAATGAGCATTTATGACGCCAGCAATGTAAATGCGGAAAAGATTTCCAACTCCAGCATTTATATAGCCACGTTTACAAGTCCGGGTACCAGGCGTGCATAAACAAAAGGCACTTACTAGGTGCGGCGTCGCCGGTCGTGGTTGCGGTCCCGGGCGCGGCCGTGGCGATAGCACCAGCGGACGCTGCGGGCGGCTCGGCCGATTCGTCGGGAAGCAACGAGCGCCGGCAGATGGGGCATGTGGCGTGCAGCTGCAGCCACGGGGAGATGCAGCTCGAGTGGAAGATGTGGTCGCACTCTAGCCGGGACACCGTCTCACCTGGAGAATACAAAGATAACTTTGACATTAATTTCCTGTACTAATTATAAATAGGGATTTTTTCTTGTTTGGCGTGATATATAGAGATAGACGAATTATAATATAATAAGATTGGCCCTATTAAGAAACTGTCCCACTGTTGGGCACGGGCATCCTCTCTAATTAAGAGGGTTTAGGCCATAGTCCACCACGCTGGCCCCGTGTGGGTTGGCGAACTTCACACACCTTCGAGAAACTATTAGGCACATATTTTCCTTCACCGTTAAAGCATGATAGTTAATATGAATAGTTGAATTGATAGTTAATTTTTTAATACGCACATGTTTACGAAAAGACAGAGGTGCGTGCCTGGGTTTGAACCTGAGACGTCTGACTTTGCAGTCCAACGGTCTAACCACTAAGCTATCACTGCTAGATTGATAAATAGAGAAAATTTTATTTTGCAATGAAAGAAGAAAGAGAATTGAGTAAGAAAATTAAATATCCGTGGGACTACCAGGATATCATAACCCTGATTAATGACAATACGCAGGAATAACTTGAAAAAAAAATGCCAATGTAACTAACAGGATAACATAACCCCTGATTATCCTGGCTTATAGAAGTTACAATGAGTGGCGGACTTAGTCCCAAAATAAACTAAAAACCCTGATTAATATTTTGAAAACAGTTTTAAAAAAATACCCTTATATGCCTACCAGGACAACATAACCCCTGATTAACACTCAGTCCACTCGCACGGTAGAATGCAGGGTAGTCGATATGAAAATAAGAAGTGGGGGCATGTACAGTTTACATATCCACTCTCCTCTCTGCCTTGATTTAGAATCTCGTGTTTATATTACTATTTTCCTGGCCACTACCGCGGTTTACATTGTCACTGGCCAATTTCATTACCATTCATCACTTCTCTGCTTCTCTGCCTCTCACCAGGAGGAGACAAAGGTCATTGTCGAAAACGGTCACAGGACCAACAAACATGTGACCTGTACCATATTACCAGGCTAACATAACCATCAAGAATGTATCTTACCAGACTGAAAGTTCTCCCAACACACTGAACATGACGTGTTTGCGGCTGCCTGTTCTTCCGTGACCACTTCACTGGGTAACGCGGCGATCTGATCGCGCGGTAGCGGTGGGGGACCTGCGTTTTCTAACTGTCCCAATAATTGTGTCACCACTGCGTCTAAACCTACAAAATCTATATATTAATACGTGAAGCAAAAATTTAGTACCACTTTTTACGTAAATTGATCGGACGGAGGATTATGAAATTTCCCACACTTATAGTTTATATAGAGAAGGAATGCTAATATTTTTTTAAAATTATGCATAAAAAACATTAAATCAATGAAAAAAACATTACACAATACTACCATGTATTTGACACAATACACTTCAAATTATTTGTATATAGTCTTACTGAATGTCAAACATAACCAGCAAACGATGAAAGAGTTTTTACAAAAAACATTGCTTACAAAGAAGTTTTGTACCATTAAATAAAGTATCGAAATATGTATGTCAAGTTCAATGGACAGCATTTTCTTCATCGCATGCTTTTTTGTTACAATAAAAAAAGGTATTGTATTTATCTATCTATCTATATCATCACGCCAGATCCCTTGCGGGGTAGGCACAGAGTACAGAGTTCCAACAGGTTCTTTCCTTACATAAAAAAGGTATTCTTTATTTTAATCGTGTTTCTTTTTTTATTTAAATTTCATATAATATGTTTGAAAAAAAAGGCAAATTAACAGTGTACCCTTGGCGAAATCTGTGATTATAGACGTATAGTCTTTGACAATAGAACCTTAATAATGTTCAAACCTATAATTTAAATTAGTTATGGTCGAATTTCGACCAATGGGCGACCACTAGTATAAATAATAAATAAACACCGTCACGCCTATATTCCCCAGAGGGGGTGGCAGAGGTATACTGAGTACACCCACGTTTCGCCGACGATTTTAGGTCCCATGTAATAGGCGGCGAGCCTATTGCCATATACCGGGCACAATTCCAGACTCGGGACTCATACTGGGAATTTTTCGTTAGAAAAACTACATTTGCCCTACCTAGGATTTGAACCCAGGACCTCGTGCCCACAAAGCGATCCGCTTTGCCACTAGACCGACGAGGCACTCAAAACTTGTTAATACTTATTCCTCAAATACAAATAACGTAGATTAGATACGTAACGTAATGTGTCATAATTAGTTTAAAATAAAATTTAAAGAGATAAGTGAAAGTAATTTTGTATTTAATACCCACTCTAAAACTTTTATTTTGAAAGTGTAACACTTTTCACTCGTAAATACATAACAAAGTACCATTTTTATAAAATAAAATAACATTCATAAATAGTTATTTACAATACTATTTTGACTGCCTCGCGTTGGTCTAGTGGCGAATGATGTGCTTCGCGATCAAGTGGTCCTGCGTTCAAATCCTAAGTCGGGCAAATGTAGTTTTGCTGTCGAAAAATTCCCAGCGTCAGTGCGGAGTGTGGAATTGTGCCCCGTTTATGGCAATAGGCTCGCCCCCTATTAAATGAGACCTAACATCGTCGGCGAAAAGTGGGTGTACACAGTACACCTCTGCCACC
Source organism: Phalera bucephala (assembly GCA_905147815.2). Lineage (NCBI taxonomy): Eukaryota > Metazoa > Arthropoda > Insecta > Lepidoptera > Notodontidae > Phalera > Phalera bucephala. The sequence goes on from LR990609.1 coordinate 56,202,059, forward strand.
CCCACATGGGGAATATAGGCGTGACGGCGTTTAATTTATTTTATTACATTTATTAAAATTCATGTTGGCCGTAGGTATCCTTTTAATAGGTTCTCAAAAGTCAGGTAATCGATGACATTCGTCATCATCATCATCATCAGGTGAAAGACGCCCACTATGCCGTACAGTACAAAGCCCTCCTTCCATTACCGTCACGACGACCGGCTTTGAGCTGTACTCATCCACCATCCACCTATCCACCTGGGACCTTCATCATAGGTACGACGGACGATTAAGCGCAGTGGTTAAGAGCTTAAGCCGCTTCGCCCACTGTGTCTAATAGTCGCGGGTTCGATTCCCGCACGGGACAAATCTTTGTGTCATCCACAATTATTTGTTTCGGTCTGTGTATTTGTGTATGAGAATTTTCATGTTTGTAAACGCACCCACGACACAGGAATAAAACTAAATGGGGTTACAAAAAAAACTCACTTAAAAAAACTTTACTTATAGCCGGTTTCAATATACAACTTCAGTCGTACTAAGATAATTTGGCCCACGGCCAAAATCGGTCTCGGATCTCATAAATAGTATTATTCGCTTTTTTAACTTAGACTCACCTGATGACCAACCTACATTGTTCTCCCATACCCCACAACAGAATGTAGATGAAAAAGTTTGTAATTTCTTATTTTAAAAGAGTAACCGTGGAGTTTCTTGCCCTTCTTCTCCACAGGAATGACATTCCGAAGTGGCGGTAGAGTCTTTGTTACTTTTCTGACGATTCATAAATACTGTAATGGTTTACATGAATAAAAAATATTCTGATTCTGATTCATTCAGTGAAATGTCACTTCGTGACAGTCACAGAGTTGCTGTTTACTATGAAATTTATTCGAGTTCTTTTTTAACTAGTAACCATTCTTTTTTTAAGTAGGAAAATTTGATTAATGTGATATGACAACGGCCCCCTGTCATTGACATCCATGTGCCAAAAGATCCTTGTCGCACTATAAAAGATAGATTTCATTACAGTCAGAAGTATTTTAACAGATTTTTGTCAAAATTGTACTGGTAGTAAGCAGATCTATAATGAAATAAATATTGAAGCCGGCCATTAGTAACGACAGTCGGCCGGCCTGTCATTGGCGTAGGGGATAAAAATACAATCGCAAATAAATATTATAAGCAAAAAAAGCAAGTGTAACCTTCACCGCCAAACACGTAGTCGCCGGGCGCGCCCACCAGCACGAAGGGCGCGCCGGCCGTCACCGCGCCTGTGGCCGGCCGCGCGCCGCCGATCATCCACACCAGCTGTTCCATCAGCGTCTCGCGACGACCTGCCCCGCTGGAAACAATACATCATATTTTTATAGTCCGCCTCAGGTACCACTTCCCCAGGTAGTATAGGTTGGTACGATTAAATTTAGTGCTGCCGCATATACCGCGAATAAAGGGGAAATACGATAAAAATTGAAAAAAATATATCATACCGTTCAAGATGACTCCAGAAATAAAGTTATCTATATAATCACATACTTTGCAGGATAGGCAGAAAGTACAAAGTTCAAGAGAATCTTTTATAAGGGTTATGATCTTAGGGAAATAGCCGTAAATTTGTATTTTTTGATCTATATACAAGCTGTAACATAATAAACGCAAGACCTGAAAGTAGTTTCTTCTAAATCGATAACTGAATTGATTCCAACTATTTTTAATGAATGTTAATTTTTTTTTTAAATTTGCAAAAAATACTTTTACTCCTTCAGTGCGCTATAAAAAACTAAATTTATTCTTGATTCACAGCAATAAAGAGATTACAAATGCATTCCTAACCCGTATTTCTCAAAATGCACACATACACGTACAAGTTTCATTGTTAATTGGGGTATAAAAGTGCTTAAAAAAGGGGTAAAAACCTTTAAATTTGGAAATTTGGTTTCGTTTTGAATTTATGAAGCAGTTCTCTAATTGGGGTGTCTGTGGTCTTGCGTTTATTATGTTACACCTTGTATACAAGTTAATTAAATGAAATAAAAACGTATATAAAATCATTTTTATATCACAATATCATCATCATCTCAGCCTATACTTGTCCACTGCTGAACATAGGCCTCCCCAATCGCTTTCCAGCGTAACCGGTCCGATGCCACCTGCATCCAACGACTTCCTGCGATTTTCACAAGATCGTCGGAATATCACAATATAATATCGATAAAAACGGGCAACTAAAATATGGGCCCGCGTGATATTAATTTGCCATGGCGGCAACCTGACATCATCGTTATAAGAGAATTAAGAACACTTTCTCAGGTTTTTCAAGCGCACGGAATTTTTTTATCCTCAGCAGCATTTCTGTTTACCTCCTCTCAAGTTTTGGACATGATTTCTATCTATCTATATCATCACGCCAGATTTCTTGCGGGGTAGGCAGAGAGTACAAAGTTCCAACAGGTCTTTTCCTTACACACCTCTCTGGCTTCCTCCATTCTCATAGTTCGTATCATACACGCTCATAGACCTGATTACGCCGTTAAAATAATTACTATCAGGAAGTAAACATACACACTGACACTAGCTGTCTACGATGACAAACAGTGCTAGCATCCTAACGCCGAAGAGTAGTGGCATGTCGAACGGGCTATATATTGGGTTATTACGTACTAGAATAGACACCTCAAATCCCTATCCGGATATCCGCACACAGGATCAGACACCGACCTCGCCGGCGAGGTCGAAGAATGCCTTGCCCGCCGGCTGGTGCAGAGCACCAAGGCGAGACACCTAGTATATGCCCGCCCCCCCCTAGCGCCGTTCCTCTTTGAGGCGCCCTTAAGCTAGTTCACCCCTTGCCCTTCTAGCTCGAGCGTAGTGGTTGCACGCTCGCCCTCTTGTCCGGTGAAGCTGTAAAGGCCACGCGCCCAACAGCAATAGTCGATCATTCACAGACACACAAAATTCAAAATTATGCCTTCATGTGCACTAAGGTACTGTTTAAATATCTCTAGTAACAAAATAATATATTATCTTTGAAAACACAAACAACCTAACCCCCGCAGTTATTTTGTGTGTGTGTGAATGATCTACGCTGTTGGCCGCTTTACCCGACCAGAGGGCGAGCGTGCAACCACTACGATCGAGCCAGAAGGGCAAAGGAGACAACTAGCTCAAGGGCGCCTCAAGGAGGAACGGCCTCGGCTTGGCCAGTCGCTATGGGGGAGGGCGTATACTAGGTGTCTCGCCGTGGTGCTCTGCACCGGCCGGCGGGCAAGGGATTCTTCGACCTCGCCGGCGAGGTCAGTGTCTGATCCTGTGTGCGGTACCTGTATCCGAAAGAAAGGATGTAAGGGCATCGGGAGGGTCGGTGAGAACATGCCGCGGACGGCGGTAGCTGTTAATAGAAGGGGAGTTAGGTTCGTAGTCGACGGCGGCTACAATTAGCGGATTACTATGATTGGACGCGTCCGCAAAATATCGGGTTGTCGCCTTTTTAATAATGGCGCGAATAGGTTCGAGACCGAGATCGGAATGGAGATCGACATTCCGTATGAACCACGGGGCTCCAACGGCTTTGCGGAGGAAACGGGACTAAACCGTTTCGAGTCTATCGATGTGACAGCGGGCGGCGGGTCCGAACACCTCACAAGCGTACGTCATGATGCCCCGCGGTCATCAAGTTGCGCGCCGTTTTTTGTTTGACATGACATCTCTAATACGTTGTAAATAATAACCCAATGTATTTTATAAGACTCTCATAAGATACGCAAGCGCAACTTGTGAAGACTCAGGACGGTCCAGATGAAAATCAACGCCTACCACTTGTGCCTGGTGTTAAAATAATCGCGGTTTAGAGAATAAGCCAGCGGCTTAGAGCATAAGCCACCCCGGGTCACAATTGGGAAAAAAATATTTGTGAAAAATTTAAGTTGCAATTAAAATATTTTGAATTTCGTCGCGGCTTAAGCTTTAAGTTTTTAAATTCCCGACGTTTCGAGTGTTGTACAGCACCCATGGTCACGGGAGGAACTGAGGTGTTTGATGTCCAAAAGTCTTTGTTATTCCGGAGTACCATAGAATATCAAATGATTGATCCAATTGAAAAATGCCAAACACTGCCCCGAGTTTAATCCCCACACGGAATAATTTTTTGTGTGACTTACAAATACTTGTTTAAATCTAGGAGATTGTGTATCTGAATTTACTGTTTGTAAACGCACTCACTGTATGGTAATAATTACTAGTGTGGTGCTAAAACATTCTGACAGACATACAGGTACACAGGTTAAACTAATAACACCACTATTTTTGCGTTAAGAGTAAAAAAAATAGTTTAGTTACACTTACCGAAGCCGTCCGCCCGACATTAGGAATGCTAAATCGTTCAACATTGGTGGAGTGCCCTGTAATAGAAATACATTCTATTATGATAACATCACAACCGCATACACTAGATAATACATAAGCAGAACATTCTAGCAATTAAAATTACACATGTAGAATTGACACACAATAGGTGTCGCCGTGTCGGGAATACCCCGACCGAAGCGTCTAGCTAAATGTGTTATTGATATGACTCAGACAATACAATAAGACCTTATTCAGTATTAATATACACGGTATAATAACGAACATGTTGACACATGTTCGTTATTAATAACAAAGATGCGGCATGAAAGAACCCATTAATATGATATTATCAGAAAAATACAGTCCCATTTTAGGAGCCTTTTCATAAAGCTATACGAGAATCATCCAAATTTGACTGTCAGGTCGATAAACATTGAAGAATATAAACGGCATAGGTAATATTTATAAGTTGTTATTTAAGTTGTGCGAAAGAGACTTTGGGACATTTTGCCAGAGTATGGTATAGATGGCACTCTGTTGCGAGCCGTCCAGTCCACTTATGTGGACTGCAAGGCATGCGTACGGGTGGGTGGTAACAGGTCACCCTGGTTTGACGTTAAAATCGGCGTCAAGCAGGGTTGCGTGTTTTCCGCTAGACTGTTTATAATATATCTGGACAAAAGTCTTCAAAGACTGAAAGCGATGAATGAAGGTGTACAAATGGGTGACTTTGTGGTAAACCATCTACTTTATGCAGATGACGCGGTTTTAATAGCGCCAACAGCCACTGATCTGCAAACACTAGTCACAGTTATGAAAGACGACTGCATGATCAATGGCTTACACTTGAATGTAAAGAAAACCAAGATTATGGTTTTTGAAAGGGAAGAAACCAGAACGAATGTAAGGATTGTGGTTGGTAACGATGTGCTGGAGCAAGTGAATGAGTTTCTATATCTTGGATGCGCCTTCAGTAAGGATGGGAAATACACCGCTGACATAGAGAGAAGAGTGAGTGCAGGGAACAGAGTGAATAGTGCGATGGGAAAGCTACTCGGGAGCCGGCACTTAAGCCATAAGGCGCAGCTGGCCATACATAACGGAGTTCTTGTCCCAACGCTGTTATATGGTAGCGAGAGCTGGGTATGTAAGAAGGAGAATGAAAGTAGAATAAATGCGGTAGAAATGCGAGCTCTGCGGAAGATGTGCGGAGTGAAGCTGACCGACCGCATTAGCAACAGCATAGTAAGACAGCAATGATGTAAGATAGTATCGGTGTAAAGATGAGAAAGGGCATGCTCCGTTGGTTCGGGCAAATAGAAAGAATGCCAGAGGAAAGAATTACAAAACAGATATACAATGTGAAAGTGGAAGGATGCAGGTACCGGGGAAGACCTAGACTATCTTACCACGACCAAATAAACCGAGTCTTATCTGATGGAAAAGTCAAGAGTCTCCGTAACCGGCGAGAGTGTATGAGACGAACTATGAAAGTCGAGGAAGCCAGAGAGGTATGTAAGGAAAGAACCTGTTGGAACTCTGTACGCTCTGCCTACCCCGCAACGGATCTGGCGTGAGGTTATAGATAGATAGATAGATAGTTATTTAAACCTCTAAATTAAGGTCGAATACTTCAGTAAGTGCTCGTATAAGGTGGTATTAATTTTAGAGAGATCTGTAAGGCGCCATTGATACATTTGGGCAATAAAGAATACGGAAATAATCCAACTAAGTGGACTCTGTTTCGAACGATCGCACATCCAAAATGAAGAGTGAAGAACCTACAAACTGAATAACAGTTCGTTTCACAGAATCAAACCCTCAACCTTGAGATTCGCGTTCTGTCATTCACATCGCTGCGTCATTCAGTCGTCACACAAGCAAATGACATTCACCAAAATCTTGCGATAAGTACAACAACATTATCACGGTGCGTCCTCACACAATTAAAATGCAAACTGCCAGCGCGCACCATCAATCTTATCTATAAATGTCTTGACGTGCGTCACGATTGCCACGTGGTCGGTGCGATTTTTTCTGCAAGCTTCGATTCAAGTACACAAAAATGTTTTTTTTTTTAAAACGAAGCCCCCACACTTGTATTTAGTTTTGTGTCATGGGTGCGTTTACCGACATGAAATTCACGCACACGAACATCCAGATAAAAATAAATATTTAAAGCTGTTATTAGTTGTAGCTCATAACTACTGGAAAAAGACATTCGTGGTTAAAGAATTCATTTTTCCTTCGATGAAAATATACATACAGACGAAAATAGAGCCTCCTCTATTTTGAAGTCTTTTAAAAATAGAAAATTGCCAGATATAGTTAGGATCATAATTTTAAAGGCCGACATCGACTAGGTCTAGTGGCTAGTGAGTGAGCCGCTCGGCTTACTGGATCGAGTCGGAGCTGATACGGTTCTCTCGCGAAACAAATTTGTATTAGAAGCGCACATTTTTTTTTTGGTCTAGATGTTCGTTCAAATAAATTACATATTTGTAAACGCACCCATGACACAGGAATAATTTCTAGAGTGGGACAATTTTTTTATAGACAAATATCTTAACGCACGTATACAAATACTTGAACAACTTTTTCTCGCGAGGCAAAGGAAAGTCTAGAATGGTGCGAATTTTGCGAAGTCCAAGATTTTGTTCACAATTATTATTTTTTATATTATTGATAGCTGCCGAGATAAATAAGATAGATATAGGCCAATAATGAAATCTTATCTGAGGACTTGTTTTTCAATAATCCTAGTATCAGATAGGTTCCAATTTATAAGATAGAAGAAAAAAAAAGGTAAAGGTAATCATTCCAATCAGATCCACCAGATTTGTTTGCATTCAATTCTACCAGAGTAATTTACGATTCATGTGTAATCCCAGGATGCAATAGACTTCAAGGAACAAGTTCCTTACGCTATCTCCCAGCAATCAATGTTTCCTTGAGCTCTCTCCAAGCAATCATTGTTTGCTTGAGCCTTTCCAAACAATCAATGTTTCCTTGAGCTCTTTCCAAGCAATCAATGCAACAATCAACCACAAACCAGAACCGTAAACTAGAATACATCGCTTATCAATCCCATGACGTGTTCACGTGTAAAGTACAGAGCGGCGACATTCGGCCGATAACAACAGAACACTACGTCAACAAATTAAAATAACACTCGTGTCCTATGACATACGTAAATGCTATTAGCACCACGCGTGGCTGTGTAGTAAGTAGTCCAGCACAATTTTTTTTCAAGGATAATTAATTACTGTCGCATAACAACAAACTCTTGCCGGCATGGACGGCCCTGATCGAAACGGATTTTTTAAGCTTAAATTATTTTTAGTCATATTTCAATACCCTTTGCACTCTATTTCGTTTGTTTTAGATGTATTTTGTGTATTTAGTATAAAAGTGTCTTTATAATCAGCATACTAAGCCATTTTATTTTTTTAAACTTTGCTGCACACTTGCGTTTATTCCTGTGTCGTGGGTGCGTTTACAAACATGAAAATACACATACACAAATACCCAGACCGAAACAAATAATTGTGGATCACAATTGTTGATCACAAGATTTGTCCCATGCGGGAATCGAACCCGCGACTATTAGACACAGTGGGCAGAGATGCGTTAGCTCTTAATCACTGCCCTAAATCTTTCGTCAGATTATGTGTATTTAAAAAGTAATTGGTTGATTGTGATTGTGTATTCGTAACCAGCGAAATGTGAGTGCTAAGGATATCAAAATATAATTTAAAATAGTTTAAGTTTAAAAATGACATCTATCCTCTCCTATAAGTGAACGCTTACCATTATTCACCATACAACATAATGTGAGTTCAATGTAAGTGAAATCTATGTAAGTACATAGTTATTGTTATGATACGAACATAAATTAGGGTATATTGTACCTTACTTGTATCACTTAAAGTTGTAATTGCAAAAAAAGCAGAAGCCTGGTAATTTTTAGTACCATCCACTTTTGCCTGCCTTTTGGCGGTGCCATTTTTTGTGCAGCAACTGTGTATCTACCTATATTTGATCAATGCGTCTACCTATCACATTTTTAACACACAATTTGATGAGACTGCCTAGTTTAATAGTTAACCTAAAAGGATCCCATCCATAAAACACCAACAATGAAAAATGAATTCTAACTTAATGAACTTAGAATTTGTTTTTAGTTTCTAGATCCTTTTGAACCAACTACACTCAACTTATCCTATCTTAACATACTTGTGACAAGTGTAGTACATCATCAGAGTCATCCAAGTTGCTCATGTCATCGATATTGCTGATATCATCAATATTGCTCATGTCTGCGTCGCTGAAGTCGTCCCCAGATAGCGCCAAGCCTTCAGTCTCATTCTCAAGCTGTTCAATGAAACCGCTTGCACAGTATGGGCATGTGTAGTCCTGAAAGATAATTTTAATATAATATCATTTAGAACATTGGAAGGGATGGGAGGCCTTTGCCTTGCAGTGGGATAGTATCATCATCATCTCAGCCTATACTTGTCCACTGCTGAACATAGGCCTCCCCAATCGATTTCCAGCGTAGCCGGTCCGATGCCACCTGCATCCAACGACTTCCTGCGATTTTCACAAGATCGTCGGTCCATCTGGCAGGCGGTTGTCCCAGGCTGCGCTTGCCAATATGTGGTCTCCACTCTAGAATCTTTATACCCCAACGCCCGTCCGATCTACGCTATGTGGCCCACCCATTGCCACTTCAGCTTGCTAATCTTAAGGGCTATGTCGGTGACCTTGGTTCTTCTACGAATCTCCTCATTCCTGATTCGATCGCGTAGACAACCGCCGAGCATAGCTCTCTCCATAGCTCGCTGAGCAACTCTGAGCTTTTTTATGAGACCTATAGTTAGAGACCGCGTCTCTGATCCATATATCATCACTGGTAACACACATTGACTAAAAACTTTAGTCTTTAGGCACTGAGGTATTTTGGATGAGAAGATGTTGCGCAGTAGCGAACGCTGCCCAGCCGAGTTGGATTCGTCGATTGACCTCTCTCTCAAAGTTGGACCTACCTAACCGGACTACCTGTCCCAGGTAAATGTATTCGTCGACAACTTCAAGAGTAGAGTTCCCAACGGTGAGTGCGGTGGGTTGTTCATGTTCATTTTAAGACCCACTTGTTGAGATACTCTGTTGAGGTCACCAAGCATTCGTCCTAGATCTTCCAGCGACTCCGCCACGACCACAATGTCGTCGGCAAATCGAAGGTGAGTGATGTATTCGCCATTGATGTTGATGCCAAGTCCTTGCCATTCCAAGAGCTTGAAGGCGTCCTCTAAGGTGGCCGTAAACAGTTTCGGAGAAATGACGTCTCCCTGCCTTACTCCTCTTTTTATGGGGATCGCCTTTGTGCACTGCCCCTGTACTCGGACTGACATGGTGGCGTTATTATACAAGCACTTCAATATACCGATAGTCAATGCGGCACCGCTGGAGAGATCTAAGAACCGCCCAAGTCTCGATCGAATCGACGGCTTTCTCATAGTCCACAAACGCCAAGCATAGTACCGATTATACTCCTCGGTCTTCTGTATAATCTGTCAGTGTATGTATGTGGTCTATGGTACTAAAGCCTTTCCGGTAAACCGGCTTGTTCGGGAGGCTGGAAGTCATCAAACCTGCATTCGAAACGATTCGTGATGACTCTCGAAAACAAACTTATAAACATGGCTCAGCAGTGTGATGGGCCTATAATTCTTCAATAAAGTGTTATCACCTTTCTTGAAAAACAGCACCACCACACCCCTGTTCCATGCTTCCGGCGTTTCCTCTTCGTGCAAGACGGAATTAAACAGCCTCTGGAGGACTTTAAGTACCGGCGTTCCGCCCGCTTTCAGAAGCTCTGCGGTAATTCCGTCTTCGCCCGGCGCTTTGTTATTTTTGAGTTGTTTGAGAGCCATCCTAATCTCGTACAGGCTGATGTCCGGGATATCTTCAGTGTAGTGTCGGGTTAGCTTGGCTCTTGGGTCTTTTACCAAGTCAACAACAGGTTCAGCTACTGTGGTATACAACTGCCCATAGAACCTTTCTATCTCCCTGAGCACCTCTGACCTTTTCGACGTTACATTTCCGTCCTCCGTCTTTAGCTTCGTCAACTGGCTTTGCCCAATAGACGCGTCTCCTGCGAACACTTTGGAGCCCTTCTGTGCTATGGTCTCCTCAATACGCCTTGTAAGGACCCTAAATCGTGTCACAAGGACTTAAGTATCTGTCCATTGAGCTGCCTATAGGACTTAGCATCATCGGAGGTTTGGAGCGTCATGGAACGTCGCTCAGCCATGAGGTTTCGGGTGTAGTTGGATAGTTTTTGAGGTCTATTTTTACGGTGGAGCTTAAAATACTTGGACCTGACTGTATGGACAGTCTCTACCAGCCTGTTGTTGATTTCGTCCACTGATGCGCTGCTGTCTAGCAATTCGGAGCGGTTCAATTCGACTTGAAAGTTCTCGGGGTTTAGGATATGGACTTCATCAGACGCGATCTTTATATTTTGACAATAATGTTTAATGTGGCTCTGACCATTCGGTGATCACTGCCGGTTTTTACCCTGTGAATCACGGAGACATCATTAAATATTTATCGCAAGGTGCTCATGATGAAGTCTATCTTATTTTTTGTGGAACCATCAGGGCTCATCCAGGTCCATTTCCTATGGACCTGACGTGGCGTGAGGCGGCTTCCGGAAGAAAGAGTTCATCATAAAGAGTCCCTCCTTCTCCAGAAATTCTTCCAAATTGCCCCACTCTCAACTCATCATCGCCCTGTTTGCCCAGCCGCGCATTGAAGTCACCCATAACCACTGTAAAGTGTGCTTTGGAAGTCTGTATGGCTACTATTGTACTCATACATAACTTCGTCGTCATCATCAGAGTATGCCGAGGTTGGTGCATAGGCCTGTATGACCTTCAGCGAATATCTTTTGGATATTCTGAGTATCAGGTACACTACCCTGCTCGACACTCTAGTGATGGACACAACTTTGTATATGAGTGACTTGTGGACGATAAATCCGACACCACCTTGGGCCTGCTGTTCGCCCTCCCGGTAGTAAAACAAGTTGCCGGATTTTAAGGTTATCGTGTCCTCGCCCTTTCTTCGGACCTCCGATAAACCAACAATATTCCACCGCAACTTGTTTATCTCTTCTTCCAGCTCAACACGCTTCTCATCTGTCCTCAATGTGCATGCGTTGTATGTCACCAGGGCCAATTTTCGTTGTTGGTGGTAGCCGAATTTCTGCCAGAGATTCTTAGCACCCCTTGTCCTGTCGTTACCATAGCTACTACCATGGCCGAACAGGACCACCGGGGACTAGGGGCCTGGTTTTATTCTTTTCTTCCATTTTAATAAATTGGGGGGGGTTTGCCATACTCGCCACGCTTGGCAGGCGGGTTAGCGAGCGCAGTTTTTGGTTGTAGAAGTGTTAAGGGAACGCTGCTGGCCATTCCCTAGTTTTCCCTTAGTCGCCTTGTACGACACCCGATGGGATGAGATGGGTTGGTCCTATTCTTAGCCGGGAACCACGCTGGGATAGTAAAGGCTTATAATAACTGATCACAAGGTCCCAGGTTAAGGACCTAGGTAACAGTCCTGGGAATTTTTCAATAGAAAATCCTGTACTGATTTTCCTGCAGCTCAGAATTGCACCCACTATGCAATAGGCTGACCTATTACATTAGGATATAGCTTTGTCGCTGAATTACATTAGGATATAGCTTTGTCGGTGAAAGGTGGGTGTATAGTACACTTCTACCACACACTTTGGGAATATAGGCACGACGGAGTTCATTTTTCAACATTTTGTACTAATTATAAAAATCCTAAAATTGGTACAATGATAAGAATGCAAGCACAATAGAGAAACAATAAGTTACTGCACTGGTAGTTCTGAGTAAGTTAAATGATTTAAAATAGCATATGATTGTATATTTTTATACTGTCTTAAATACTAAAACAGCCATAATATGCATAGGTAGCCTATCAATTGAAATTTCTTTTCCTTGTAAGTTAGAAGCTACAGGTTATTGAAACATTTTTTCCTGATGACTAATTAATTATCCCAAACTTGAACTTAGAATGACAAATGCATGTATTAAGCATTTTATGTTGGTACTATATAATGACTTACAGCTTCATAAGGAAAATGCATGTATGTATTGCATTCAGTGGTAAAAGTTCATAACATTCTCACAACGGAAAATTAAACTTATCATGAATGATGTAATTGCGTGAAATTGTCAATTTCCGACAATTCTACACCCAGTGCAGTTTTGTACTGAAATGTCACGCAGTATTGTGAACCGGCTGCACGTATAGCCAAATACGAAATCGGACACATAAGTCAACATTTATCAAGAAAATGCAACATTAACAAACGAAATGCGAGCCTAGTTATATGTACTAATTGATACTACATGTAAGACTTAACTACGGTCCGATTTATTAGCAAAAATAACCATTTATTGATTTTTACCTGCAAAACATCTTCAAATTCAATGTTACATCTGTGGCAGAAAAACCGAGCGACGGGTCTCCGCTCTACCAAGGCGTCCGCCATTTTCAGAGTATATATTCACTGTTACACCAACAAATATTTAAGGTTTTAAATATGTGCTCGAGGATTGTGCTTTCAAACTCTCAACAAAAATTTAACAATCGCCATTTTTTTAAGACATGCACAATCTATGGAAGGTTTTGACTTTTTTCTCCAATTTTCACAGATAATGACACTAGATACCATAGAGAGAGTGGTAGAATGAGTAATATTTGTCAATGGTGAATGAGTTTTTTTTATATTAGATTTTATAAAGACGAATGCCATAATTTTAAAACTGCACTGTTTTATTCAATTTTACGAATTTATCTAATAATTATTTGACCCACGTTTGCCAGTGTAACAGAGTAATACTTCAACCACATAGTAGATATAATTGATTTGATTACCTTGGGCCCACCATAAGCCACTCTATCGCATAATCCCTCATTTGCACGAGTAATTTTGCAACACGCATTAAAGGGCCGTACGCACGAGCGTTTTTTTGCAGCGCTGTAATAAAACGCCGTAGGCTACGATTAACGGATTCGCATGGGCAGATGCGTTCGCGAAGTGTCGTGTTGTCGCCTTTTTAATATAGGCGCCAATAGGTTCGAGTCTGTCCGGCACACCCATTTGGTAGAGCTTGTAGATCAAGCCGTTGTGCCAAACTATGTCGAATGCCTTCGCGACGTCGAGGAAGAGGGCGCCCGTGTAGACGGGTTTGGGTCTGTTAAGACCGGAGAGGATGTGCTCCGTGATGCGGTGCACTTGGTGGACGCAGGAGTGTTTGAATCGAAAGCCGAACTGCACGTCGATAAGTATACCCCTGGACACTACAAAGTCTTTGAGCCGCGCCAGAAGTAGGCGCTCGTAGACCTTAGCCAGGGAGTTGAGAAGACTGATAGGGAGGTAGCTCGCGGGGAGATTACGAGGTTTGCCTGTTGTCCTGAGGGGACGGAATGGAGTCCGAGCTGAAGGGGAAGGGGGAGGGTCGGCATCCGCCAAGGCTGTGCTTAGCGCATACCAATCCACCACCGTCTTTTTGGGTCGCTAAGGGGAGGAAGGGGGGGGGGAACCGAGTCTCATGACTACAGGTCGATGGTCAGAGTCGAGCTCCTGGACTACTTCCAAGGAGTGCAGCCGTAAGGTAACACCCATCAAAAGCGCCATGTCCAGGACGTCAGGTCGGTCAAAACAGTTCGTCAAACACTAGTACACACAAGGAGGCTTAGACACACTAGTGCTTCTCTCGTTAGTACTCAAATACACAACAACGTGGATTTCAAAATTAACCCCATATTCTTAATCAGCATCACCTAAAACTCAAAAAATGATACCCATATTGATTGAAACTTGGATTTCAAAAAAAGAATCATCAAATTCGATTCATAATTGGAGGAATGTTCGAGTAACATAAAAAAAACATACAGTCAAATTGAGAACCTCCTCCTTTTTAGAAGTTGGTTAAATAATACCCCTTTATTCTTAATGATCGATATAAAATGAAAGTGATTGGTGAGGTTTCGAAACAGCAATCTTTTATTAAACTTTCTTTATTGTCGGTGTATCGATGTATGATTTGAGCTTTTGTAAAAAAAAAACATCGCAAACATCATTCGATATTTTACAAGTTTTTTATGCACTTTTTTGTCGGATGTCTGTTTGTCATTCTGGTTCAAAAGTTGTGATCCATTTTTCAAACACTTGCGGGCGTCTGCAAGAGTTGAAATTTAGCATACGAATATAAATTCGGTGACACTGCAATAATGTAGTTCCTTAGAGGTATGTATGCAAACACTACATCTGTTTACTGCATTGTACTAACCTAAAGCGAAATCGTAACATAAATAACTCGCAATTTAAAACTTCGTTGCCTATTATAACACCGACATATCGTTTTCACCCTTAGTGCTGAATTCCATGTCGCTGCACGCTACACGTCCCTCTGCGAAGAAGCGCGCGCGCTGACTGATCTAAAATAATTATTTGTCAATCTACCTATTTTTCTACCCGATCCCGATTGCAACCAATCGCAATCGGGGTCGGGTGGAGTTGAATCCAACTCTGACTCCGATCTGACTGCCTTGTAATGGCGTCTCATAGCAGTCAGTTCGGAGTCGGAATCGGCAAGTGTGATCACGGCTTAATGGCGTCACAAGGCTGTCAGGTCGGAGTCGTGGTCGCGAAGTGTAATCACGGCTTAAACGTTTAAATGTCAGGCGTTGAAAGTGGAACAAGCGTGATTAAAAACGGTAGCGTTAAAAAAATTGCTCACGTGTGAAGGCATGTACTGTTTTCCATTTGTTTCATCTCGACGGTTTATTCCAGCGCTGCAAAAATACGCTCGTGCGAATGGCTCCTAAAAAAGCGCTAGTCCGAACGCCCGCTGAGGGTTGCGCAGCACTATATCCTTCGTCTATGCGCAGCACGAACTTTGTATCATCTTGTCGATTGTTCACTACATGTAGTTCGATTTTAAAATCATTCGGTCATCTCGTTCGTTTACTGTCGTTGTTCGGTCTACGTCAATAATAGTCTATGGTTTGCGTGGCTGCGGTTGTGGTTGTGGATCGTAGGATACCTGCGATTTATTTTACAAAAATATTGCCTTTAACATGATTTTTACGTCTTATTCTGCCATTATTTTGTATAAATTATATTTAGTTTGATATTCACAACTATTATAATTTATCACGTTGACGTGCAGATGACTAAATTACTACCAAGATAGTACAGTGTTTGCGCGAATGATAATTATCAAAAATATGTAAAATCAAGTAAAATCATGTGGGTAGCTGTTATTCTAATCAATTATTGCCTTCCATTCAACCTAAAATAGTAGTCTATTGATGTATTGATTATCAGTTTGTTGAAAACGATTACTGGGTCAACGCAGTGGTGGTAATATTTGATTACAATGAATGAAAAAAAGGTGGTGCAGAACTTCAAGAGCTACATAAATGTATCTCCTCTGGTGAGTATTAAATCTTACTCTCAAAACATACAAACTTCAAAAACAAATTAAAACAATTTGTCAAAAACTGCTGTGTTGTTGTTTATTTTGGGAGAGGTTAGAAAGTTGACCTATTTTGAAATCTCTCTTATTTCTAATTAAAACTATACTTCTGCCGTTGGTACTGTTTATAAACAAATTTTTTTTGAAAGGGAAGAAACCAGAACGAATGTTAGGATTGTGGTTGGTAACGATATGCTGGAGCAAGTGAATGAGTTTGTATATCTTGGATGCGCCTTCAGTAAGGATGGGAAATACACTGCTGACATAGAGAGAAGAGTGAGTGCAGGGAACAGAGTGAATGGTGCGATGGGAAAGTTACTCGGGAGCCGCCACTTAAGCCATAAGGCGCAGCTGGCCATACATAATGGAGTTCTTGTACCAACGCTGTTATATGGTAGCGAGAGCTGGGTATGTAAGAAGGAGAATGAAAGTAGGATAAATGCGGTAGGAATGCGAGCTCTGCGGAAGATGTGCGGAGTGAAGCTAACCGACCGCATTAGCAACAGCATAGTAAGACAGCGAGTAGGTATGAAAGATAGTATCGGTGTAAAGATGAGAAAGGGCATGCTCCGTTGGTTCGGGCATGTAGAATGACAAAACAGATATACAATGTGAAAGTGGAAGGATGCAGGTACCGGGGAAGACCTAGACTATCTTACCACGACCAAATAAACCGAGTCTTATCTGATGGAAAAGTCAAGAGTCTCCGTAACCGGCGAGCGTGTATGAGACGAACTATGAGAGTCGAGGAAGCCAGAGAGGTATGTAAGGAAAGAACCTGTTGGAACTCTGTACTCTCTGCTTACCCCGCAAGGGATCTGGCGTGAGGTTATAGATAGATAGATATAAACAAATTTCTTGTCATTATAATAGCTTGCTACGTTGGCTACAAAGCTGCGGTATCAATTCTAAAGTTTTCATTGGAAATAATGTATAGTATATTTAAAATATTATAGTGAGTTATTTGTTATTTCAAACATATTTTTTGCTATTCATAACGGGATCGGGCTTGATATGTTAGTGTTTAGGTTATTATGTTATGTATAAGGACTAAAATGATTTAATTAGTCAACTTTATATGAGTTTCATATTAGAAGATGAATTGGAAACTCTCATCAATATATTAATAATTAATTATTCAAGGAAGTGGAAGACTAATAAATACTTTTGTTCTAGAAAGGGGAGAAAAATGGTTCAGTCCCAGATGTGACCCCCAAACTATTGAATGGTAAGTCTGTATTTCATTAAATATCTTTATAACTGTACTCTCTGCCTACCCCGCCAGTGATCTGGCGTAATGATATAGATACATAGAAATTTATTTATTTAAGTAAAACTAAAATTTATGTCACTAAGGTTTTTATTTTACAAAAAAGTGTTTATTTTTATTGTTTATAAAATTTATAAATCATAGTACTTACAAATATAAGTAATAAAAGATTATTAATACTCATTCATTTATTTTATGCTATAATTTTTTACATAGCCAATATGCTATGTAGAAAGAATTAGAAACTATATTATGAAACTTGTCACATACAACAAGTGTGACAGGATAAACAAAATAAAATATATGTATTAATATCTCAAACATGTTAAACACAATCAGCAATATGGTAGGTACCTTATCCTACTTTATTGTTCAACCAAAAGATGTTCCCTGCTGGTCTTCAAGCAAAAGATGTCCAGGACGTAAGACTCCCCAAAGATCACCACAACAACCAGCTTTGTGCCGCACTCTACCAGCTTTGACCGCTCTTGCCTTCATAGAAGCATTAATTTTTTTGTTTCCCTCGCTGCACCTGTCTGTCTGTCTAAACGCGATAAACTCTATAACTACCGAACAGTTTTTCATAAGGTTTTCACCATTGGATAAAGCGAATCAAGAGGAAGGTTTATATGTATAATTCATCCATGCAAAGCTGAGACGGGTCGCTAGTCATAAATATATAAATCTCTAAACCCCTAAATACATACAATCAATATGCCCAATATTTCATACTTTCCAGTTTCAGGTATTATCAGATAATGCCTTTCTGAGGTTTACACATTCTGGCAAAAATTTAAATAAAGTACTTTTAGTAAGCACACATTATTTACTTATAGCATAGAGAACAATCATGAGACAGTGATTCAAGAAATGGTATAGTCATTTTGGGAATAAGGCATTTTCGTATTAAGTTCTTTTAGTAGGCATGCATATCATATACTTGTGGCATAAGAATAAATTATCATATCACTAGACATGAAACTGGCCAGCACCATAATGTAAAAATTATGTACCAATGAAATAAAACTATTGTTTGGATTATATAATAGTTCTATCTATCTATCTATATCATCATCAGCAGAGAGTACAGAGTTCCAACAGGTTCTTTCCTTACATGCCTCTCTGGCTTCTTCCACTTTCATAGTTCGTCTCCTACACGCTCACCGGTTACAGAGACTCTTGACTTGTCCTTCAGATAAAACTCGATCTATTTGGTCAAGGTAAGATAGTCTAGGTCTTCCCTGGTACCTACATCCTTCGACTTTCCTGATTATATAATAGTTTATTTTTGGATTTTAGGAACCGAATGTTTCGAGTGCTCTGCAGTGATAAAATCCAAAAAATAGTTTATTTCATGTGCAATATACGCGTTAATTTAAGAACTGAATATAAATACAGTGGTTATGTAAGCTTTTAATGTATGTACTATTTATTTTCTGTCCACTTCTCTGCATGATGCCGCATGAGTGACCTAAATGTAACTCAGTGTTGGTTTAATAAAATTTGAGTCATTGTCACAGTTTTTCAGAAAATAAACCCCATGTGTGTTAGTAATTCTATTTAAGGTAAAAAAAAGTGGAAGGATGCAGGTACCGGGGAAGACCTAGACTATCTTACCACGACCAAATAAACCGAGTCTTATCTGATGGAAAAGTCAAGAGTCTCCGTAACCGGCGAGCGTGTATGAGACGAACTATGAGAGTCGAGGAAGCCAGAGAGGTATGTAAGGAAAGAACCTGTTGGAACTCTGTACTCTCTGCTTACCCCGCAAGGGATCTGGCGTGAGGTTATAGATAGATAGATATATGCAAACTCTAAACTTGTGGAACTACATAATGAATAATACAGCTATTCAGGATATGATTATATAAAATAGTCATTTTGCGAACAGGAACATGGAATATAATTATTTTGGATTCACTGCCTTGTTGGTCTAGTGGTCCTTAATGCGCGTGGCTATCACAAGGTCTCTAGGTTCGGACACAGATTGGACAAAGCATAATTTTTCTGTTGAAAAATTTCCCGTATCAGTACAGAGTCTAGTATAACGGAAATAGGATCATTCCTATAACATTGGAACCTAACACGTAGTGGGTGGACATAGTACACCCCTACCAGCCCCGCTTGGAGAGTATAGGCGTGAGGGATAAAATCGAAACAAAAATAATTACCTACTGCTCTGACAGGAGTCAAGAGACAGTTACTAGGATGCATGCAATCACAAGAGGTCGCCGAGACGACGCATTATCGTTTCTTCTCAATTGTGTGCCAGCCAAGGGTGAAACAATAAACTGTTTACGCCTCAACATTATTTCAGCCAACATAGCTGCATGATGTACATTACAATAATAATCATTATGTATGCGTTACGTACGTGTAACTGTATCCCCATTTATGCGAGCCTGGTGCTTGAGTTATGGTAATGGTAGGAAGTGGAGTCCTATGCCAGTTGATGGCGTATTGTGCTTTGCAATGGGTGTGTTAAAAAAAGGTATGTGTAGTGTTTCTGATATTGCTTAACCTTCGATAGTGTTATGAAGCCCTAGTATTTAAACATTGATATTAACGTTCATATCTCTGACCTTGTTATGTTATAGTTATCAGAAAATGATATTCAACTTGGTATTATATTTAAAAAACCGTTATGATAATAGTGCATGCACTCCACCCACTCGATTAAACAGTCGCGGGTTAGCCCCGCATGGGACGAATCTTTGTGAAACTCATAAATATTTTTTTCGATTTGAGTATTTGTGTATGTAAATTTCATGTTTCATACAAGAATAATTCCTAGTTCAATGTAAAAAAATAAAATATATTTACGAAATGCGTATGATCGTATTCAAATTTGTCTACCTAATATAGCGATGCCACACGTCTAACCAACTTCCCCAGTTATTTTTACACTGTGGCTATGCGTTAATTAGTAGGATCCAAATGATTGCTATTCAAAATTTAATACAGAATTTGGAATAACTGCGTCATTTAATGCACGGCTCTTATTCGATATAACCAAACGTGGTGCGTTACGATACCTTTGTGAAATGATCATGTAATGGTATTTTGTAAAGCCATTTCGCGAAGTTATCGTAACGCGCCGCGTTAAGTGTTTAATTGGCGATGCCGAATAAACGGCCAGCATGAGTCAAAGGCAAACATTCACGGTCACCGCGTATTGCGCAAACTGCTCTTGTTTCCTTTAACAAATCGCAATAAAAAAGCCTGGTCCAGATCGTAAAGAACGAAGGCCGCTTTAGAAACTTCAGTTGTACCTATTAGATGGAAAACGACTTTTCATTGTATTGTTTTATAGATACAACTTATCGCCCGTGACTCCGTCTGCGGAATATTAGTGTAATATCTACTGCGTGACCGCCTTTTTGGTCTAGGGGCGTATAATGCGCGCAATGATCACGAACTCCTGGGTTCGAATCCCAGGTTGGACAAAGTGTAATTTTCTATCGCAAAAGTCCGAAGATGACAGTTTCCAATTGCCCCCTGTATATAATAGGCTCGTCAATTATGAATTGGGCACTAACACCTCTGCCACGCCCGCTTGGTGTAAGGGACAGGTGCATAATACCTAAAACATGACTACAATAAGAGTCATTTTTATTATGGTGAACGTAACTGTGAAATTGAAAAATAAAACAGTTTTATACATTTTGTTGAAACATTTCGTATGAATGTCTGCTGACAAGTTGACTACAGATTTTCTCGCTTTTACCTGTTGAGATATAATTGAAAGCGACTAATTAGAAAAAAAGCACAGAAGCTTCTAAAAAGTTACCTATACCTCGTTAGTTTATTGGCAAACAATTCGCGTAGCGATCACGGGGTCCTGAGTTCGAAACCCAGGTCAGAACAAATGTGATTTTTCGATAGAAATATTTTCAGTGTCAACTGGCATTGTGGCCGATATAATGGCATAAGGCTTGCCCCCTATTGCATGAGACCTAACATCCGACCTTGGGGAATACAGGTGTGACGATGTTTATACTCGTATTTATATATTTTACAATTAAATGAACAACGTTTATTTCCGTATAAAAATTCCCACACACCGGGAAGCCTACATTCCCCAAGCGGGAGTGGCTAAGAGGTGTACTATGTGCGGACACCAACTTATTTCTGAGAATGTAAGGTGCCAATGTAATAGGGGCAAGGCTATCGTTATTATACCGGGCACAACTTCGGACTCCGGACTGATACTGGGAAATGTTCTATAGAAAAACTACATTTTGCTCGCCTTACAATTTGTACGAGATCCTCCGCGATCTCTAAACGCATTATACGGTACCTACTTGTTCAACGAGGCCGTCCATAAAAATACCTTTTACAAAAGTGCTCTTTCATCATAAAATTTTGTCGTAATTAAATTAATAAAATTTAATTATTATTCAAACTATATGAAAATAAAAGAATAAATGGACAATCTGATCCAATTTACTTCCTATACCGTACACAGATCTCTGTGTGTGTGTGTGAATTAATATTTATTCACAACAAATCAAAATAGTTCCACAATATGTCACTAATAGCACATAGACAAATAAGTATTGTTGTACTGTGTAAAGTAGTCACTAGACAGCGCTATTTTAATTTTTCATCAGATTTGAGGGAAAATATTTTTTTTTAAATATATTATGGTTATAAATTGACAAATGACGACGATTTAGCGCAGTGGTTAAGAGCTTGAGCTGCTCCGCCCACAGTGTTTAATAGTCGCGGGTTCGATTCCCGCACGGGACAAATCTTTGTGTGATCCACAATTATTTGTTCCGGTCTGGGTATTTGTGTTAGTGAATTTTCATGTTTGTAAACGCACCCACGACACAGGAATAAATCCTAGAGTGGGGCTACGTTTAAAAAAAATAAAAATATATATATATATCCATTCTTCCTTTACTTGTACTTTGAAACCTTGATTCTTGCCTAATTCCACGATTCTAGGTTAACGGGAAGTGCTATATAATGTCTAATGTGTGACTTTAAATGGCCATATCTTCATTTTTTACACTAGTAAGGGACCGTAGACAACTTATTACCTCTAGCCGTTCCTGAGAAAAAAAAAAAGCCCAAAAAAAGGTGGTAAACGTCGGGCAGACGGACAACGAAGTGATCCTATAAGGGTTTCGTTTTAGATAAGAACCCCCTAAAAACAACAATATTTTGATTTAATGTGGGTAATAATATTTTTTTATACACGACTAGCAGTTTCCCGTGAACCGGGTAGGAAGCCGGTTGACAACAGCGCCACCTACCGGGTCTATGTTTTATAGCCGATGTTACTTCTGGATAATGTAGCTTTCTAATGGTGAAAGAATCATTAAAATCGGTCCAGTAGATTTTGAGTTTATTCGTTACAAAAATACAAATATTTTCTCTTTATTATATTAATGTAGATATCCGATGGCGAACAATGCTAATTAGAGCGATCGATTTAATGCTATAAATTATTTATAAATTACCGATGACTCATTTGTTGTGTGTGGGTCATTGCCATTATTGATAATGCTTTTTTACATGCTTAGTAAAAATACGACACACGACTCAAGTATAATAATATGCATTTTAATTTGTCAATATTATACAGGTATAATAAATTTTTGCCATATGTTTATAGGTTGATATATGCCATATAATAATAATTTAATTTAAAAACAAGCTTTTATAGCAAAAATAAAACGAAGATATCGTGCTTAGGAACTCCTCATTCCTATAGCTTCCTTCTGGCTCCATGATCAGATCCTGCACACCATCCGGGTCTAATTATGCGGGGTTATATTGAGTAGTTGGTTGGTTCCATTGGCTACTTTTCAGCTTCATCATCAGACCCTGAACACTGCTGCTGAAATCTGCTTGTATAGTACTTGTCAATACCAATCCAACAAGCCTAATCACGAGGGGCTTATGTTGTATAATTTACAAGTTGCTATGGCCACCTTCCGATTTCATCATTATTGCATTGTCACTAAACTTACATACGTATGCCAAATTTCAGGTCAATCGAATACCCGCAAGTGCTTGAAATATTACTTTTCAGTTTTCTTTTCAGTTTTTAAAAGCTTTTATTTAACATGCCATTTTAGTTTGTAATTAGGTATTTTGAATTGGTTTGGACATGTTGAAATGATATGCGACAAGCGACTATCGAAAGGAATATATCAAACCAATGTCAATGCAATCGTTTAAGAAGGTCGCTCAAGGAGAACCTATACCAAATTAATGGTCTCTTTGGAAAAACTCAAGTGCGTAGCACTCTTAGGCCTGTATTACAGAACGAAAATCAGTTTTTGAACTAGATTGACAAAACAGATATACAATGTGAAAGTGGAAGGATGCAGGTACCGAGGAAGACCTAGACTATCTTACCACGACCAAATAAACCGAGTCTTATCTGATGGAAAAGTCAAGAGTCTCCGTAACCGGCGAGCGTGTATGAGACAAACTATGAGAGTCGAGGAAGCCAGAGAGGTATGTAAGGAAAGAACCTGTTGGAACTCTGTACTCTCTGCCTACCCCGCAAGGGATCTGGCGTGAGGTTATAGATAGATAGATAGATAGATTGACAACTGATTTATGTTCTGTAATACGGGTCTTAATTGACGAAATTGTATTCGGCATCCGCCAAGGCTGTGCTCAGCGCGTGCCAATCCACCACCATCTTATTTGGTTGATGGGGGGTGGAGGCAGGACCGAGTGTCATGACTACCGGTCGGTGGTCCGAGTCCAGCTCATGGACTACTTCCAAGGAACGCAACCGTAAGGTTACGCCCTTCAGAAGCGCCATCTCCAGGACGTCTGGTCGGTGGTTGGGATTGTTGGGGTAATGAGTGGGGTGCATAGGAGCGATGACGTCAAAGTCGAGCAGGTAGACCAGGGCGTCAAGGCTCCTACCGTTGGCGGAAGTGGTGAGACCATTCCAGGCCACGTGCTTACTGTTGAAGTCGCCCGCCAGAATGACGGCGCTTCCCAGATTGAGGAGTGCTTCAAAGTCACTCCTGAGGACGAGCTTAGTGGGGGAAGGTATACGGAGGCAAATCACGATGGGCTGGTGCCCAGTGAGAGAGATACGACAGACCGAGGCTTCGATGTCGGTGAGCGCAGGGGGATCGAGAGGGATGCAGTGAAGGGACCTCATGTAGTAAATGAGAGTACCGCCTCCACGGGAGCCGAGTCTTAGTATGAATTGGATTTTATTTTATCTATACGTGACCACAACATTTTTGACCTGAATGTTATTAGTGTAAGCCTAATTTTAAAATTTCCATCATTATTTCCTTTTTTTAACCGACTTCAAAAAGGAAGAGGTTCTATGTTCGTTTGTATGTATGCTTTTTTTTATGTATGTTCTCCGATATTTCCGTCAGTTGTGAAGCGATTTTGATGATTACTTTTGCATTGGGTTCAATATAGCTCCAAGGTGGTCCCATTTTAATTTCATTGGTATTGGACCTTGGACTTTGAAGATACACCATGAAACTCCTTAACGACAAACAATAGGAATGAGCAAATTGAGACAATATGGGTGTTTTGTCAATCCTATAGGTACCCTACTATAGAACTAAGCAGAATGTTAACCGACTTCAAAAAAGGAGGGGGTGCGTAATTCGTCTGTGTTTTTATAACTTATTTGCTTGTGAACCGATTTGGATGATTCTTTTTCCGCTGGATTCAATATAGTTTCAAGGTGGTCCCATTTTAATTTCATCAGTATTTGACCTTAGGCTTTGAAGATACACCAGGGAACTCCTTAACGACAAATAATACGAATGCGTAGATTCAGATATTATGGGTATTACGTCAATCCTAGACGTACCCTACCATAGAACTAAGAAGAATGTTAACCGACCGACTTCAAAAAGGAGGAAGTTCATAATTCGTCTGTATTTTTTAATTTGTAATTTCTTTGCTTATAAACTGATTTGATGATTCTTTTTGTGTTAGGTTCGGCATAGCCCCGTGATGGTCGAATTTAAATTTTATTGGTATTGGACAATGGGCTTTGAAGATACACCAGGGGTTTCCTATACGGCAAACAGCATGAATGTGAAAATTCTGTTATTATGAGTTTTATATCAATCTTGTAAGTACCTCACTGTAAAAATAAGTAGGATAATATAAAGGAGGTATATAAATATTAATAATTAATTCACTCATCACTAAAAATTGTAAAATATTTTTTTTTAACAAAAGGAAAACCGACTTCAAAAAGCAAAAAATAAATATTTAAAGTCGGTGCCAAGTAACCGACTGAACCAACCAGCACCGACTTCAAATATTTATTATTTGCTTTATGAAGTCGGTTTTCCTTTTTTTAATTATTACTTCTTTACATGGCGTGAATTCAAGCCAGTACCAGTATCAAAGGTTTCGGTATACCCATCAAGCACTACAAACAGCACTTGAGGTTATTGTTGATGGAGAATTGACTTTTAACAAACACAATGTCCGTTGTGCCTATATCTATCCTGAGACTTTTGCTTAATATCTAATAAAGTTCTCTGAAAAACCAGTCGTTAAACACCACAAAAGACTGAACTTCCTCTGTATCACCCAAAAGACATTCGTTGCAAGAGATAAGCCTCCAATTTTGTTTTCCGGCTTTATCTCGCTACCTTTATTAGGTCATCGGTCCATCGAGACCTGTTCACTCGAGGCACGTCATTCGAGAAACTTTCTGCCACAACGGCCGTCAGTACTACGAGTCACTATACTACAGTCCGCTCATTGCCACTTAAGTTTGACAATTTTGAAAACTATGTCGGTAAATTTGATTTTCCTGTGGATCTCTTCATTTTCCATTTAATCCCACAGGGAAACTTCAAGGGTTGCTCTTTCATTAGCATCTGGATGATTTTGACCCTTCTTATGAGACCCATCGTTACTGACCACGTCTCAGTGCTACCATAAAATCACTGATTAAAGAGTTGTCTGGGGACACTAACTAGTATTTAGGATAAAACGTGTCATAACTTAGTTGGAACACTTTGCAAAGTTAGGTCTACTTAATTAGACTATTTGTCTTGGGTATGCCTAATCGCCTACCAATTTAAGTGTAGTGCCTTCAACTTACAAACAAATGCATATAACGTGGATGTTAGACATGATCTTCAATATCCATTAATTCTTTTCCATGTTCATTTTAGACCAATTATTTAATTAGGTATTAGTATTTAATTAGTACCGAGGTCTTCCAGGGTCTCAGCCATAACCACAATAGCATTGGGAAAACGAAGCTGAGAGATGTACTAATTTTTGATATTAATGCCGTGTCCTCTCCAATACAGTAGCTTCTAGACATCTTTCACTGCAGTGTAGAACAGTTTCAGAGATATTATATTTGCCTGGTACAAACATTACTTTAATCAGATGGGTTTCGAGCTCTGATCTTGGAGACGGACTAACATGTTACTATTTAAGATTATTGATGGAAATTCCTAACATTATAAATGATTAAAAATATTCTACATATTAATAAAATCGGGAACTGATGACTCTGATTTCAATCCTGCTAACTGCATATTATGTTAGCTACTAATTATAAGGTATACATACAGTAACTTTTGTTTTATATTAGGTGTACGAATGTTAATAATGATCACATTTTCTTTATTGGTCCACTTTCACACGAACGCGTCGAACCATTCCAACCATTTAATAACCGTTGCCGACTACATAAATTCCAGAGGGCCTAGACACTTTGCAAGCGTTTTGTATTTATTCTCTTTCAGTAATCGCATAGATCAGAACATGTGGCTTTTCCCGTGCATTTTTCCGTTTTGTTATTAGCGTTAACTACTGGAGAAAAGCAAGTTGGCTGCAGACTGACCTATACTGTCCGGTGAAGCTGTAAATACCATTTATCACTACGAAAACTGACCTATCTATTCATATTGATCGATGTACATAACACGTGTTACATAGATGTGTACCATCGCCTGACATGTAGGTACCTACTAATCGTGCGCGCTGCGTTGGTATTAAACATTTTACCTACAATCTACATTGAATTCGGTATGAGTTGTAGTTATCATTCACCGTTATAGATATCTACCGTTATGTCTATCTATCTATCTATATCATCACGCCAGATCCCTTGCGGGGTAAGCAGAGAATACAGAGTTCCAACAGGTTCTTTCCTTACATACCTCTCTGGCTTCCTCAACTCTCATAGTTCGTCTCATACACGCTCGCTGGTTACAGAGACTCTTGACTTTGTAGTATTTTACAATAACCTGCCACTTCGATAGGTGTAATAAATGTCAGGATTTTATTGGCCAACTCCGCCTAGCCAGATCCAAAATGAGTTTTAAGCTAATTTTATTTCCAGCTTATATTGACAGGAATTAATGAGTGGGTAGGTCTAGCCTTCTCTAGCAAGAGTGTGGGGAGTGCTATAATTATTTCTCCCGAGAAGTCCTCGAACGTAATCGAGCTAAGTACAATAAAAAGGCCCCCTGTGCTTTCCGTTTGGGGATCCCATAACCTCAGTGCCGTGAGAAATCAACCGCGGGGACTATTTATTGTCGTAAAAGTCCCACATACCCCATTCTTCCCCACAGAAGAGTGACAATTTCTTGAAGATTTTCCCCCGCTAAACCATTTTGGGTTACGTCCGTCAGGAGAGCCCAAAATTCTAGACACCAGATTGTCACTAAGAATTTTTCAATGGAAAAATTCCAATATCTGTAGTTTGACTTAGGATTAGAACTTAGGGGGTCGCTATCACCAGACCGCTAGGGGGTCGATGTCACGTTCAGTATTATTTACTAAACTCGTACCTAGAAGGAAATAGCACCATCCTATCTATATTGTTAAATAAATCCAGGCTCAATACAACAGGCACACTACCAATTCACGACCCGACATATGTTTAACCTCTCTGATCCGGGCTGACGTCATCTGACAAAAGCATTCATATGACGCTACTGCCAGCCGACCTAGCTCTACGGAGGAAAGTCCTACGTAACCGCATTACGTTGGCTTTAGCTACATAACTAAAATATCCCACATTAATTAGTCATCTAATTTAGTAAAGCCGGGTTTTTCTTTAGTTAGGGGATCTTTTCTTGCGCTTAAAATGTTTATGTACGTGTATCATCATCATTATTATCAGCGACATATAAAGACGTCTACTACAAGACAAAGGACTTTCCGAAAACCGCCACTCTCACGACGAACGGTTTTATGTTGCAAGCTGTTCACGCGTGAACTAAATGCAGGCACAAGCGACCATTGTGTGTGTGTGTGTGTGTGTGTGTGTGTGTGTGTGTGAGAATGATCTACGCTGTTGGCCACGGGGCCTTTACAGCTTCACCTGACAAGAGGGCGAGCGTGCAACCACTACGCTCGAGCCAGAAGGGGGCAACTAGATCAAGGGCGCCTCAAGGAGGAACGGCCTCGGCAAGGGATTCTTGGACCTCGTTAGCGAGATAGGTGTCTGATCCTGTGTCCGGTATCTGTATCCGAAAGAAGGGATGTAAGGGCATCGGAAGGGTCGGTGAGAACATGCCGCGGACGGCGGTAGCAGCTGATAGGAGGGGAGTTAGGTTCTTAGTCGGCGGCGGCTACGATTAGCGGATTTCTATGACTGGGCGCGTTCGCGAAATAACGGGTTGTTACCTTTTTAAATAAAACAAGCGACCATGACAGGCCCTACCACTACGGCGGCCCATTTCACTTGCATCCACGGGCGTCATCAGACACCACCAACCGCGGCCCTTTATTGTATATTCTTAATACACCTTTTTATACAGTCCACGCCTATTTATTTTCACTGAGCTAGGGATCAAACAAATCATTTACCCGCGACTTCGACCAGAAGGCCAATGCTCGAATTTAATTGACACTGAGACTGAATATTGACTGAGTTGAGATTGAATTATGAATTGACTCACATTTGGTATTATGCTCCACTAAAGAGTATCGATCCGATTCTAGTATCATCTCAGTCTAATTTCTCTATTATGTTAAGTTCTTTAATTTAAAATATATTGCTGATCATGTGTTGAGTACATGGTAATATCAGCAGCTACGGTCAAAAAAAATATATCTAACTGGAATCTTCAATTTGACGTGTTTTGTATATTTGTTGTTTATGTCAGTTCCAAATTTTATCGGAATACCGTTTTAGACAACTTTCGGTTCAATCTCGATTTGACCGATGTGGATATTTGACGAGAATACCATTTGTGAGATTTATGACATTGAGATTAGATCGAGACTGGATTTTGAACACTTTTAATTACGAGAATTGGCTTTCAGGTCGTGGGTCCACCTTGTGGAAGGAAGGGGTTGTCTCGCCATTCGAGAATCTTTCTGCCCATTCGTCGTCAGTTATACGAGGATATGCCCCGCATACTGCCACTTGCGAATTAAGATAGGCAACGTTCGCGTTTAGTCTAAGATGGGTGACCATTAGTGGCATTTTCATATTCGAGCCTTTCCGTTTTCGGAAGGCAAAGAGTCGTTGCTGCCGGTTATCACCTACTATGGTAGTAGTGAAGCCAAGTTGGGAGCCTTAATGGATGGCTTAATAAGTTTTCACAGGAGGTGACCTCAAACTTGTCTCCACAAATTGAGTTGGTGTGGTGGAGTATGACCTAATCTCTCTCACCTTCATTAGTAGGGCGGTACAGGCTGTTTCACTAATGGATCTTTTTTGTGTGTTGTCCAGGGGAATTGGTGACCGGCGCGGCGCACAGCGTGGTGATGCTGACGCCGCTCAGCGAGTGGGACCGCGGCCGCGCCGGCTCTCTCTTCATTACCAACTACAAGCTGTCTTTCGTGCCAACTGACAACAATACCAACGATGTGAGTAGTTCACTTACTCTAGTTATAACAACCACCCTATCATCCATATACTTATCTCCGAAAGGACAACATACAGGTTTATTTAATTTCCTATACTGCCACTATTGGGAGAAGACCTTGAATGGGGAAACAGCCTTGTAGAAGTTTGTTTTGAGATTCAGTGTAAGGATCGGCTTCGATTACTACAGAGTACTATTCGAGCAGTTTCTTATTGATTATTAAATAACGACTTGCTCCAGCGGACAGTGGCTTGTGGCTATTTACAATAATTTACAAATCTACTAGAATTGGATGAAGACAATATTTAATTATCAATAGAAAATGCCTGAGTTTTTCATCTAAACTGGCATTAGTAAGGTTCAAATAACGTTTTATCATCATCACCATCAGCCGAAAGAAGTTTACCGCACGACAAAGGCCCCCCTAAGATCGACAAGACTACTCGTACATTATGCTTTAATACGCATCAAACTTTTAACTGCCATCTTCTCAAAGTTATAAGGTCTTCTCAAGGTCGACCTTGTAGCCGAAATGACCTTACCGGAAATAACGTTTACACCCAATGAATCTATCCTAAGCTTATCTCTGTGTCTTCAGTGAAAGATACAAGTCGAAAATCAGAGTTTTGAGAAAATCGACTTTAAAGTTTTAAAAAATCCTCTCATTTTTTCTACTAGACTTAATTGAATGTTGAATACGGTTATAGATAGACACTTACCTACATAAAGATTATTTTACTCTTTCAAAGAGTGAGTCTGAGTCTTTTTAAAGACTCAAGATATTATTTTAAATAGTTTTCTAAATATTAACTAAAATTGTTTCACACGACGTTTATTATTATTATTACATAATTTTTTTTTATGTGAATTGATGTTAATTTACTTGAATCATTATATGCTTGGTTTTGGTTTAGTTTTAAAATGGTGTCAAATGATTTAAGTATTTGACATGTAAAACGCTTGTTAGAATGGGTTTATCTATTGAATAACATTGGTGTAAACATGTGTAATAAATGTGTAATTATATCAATTTTCACCATTTTTAATCTATTCCTGCTGATCGTGTAAAAGAGGTTAAATCAAGTTAAATCAGTAATACAAAACAAAATTGGAACAATCAGTTCAGTTCACTTGGTGACAATTGAAAATATATCATTTTACACATTGCTAATTATGCAAAATGCTTAGTTATGTAAATATGCAAAAAAAAAACTTTCTCATTTTAGGCCTTAGGAACATGGGGGTCAGATTAAAAAATAGTGCATTTTTTCGGATTCATAATGTGTAATAATATTAAAAGGGCTTTAACTCGAGTTGTATAACCTTTCACTGAAGGTATAGATCTATCTATCTAAGCTAAAACCTCCACTGTACCCAAAAGCCTCCACCAATCCTCCGGAGACGACCGACTGTGACCTATCCTCTGTATGCGTACTATGGTACTGAAACTTATAAGTACCCAGCTTATAACAATAAATAACCATTGACATTGTCCATTCAGGAGTACGGGCAAAGAAACTATCTATTAGGAGCTTTCGACGTGCCTCTGACGGGCGTGGGCGCGGTGTGGCAGACGGATGGAGGGCCAGGTCGCCGCCGCCGGCTCATGCCCGAAGCAGACGTGTCGGCTAAGATCAAGGGACTTCAGGTCGTGTGCAAGGTAACATACAATAGAATCCTTACTTCCATACTATCCATCTATATCATGACGCCAGTTCCCTTGCGAAGCAGAGAGTACAGAGTTCCAAAAGGGGTTTTCCTTAAAGTAACTCTATCTGACTGTTTGTCTGTGACGTTTTCACGCCCAAACCGCCGAACAGATTTTGATCAAATTTGGCAAGGATATAGATTTTATCCAGGGGAAAGACATAGGCTTCTTTCGTCTTAAAAAACCAAAAGGTGTGAAATATACGCCTGAAAGTAACGCGAACGAAGTTGCGGGTACAGCTAGTGTTTTATAATTTAGTATTGAAATAACTTATAATTAGAAACTAGTCTGTTCAGAATCGAGAATAGAATCGTTAAGCTTCATTCCTTTTTAATAAATAAAAAAAGTTGAAGCATTACACAACATTAGTATAATACACACACACCGTCACGCCTATATTCCCCAGAGGGGGTGGCAGAGGTGTACTGAGTACACCCACGTTTCGCCGACGATGTTAGGTCCTATGTAATAGGGGGCGAGCCTATTGCCATATACCGGGCACAATTCCAGACTCCGGACTCATACTGGGAATGTTTCGTTAGAAAAACTACATTTGTCCGACCTAGGATTTGAACCCAGGACCTCGTGATCACAAAGCGATGCGCTTTACCACCAGACCAACGAAGCAGTCCTTTTTAATATAGGTTTTTTTAACAAAAAATGTGATGGAACTTTTGATGGATGGATGGATGGATGAAAAATTGATTGATAGAAATGTATATAACAATCCCAGGATTTCGTATACGTCAAAAATTTTTGTGTCCCACAAAATGTTTGTACCATCTTGGCGTTCCTGTGTATGAATTACAGGTTTGTAAACGCACCCACGACACAGGAATAAGTCCTAGAGTAAGGCTAGGTTTTTAACAACATTATAGATTGTATTTTATACAATAAAATGTATGCGGTTCCTAAACCTTAACGAGAAACCACTCTGACATTATTACGCAATTTTAAAGCATAATGAAAAATAAGAATTTCTTTTATCTATTCGGTACTATTTCAGTATTGACATTAGACAGTAGGTATAGGAATGCTTCAGCTAATAGCGTACGGATGCGCACACGCTTCTGGGGCAATCTGTTTCGGTCACTTATCTAATCAGATTAGCGCGTGACTCAGTGCCTCGCCGCTGTCACATGGCCGCTGTCGATGCTCGATAAAAATCCAAAAGCTGGAATATTTATTGTACAAAATATTTGTTATGGCCCAAGTACGCCATATCTAATATATGTCAAAGCGCTTCGCTTTGTGATCACGAGGTCCTGGGTTCAAATCTGGGTCGTCGGACAAATGTAGTTTTTCTAACGAACACTTTCCCGTATGAGTCCGGAGTCTGGAATTGTGCCTAGTATATGGCAATTGGCGGCCCAACCCCGCTTGGGGAATATAGGCGTGACGGTGTAAAATCAAAATTAAAAGTTATTCATGTAGACCAAAAAGCACTTATGAATAGTCAAAAAGAGAAAATTATTGATTACTTAAGACTACCACCCGTTCGGAAAGGCATTCATGTGGAGAAGAAGGGCAAACAACTCCACGGTTACTCTTTTTAAAAATGAGAGTTTTATAATTCTTGTACCTTTTTGTATACATTGAATTCATGGGGTCTGGGAGAACAGTGCAGAAGAGCTAAATAGATGTGCTTAAATATAATTAAACATAAGTGTACTTAGATTCATGGTATCAGGGAGTGTCTACATAGTCCTCTCATTTACAAAATAGAGACTGTAAAGATATATCATTGAAAGTATAAAAGTACTATAATAGTAACAGAAAAAAGGGTTACTATAAAATATGTAAAGAGTGCGCACAAAATAATTGGTTATAGCTCCAGTGTGATGACGAACGAGACAAAATTTAACATTACCATGGTACATGTTCATTCAATCAAAGGATAGAGGACGGAGCAGTCCCCACCAGCAGCACCCGTTCACGAGTATGACTTGAGAAGCAGCCATCAGTAGTAGTATTATTATGTATTATTAGGCCATACCTAGGTATAGCCTAAACATCAGATGGCTTGCACATATCACACCGAGCGGTTATTATAACTTCACCTTTTACGAAGTTTTTAATGAAGCTCTATAAAGATATATGCCAAATGAGAATAGCTGTTTCAAAATGCTTGCTTTGTATTTTTGAGGACCCGGCTTTAACTCCTAGTTCGTTTCTGCGGGTTTTTCCGAAACCAACCGCTTGCCACTTGCTTACAGTAAAAGAAAATGATTATGAGGTAACGTCCATCACAGTAAATCTAAAGATATGATGTACCCAAAATATGGGGGCAGACTCGTCTTCATCACATTAGGTCCAAAAATACCTCAGCGAAATCTGACTGTAATATGAAAAATGGAAAGCGCGTATCATACGTATCAGAGAGTAAGCAAATGAGAAATGAAAGTAAATTAATCATTATATCAACACTATATAAAAGTAAAAAATAAGAACATCGCCACCAGGTTCCGCCTTTGAATACATTAATTCAGAATCAAAATATTTGTTATTCGTGAAAATCATAGATTGCTCCCTATAGCATGATTTTTTTTTTCATTTGTTCCAGAACATGAAAGTTCTAACCTTCAGCTTCGCAAACTCGCCAATCGACAGCGGCCGCAAAATCGCCCTAGCTCTCCTCCACCACGCATTCCCAAAGCGGCACGACCTCCTCTTCGCCTTCGAGTACCGAGAGCCTTACTACCCCACGCTCCCCTCAGACATGAACATGTTCCAACGACCTGGCGACTGGAAGAGGGAACTAGAAAGATGCGAATGCCCACACTGGAGGATAACCTGCATAAATGGAACATCAGACGCTTTCATGCTAACTGCTGGAGAGACTTTAATTGTTCCTAATTCAGTACTAGATTATAATCTGATGGAGTCCGCGAGGCATTTCAGGTCTGGTAGAGTGCCTATATGGGTATGGGGGAGGCCGGAGGGGGCGGCGTTATTGAGGAGTGGGGAACTTCTTCCTACGGAGCAGTCGGCAACGGCAGAAAGTGTTCTGCTGGAACAGGTGTGTTAATATCTTGTTTAAGCGCTTATAGTGCATTAGGACCGTATTGTTCTTAGAGATCACCAATGATAAGCAGAGTTCGGCGTTGTTAGTCCAAGAAATTTGACTAGTTGTGGCATTTACATATTTAAGCGTCTTTGTGCTAAAGAAATGTCCAGTTGGAGGTTCTGGCTAAGATCTAATTTATATGGTACTCGCCAAAATTGGACTCGTTGATAAGTTCCGAACAGCATGGGGCCACAAACCTGCCTCCGCCAGTCCGCACTGAGTCAACAGGAGTATGAACTACTCTGTCTCACCTTGATTTGAGAAAGAAGACTTTTACCCTACAATGGGACAATTTAGGCTGATGTTAATATTACCCTTTATTAAGGTTACACTAGTGCATCATTCTGATCTCAGTTTTACAAATTACTTGAAGCAAGGAATATAAAAATTATTGACATTTAAAAGCTTGTGATTTATAAATCTTTATTACCAGGATTTCATAGAGTTCTACTCAACAAACTTACTACACTACCACATCGAAATTGACATTTTCGCTCGCTAGGTTCGTCGGTCCCACCCGAAGCTAACGCCGCCCCACGTGCTGTACCTCTGCGGGAACAGCTTCGCCAATAGCTCAAGCTCCTCCATACTGCCGCCGCTAGCTGCTCTGCAAGCCTCGTACAATAAGCTCGTTGAACTCTGCACACCGACCACACTTAAAGGATTTTGGGTAAGTCTTCATTATGACTAGTTACAATCATACATGAATGCAAGCACCACTGTGACCCTTGACCGGCCGACAGCGCAGTTCGATACATCGAATTACAATGATTTTGCGTTCTAGTGTACGATTCATGGAACAGTACGGAATACTAAATCCTTCTTGTATGAGTTCTTAGTAGAATTAGCAGGACATTCGAATCGAAAATCTCATTCAGTATTTTGTATCTATCTATCTATATCATCACAACAGACGCGTTGCGGAGTTGGCAGAGAATACCAACTGGTTCTTTCCTTACAGACCTCTCTGCCTTCCTCAACTCTCATATTTCGTCTCATACTCTCAAATCAAATCCGTTTATTTGCATAACACCGGTTTGTAAGATGTTACAGAAAAAGATTTCCTTAGAAGGTACGCTGAATTATAACCATTGATGGTGTGCAAATATATAGTCAATGAATGGAAGTAAAAAAGCATTAGGGAAATTATTATTTCATACTATGTAGCTTAAATAGTAGTAAAAGATGTGTTGAGTTAAAAAAAGGAAGTAACCAGTAATTTACAAAAAAATAAATAATTAAAGATATTAATAAATCTAGGCTAAGGAACTATGAAAAATATGTATAGAATATATATAATTTAAGATTAATTTCTTTTTCTTGTAAATAGTCTTTTACACTGTAACGATTGAATTATTGTATTAAGCGTTTGGTTGATTTCGTTTTCATAGTCATCTTGTTTGACACACTTGATCATAATTGTACTGTCGTCAGCAAAGAGCACCATTGGGTGCTTAACATGTCTAGGAAGATTATTAATATATAGGAAAAGCAATAATGGTCCCAAAACGCCTCCTTGAGGTACTCCGTATTTGATCATTCTAGTGTTAGACCTAAATTTTTTCTCGTTCAGGTTGTTTCGACATATTTGCGTCATCTCCGTATATTGTTTTCTGACCAGTTTTTACCACTTACTCTATACATGCTGAGTTTATTGAGGAGTATTATATGATCAACACAGTCAAAAGCCATACTCATGCCCATGTAGATAGCACATATAGGATTTCTTTTATCTAAACTTGTCAAAATAGCCTTTATTAAGTCATAAATTACTAAGTTAATTGTTTTGCATTTACGAAATCCTTTCTGCTCCTTAACTAAAATATTGTTTTTTTTTTCAGGTAATGTATATTATGTTATTGTATATAATTTTCTCAAAAACCTTTGAGAAAATGGGAATGAGTGCAATTGGTCTATAGTTCTCAATGTTTAATTTTTCATTTTTCTAAAGAGTGGTATTATTGTAGAGGTTTTTAGTTATTCCGGATAGGTTTCATTAGTAATGCATAAGTTCATAATATAGCTAAGATATCTAGATATATGTAGAGAGACATGTTTAACAACTTTAGTACAAATATTATCATAGCCCACACTTGGTGTTTTTTTAAAGTTTGATCTCGTCGTTTTTCCTGTCGAAAAACACAAAGTAGTGTCCCAGAGTCTTTATTAAGCCTAATTTAATGGTAGTAGCATCGCTCCCTATCGCATTAGCACCTAATATCGTTTGCAAAACCACACGTTATATACAGTATGCCAGATATAGTGACGGTGATTATTTTTATTACTGTAATTTAAATTAACTTCTTGTTAAAAGTCACGCACTACCTTTTCATCTTGATATCGGTGTTCCAGGGGTTAAAAACAGTTGAAAAACTAGTGTTAAAGATTAATAATTTTAGAATCGCTGCTATTCTAATTGAGAGATGTAACTTTAGTAAATGATTTGTTTACCAGTTGCAAGACTCCCAGTACTACTCGATCCTGGACTCGAGTCGGTGGCTGCGGTACGTGGCCAACTGCATCGCGTTCGCCGATGACGCCGCGCAACACCTGTCCAACAACGTCACTGTCGTCTTGCAAGAAGGTAACTTAAAACGACTCATTGCCAGGCTAGTGGTGTGTGCCTGTAGCCAAATGGACGATCCGAAACGCTAATAGAAAACTTAAAAATGTACGGGAATTATATTTTACTACAAAAAGTTACGGGGTCAGAACGATGCACTACAGCCCCACGAGGATATTTTGGCCGGCAGCCATAGTCGGAACTAACGGTGTCATCAAGTAAAATGTCACTAAATTAAATCAAAGTCAAAATATTTTATTTGTATTACAAGTCAAAAAGTATTACATTTTTTACGGATCGGAACGCGGCCCCACACAGAAGATACGGCAAAAGAACTCAGCGGGCTAGTCTTTTAACTAAAATGGACTGGTCTTTCTATTTATCATTCTTTTTTACAAAATTGTATTTTTGACAGTCTCAGTGTTGCCGTATGCTATGAAATTTACCTAAATTTTTTTTAAATGAGTAACCTGTTAAAATATCTCGCTGGAATTCGTTCTCATTTCATACTATTCACATCTCATTTCATACCAATGCCCGCCCCGATCAATGCCATACACGGCTCAAAAGATCCTTGTCGCACCGTAGCAACTGCAGCATGAGAATAGAAACAAAATGCTTGCACTTGGCAAGGCCTTCAGAGCAGATATGATATGTGAACTATGACATCTTTATAGGTACACATTACCATTTCTCATGATTAAAAAAAGAATCAGAGTTTAAGGTAGTAAATACGTATATTGCTTTATCCATACTTTGAAGTCTGATATTGAAGTCTTTACGTCGACTTTATTTTAATATGGGCTTCATATTGTGTCACGTGCAGTTAAATTTTCAAAATCAATAATTTTGGGCATGTGATCCACGCGTTTGTACTGAGCTTTTAAAGTATACGAGCACCTAATCTTACAAATTCTTAGGGACTATACAGAGTAATATCGGTTCAGGTAGTTCGATACCTTATTTAGAATTCGTTATTGATCCAAATTTGGTACAGTCAGTAACGCAAGTCGCTTAATATTCTCAGTTTTTCAAATCAGCAATGCTCTTTATGTTACAAATGTTAGTGAAAATTGTCAAAGCCAAATTATTAGGAACGTATTCAATCAATGTATTTATTCAACAAAAATATTAGATGACAGACAAAACAATAGTGTGTAAGCTATTTGAGTAACTGAAAATATTAACCGACTTATGCTGACCGTACTTCAAACAGCTCACAATGAGGTGATATTGCTTATATAGCGTTGCGCGACCGCGGTGTTCTTACCGATCATCAAGGTTAAGCAGCGTTCGACTCGGTCGGCCTGAGATAGGTAACCGTTTGTGGCATTTTCATATTCGAGCGTCTCCGTGCTTCGGAAGGCACGCTAAGCCGTTGGTCCCGGTTACCACTTAATGTGGCAGTCGTTCAGCCGAGTTGGAAGCCTTAAAGGCGGCTTAATAAGTTCCAACAGCAGGTGGCCACAAACCTGCTTCCACTAAACCGCACTGGGTCCACGTGGTGGAGTATGACCTAATCTCTCTCACCTCAGTTTGTGAGAGAAGGCCTTTGCCCAGCAGTGGGCAGTATAGGCTGATATTATTTATATAAGGGTATCTATATTTCAGGTGACGGAGTTGACTACTGCGCGGTGGTGTCGTGCCTCACGCAGCTGTTGGTGGATCCGTACTTCAGGACGATGTCAGGCTTCCAGTCGCTCATACAGAAAGAGTGGCTAGCCCTCGGACACCCGTTCTGTGATAGGTGAGAATGAATAGGGAATATGCGTGTATTTTTTTTATATTTTTATACGATAGATTACATAAATATATAATTTCAAAAAAAAATTAAGCGTCAAAAACATAATGTAAAAGGCAAAAAAAATGTTGAAGATAGCTAAAATATTCCCTATTGCTTTCATTTTATGTTCCCCTGGTTCTGCCGGATCCAGTGTTGTATGTCCTTATACTGTACGACATTCGTAATGAAAATGTAGATGTATATTTCTATAAGTGACTGTCTCATCGATCTGAATGCTATTCGCATTGTGCGGTTAGCAACGAAGGAATTCGAATCCTATCGAAAAATCTATTAGTAGCAGTTTTGAGTCTGGGATTGTGCCCAGTATAATGGTAATAGGGTTGTCCCTTATTACGATCTAACATCGTTGACGAAATCGAAGTACACACACTACAGCTCTGCAGTCCTCGTTTGGGGAATAAGCGTATGTTAACCTCTCGGCCGCTTTGTCCTGGCGCTGAGGTAATTACGCTTGTTGCCGCAATGTAGTAGTTAAATAATTAATTATATTTTCCTTATTTCTATGCTAGGTTCGACCTCCCCCGACCCGGCAATCCCAAAGAGACAGCGAAAGATTCCACAACAGCCAAAGCTGCGCCAGTGTTCCTGCTGTACCTGGACTGCGTGTGGCAGCTTCTGCAGCAGTTCCCGGCCAGCTTCCAGTTCACGGAGACGTACCTCACCACGCTGTGGGACTGCGCGCACAACCATATCTTCGACACGTTCCTGTTCAACTGCGCGAGGGACCGAGAGCTTGCCGTGTCTAAGGTACTCACTATTTATTAATCGAAATGTATCACGCCTTTCACGCCAAATGGAAATTTTGCTTTGCTCTTACCTACCCGCAAAGGATCTGGCTTGATGACAGGGGACGTGTATCGCATTTTTTTCCTTCATATTGTTTCATATTAGAAATGCTACCTATATTTTGCAGATCAATTTCGCTTACATAAATACTCAGACTGAATGTGTGTGGAGCTAAAATTCGATCTATGCTTGAATCGAATCCGCGAAACCTCGAATCTAGTAAGGCAAGCGTCATACGCCCGAACTGCTAATCCAAACTATAGTTTTGTTTTTGTACAATAATTTGCCATTTTAATGAGTTATGAATTCCTGGTACTTTGATCTACCCTCGCTTATTTTCGTCAAAGTGGTCGAAAGAACCGAGTTAAAATTAATTAATTTAGATTATTATTGATACCACCTTGTGGGAAAAAAAGAGAAGGACAGATATCAATCAATCAACAAAATCAATTTTCACGAAGTATGATTCCTTTTTTTTCAGAATTTCGTTCAAAGGCCTGTGTGGGATTGGGGTGAACAATTTTCAGAGCAGGACAAAGCTTTATTCTACAATCCGTTGTACATGGGCATCAAACCAACAAACATGCAGACACAAAGGTTATGTAAGTACATACCAAGCATCTTTATTACTTCAGTATTACAATATACATTGAGTATGTAATATGAACCTTTATTGTATTGAAAAAGGTCCAAATTTGAGTAGCAATTGTTGTAAATAAATAAGAATTATTCTTGTACCAACGACTTGGCCAAATTGATACAGGTAGCATAGACAAAGTTATTATTTTTCAACGAATTTGCTCAAAATATTCATAAATTTATATACCTAACGTTTCTCGCGAATCAGCCTATCAATTGGTGAAAACTGAATAAGAAATAAATATAAACAATAAACACCGTTACGCCTATATAGCGGGGGTGGCCGAGGTGTATTGAGTACACCCACTTTTCGCCGACGATGTTAGGTCCCATGTAATAGGGGCGAGCCTACTGTCATATACCAGGCATAATTCCAGACTCATACTGGGAATTTTTCGTTAGAA
Source organism: Phalera bucephala (assembly GCA_905147815.2). Taxonomy (NCBI): domain Eukaryota; kingdom Metazoa; phylum Arthropoda; class Insecta; order Lepidoptera; family Notodontidae; genus Phalera; species Phalera bucephala. Next base: position 56,243,032 of record LR990609.1, read on the forward strand.
ACCCAGGACCTCCTTACGAAGCGGTGCGCTTTGCCACTGGACCGATGAGGCAGTCAATAAAAAATTTTGCGTCTCGGGACGCCCAGCAGAAGTTATAACTTAAACTAGCGCTGTGGGTTAGAGTGAGAGAGGAAGAGCATGCCTACCGCTGCCGTATGCGTGAGAGAAAGGGAAGCCAAACAGACTGGCCCCGTTACGTTACGAAGCGGTTTACCCTCCCATAAGAAGTTAGCACTTAAATAGTGGACCTTAATTTATATAATAGTATAGATATTGATAATTATAAAAATCTTTAAAGCTAATGTTAATTACTTATATCCACAGCACAAATGTCGATAACCAACAGATCAGTATCGGAACTGCCGCGGCTTGAGCCGTGCACGTCGGTGGCGGGCGTGGAGCTGTGGTCGCAGTGCTACGAGCGCTGGCTGCTGCCGCTGGACGCGCCGCTGGCCGGCGCGGTGCAGTACCACGTGCACAACTACTGCGTGCTGAAGGAGGTGAGCTCTTCCAGTTTTATGCTCTCCTGGTATATACCGTGCAGCAAGGATCAGTTGGTACGCGGATGACAACGACAGGGGGGCGGGCGTTGGTGTGAAATTAGGGTAACCATTTAGCAATATTCTCCTACTTGTAGGGAAATATTCCAACGGGTGGCACGGTGTTATTAATTGGAGAGAGTTGACGAACTTGTTCAACTTAATCAAGCTGCACCATGTGGACACAAATTGAGTTATTAAACCAAAAAATATGTCTTGAAAGATTCCTACTATTTAAAAATATCATGGGTAAATTTCGTAGCAAACGGCAACTCCAGCAAACTGTCATGTCATGAGACGTTATCTCACTTGATGACAGCTTTAATTCAGATTTTGGCCTCGTGCCAAAAGATCATTGCCGGACTATATGTAATCTATTTTGAAAGAATGTAAGAATATTGTCTATATATGTATCCATATTATCACGCCAGAAGACTATTGTGATTATATAATAGATATTATTTTATAACGATATTAATACAAAAACTATTTGGTACGGTTAAACGTGTCCCTCTAATTGTCGCGAGTAATATTGTTGTAATATTAAGTAGAGCAAAATAACCGTTACATGATTTATGTTATCCTATTACGTCACTATATGAACCCACGAAAGACCTGCTTGCTGCCGGTTGTAAACAACCAGTATAATGCTAAATGGGACACTATTTGTCGTGTTCACTTTTGTGTTCAATTTTTATTGCGTAATGTTCTTTACAAATATTTTTTTTTACTTTATACTTAACTAAGCATAAGGTGGTGACTTTTGTAAAAAATATAACAAGCAAACTGTCCATATGTAACAAAATACCCTTTGATCAGTTTAACTGCCAGAAAAAACTCCAATTTCAATTTCCATAAAGTTCGTTAAACTTAAGACATTATTTTTTGTTCAACAGATCCACCAGCTCAACGAAAGACTGTCAACGCTTTCCATCCTCGCGAGCCGGCACTCGAACGGCGACGCGGAGCCGGCGGAGCCTGCGCGGCCGCAGCCCGTGCCCAGGTTCTACCCCTTCAGCATGAGCCGCGGCGACGTGCTGGCCGGCCACCTGGACTCCATGCAAGTGAGCCTCATAGACGCTAGTCTACTGTTAGAGTCGCAGTCGCTGCTCAACGCACCCGACTAAAATACACGTAAGTACGTTTAGCACATGCGATGTACTCTCGCATTCAAAAAGATTCGTACTACGATATTTTTCACTAGCTGTTTTATGTTGTCCTGGTATTTTTACCGTCAGTAAAACTGCAATTATGATAAGACGCTGTGGTTTTTCGATCCGGCATAGCTCAAGAATACATAAATATCAGTAAATATTTACATATGTAAATATAAATAAGCTTATACAGTTTCCACTCCTGAGCAGAGAGAGGTCTTCTCTCACAAATTGGTGTGAGAGAGATTAGGTCATAATTCCATATTTACATAAAAATATTATCTGTAGGGCGATTATCGAACATGCAGAATAACAAATACTGGGTGAGTCAAACGAACATGCTCTGCAGGAAACTTTTCTTACTTCTGTAATCTGTCTTAATTAATTCTACTAATATAATTCCGCAAGAAAAGAATCTAGTATAATATGAAAACAGCTTAATTATTAAGAACTAAGCTTAAGATTATATATTTGATTAATTTTATTAGTAAACTTTGGCCAGGTTGGTATGTTTGACTTACCCTGTATAGTTAGTGTTATGCACCCATGAGTCTTCAAATAACTCAACATAGTTGACTTGAGAATCCTATTGTTAGAGCGTTAGTTTTAACTAAATTATTGTGATCCCGAGAAAATAATAGCATTGAAATAATACGTAGTACGTTCTTATCCTAACTTACGATGTTGTTGCGAGCGATTCTAAGTCTTATAGTCAAACGTAGTTTGTATATGTGTTAAGATATTTCGCTTGCGAGCTGTATATAAGTGCCCAAGGTGAGAAGGTTTGTTGACGGTGTATACTTTCAACATACGCGCAGTAGCTGACACACGTGTAAACTATACCAAAATATCTCATTTGGTTTTGAACCCATTTTCATTAGATTTTGCCGGCCGATGAGCGCTAGTTATATCTCCATTTATCTATTTGTATCATCACGCCAAATCCCTTGCGTCATTTTGATGATGGATTTATATCTATGGAGTAGCTTGGATGAGCGCGAATCAGCACGCGACTGCTTTCAGTGAGCATGCACTGGGACTGTTCTAGAGCATCCTCTGATCTAAACCCAACCAAAGATACGAAATTACAAAATTGATCGTTTTCAGTGGCATAACACGCTATTTTAAATACGATCATAATTTGCTCTACTCAGCTCTGCTCTTCGAGTAAGTGTATTTTAAAGGACCCTATGTACCAAGCTTACTCCGCTGATAGTATCACCACCAGAAATGAACCTTTCCACCATCAATGCATATCTTGAACAAGATAATATAACGAACAAGGCTTATTGACTTCGCCCAAGCCATCATAGAGTATTAGGTAAATTAGAATTTAATATATTCGTGTTACAATAAGTCGTACATATTAATTAAGCTGTACATAGTCGTGTTAGCGTCGTTTTCATTATTACAACTTTATTTTTATAAGTTCCATATAACGAGGAATTGATCGAAAAAATTGTATATTCCATTGAAATTATTATATTTTTTATATTTAAGGGCTGAAATTTCAATCATCAGGTAAAAGTTATTCATAGGACATACAACATAAACGAAAAACTACAGTTTTATAATAAAATAGTTTAATTGTTAAACTTTTATATTCAGTTATGTAGTAATTTATTTTGATGTTTAACTTTTGTAATGAATGAAAAATCAGCTTAAAATCGTTTTATGGTGTGACCATTACGACGTAATCAAATATAATAAAAAATTAAGCGTGTGGCGCAGACAGCTATCGTAAAAGTATTTTTTTATGCATTGACAATTCTAGAATCGACCAAGCTACCTTTTTATTAAGTTAACGATACAATAATGTTGCTGTATAGACTTTGTAACTCAGGTATTCTGAAATGTACCTAAACATTTGATAGCTGGTTGTCCATCTGGCTGTAATTTTTTATTAACTTTGTTCTCAATGCATTAGTCTGTACGACTAAAAAAATATTTAGGCCATTCCAAAAGTATTCCATGGTTTGCAACAACTAAAATGTTTTCGAATGCTGCTGTTACTAACTCAAAACTAACTTCCCGTTGAAGTTGGAAGAAATTGAGCCTCTTTTATAGCTAATTCGACTTTCTGCATTCATAACGATAATGGAAGATGGAAAAATGTTTCTAACAAGAAGCTATCGATTGCGGAAAGAGACAAGATACGAAATACTTGCAACTCTCAAAGTTACTTGCAACCAAGTAACTTTAAGAGTTATTAACGATAAAATATACGAGAATGATATTTTAAAACTAATAGTCATGTGGTTCGCACAAGGCGCTATCGATTGCAGAAAAAAAATTGATAGGAAATGCTTGCAAGCTAGCTAGGCACTGTGTTTGTAGCCAAGTGGACTTTTCACAAGCGTTAATGCTAATAAGAAACGATAAGATATACGGGAATGATATTTTACACCGAAAATTTGCGTGGTCAGAACAATGCGCTATCAATTGCAAACAAGAGAATAGAAACAAAACTCTTGTCATTTGATTAGGACCTCTGGTAGCAAATAGTAAAAACACACATTTGAGTTCTTCATTTCGTAGATGCAGGCAATATACTGTAATGCAATCCAAAGAAATTTGTTTTCAACATTCAATTCTCCATGGTATAAACAGCCTGTCTAGATGCCTCTACTCCGGTATTGTAACGTGGGCAGATGCGCTTACGGCCCGCAATCCATTGTGGCTTGATTTGCCAGGTCCCAAATTGTCGGTACAAATAAAAATGATAATTCATATGTACATAAATAATTCCGTTACCAATAATACTTAAATCATTACCCCAACTGGCCGGTATAACAACTGTACGCTCGCGTCCTGTCATATTGGAACTTAATACTGTCTGCAAAATGTAGGTGTGACGAATTACTATCGACCGACATCTTAGTATCTACAGTTATAACGAAGGCTTTTACTAGATTTTCTTTTGTTGGCTGATACATAGACATATTGGAGATACTTCGAAGTGTTTAGTCGAATTTTATGCTAGAGCCTATGCTAGAGCTTTTTTACGCCTTTGCATTTGGTTCAATGAGCAAAGAAATCGACATTAAACGCAACGCGAGCATGTTATTATTCCTTACTTGCTACCTGTGATGCCTTACGACACAATTGTTTACATTCTTGTGTTACCTAGTTTCATGTCGACTTTTCAGCCCATTGCCGCGCTAGTGAGCTAAATATTTACCTAGATTTATGTTGTAAATATGGCAGCTACATATTCTTAGTTAGTTTGTATTTATTTATACTTTCACATGATTTGTTGGCACTTGATACGCTAAATGTAAATTCACCTGCTTTCCTTATGCTTGCTGACTTAAGACGCTGGGGCTACACTTACGTTTAATGTTGTTAATTATCGCGTTAAGTGAGGGAAGATTTCATGTGTTAGTTAACAATATTAAAAGTTTCCAGCTGCAATTTAACCTCACGAGGTTCCTATATGTTATTATGCAACTGAAATCAAGCAATAATTATGTATTATGCCAAATCAAATTTGGCAGAAAAATGACCTGTGTAAAATAAAACCATAAAATGCCGGTTTGTTTTTAAGGATATCAGAGTCAGCTTTGCTTGAGTATAGATTGATTGGAGACCTATTAATATTTTCATATATAGTTTTTTGTTAAATTGATTAATTGAGAAATAACTCAATTAATCATCTCGATCATAGATTCTTATTAAAACTCATCCAACGGCATTTGTGACGATATACCACATATTATAACCCTATTTATAAATAAGTGTCAAATATACACAAATTTGGTCTTAGGACAAGGATGAAAATAATTTGTCAAAAGAGTCCTAAACCAAACTCTCGAGTCCGTCTTCAAAACTCATCTTAACAATATGACAAGATGAGTATTTAAGGTGACTCTGAAGTCTTATGGATTGTCTTACCCGTAATTCGCACGAGCGCTTTTTGAACGCGCGCTGGAATAACACGACGTGTACAATTTTTCAAAAAGCGTCTATAGCCTTCCGAATGAGACTAAAAGACGCTTGTGCGAATGAGAGCTTACTTTCAAACATTATTTATATTAGCATTCCTAAAATTATATGTTAATTCTTTTGACTGATTAAGATTCATTGGAGAAGACAACTATCCATAGTATGACTGAATTACATCATCACACCTATTGGTATTGTTTTAATGCATACCGCATTTGCATAAAAGATAGAATAGTGATTTAAAATAAGAAGAAAAACTAACACTTCTCGAAAACAGATAAAAATAGAATCTGAATGTAATATGGTCCGCAAGCAACTCGTTCGCCCCGCTTTAGTAGTGTACATCGCTTACGCTTAAGTATTTCAGTTTGATCGCATAAAGTAGACATCAAGGGTTTGCCACTTGTCTAGGCCTACATTACACACAGATACACTTTACATGTGTGAAGTGTATTTGTGTGTATGTGTACTGTACTGTGTGTGTGTGTGTGTATTGTGTACAACTAACACACGCTCATATACATTATAGCGCGGCAAGAGTACCACGCGGCCCAAAAATAACCGAAATTAACTTAAAATATAACAAGTCCAATTACACACAATAATGTGTTGTTACGTGGAATTAGTCTGTACATTTGTAACATTGTAATTATAAGGAATACATTTGTAATGTTAGAAGGAGATATTTATGTAATTTATAAGTCTACGAATTGTTATAAATCCTATGAATACAAAAAAAAAATAGTACGCTTCCGTCGTTTCTCTTTACTTTCACAGCCATGGTACGCGTAGTTGCATGGGTGGCATTTTATGTATAACGGGATAGACGTGCCAAAATACATTTTTGATATACTTACTTAAAATTCATAGTTAGGCACACTTGCATAACCATGGTTAACGTAACTAACGCAGAGTTATTGAGTAACTTGAGGTTATAACGTTAAATTGTATTCAACTTAACGTTATAACACCGAGTTAATCAATAGCAGCTAGCAAAGAAACTATAAATTAATAAATAAGAAATAAATAGGTAACCCTAGCTCGTGAATGTGTAATATGTGGGCCTTAGTAATTAATTGTTAGCAAACACATACCTTCGTATAAGGTATTCGTCAATGCAATTTACACCTGCTTTATCTGTGTAGACTTCTACCTAACAGTTTATCCATTAACAGAATCACTTACTAGAATAACTAGAGCACCGTATTTGTTAATTGCCTATGGGTTTTAAAAACATTTTCAAAAGGCTAACTGTTATGAGTAGTGATGTACGATATTTTAGATTTCAGAATAACCGGTAATTGTATAGAAAGGGAACAGATTTAAGACTGCCCGATACACTTAGCCCCACTAGTTATGCCAGGGATGGAGTGCCTATCGAGTCAGCTCTGTCCATCTTCGAGTATTGTTATTTTCGTTCTCAATATCGTACAATGTTATATACTTTTTATGTTATACAGTTTATCCCTAAATGAATATCACATTATTCAAAGTGCCATTAGAATGAATCACAATCCTTCAATGTTTCACTAAATATAATAATAAATATGTTTTATCGTGTAATTCGACACGACATTTTAAACTTATCTGTAGCCCAGTACAGTCTGCCCGTGTTGAATATAATGCTGTTTGTACCAAATTATATAAGTGTACCTGACAAGGTTTAACAGAGAATGTTCAAATGTGAGAAATAAAGAAGTTATCGAATATATTTGTTTTATTTTTTATCTATCAGTCGATAATTAAACACACTAAATAGGTAAGTTATTGCACAGCATATGGAATTTATTGCATAGCGATAAGGTAAATATTTCTACTATTCCTACTTAATCAAAATTGCCTTTGTATAAGTTAAAAATAACACACGATCTATATAATCACCCCAAACCCATTACACACAATAAAGTCCTAATTTTCTTAAACGAACGCCCGCATACAGTTCTCCAACAAACATATGACACATATTTTGATACCGCAGTTAAGCTTCTGTGATCAGATTTCGCGACACTGAGAAGGACGGAACGATGATCTAAATTATGCAAGGATTGTGTTGCAATAAATCAATGACGGTTAAGATAATATTTTTGGATGATCCTAATATCTTTCGATGTACACGCTGTTGTTTATTTTTTTTATCACATTTTTATCGAGTTCCTTATAAGGGTTCACACTGTTTTACTATATCAGAATAGGAATGCCAAAAGTATATTTTTGGTGTTTACAAAGAATTAAGGGACTGATATCCGTACTAATATTATAAATTCTAAAATAACTGTCTGTCTGTTCCCTTTTCGCGCTATAACCGCTGAACAGATTTTGATCAAATTCGGCAAGGACAATGATTTTATCCAGGGGAGACATGGGCTACCTTTTAACTCAAGAAAACTTAAGGGTGAGAGACACGCCTGAAAGTAACGCAAACGTAGTTGCGGGGACTGCTAGTAACAGCTAGTTTACACTGGTTTGGTTTCTTCACTCGCTCTGCTTTCCCTCAGTTTCTTCATCTTGTCGAAGTGTTTCTTGGCGATGCGGAAGCGATTGATTAGCATCGTCTTCTCCCAACTCCATGTTGACCATCGCTGTAGGAATTTCTGTTTTTTAATACTTAGCAAAATACTTGTGTAACGCTTGAGTAATTTCGATACAAACTGTCCTAGTAGTAATAGAAGATATACAAATAATGTATCTTTTATTCCGTTCGTAACGGCGTTAAGTACTATCCTTCATCCCCGGGTTCCCCGCTCATGCCAGGGATACCTTACAACTTTCATGATCAACATCATGGCCATATATGGGTATTGAATAAGCTTCCAGGTATTCATTATTTAAGGGTCTATACGCTAGTTGAAAATAAAAATAAAACATGCAAACATCAACGAACCACGTTTATTCATGCCTCACGGAAAAAATTAAAACAACCAATATAATTCTCATTCATAAAAACCAAAATAGCTATTTGCACTAAAGGTGCTTGCGCACGATGCCAGTAAACGTGCGATCTATATGCGCTGTCTACTGGCGTGGGTAATCACTTAGACAGAAATATACGCTACGTGCGTGAAATGCTCATAGATCGTGTCAATTTCTACGTAAATAAGTTCTCGTATAGTTATTGACGCGGTCGTTCACAAGCGATTAACTCGCGCCAATGCTTCAACCCGCACCAGTCACTTGTATTGCATCGTGTACAAGCGCCGTAACTTTTCTAAAACCTACAGAAGCGTTGCTAACCCTTTGCACATCTCGAACTATTGACAACTGAAAATTGTCTAAAACCTAAAGAAATAAATACTTGAAATACATGTTTTATCGTGTAATGAATAATGAGGTCATCGTATATGTAGTAAGAATTAAAAATTAGTCCCTATTCCTTTAAAAAGTGACTACATCCACAGGCTGTTGCAGCAAGTTACTTTTTTGTTAAATCAAGGAAATCGCTTAAAGTACCGTTCAACTGACGAACAGCCAATGTTGATGTTGACATATCGGTATTTAAGTATGTTTATCGCAAGTTTATCAGTGTGAGCTGTGATCCAACTGTGTGTCCAGTAACGAAATCCACATGTTATCTTTGGTAATAACAACCTTGCTGATAATTCATACCTTATTTTGTCGATTATACATTTAATTTTAAAATAATAATAACGATAACGCCATTCTTTACCAACAGCACTGTTCACATTAAAAATATTTACATGTAAAATAAATTCATCTACATACTATTCAGTTTCATAGAACGTTTATAATGTATTAATGATCAGTTATCAACAATACTTCGAGATGCTCATAATTAAATACCATTTAATAAGTCCTGATACTAAATGCAGCGGATATGTGTCATACATTTTTCAGACTACTATAGTGGAGTTTAGTGACTTGAAGCTAAGGTGAGCAAAATGTGTCTTATTCCAGCGGCATAAAGCTTATAATACATTGAGCGAATGATATATCTAAAATATTGGTAAGTTTGAAATCTTGCAAGGATTTCCTTGGTTCTTATGGGACATCGCTTGGCATAAAACTTGCGAACATCCAATGGTCAGTTTATCAACTAATAATTTAATGATCCTAGTTATATTTTAGTCAAATCACTTCTCAAATATGTGGTTAGTAGCTAGGTAGGACCGGAAACATTTTTTGACGGACGGCTTGGCTCAGTGGTTTAGCGGCTCCGCCCACTGGATCAAGTAGCCGCGGGTTCGGTCCCCGCACGGGATAAATCTTTGTGTAACCCACAAATGTTTGTTTCAATCTGGGTGTTCGTGTACGTGAATTTCAAATTTGTAAATGCACCCACTACACAGGAATAATTGCTAGTGTGGGGCTACGGGCTGTTTTAAGTAGTAACGTACTACTTTTAGATATTTTAAATTCCAATATGCAACTATTATATATTAAAATTCTCAGTTAAATAACTGGCCAACAACATTTCACCCCCTTTAAAATATTTTTGAACTAATAGGAACACAATAATACAGTCTCTACAAGTCACTAATAAGCCACGCGACTAACGACTACCCTAGTTATAGAAGATTATGATAAAATTAGACTGCCAACACGTACATTCGCTTCGGTACTTTAAAACTGGTAAATATTCTATCCTTTTTATTTTGATTGTTTATACAAACTACCACCGGGCCTTTATTCGCAATGAACAACTTCATTGAAGTTGGTCATTGCGAATAAAACAAACAAGACCTAGACCAAATAGACCGAGTCTTATCTGAAAGACAAGTCAAGAGTCTCCGTAACAGGCGAGCGTGTATGAGACGAACTATGAGTATGGAGGCAACCAGAGAGGTATGTAAAGAAAGAACCTGTTGGTACTCTGTTCTTTCTGCCTACCCCGCAAGGGATCTGGCGTGATGATATATAGATAGATAGAGACCAACTTCAGTAGTATACAGAATACAATTACACGATAATTTCACCCTGGTTCGGAATGTTATGACTATAGAACACAGTCGCCAAGGAACTCAATGACTAAGATTTAAAAAAATGCAAAATGTTGACAAAAAATCTTTCTTATAAAATAAATACTATACTCCGTTCGTTTTCGCATTTCACTAAACTTTCGCACATCTTTTAAATACGATATTATTTACGTAAATTCTTATTGGAAAAATAGCATTTATTTCAATGTAATGTATTTAATTGCATAATATTATTGCAATGTCGCCTTTCCATACGTATGCCGAATTATAGCTCAATCGAAATCGGATCGCAATGGTGACTCTTTTAAATAAACTTAATCGTAAATACTAGGCATGCACAATAATATGAAACCTCAGTGGAATGCTACTTCCGATCCAGTATATTTAGCACATAACAAAACGTAACATTTGTGCCTTGTTTTGGCCTACAAAACAACCATTTTTGCCTAAAGAAATTAATCCTTTTTTACTTTGACTTTCCCGCCAACTCGCGTCGCTGTTACCCGTGCGCGCCAGTTTTGCATGCGACGCCATTTTAGACAGTGGCGCCAACAACCATAGGTGTCATATTATTGTGCACGCATGGTACAGATAAAAAAGCTAGCTATAGGCAATGCAACATCGACCTATCAAACATGAGTACCACCAGAAGAGCAGTTGGAACAATGTACTTGGTTGGCGGGCGAGCGGCGGCCGGCGGGCGGGCGCTGCCACGTCAGTTGTCCTCCTCGTCATTCTCAAACATGTCGTTGTAATCGCGGGAATGTTCATAATCTTTGAAGTCCTGAACAGAACAAATTATTTATGTTGTGAGAATGAATAAGAATACAACTTGGTAAGCGTAAAAACTAGTTTGGTTCGTATTGAATGGAATTTACATATGCCAGAACCACTGTAAGCAACCAATATTTAGGAAGGAGGCTAAATTGATAAACAAGGAATGATAATGAATTGAAAGATTACTTTCCGACATTCAAAATTTAACCAACCCCGCAAGGGATCTGGCGTGATGATAGAGGTAGAAAAATTAACCAACGTTAAAAATTACGCTTCCTAGAAAATTACAGTGGTTAAGAACCAATTCACGGTTTGACAAATGCTTGTCTTGGCATTACAGTGCTACTGATCTAAGCAACTCGAAAGTAAATATTGTTTTCGTACCTTATAGAGGAGATCGCGATAGACATAGCAACATTTATGTAATATCTCTAACTAATATAACATACTATATTTTTTTTCAAAAAACCTTTTTATAAACATTTAAAACACTAACTACTCACATTCCAATAACATACTTAAGTAGTTACAACAAGTATTTATGGATGCAATACTAAGAAAATGGTCGAAAACAACAACATATTTAAAAATAGTGTTATTTGATGAAGCAATGAAAGCCACTAACTAGCCTTTGGTTAGAAGCATGCAAGTTTTGAATACAATGCAGCCAATAATAGTTTTTTTCATTCATTTGTTATTTTATGCCTTCTGTCATTTATACAGACTCTTGACAATTCATCCAATTTGATATAAAAAAAAAAAACAATATTCCAGCGGCCATGCCCGCCGGTTCATTACCGTCCGGATTATCGGCACATTAAGCGTATAGGGCATACACTATTGTTGTGGCATTATATTAAGCAATTACAATACACGTAAAATACCTCCGCGATAAACGCATTAGCGACGGCGCTTTTTCAACGTGCGCTATAAGCGCTGTAAGCGTTTTTTAAACAATGTACCATTAGCCATTTGGTTTATTCCAGCGCATAACGAAACTTGCGTTCAAAAGGCGGTCGTGGGAATGAGAGGAAACTTGCTATGGGTTAACTACACAAATTATAAGAAAAAGATAGTACTAACCTGGAACATGCCATTAGCGATCGCGTAGCCGGTCATGGCGACAGCTGCGAACAGCGCTGCGAGGATCTTGTTGCGCGTCTGGTTCGGGAAGTTGGCAGCCTCCCGCTCTGACTGCGTGCCTGTCGAGTGCTTGTTTGCGTTTTGCTTGTTGTATTCTAGAAGATGGTAATTGACATTAAGGATTAAATAAAATAATCATATGAGAAAATATTTTCCTATGTATGTGTGAGTGATGTACACTATTGGCCATGGGCCTTTACAGCTTCACCGGACAATTTTTTCTATGTCTTATTAAACAGTGTCATCTGCACTTATACTATAAATCAGTCTACACTATCATATGGGATAGTGTAGACTGATTTATAGTATAAGTGCTCCCTCACAAAATTGAGGTGAGAATGATTATGTTATTTATAATGATTATGTTATAATTTTCTTTACCACCAAAGTGTCCACTATCATTGTTTCAATGTAATGGTAGGAATGAATTTTCATTACACAGATGTTTGAAATATAGACACACCTTAAAACCAACATTTGGATTTCATTGTAATAATATTCTAAAACAAAATCTTTGAAAGAAGACTAACATAACGCTTACCATCAGTAACATGCCTGAAGTTCTTCTGTGTGATCCTCGCAACAAACCTGGTCAGGTTTGCAATACCTCTCACATGATTGGCCAACGTTGCATTGGGAAAGGGTGCCTTGACCAACGGTGCAAGGTATGCAAAGACGGTAGCATCAAATGACGAAGGCCGGTTTCCAAAAAAGTATTCACTCTCTCCAAGTCTGTCAGATAGAGTTTTAAGGCACTTTTCTGCTTCATTGTACAACTATAAGGTAAGGAAAGCAATATTATGTTTTAGTATAGTGGAGATGGAGGAAACAGAGATGAATTTAAATGGATGGAAACACAAATTAAAATTACCTTTTTTAACACTAAGTTACTACAAAGTTAGAGATAATTAAATATTAAGACTTACAGTATATTAATATAGTAAATGAATATATACTATATAATATAATACGGATTAATATAGTACAGAGCCTAAGTATTTAATATCAATATGACAATAGACAGAGTCTTATATGAAGGACAAGTCAAAAGTCCTCATAACCGGCAAGAGTATATGAGATGAACTATGAGAGTGGAGGAAGCCAGAGAGATATGTAAGGAAAGAACTTGTAGGGACTCTGTACTCTCTGCTTATGATGCTTCTCTGCGTATGATGGGCGTGACATGAGCAACAGTTATTTGAAGAATATAGACTATACATATCTCCCTTAAAGAATTTTTAAGCCTTAGTTACTTAACTTAGATCACTGTGATCACATCACATGTCAATCCTTGAATGCCATACCATTGTCATTCCATTTTCCAGGCATATACAAACTCTATTTTTGGGGTGTTTGAGTCTTTAATGACAATAACTTGGCTTTATTCATATTGATTGATGGTTGATTTCACTTTTACCACATGGAAAGGGACCGAGGGTTAGCATTATGCTACTGCTTCATAACCACATAAGGCCACCTTTTATAATAGTTAAGAAATCAACTGTCATGAATAGCATTATTCACTTACTGTTTTTTCAATCTCCTTTAAATCTGTATGCTCTCCATACAAAGCATCTATCATGTCTTTAGCTGCATTCTGATACCTGGATGGGTAATAAAAGTTGAAAGGGATGCTAAGAGCTTTGGCGTATGTTGGCCTCGTCAGTTCACCATAGTTCTTCTCATCAACCCACCACGCATACTGATATGCTGGATACAATTTTTCTCCTAAATATTGTGTGAATGCACTTGCTTCTGCGGCTTGCTTTGTGTTGAGATGGACGTCTGTACTGTAATGCTGAAGATAAGTATGGTGTATTAATACACACTTACACATTATATGATGCAACCCAAGGATTATGAAACTTGATTGACAAGTTAACAGGTATATAAGAAATAGAGAATGCGTAATCAGAAATTTATAAAGCTTAATACAATAATAGCCGTTGCGTAGCTTCGATAAACCTTACCAAAGATTTCAAATGATCAACAACTTCCTCGAAATTTGTTAGGAGCTTGCGGCCATCTCTCATGACAGGGAGCCGACCTTTAGGTGTGAAAAACGGATTATTTGCTTCCCGAACTCGCACTGGCACTCCGATAAATTTCATATATGTCTGCAAACAACATAAATTTAATGAATATAATTACGACACCGGCGGTATTAAACACACTTTTAAGGTTATGTTGATCTTACTAAAACTTTAAGACATTCTAGATCTATCGAAGCGAGCCCCCATTCTCCTCGCCATATATCTAGTTCTATACTAGCCATTACTTTGTGAAGTTTTAACAACAGAATAAATTTACAAATTTTTGTAACATTGGTTGAAAAATGTCATGACAGTTACGGATTTTTTATTTTTTTTTTATTGACAACGTATTACGGGTGCATTCCGCTTGTAGCCCACGCCGACCACGCTCCCAACGTAGTGATTATATACTCTTTGGCTCCCAACTGTGACAATTGCCGTTCCACAAGGTTGTCAGTGCCGCAATCGTACACGCAAGTGGAACGTACCACGTGACCATAGTGATCGATTTGTCAAGTACAAATGGCGGGATTTAAGAATATTGTTTTTCTAAGTATATTTTTATGTTAGAGTACAGTAGTAAATTAACATATTCATATTCATAAAAAACGGTCTATTGTAAAATACCTATAAGGTATTTCATATATGATTATAATTTCAGTAAATCTAAATTGCAAGAAAAAGTAGTCATAACATTTAATCAATTGGAATTATAATAATACTAACCTAACAACCTGTTTCTCCAGTTCGAATCAAGAATTGTGTATATTATTACGAAATCAAGAAGTTCGATAAGTATTATTAAATTACCAAAGTGAACGACAAGCCGCCAACTATAAACAATGACTCAATGAATATCATCATGCTCTAAATGTGTCTATTAGGTGCCTATCATCCTTATTATAATTAGTACAAAGATCAAATCATACTATGGAATACTATAGAAACAAAATGCTCCGATATAATTATATAACATTATAACACAAAAATGCAATTGATTATAAGTTTATAATAAAGAAAATTTATAAAAATATTGTTTTAATGTTAACTTAAAATTATATAGAATATCAATAGGTAAGTACTGAGATGTAAGGAAGATAATTATAATAATATGCGGTAATTTAAAAATGTGACTATATAGGTAAATAAATGGCACATATGATATCCCTAAAAAACCTTGTATGGTGCTAGTCAGGACTGCATACAGATGATACTAAAACAGACCATTTCTATATCTTGCGAATGAATAGCAGTTAAAAATAGCTTGAAATAAAATCACCACTTAATTTTTGGGTTGTTCTTGTTTATATTGGTAAAAAGTGGATGTTTACAATAGTAGTGTTTCCATTCTAAATATATCTGACTCCTTGCAGTGTAATAGTCGTGGTCATTTATGTATTATCTTATTTTATTAACATAATAAAAATAATAAATCATTACTGACTGCCTCTTTGGTCTAGTGGCAAAGCACATTGCTTTGCCACTAGACCAACTGCCACATTTGAGATCACGAGGTCCTAGGTTCAAATCCTAGGTCGGACAATTGTAGTTTTTCTAACAAAAACTTCCCAGTATGAGTCCGGAGTCTGGAAGGGCAAGGGCAATGGGCTCGCCCCCTATTACATGGGACCTAACAAGGTCAGCAAAAAGTGGATGTACACAGTATACCTCTGCCACCCCCTCTTGGGGAATATAGATGTGACGGTGTTTATTTGATTCCGACTCCGAATAGGCAGTCGCCTTGAGACGCCATTACAAGGCAATCAGGTCGGAGTCAGAGTTGGATTCAACTTCACCCGACCCCGATTGCGACCAAGGTTTTTTTATGTGATCCAGTCATCGTTATGATAAGTATAAGTGTAAATAATGTGAAAATGAAAGTGATTGATGATGTATCGAAACATCAACCTTTTATTGGGCTTTCTTTATTCGTATGTAACTTCATCTTTCCTGTCCAGATAAATAGAAAAATAGGTAGATTGACAAATAATTATTTTAGATCAGCCAGCGCGCGCGCTTCTTCACAGAGGGACGTGTAGCGTGCAGCGACATGGAATTCAACACTAAGGGTGAAAACGATATATCGGTGTTATAATAGGCGACATATCGAGTTGTAAATTGCGAGTTATTTATGTTTCGATTTAGCGTTAGGTTAGTACATTGCAGTAAACAGCCTCTAACGAACTATATTATTGCATTGTCACCGAATTTATATTCGTATGCTAAATTTCAACTCATGCAGACGCCCGCAAATGTTTGAAAAAGGATCACAACTTTTGAACCAGAATGACAAACAGACATCCGAAAAAAAAGTGCATAAACAACTTCTAAAATAGATTGATTTACCGATATTTTAAAAGCGATGTTTTTTTTTTACAAAAGCTCAAATCATACATCGTCAATAAAGAAAGTTTAATAAAAATTGATGATTCGAAACATCACCAATCACTTTCATTTTATATCGATCATTAAAAGTAAAGGGGTATTATTTAACCAACTTCTAAAAAGGAGGAGGTTCTCAATTCGACTATGTTTTTTTGTATGTATGTTACTCGAACATTCCTCCAATTATGAATCGATTTTTATGATTCTTTTTTTGAAATCCAAGATGGTGGACGCGACTTTTTGTGTAAATTCAATATGGGTATCATTTTTAAGTGTTTTAGGTGATGTTGATTAAGAATATGGGGTTAATTAGGAAATCCAAGATGTTGTGTATTTGAGTAGCGCCTAATAAAGTAATTAATTAACGTAACATTATAAACTACTTCATTATATTTACTAATTCTCTTAGTTGCTTGCAATCTCTGCATGCTAATCCATTTAGCAAACATATGAATCCGGTAAAACCTTTTGTTGGCCTGGATTCCTGGATATTCGGGTATTCAGAGCAATGAAACTGTGGATGGTCTGGCAAAACTAGCAAGCCCCCGAGGCCGTTTAGATAGTACTGTTTATTGTAATGATATTCTATTACTTCCACATATACAGGTATTTGAAAATTGGAATCGTGATTATGTGAAAGCAATTTTATACAAGGCCAAATTTTATCGGACAATTTAATCCGTAGTCCAAACCAACCCTGGTTCTCCAAATTAAAATTGACTAAGAAAACGACTTCTTTCCTTTTCCGTCTTAGATGTAATCATTGTTACAGTGCTGTACATCTTTATTATCATACAATTTGAATATAAGAAACTCGCCGTTGTGCGAGTTGTGTAGCCAAGTAATTGGCGATCTTAGCCACAAATTTTTACCTGTCCTCGTTAAAGCTTTTCATCCTTACACCATTTCCTTATTGACTGTGACGCTCCTCTTGCTTAGAATTTATCAACTATTCTGTCATAATTATCTTATCTTACTGAGTTCTTAGATCTTATTCAATTTATGTTTATATTGCTCACTTTTCTCAACTCCTTACCTATCCGCCAAACCTTACAACCTCGTCAAACCTATTTATAATCTATGAAGTCGGTCATCTCTAATTATTGTTCATCGGGGAGTTGAATTCTTTTAGAAATCTTACAAACACGATTAAGCATTTCACGAAACATTGGCAAAATACACTTAAAATTAGTGTGAAGCCATAACATTTTCAAGTGATTTTTTAACGCTCGTTTGAACACTTATTTGCAAGCGATTAAATATCGCCTATGGCGATTTATTCCAGCGCTGCAAATAACCGCTCGTGCGTACGGCCCCTTAAAGTGGGCGGCCATTAATTAAAATAAGAAGAAGAAGAATTATTATTATGTATTAATAATTATTTATGACCACATACATAATTATGCATATTGGTCATAATACCCTCAACTTGACTAAAGAGATTCTGTCTACCCTCTAGATATTAAAAACTAATCCCAACCTTATTATAAGAAGCACTATTTTTGTTTTATTACCTAACTCTGCTTTATGTTGAAAATAACTTCAAACTGACTTCTTGTTTATCTATAAAGCAAAATCACTCGATCTTACTTGTATTTTTAGTTGAGTAAGTTACTACATTATATTTGAAAACCTTCACGATATTAATATTTCTATAATAATAATATAATAAGTCATTTAGTTCAAGCAACTGAAATTTTACAAAAAAATATTAACTTATAGGACCATAGAATTACATAGAATATATTATATATAATATATACCTTTAGAATGTACCTTTATAATATATATTTGTCGCGAATTGCAGCCGCGAATAATCTTCGCGTTATGGATGCGGAAAAAGTATAACGGTCAAGATGATAGAAGGAAAATATTCTGCTTTTATCTAAGAAAGAGTAACTGAAAAGATTTGGATAGAGGATAAATATTCTTCTAGGGTCTCGAATAAAAGACTGAAAGGACATTGACGTATTATAATATTATAATATGTGGTAAAGGTAAACGGTTTATTTAATGTGGGAAATCTTGAGGGTTTCAATGCATGGTATGTATTTTCAATTGTATTGTCGGCGACTGCATCCCTCAGCCCCGCGCCGCGCCCCGCAGTGATGTATATATGTGATTAGTTATTTCATGTAGTATGTACTTAGATTAGAATTTATTTGTTAGTTCAGTAATTGTTTTATATAATTGAAAGCGATTTGTATCAATTTTAATAAGATTAGTTAAGGTCTATCTATTTATCTATCTATATCATCACGCCAGATCCCTTGCGGGGTAGGCAGAGAGTACAGAGTTCCAACAGGTTCTTTCCTTACATACATCTCTGGCTTCCTCCACTCTCATAGTTCTCATACACGCTCGCCGGTTACGGAGACTCTTGACTTTTCCTTCAGATAAGACTCGGTTTATTTGGTCGTGGTAAGATAGTCTAGGTCTTCTCCAGTACCTGCATCCTTCCACTTTCACATTGTATATCTGTTTTTTCATTAGTTAAGATTTTCATGTGTTATAGATAAGTTGGTCCGCACTAGTGTATATACTTAGAGTAGATCGTAACGATTATTTTGATATGTGATACATTGTGATTCATTGATAATTGAATAAATAAAACCTTCGGCAAAGGGTCGGTCGATAGTAAAAATGATCGCGAAAACTGGGACAAAAACCGCGGCGCTCCGTAGGGTAAAGTTTCGAGGTACTTAATTGAGCACGGCTTTTTACTACCACATTCAATCGACGTTCAAACGTCATCAGTTCCTGGCTGAAGAAAAGGAAGTAAATAGAAAAGGATAGAAAATAGAAGAAAGGGATAGCAATAGTAGCGACCGACCTGAAGCTCTCTCTCTTTCACACTCCAAAACGCGTTTTATTTGTTCCCCGCTCCTCTCGACGGCATTTTCCGGTGACGCTGCACGACACGTCGAGTCAAGACACAACGAAACACAACATCAGATCTTACTACGAGGCGCTGAACGCCAAAGCGCGGGGCGAGTGGAACCAGCGCAGTGCCGAACAACTCTGCACTCACCGCTCGCCAAGGGGAGTATAACACTCTCCCAACATAACGGTCCTGTGGGATCATTGCGGGGCTGTTATATGTATTATATGTGCTATAGACCGATGCGTCGGGTTATTTATGGATAACGGTCAGATTCGGAGGAATCTGTAGTATAATCAATGTCGAACAAAAGCGAGGCTTGGGGTGACTGTAAGGGGAAGTTGGAGGCCACTATGGGGTGCGCCCCGCATACCGTAATGTTGCGGTGACCTAAGGACGTTGGTGAGAGTCCGAAGGACATGCACGTTCATAGCTGAGACATTACGAAGGTTCCTGAAGGAGGCGTGAGTTTATTACGAAGGCTCCTGAAGGGGGGCTTAAGTTTATTGAGGGGCGTGCGCGCCCAAGCTGTCATGTCGCAGAGACCTGAGAGAGTTGTTGAGATTTAGAGGGACGTGCGCGTCCATCACCGTGATGTCACGGAGGTCCCATAGGGAGACTGATGCTCGACTTGCGCGCTAATGAACGTAATGTTATAATGCTTTCCGTGGTTATAGGGATCGGAGCAGTTGGTGGCATGCCGTCCGACTTAGATATTCGTCGAACACCTAAAGAGTTTGGGTGCTTAGCGACCACCTTACAGACTAACATACATATAATATGTAAAAACTTATAAACTAAGTAACATGCGGCATTCCGGCGACATGTGCGCGATACTGGGGTATCTCACAGTTTCCCACGAAATCTTCTGAATACGACATCCCCTCCGCCAGATTTCCTTGCTCTTGAAGGTCCCCAGCTTGGCTGTGAGTACTCGCACAACAAAGGAATTATAAGCCACATATAAGAACTTCTTGTGGGCGTACCTCACAATGACATCGGCTTTGGTGGTGTCTTCTTTGGGTGGTGTAGTGTAGCGATGACACGTACAGCAGCGTCGTGTATAATAGTTTTTTTTTATTTGTTGGTTGTTTTCCAATTAAAATAAATTTTGTTATAAATAAAAAAAATGTTCAAGCTATTTGCTTATTGCTGTCTATCTTTTATACCCTCATTTGAATCTGATGAAGTAAATTAAGTCCTATCCCATATGAAATTACTAAAGCCCTGGTGAAGATGGTATAACGTCTGAAACCCTAAAACTTGGAAGACGCGTTCTTCAACCATATTTAATAAAACTGTTAAACTCCATTCCATACAAGGTGTAACATAATAAATGCAAAACCTGAAATTAGTTTGTCTGAATCGATAACTGAAATAATTTACACAATTTTTAATGCATGTTACTTTTTTAAATTTGCAAATAAAAGTTTTACATCTTCAGTGCGCTACAAAAAAACTAAATTTATTCTTTATTTATAGCAATAAGGAGATTTCAAATGCGTTCATAAAACGTATTTCTTATAACGCACACATACACGTGCAACTTTCATTGTTAATTGGGGTATAAAAGTGCTTAAAAAGGTAAAATCGTTTAAATTTGGTTTTTGTTTTGAATTTAAGAAGCAATTCTCTAATCAGGGTAGCTGAGGTCTAGCGTTTATTATGTTACACTTTTTATACAGGTCAAATACCAAGCAACATGTATCACTCTAATATAATTCTCCTCTATCAAAAAAGGCGACAAATCAGACATAGCCAATTACAGGCCCATAAGTCTCACCTCACATTTCTACAAATTATTTATAAGACATATCGAAAACAGAATAACTTCAGCCCCTGATGCTCACCAGCCTTCCGAACAGGCTGGCTTTTACCCCTACTTTTCCATCACTGACCACCTCTATGCGGTGACCCAAATCATAGAAAAACTGAAGAATTTATATAGACCTCTTTATCATATTACATAATTCTGTCCTAAACGCCCTGAAAAATCAAAATATCAACCCTTGTACATCAACCTCATTAAAAGCATATACCAAAATAGCACAGCAAACCTAAAATTCTATCTATCCATTACCAAAACTACACCCGCATTACAAGAAATATTCAAAGAGCTATTAAAATCTTGGCGTTCACGAGGCATTTCGATAAATAGCATATAGCTCACAAACCTTCGCATTGCAGATGACATAGTCCTTTTTTCTTATTCTATGACTAATACTATATTCTAAGATGTAAGAACGGCAAGTAGGTACTTAGATCTTAGAGCGGCGGCGTCAACGGCTCTTAAGGTTGGACTATGATTTAGATCAAAAACACAGTTGATGACTAATAGCAAAAAACATAGGGTCGATGGGCATGTCATACATTATGTCGACGAGAATATATATCTGGGCCAGATGGTCTCGTTTAAGAACATGCAAGAAAAAGAAGTCTACAGACGGATTGCAAAATCCTGGAAGAGCTACTGGTTCATGAAGGATTTTACTAAGGGCAACCAACTAGACTCGTTGACATGTGTATTTTGCCGGTTCTAACCTACGGTGCTTAAACTGAACAACAGAAGTCCAAATTCAAGACTTGACAAAGAGCTATAGAGCGCAGTATATTAGGTGTAAAACGGACTGACCACGTCGAAATACCACTCTGCGTTCCATTACTCGTATTACGGACGTAGGTATGAAAGCAGCAAAGCTGAAGGAGAAGGCTGGCCATGTAGCATGCATGGATTCGCAGAGCTGGGCAAACACCGTTACCAACTGAATACCCAGCGGTGATCGTAGATGACGAGGTAGACCGAGAAAAAGGTGGCGCGAAGATTAAGTTACCTTTGCGGGTACTTTGTTTCCCGAAATAGCAATAGATCGACAGTTGTGGAGATATAAAGGGGATGCCTTTGCTCAGGAGTGGTACAGTAAAACAGGCAAAAAAAACGCACAACTCTGACTGGCTACAGTGGGGCGTCAGCTCAGGATACCGATGCGGGCTGGTGTCTACTCTACGGATAGTCACTATATAAATGGAAATTATGGTTCTATCCAGTACATTAACGTAAGCGAACTGAAACTACATACTGAGTATCGTTAAAGTGTAACATAATCAATTATTTACTATTACTGTATAATCGATTAGTGTAGGTAGCATATAAAACTTATCGCCTAATATCCAATACAAAAGATGTAGTCCATCACTGTAAAAGGTCAAAAGTAAAGAAAATGTCATAACATTCGAAAAGTTTTACTTCCGCCCCTCATTTGGAAATCATGTGATTTTAAGCATGAAGCAGTATTGATCAACTCTTCACACATATTGATTTAAAGTGAGAGACAAGAAACGAAACATCTGTTAGTGACGTACAAATTAAATTATGTAGGTACGGCAAAATAAATTAATTTATTTACACTGTATTAATTTTACAGTGTAGTCTTCGTAGAAGTAAATGTGCCCTTGTGGTTACGCATATTTTGTGCCGATTGTTATAATTTTTGCTTTGTGATGGGAAGATTGCTCGGTTCTGTTTGTTAAGACAATTGTATGCGTCAATAGAAAACCCATAAAAACTGGGAAGTGAATACCTGGTGGCCCGTTACGAACGGTACTGTTATTATTTATGAATGTGAGCATTTTCAACAGAGTCAACCACAAGGTATGTACGTGTAAGAAGTGGAACTAACAGTTCCTGTTTTCTATATTTTTGTTCTTTTGTGTCTTCATAAACTTGATTAACTTTGAAGTTCGAAATAAAGAGTAATAGAATTAGAATATTGTTTAGTGAACATTTTCATTCAAAATACAATCCATTCCAAACAATATTCATTGCATTATGAGTCCTGTAACATGATTGCATGGATGAAGCTTAACTTTCTATGCTAACAAATATTTACTATAGTTAGTAACTATAACTTCAATATCAGCTGATTCACTACAGGACCAAGGCCTCCCCTAAAGAAACAATTAATAAAACTTTTGGACTATTATTATGTTCCAAATGACTAGAAGTCAATTTTGCAATATTATCAGTCAATTTGTTTTTTCTTTTACAGAACAAAGACGGTGGTGGCATGTATTCAGAGTGGAGTTCACTGCCCCTGGAGGGGGGAGGGCGGGGGGTTCTAGGAGCTGTGGGTGGCCGGGATGTTGTGCTGGCTGTAGTCAAACAGCTGGCTTCACATGAGCCTAGTCCTCTTACTACTGATGCTGAGGTATGTCACACATCCTTTACATAGTTATGAACAAGATACAATAGATCTAGTTTCAATATACTGATATTCTACTCCTCACATTTGTACCAAATGATTTGTTTCATCCTGCTAATATTATAAAATGTGAAAGTTGTTTAGATGTTCATTACTCAATCACACAAAAACGGCTGAACGGATTTGGATGAAATTTGACACACAGACAGTTTATTATCTGGATAGGATACTTTTTATCCCAGGAAAATGTTAGCTTCCTGTCTAAAGTCAATGTAGACAAAGTCGTGGGCAGAAACTAGTTATTCATAATGCCTACTGCTAAAGAATGGAATTTGCTCCCACTCTCTGTGTATCCTGTGCGGTTTAACTTAGGTATCTTTAAATTCATAGTGAATAGACTATTACTGAGGTAGAGAGCCACATCTTTAATATTTGTCCCATAGTTATTTTCAAGGTGAAATAACTTTGCAAAAGGGGCTTAATTTCAACTTGACAGCTTTAGTTTAGGTTCCTAAGATAAAGGGTCTTGCCTATTGGAAAGATAAATGGATAACAAAGTGAATCTACATGGGTGTACCCTTTTTAATGGTTGGGGGTACATAACCCTATAAATAAGTATAACCACCAATTTCCACACTACCCTTCCTCCTGATGTGAGGGAAGGTAAGTCGTATAAACGGGCAACTTACACTCTACTTAGCTTCCTTCACTATCATAGTCTGGTGCTTCCTTTGTTAGCGGTTTTTTGGGTGGGAGTCAAAACACCGACAGGCCTCGCCCACTCAGTGTGGCCAGTTAGAAATCTTTATGGAATTATGGGAAAAAAATAATATTGGAAAAAAACTTAAGGATAAAAATGTAAAGAAATATACAAAAAAATGTGAGGGTGGTGCATCGGAAATACCATGGGACAGCTATAATAAAAATTACCTGGGGGATATTTTTATGAAAACAATATCATTGGGGGAAAAGAAAATCTAGTTAATATGTATAGAGACAATGTGTACAGTCGATGCTGCCGCTGTTCTGCTGTTTGCTCTAGGCTATAAGGTAATGTTGTTCAGGTGGAGTGGGTGCTGGAGGTGATCCGGTTCGGGCTGGCGTTGCCGCTGGCGGAGCACGAGGCGCTGCGCGACTGCGTGCGCGTGTGCTGCGCGTGGCTGGCGCCGCTGCTGGCGCCAGCGCCGCCCGCCATGCCGCCGCCGCCCGCGCTGCCGCCGCCCGTCGCCGCCGCGCCGCACAAGTACGCGCGCAGGATACTCACGCACCTGCACAACCTGTTCGTGCCCAGGCCCAATGAGAGTAAGCACGACTTCTTGAACCAAAATATAATTATACAGAAATGAAAATGGGTGCTTCATGAAAACTGAATTGTATTTTAGTTTTAGTTCATCATGTCAGCGGATTCTAGTGCAATCCTGTAGTAGTAAACAACACCTTTATAAATTACTAGCTTTTACCCGCGGTTGCACACTCGTTTTTTTGCAATAACCTATATATATAAAAATCAATTGTATGTTAGTCTCGCAAACACTCAAAAATGGCTTGATCAATTTGAATATTTTTTTTTTTTTGGTGTTGTTCACCTCAATACTGGGGTGATTTAGGAAAACCCAAAGGAACAGCCATATAATGGAAAAAATCGAAATAAAATCAAATTAATTTTAGGTGGCGTGAAGTTCACCAGATCATCTAACATCTTTATAAATCATAGCCTATGTGCTTATTTTAATGTACTAGTATAAGCTATATTATTGTAAAGATTCATCTAAATCCGTTTAGTAGTTTTTACGTGAAAGATTAACAAACATTCATCCTTACAAACCTTCGCGTTTATGATATAAGATTTCTGAATGGGAGTATCTTTGGCATCCACAGCCTTGTGAGTTGGGCTACTGCTACGCCATTAAGGTTGATATCTAGTAGGTCGGCCATCAAACAATTCTAAGACAATAATGTCTTATAATAGAGAACACAATGCCAACCTAAGATAGTGGACAATTTTGATTTGATTTGAACATTCTTTCTTTTACAAGCTCTCACATTCATTTATCAAATGGAGCTTGGTAAGTAAAAAAAATGATTGACGATCTTATGTACATATGTACTCAAACATCCATTTCGCAAAGCGATAAACATAAATCAATGGTTCTATCCCATTGTGTAACTGTTAATTATCATCAATCAAAAGACACCCACTACAGAACAAAGTCTTTGCGCTGTATGATCCACCTTATGTGGGGCCACTCCAATCCGCATCTTCTAGTATGTGGCCGCCACTAAAGAACTTTTCTGCCCCTACGGCCGTCAGCGTGTGCGAGTGATGTGCTCCGCCCTCTGCCACTTAGTTGGCAATTCTGAGTGCTATGTCGGTTACTTTCGATTACCAAAAGACACCGTGGCTTTACAGTGAAAACCTAGTATAACGAATGAGCTAACTGTACAGAACTAAGACACTACATCCTGAGCCATGTGAAAGTTAATGCAGCCATATTTTGTCGTTTAGAGTACAATTTCGTTGCGTTTTAAAATGCATAAGTGACATCCCATAAATACTGCCAAATTTTGCTTTCAGAATTTCAATAAAATAAATATTACCCAAATTGTATTCCCAGGTTTTCTAAGATCTAACTATATCATTACGCCAGATCCCTTGCAGGGTATGCAGAGGCTAGACCATACTGAGTTTTAACAGGTTCTTTCCTTGCAGACTTCTGGCTTTTTCCACTTTTCTCTACTTTAAGGTGGGGGTATTATATTGTTTTCAACATCCAGGCGGCGACCTAATAAGCAAGCAAGCTGTCCTATGCCATCGTGTGCTACGGCTCAGCCGCGCACTAGCCGACGGCGGCGCGCTGGGGGCTCGCGAGTGGCGCTCGCTCTTGCTGCTGTTGTTAGCTGCGGCATCAGCCCTGCTGTCCCCGCCCGCGCCGCACCACTCCGCCGCCGAGCAACTCTGCGAACGAGTGCTGTGCGTGCTCTTCGAAGTGTGGATACTGGCTTGCCATAGGTAATTGTTTCTGTAGTAAGTTAGGAAACAAGCAGGTCTATGTCACCACGTGTTGGGGGCTCGTGAGTCGCGCTCGCTCCTGCTTCTGGTGCCCGCGCCGCACCACTCCGCCGCCGAGCAGCTCTGCGAGTGCGTTCTGTGAGTGCTCTTCGAAATGTGGATACCGGCCTGCCATAGGTTCCATTTCTGTAGTGAAGCAATGTCATTATTGTTGTATCTGTCCCATAATGCTCCAGTCCAGAGCGAAGCAACAAAAATGTATTTGTGTATGTGAATTTTCATGTTTTTAAACGCACCCACGACACAGGAATTAATCGTAGTGTGGGGCTACGTTATATTGAAATAAATAATCACGTTTCGAATCATGTTTTCACCATGAAACGTGTTGGACCTGATTCAGGGTAACAAAGCCGGTAATGTTCCTGTTCCTTGCTGAGCGCAATGATAGTATTGCTGTCTTGTAATGTATAAAGAAGATGAATTTAATTTCTTAATACTCATACTATTGTAATTTTTTGGGTCTTGTCTCTTTTGAAAAAAAAGTGATAATATGTTTCCAGCTTAACTCCATGTTTGGTTCTTGCAGTCCTTTTGCACAGAACTTTTACTATTGTAATTTTTTTTTGGGAGCGTGATGATATTTATCCAGCTTACTCCTAGTTTATTATCAGTCCACTTGCAGGGAAGTATGTTAAGAAGTGGACATAAGACTAGGCAGTGAGAGAATGTAAACAATTTTAATGTTACTCATTTAATATTGGCCTCTAAAGCTGACTGCCGTACATATGCATAAATTGTACAATGTTCATTATAAGGGTAAAATCACACTATATAAGGACCCAGTTTTACGTAATAATGTCTCGTAGATGCTTCCCGTCCCCGCCGTTGTGGCGTACACTGCGTGAGCAGTGCATACGCTGGCGGCACCGCGCGCCGCTCACAGAGCAATGGACGCGCGCCTCGCTGTGTCTCACGGCTCGCCTGCTGAAGCACATGTACGGGCCTCTGTTCCCGGCTATGCCGATCAGTAAGTTCACAACACGTACATAAATTTATACCGCTAGTGATTAATGTCAGACCTGAAAACAAAAAATTTGAAAAAAAAGGTAAACCGACTTCAAAAAGCAATAAATAAATATTTTAAGTCCTAAAAAGGACGAATTATGAACCTCCATTTTTGAAGTTGGCTAATATACTACTTAGTTCTATAGTAGGGTACCTATAGGATTGACGTAATACCTATAATATCTCAATTTACACATGCCTATTGTTTGTCGTTAAGGAGTTCCCTGGTGTATCTTCTAAGTCCAAGGTCCAATGCCAATGAAATTAAAATGGGACCACCTTGGAGCTATACTGAACCCAATGCAAAAAAAACATAAAAATCGGTCCACAATTGACGGAAATATCGCTGAAAATACATAAAAAAAAACATAGAACCTCCACCTTTTTGAAGTCGGTTAAAAAGGGCACTTACTCTTGATCCAAGCACTTTATTATGAGTAATTTCCGAATTGGGGCCCTAACATTATTGGGGATATGTTGGTATACACGGTGTACCTGTCACCTCGCTTACGGTAAATGTTGTTTTTATTTTTCCTAAAATATTGCCAGTCGCCCAGTAATTGTCGTTGACCTAACGTATCGATATAGATTTACTTCCATAAGATTAGTAAAGTACACACATTTAGTAAAGTATACTTTATTTAAAGGGAATTAGGCAAAAAAGGCGATCAAAAAAGGAGGGGAAGATCGTAATCTGTTCCTGCGGTAGATAAGGAAATTTGGAAAAAAAAATGTAAACTTGTCAATTTCCAAGTGCTCTCGCAGGATTTATACATAATAAATGGTGCTTGAGTTTGAACGGGACTCAACCAAGCGATAAGCAACTATCCTGTGGAATGATGATGATGTATGGCGCAGGTGAGGAAGACGCCAACCTGATCCCGGCGGACATGAGCGCGGAGGCCGTCATGCAGAGCTGGTACCGAATACTCCACACCATCGGCAACCCCGTGGACCTGTGCCGCCCGCACCTCATCAGCCAGACGCCGGACTTCCTACAGGTGGGTATTTTAGAAAACCGCTTCGTAACGTAACGCGTGACGGCGCCAGTCTGTCTGGCTTCCCTTTCTCTCACGCATACGGCAGCGGTAGGCATTCTCTTCCTCTCTCACTCTAACCCACAGCGCTCTTCCCTTTCTTAAACGCATACGGCAGCAGTAGGCAGGCTCTTCCTCTCTCACTCTAACCCACATCGCTAGTTTAAGTTATCACTTCTGTCTGGCGTCCCGAGACGCACAAATTTTTTGTGTGTGCGAATGATTTACGCTGTTGGCCGCAGGGCTTTTACAGATTCACTGGATGAACGTTCGAGCTTGGAATAACTACCCTCCACCTAGAAACTGCAGATGGGTACTACACTTGATAACAACTTGATCGTCGCGTGCAGGTTTTTATTATACGCTCTTGCGAACTTGCACCTGTTTACCCATGTGTTCACTCGACATGTGACATATTAAGATTCAGATTAATAGGGGATATGCATGAAATTTAAATGTGGGCCAATTTTTTTCTGTAATCTTTATTGCCATAGAAGTATACCTATAACATTATTTTTGTACTTAACTGCTTTAAAAATAGGATTTTTAATTAAAAAAAATCGATAAAAATGTGAGAGAACGAAACGCAACGCTATTGGTTAGTGATAGTGACGTCACATTTAGCGATTAGGTTGTCAAGACGTGCGTAGGTGCAGGTTATTCTAAGGTTTTATGATTGTGTTTATGTTCTATTGTGTTTTCTTTGCATAATTAACCAAAATTATGTTATCCTAAGAAGAAACAATATTTATACAACAATGACTGAGAGTAATTTTGTAAAATCAAAACGTGAAAAGTCTATCGCATTTTGAGTAAAAAGTGCAACGCAAAATATAAATCTGCCCATTCTTTTTCAGTACTGGGTAAAGGTCTTTTCTTGCAAATCCAAGTGAGAAAGATTAAGGGAGTTATGTTATGTTTTAGTGCGACTGCCTTACATGTAAATATAGCTGTCACGATACGAGAAAACAATCATAAATACTTAAATATTTATAGAAGTTAACATCGTCGGTGAAATGTGGGTATTCAAAGTCCACAGTTACTTGGGGAAACACATTTTTTGGACCTGAGATTGTTTTCAAAATGTGTCAGTACAAAATAAAACTTCTACAACCCAGTTGAAATATAAAAGCGCAAAGATGTTATTTCAGATAGTTATATTCAGCACTTAATATAGCCTATACGCAGTGATTTCAGTAAAATACAGTACTTATACAACATAATATAGTATTTCTAAAACAAATTTATTGATAAAACTAATTAGAAACCCCCCACAGCACACAAGTTGCCAACTCAGTAGTGACTAATGACGTCATCTATCGCCCTTAATTATTTTAGCACAAACTATTGATATTTTTACATGTAATATAAATTTTTCGGTTATGTGCTAAGGTAAACAAACGATAAAAAATATATTAAAAAAATGCATATACCCTATTGCATCAGTAATAATTGCAGTATAATTTATGGGGGAGGTGTGGATGGACTTGACTTGATTTTGCTCAGCTTTAGGACTTCATCATCATCAGCCGAAAAACGTCCACTGCAGGACAAAGGCCTCCCCCAAAGATCGCCACAACGACCGGCTTTGTGCTGTACGCATCCAGTTTTTACCCGCGACCTTCACCAGGTCATCGCTCCACCTTGTGGGGGGCCTGCCCACTCCACTAGCGAACTTAGCCCTAAAGGACTGAGCCATAA
Source organism: Phalera bucephala (assembly GCA_905147815.2). Lineage (NCBI taxonomy): Eukaryota > Metazoa > Arthropoda > Insecta > Lepidoptera > Notodontidae > Phalera > Phalera bucephala. The sequence goes on from LR990609.1 coordinate 56,273,835, forward strand.
ACAAACAACCTATTCGACTTGGCTACCAAATTTTATGTAAATCTATTAAGCTGCGTCTGCGTAATTGAGCAAAATCAATCAGTAGACTAATTATACCGGTTTTGTTTTCATTATATTATAATAAGATTTAACAAAAGGTGCATGCTGCCGCTGGCGTTCCAATACGCAAAATGTTATTGACGGTTTTAAGCGACAGTTCAGACTGCTGCTGATTCCAGACCCCCGAGTCTAAACCTCAATTTGTCCGTTTATATGTGAACACTGGCGTGATAATATAGATAGATAAATATGTGAATTGCGACTGCAATGCCAAATGACGTGTCAACATGAGCGGAGTGGATTTTTTTTTCTCTAGTCCATGGCACCATTATCATAATCATCTTATTTTACTTGACTCCCAGTACTCCATAACGCAAGAGGAAGGTGGCCGCGACCCGAGCCAGCACCCGTGCCTACAGGCCCTCCCATCCATTTTCCACAAAGCGATGAAGGGCATCGCAGCTCACGTGGATGCCTTTCTAGGTATGTATCGTAAGATATACTAGTTGTGTGGCGTGGGTGTTTAGTATATCTTAGTTTATTGGCAAGATTGAGAGTATTATGCTTTTGGATGTTTCAAGCACAGAATAAAGTTTGATTAAAGAAAGACAGAACCGATATACTCTGCGAAAATGGAACAAGAAGGGAAGATCTAGACTATCTTACCATGACCAAATAGACCGTGTCTTATCAGTATGGCAAGTCAAGAGTCTCCCGGCGAGCGTGTATAAGACAAATTTTGAGAGCGGTTGCGGCAAGAGAGACCTGTAAAGATAAAACCTGTTGGAATTCTGTTCTCTTTGTCTACCCCGTACGGAGACTGGATTCACGCCAAGTGGCTACTTGATAAAGCTAAAAGGATTTATAAAACTGTCATTCATTGATATGATATATAATAATTTATATCGGATCACATTTGGAGTTACATATTTTTTTCCACAATATTATATGATCACTTCTAGATAACTGAGTAATAATTCCAGTTAACACGTTAGAAGCGTAATAGTCTCAATCCATGTTTTAGTGAAGTTCAACTGTATAGATAAAATATAATACACTAATTTAGTTTGGGATACCTTGTTTGGTTGATTTTGACAGTTCAATACTTGCAAGAAAGGGACGGCTAATATTTTATGCTATCTCTTTGCAACATTTTTCGTGTTTGAACGATTGTACCTATACCTTCCGACTTTCCACGCACAAGCCTTCGGGCTTATGGGATCTCTTGGGTGTTTGAGTGGCACTGTAGCATAAATATATCAAGCGGAGGGTTGTATTTAGTAAGTACAGGGAAGCTGACGCACCTCAAGTGTAAGTATACTCAAGTATGAATGCAATTTTTAAGTATAAGTCAAGTACAATAATAAGGTATTTCTTCATTGCGGTATTTATTTTGCGCCGCAGTATTCCGTGCTCGTGTAACGAATACGAGTAAATGTACGGGAATTACATTTTGCAGAGATAAGTCACGTGGTTAAAATAAGGCGCACATTGCGGAAAAAGTATATACATAATATATACGTACGTACAACAATATATACATGATGCTTGCAAGTTGACTATGTCCACTGACCCCTTCAACTTTATTCATCTCACCTCCAGATAAGTCTACAGAAAGGCTGCGTTGCACACAGACTAATGTCGAAATACCTTATTTTTGGTCTATTATCTTGTGCATTAATGGTTTTTTTTGATGGAAGTCAATTAGTTGTATAGGGAACACGAATAATTTCCCGTAACGTGACTTTATTCAACTTCCATAGGTACCATCCCACTTTCGCTTCAAGTTCAGTACATTAGGATGAACGTAACATAGCGTCCATATAGGATTTTATTCAGGGGCAGAGTGTTAATTTAATAATTTGCACCCCTCGTCTCACTTGTATCCGAGCCTAAACGTTACAGCATGCTTCCTCTGTAACGAAACGTTACGGGGAATGTTCGTGCCAACCTTTCCGTAGTATACAGTGAAACCTGTATAACTGGGATCTCAAGGGACCTAGGACTTTTTATCACTTACTCTTATTTATAGAAGGACAAAACGAATTACATTCAAATGTTTGTAAACGTGTCGTGACCTGTCCAAACCTGATAAATTGTCTTACTTATACAGGCTTTTGAGCTATAAAGTCCCAATTATAGAGGTAAAAAACATCGAAAAAATCTATGGAACCACATCTCAATTAAAATGTTGGAATTACAAGTAACAGAGGTACTTCAATGCAGAAGTGTCGGGACCTCATTGTAATTATCAGTAAGACAGGTTTCTCACATATCCAGGACCCACTTAACCAGGTTTTACTGTACATAGTAGAAAAAACCAATGTGCATCATATAAGGCATATGTTGACAACGTATTGGGTCCTGCGCGCGATTGACATATATTTTTAAGTCTAGCATCGAATCTAAAAACTCAAAGACTTATAGCTTCGGCTATAGCTACTAAAATTAAAACGAAGCTTTGCAAGCTTCACTCTAAATGGTCGCAAGACTTCTAAACATTGTCGGTTAAGGGTATCGCAAAAACGACCTTCCAGCTTAGGAATACGGTGATTTATGCCTTTGCGGTAAATAATGTAAAATTTCTGGCAAGTGGTGTATTGATTCTAATAAGTAAAGACATCTACAGTTTCCTAAGCTGGACGTGCGTAACTAAAGCCATGAGAAAAATTCAGTAGAGACTTGATTACGGTCGATGCAACTTGACTTTGACGACTCGAAACGTCCTTTTCATACTTTAATTACTCTAAAAAAATATTATATAAAACGTAAGTAAAATTATATTATAGAAATCCAATACAAAAGTGGAAGGATGTAGGTATCGGGGAAGACCTATCTTACCAGAATCAAAAAGACCGTGTCTTGTCTGAAGGGCAAGTCAAGAGACTGTAACCGGCGAGCGTGTATGAGACGAACTATGAGAGTGGAGGAAGCCAGAGAGGCACATATGTAAAGAAAGAACCTGTTAGTATTCTGTACACTCTGCCTACCCCACAAGGGATCTGGAGTGACGATATAGATGGATAAAAACTTAAAAAAAAAGGTAAACCGACTTCAAAAAAAAAAAAAAATATTTGAAGTCGGTGCTGGTTGGTGCAGTCGGTTACTTGGCACCGACTTCAAATATTTATTTTTAATAAAACTCATAATAACTGAATTCTCACATTCATGCTGTTGGCCGTATAGGAAAGGAGGAGCCTTTTTTGAAGTCGGTTAACATTCTGCTTAGTTCTATAGTAGGGTACCTATAGGATTGACGTAACACCTATATTGTCTCAATTTGCACATTCCTATTGTTTGTCGTTAAGGAGTTCCCTGGTGTATCTTCAAAGTCCAAGGTCCAATACCAATGAAATTAAAATGGGACCACCTTGGAGTTATACTGAACCCAATGCAAAAAGAGTCATCAAAATCGGTCCCCAACTGACGGAAATATCGGTGAACATACATAAAAAACGAAAAGAAAAGCGTACATGCAACCGAACATTGAACCTCCTCCTTTTTGAAGTCGGTTAAAAATCAAATTAAATGGGAACTTACTACTCCACATCAAAAGGGTTGTTTTATCTTTCTTTCACTATTGTTTTCTTGGTATGATGCAGTAGTCCTAAAATTCGGCGTCATAGTAACATATATTGTTAGACTATATTCAATACTTGTTTTGCAACATTTAACTATCCGAATCGTAACCTAAGTCATTGAAATAATCTACAAGAATAGAACTCAAATTCATTAAATTCTTTATAAAACTTATATAGTAGCTGTAGATTTTATGAGATTACGGTAGGTAATTAGTTCTGAAGTCACAGTAAGCAAGTCTCCACTGTATACCGTAACCGCGTTGTGCATAGCGTTTTACTCGGTTTACATACTGCCCAATTCCGCGTATAAACGCGCCACTTACTTCCCTGCCCATATTATCAGTGCCCGGCTCCCTTCGTTGGCGGTTTTTTAAACGGTACCTAAGGACTGATGCCACGCCTACTCAGAATTGCGGGTTTACAAATGTTTTTTTTTGCAATTATGAGAAAAAAGAATATAAAAAATAACAAGGACGAAAGCTTAAGAAATAAATAAAATACTAAAAATATATGTGAACGTGACGCATCTAAAAACCATGGGAAAACTATTATAAAAATTATCATTACGGGGAAAAAAAATCTGATGTGTTTTCACAAACACAGAGCGATGCTTAAAGTCGATGCTGCCGCGGTTCTATGCGGAAAGTGGCGGCAGTGTCAGTGTGTAAACCGGGTAGGTATAAGCCGTAGTGTACATTGCGTGGGGTGGGTGGCAGGGCGTGGCTGCACGCGCTGGTGGTACGCGGGGGTAGCGGGGGTGGCGGGGGGAGCGGCGCCCGACGACGACGAGCTCACGCCGCCCGCGCACCGCCGCCTCGCCAAGTCCTTCAGCGTGTCCGCCGCGCGCCCGCGGGACAAAGTGCCCGACAAAAGTAAGCACGCATGCATATCACTAGACAAATGCCATGAAATAGTCGTATTAACAAGTATTTACACTTCGCGCCTCGGCGGAAAGTAGTCATATTTTCAGGTTTCTGCATATCGCACCATTAGAAGTTTTTTCATATTTTAAGTTGCTTAATATGGCTTTCTGTAGATGTTTAAAAACCTTAGGTATACATAATATTTAGTTAATTGTGCGTTTGATTTACATGTTAGAATCCAAATACTTATCAAGAGATTAGAATAAATTTTACACACTTTTTCTCTCCAAAGTTTTGGTGTGTTTTGGTTGACATATAATGTAATATTGACACTATTGATTCGAAGAATATCTTCTTTTACAGAACAGTTTGTTTTGTTTATTTTAAACAATTATTTCATGGCCATTTTATCTATTTCTGATTTATTTTGTTGCAATTTTCTACCTTTTATTTATTCTCAGACTAAAAGAAAGATAGACAAATCGCTTTACATTTGGAAGGCGAACTAATTCTTCCACAAGATTAATGTAAATAAATAAATACCTACACGTCTCCTATCTAATTATGGGTAGAGGAATATTACTCTGATGGACTCATTAAAAGTCAATTTATAAGTTAATTAGCAAGTTACGAATTTTCCTCTTGCTTCTTATTATCGTTATCGTGCGTTTTTATTAATACTACCTCCCTACCGTCAACTATTAATTCGTTTCAGTTCAGACCCTAAACTAAACTGCTAATTTTGTCATATGTAACCAGAATATTTTATTTAAACTGAAATAGTAGCTCTTAGTTGTTGAGCTTAATTTTTATTCCATTTTTTGAAATATCTTAATTGTGTATTCACAGTGTTAGAATCCATAGTTATTTATATTAGCATATTTTTAGTAGCATTATAGTTGATTGTACGGGTAGCGTGATACTTACCTAGACCGATATCATTGATTTTATTTTATAAGTAACACCTTGGAACAAATATCATAAAATATTATACGTAGTAACTGACTACCGTCACGTGCGTGGGCTTGCAGCTACTTTCTTGCGCTCCGTTTATATCTTTCTTTTAGTCTGAGTGTATATTTATATATCTTAGGGCTGATTTTGCAGTCATCAGATCAAAGTTATTTAAACTTACAATTCAAAAGTCTCCGTAACCGGCGAGCGTGTATGAGACGAACTATGAGAGTGCAGGAAGCCAGAGAGGTATGTAAGGAAAGAACCTGTTGAAACTCTGTACTCTCTGCCTACCCCGCAAGGGATCCGGCGTGATGATGTAGATGGATAGATAGATAAAGTTACATCATAAACAAATTATCAAACACAGTTGTATGCTTAAAAGGAACTTACCTGGACGTGAAGTTCTATCATAATTTTACTCGAGATTGGTCTCTGATATTAGTATCACACACAATGTGATTTCTTTCATGGATAACTTTTATTTGATGATTAAAAAATCAACTCTTAAAAACACAACGCTTATTTAATTAACACTAGTTTTGTTTAAACGTATAAGTTTTGCTCCTGTGTGAATTTTGTAGTGTTATGAGTAGTTCTAGTTATTTGTATGTTAGCTGCACTTGTTTATACGATATCACATTTTAAGTAGTAAATTTTTAATAAAAGCTCCTGCTTTAATTTGTTTTTGCTTATGTTTTCTTTTCGTTTCAATGAGATACTTTAGTTATTAATATTTAAAAAAAAGTGTTAGAAGCTTTTATTTTATGTATGTATTATATTTTTCACGGTGTTTAGTCATTTTAGCTTTGAGCTACTTTAATTATAGTATTTCTAATTAAAATACCCAATTTAAATTATAAAGTATAAAAGAGCAAAAAAGGAAATCTCCGTATATCGAAATGAACACTAAAAAGAATCTTCATAGTCTTAAAATTAGAGTGTTAATTCAAATAATCGTATTTATGCGTTACGTCACACTTCAAATTTTCCATACTGACATATCGATGAATCACTCTGTATTCTTTTCAATGAACAAGTACAAATAATAGTGATGTAATATCCAGGTACTCCGCGAACTTCGCTGATCGGTTTGACCAGCAGCCGGCCGTCGAGCGTGGCGCCCACCACTCCGCCCAACTCTATATCCTCACAAGGTAGATTTGCTTTCACTGTGATGAATTAGTACAATATTGCCACTCTTTCTTCTTCCAGAAATGGTAAAGAACAACTATAGGAGTATTTTAAAATATACAGCTCACGCCAATCTTGTCGATGAAATTGAATTGCTGTGAACAAAATGAAGTCGGTCGTTCCAGCAATATTTGAGGGAGGTATTTTTGGATGTCTTTCGGCTGATGATGTGGCCAATCTTTATGACCGCTCTGAATTCAGCTACGTGCCGATGTGCAGAAAAACACCTTTGCGTTCTGCGTTTTAGTACACGGGTACATTCAGAGCGATCGTAAAGATTGGCACAAGCAATAGATGTAGAATAGATATTCGGCCAGTTCCTATATTCAACTCAAGGATAGATTTGCTTACTGTCAGTAGAATTTTGACAGATTTTCCATACAATATATGTCAAAATTCTATACGTAGTAGGCCAATATCCATGAGTTGAATATACGAACCGGCCGTTAGTGAACTTAACTTCTCATTTAAAAACGTTGCGGATATGAGATTACGTATCTTAAAATTATTAATTATAAAGCAGAGAGTAACTTGCTTCGCCAAATTAATCTAGATACATAGCAAGGAATAATGCCATTACATCCGATAAACAAATCCAAAAGATAGTTTTCTTCAAGAAACGGTTTGACTTTAAAGGTACGTATTACACATAGCTTGATCAAAAATAATTACAGATTGCGTTAACACATAGGTACAGATTTGTTCAAGCCAGAACATGTAAAAGCAATTGACGGATGCTTATTACTACAGATAACATTCGTTCCACAACCTAAAGAGTTTGTAGCCAACTGTTTTGCGTTGGACTAATCGAATTGCGCAGCAGATTGCCAGAGTACTTTATTAACAACATTAACTGAAGTTATTCTGGTTTTGAATAAATCGTCCTACTTTTAAGTTAACTAATTTTATCGTATAATGTCAGTGGGTGAATCTGAAAAGCCGCCGTTGACACCACTTCGGCCAAAGGTGAACTCCATATTCCATCTGTTCGGGGAGTGGCTGTTTGAAGCGGCACTCATCGGAACCACTCCAGCTTATAACAACCAACGTGAGTATTATGTTCAAACATGAAGAGACTTAGGAATGTGGATGAACACTTACCTCATATTGTGCTCATAATAAATTACAACTCAGCTTAAATAAATGTCACTATATTAATTTTACAAAAAATATTAATATTGTTAACTTAGACTATCGGCTATGCTAGACAATGCTAAGCAACGTCTCAACAATTAAAGATCTAGGAATTCAAGTTGACAGTAAACTGCTTTTGAATCAAAATGTCGAAAGTATCGTTAATAAGGCATTCAAGATGTATGGGTTCATCATGAGGTCCTCTGCGAAATTTAAAAGAACATCAACCTACCTCTATTTATACAAAACCTTAGTTCGTTCACAGCTTGAGTATGCGGTTCATGCTTAGGACCCCTTCTATCAGAAATAGGTTAATGAGATCGAGAAAGTTCAAAGTAGGTTTCTACGCTCAATGCATTTGAGGTGTCATAAGAGTAACTTAACGTATTCTCAATTATTAAAGAAATATAAACTATTAATTCTCGAAGATAGACGCAAATACTTACAAATGAATATGTTATATGATATTGTCAATAAATATTTTAATTCCATAGACATGACCAATGAAATTTGCTATGCAGTGCCCGATAGTCGGTGTACTATTTTCCGTCAACACCTGCCGAACGAATATTGATTTACGCTGCCCCATGCGTCGTTTGGCGGAGTTATATAATGATGCTTTTATTGACATTGATATTTTTGCATGCTCAAAATAGAATTTTAATATTTTTTTTTATTTAATACTCTGATCAGTGGTCCTATTTATAGCATTTAATTATTAATTGATGTTGATTGTCCTTTAATTATTATTAAATTCTTTTTTATGTAATACTATTAATAATGTTGTATATACTTTCATTAATTTGCATAATTTTCATTAGGCTATGCACTATTATCTTCAAAACTTTGTATATCTACTTAGTGGCACCTTACTAGCATTTCTTTATTATTATTATATTATTTCCTAATAATACGTGGATAATGTTGTTGGCTACAATATTGTTAATGTTTCTGCCCAAAGCGAACTCATACTTAGTTTAAATTAATGTTTTAATTTTTGCTTTATTTGAGCTTATATATTGCATATTGTAACTGTTTATTGTCCCTAAATAAATAAATAAATAAATAACCAAAGATAGCAATCAAGAAATAAGCAAGCACTATCACGCCTATATTCCCGTAGCTAAAGGGAAAGAAGTGAAAGAAGGAAGTGCTGGAATGGCAATTGATACCGTGTATGCTTACATATCGCTGGGCGAGCCTATTGCCATTATTCCGGACACAATTCCCGATTTGGGATATTACCGAGATTTGTTTATATTTATCTATATCATCACGCTAGGATTCGGACCCAGGACCAGAATATTTTTAATGTGTTATTGGCAGGCCTTTGCAATAAAGCGTGTAAATATATTTTAGAGCGCACTGAAGGCACACCACCGCCGCCATCATTGCCTGACGCGGCGTATAAACTCAACATGCTGAGCTATCAACCAGGTTAGTGACATTAAAATCTATTCCTCTCTATCTATACCATCACGTCAGATCCTTTGAGGGGGAGGCAGATAGCATAGAGTTCCAACAGGTTCTTTCCTTACAGACCTCTCTGGCTTCCCACACTCTTATAGGGGTCACGTCGGGGTTACCAGTTTATGTGCAGGGTAGCAGAACAGGAAAGCAATTTGAAATAATTGTATTACATTTTTTAGTGATTTGGAAGTTTATTGGGTTATACAGCACAAGCGCAGATAGTTCAGAAAGTGTAAGAGTAGAAGGCAGTAAGAAAGAATAACATTAAGAGAACCCGAGTCCTATCGGGGCGTGACTAAAAGCAGCGTGCGTTCTGCGTGGAGACAGTAATGCCAGTTGCATGCTGGACAAGTAATCTATTATGGGCAAGCGCATGGCTGCACCGCGCCGGTCGCCGCCGCGGGTCATTAAGGAATTTATAATTATATTATATAATTTAGAATTGGTTTGTCCATTAAAACTAATATTATTTTATTTTCGTGAAATACTTGTTAAAATTAATTATTAAAATAAAATAACGAAATTAAGTACGCCATAGTTCATCTTATACATGTTCGCCGGTTACGGAGACTCTTGACTTGCCCTTCAGATAAGACACGGTCTATTTGGTCATAGTAAGATAGTATAGGTCCTCCCCGGTACCTACATCTTTCAAATTTAGCATTGCAAACCGAAGATTTGTATCATTCATCTTGCTAAAGATGTTTTTTTGGCTGAAGTCGGCCATAACCGAAAGCAAACATTCGGGAGGCATTACCTATACTTACTACTCATTCCGTTGGCTTAACGACCCAGAGTGAATCTTGGCCTCCAAAACTCTTCAAACTTCTCACGGTTCTGCGCGATATAGGCATTACGTATATCCAATAAAATATTCTTTATTTTTGATTAATGCCACACTGGGAATATTTACTGCACAAACACCCAGAGCAAAACAAATATTTGTGAATCACACCAAGATTTGTCTCGTGCGGGGCTCATCTAACCATCATCATCATCATCTGTTTTAATTTGAATTTTGCATTTAACTTGCAATGTTCGTATGGCCGTCTGTCTGTCTTTCCGGTTCAAATCTTGTGATCCCTTTTTCAAGCACTTACGGGTACCCAATCAATCAATCAATCAGCCTATCGCAGTCCACTGCTGGACATAGGCCTCTCCTAACACGCGCCATTGCACACGGTCCTCCGCCTTCCGCATCCAGTCTGTCCCAGCGACCTTTTTGGGGTCGTCGGTCCATCTAGCTGGGGGCCGTCCTACCTTACGCTTACGGGTATCCGATTGAGCTGAAATTTGCATACGTATGTAAGCCTGACGGCAAAGCCTGGTGCCTTTGAGCGGTCTGATGATGGAGTCTGAAGGTGGCTATAGGAACATGTGACTGTACAACGTCCTTTCGTGTTTAGGCTTGTTAAATTGGTATTAAGAAGTACTATATAGCCAGATAGTATTCAGGGTCTTAAGATGAAGCCGAAATCAAGTACTCAATATAACCCCGCCGTGTTTGGCTCCTTAAATTTGTCTTTACGACTACTTTAGACTCAGATGGTCTCAAGGGTCTGATGATGGAGCCGAAAGGAATCCATAGGAACTCCTCAACTAAGCAATATATATTCGTTGGGTTTTTGCTACAAAATATTGTTTTTAAATAGGTCTTTTTATATTAAAATTATATACGGCTTTCGTCCTTTGATGGATGGAAAATGTTTTATGGCCTACTGGTATGTGCATGTCAGGTCGTGCGGAAGCACTAGGCACTCTATGCCGCGTGCTGTGCTCGAAGCAGTGCCGCGAAGAGGTCTTGGCTCCGTACTTGGCGCGGTGCTACGCGGCCATACACCGCGGCCTGCGGGACCCCGCCACGGCTGCAGCTGTAGTGCTCAATGCACCCGACATATTCAGGTATGTGTCATACCACTATACTGTCCTACAAAGTAAGTACAACCTCTTGCAATATTGTTTTAATGTAACCTTGCTGTAAGAAAGAGACGGAGCTAAGAGTTCTTAGTTTTTTCAAATCGTTTGCACGCTTTTGTAAAAAATATATTATTCTTGTCGATCTTAATGATTTGGTTTTGACAATTAAAAACAAAATTTGGAAAATTAAAAGCATTATGTTGTATAGGATTATTTTTTGTATTATTTCTATGAACAACAAAAAAGCAAATTGTGGTAAATTACTATTCAAAAAGACTGCGACTGCCGCGTTGGTCTAGTGGCAAAGCGCATCGCTTTGTGATCACGAGGTGTCCTGGGTGCAAATCCTAGGTCGGACAAGTGTAGTTTTTCTAACGAAAACCTCCCAGTACGAGTCTGGAGTCTGGAATTGTGCCCGGTATATGGCAATAGGCTCGCTCCTTATTACATGTGACCTAACATCGTTGGCGAAACGTGGGTGTACTCAGTACACCTCTGCCACTCCCGCTAGGGGAATATAGCCGAGACGGTGTGTCTGTTTGGCAATAAGGAATAACAGACGTATAATCATAGCGTTCTTGCCATCCATTCCTATTAGGATCCTTATGACGTAAATGAAAGTGCGGCCTGTATTTCTGGTTTATTCTCAGTTAAACTGAAAAATTAGATAAATAAAATTCCAAATAAAAATGTCCGTCGCCGGCTAAGTTCTATAGGAGTCTTGTCCTGTGGCGGGGCGATTCTTTCACAGCATTTCACGGGAGTAGTGGGGTTGCTCCTGTGTGCCACCGCGGTTGTGTGTGTGTTGCTGGGCACAACAATATCCATTTCCATGCCAGATTCCTTACGAGATAATTATGATGTATATCTTTCAGACTGGACCTCGACGGTGTTTTAGTCCTAGTCCCGGATTTCATATCAGCTTTGGACCATATTCTATCAGAAAGAGAACCGAAACTAGAATGTGGTGCCATAGACAAGCGAGAGCTGCGGAAGGCGGCCATTAGCGCTCTATTATCTCTGGTAGCTTTCCCTTACCATTACAAAGGACTGCCTGTGCCGGAGTTCCCTGGATGCAATGAGTAGTAAGTAAATTTGTATCTTATTTTTGTGACGATTGGCTTTGATTTTCGATCTAGCATACTAACGATCCGGCTTGTCTAATGTCATGACATAATCTGTACCTTACTATTTTTATTTTAAAGTTATTAAGATATTATCGCTAAAACAAAAATAACCGTCTTAAATGGCCGCAAGTAAAATATGAATAGGAAGAGCACAAAGTTGGTCATCATGGCCATCATTAAAGTGGACTTTGCCCTGCAGTAGACCTTATACAGCTGATAAAAATGATGGCAGAAAAATATTTATAAAACAAATTAATATAATATCAGCCTATACTGCCCACTGCTGGGTAAAGGCCTTCTCTCACAAATCGAGGTGAGAGAGATTAGGTCATACTCCACCACGCGGACCCAGTGCGGATTGGTGGAGGCAGGTTTGTGGCCACCTGCTGTTGGAACGTATCAAGCCGCCTTTAAGGCTTCCAACTCGGCTTAACGACCACCACATTAAGTGGTAGCCGGGACCAACGGCTTAGCGTGCCTTCCGAAGCACGGAGACGCTCGAATATGAAAATGCCACAAACGGTCACCCATCTCAGGGCGACCGAGTCGAACGCTGCTTAACCTTGGTGATGGGTAAGAACACCGCGGTCGCACAGCGCACAACAAAATTAATAAGGCCTCAAATCTCAAAATCGTATTTCCAGCGCGGGAATGACACTAGGCGACTTCACTAGAGGCAAAATATCCCTTATTTGCGTGTCTGCCGTCCAAGTGGAGTGTTCGGACGCACTTGCGGTGCCGTTGCTAAGCGCGTTGTACTTGTGCGTGCGGCACAACGCGCACGCGGGCCCCGGCCGGACGCACAGTGCGCCGCCGGGCTCCACCATGTCGCATAGCACTGATTATAAAGGTGAGTGGAGAACCTTCGCATACTGTTAATGATACTTATGATTGAGGTCATTAGGTTCAGCGTAGCCTGATTGTATTAAGAAAGGAGGTTTGAAACTAAAATGTATTTCTGGTACGTTTTTAAAGTTACGGTATTCTTGATTATAAGCATACTGTGGTTCTCACAGCCTTAAAACTTAAAGACACAGGTTTAATAGTACATTTTATAATCTTACTTTATTTTATTTTATGTCCTAACTCCTATTTATTTCTTTGTTTTTATTGTATATCAACCGAAAAAAGTCCACTGCAAGATAAAGACCGATAAAAATAATGTAAATTAAAATAAATAAATAATATGATGTACTATTAGACAGAAAAGTAAAGTTTCGTTCATTGCATATTTAAGTGATAATATCGAGAGCCGCAATTCTACTAATGAAACTCTGCTCCCACCAAATTTTAACCGCCACTGATCTATGTTTTAATTGCGAAATACACTCCGGTTAAGCTTAAGATTTGGTTTAAGCCGAATATCGTTCGTAGAATTGAGGCCCAAAGCTTCGTGATGTCAAGTGCTAAACCGTACATCTTGCTATCACATGAGAGTCAACTCGGATATAGCACAAACATACACGCTAAATTTATTTTGCTATGCCAACATCATCAGAACATTCTCATCCAATTTACAGACTTCACATACTATTATTCTTAGCGAAGATGACTTCTAATCATTTATTTTTATAAAAACTTTGCCCCACACTAGGAATCATTCCTGCATCGTAGGTGCCTTTATAAACATAAATTTCGGCTTCACAAACGCCCGGACGAAAACAAATGTTAGTAAGGTCACAGACTCTCCGGTAATCAAACCTGCGGGTATGCGATCCAGTGAGCAAAGTGGCTTACGATGCAGGAATGATTTAATTTCATTTGTATTAACTGTGCAATAATGTATAAACCATATCCAGTTAACAAATACTCATAATATTTATTTCTACAAATCATAAGTGTAGTGTCATAGTCTATATCTAGCCAAAGAGATCAATTTATTTCTTCTCTGTCTACTCTATCACAAAATGAAGTCTATTCCTTCTGCTATCATTTATTCTATGAATTTCAAATTGTTCTTTTGTCTTCAATCTGTCACAATATGTAGTCTTCTGTACTATAATTTATCTCTACAATTTACTATACACTAGCGTCCCTTTGAGGCTCTGTGTCACTTGAAATACATGTGGTGTGGAGAATTGTAAGCGTATATAAAGGTGGGGCCACACTGTGGGCGGGGTGTTGTAGCGCGGTCGGAGAGCGGCAGCGCGGAGGGCCACTCGCTCGACGACTTCGCGGCTGACGTTAGGGAGCTAGACCCATCCTCGGCTGTTTTCGGTAATTACACGTTTTGTTTGCGATTTAATGAGGCAATATGTTGATAGAATATGGTCAATATATGTAGGCTTTGACGGTGTAGTATTAGCGTAAATGTTGGTCAAAGGCCTTTTCTCACATATCAAGGTGAGAGAGATTATGTCTTATTCCACCGGCGGACATGGTACAGATTAAAGGAGGCAGCTTGTCGTCACCGCTTGTTTGAATTTTTTCAGTTGCACATAAACACTTAACGACTAGTAATATTAATTGGCAGCCATTTCACGACGGTTTTGTTGGGTCTGGTATAAGAAATGGCCAGAAACATTATTTTATTTCATTTTTTTATTCAACATATTGCCTTGTTTTTTAAACACACTGTAAGATTTTTACGAATCAAGTTTAATTAACTTTTAGTCCTTATCTCTTGGTTTATCATCACTGATATTATGATTCGGAAAAGTTATAGTGTGTAAGTGCTTCGTGTTTTATATGTTAATTGGTATTTGCTTGCTGTTTTACTTTGTGATTTCATTTTACATTTCATTTTGGTCGTAACTTCAGGTACTAATCTTTACTCTTTATTCAACCCAGACCGCCACAGATGTTATATACCACAGTCTCTAATTTTATGCTTTGAATGTAAAATTTAATTATCAAATTAACTAGGTACCAGCTGTAGTGGCGCCATCTAAACTTTTATTTTACTCCCTTAAAAAAACTTTTTAGTGATTTAAAATAATCATGATCTTCAACCATAATTCGCGTTAATTTTAAAGTTCTTGACACATTACCAAAAGGAATGAAAAAGGTCGATTCGGGTGCAAATGCGTTTGTGTAATGTTAATATTACGTTGGAGCGTGTGTGACGTAGGTGCGGCGCTGGTGGTGCGCGCCACGTACCTGGTGTGCCACCGCCTCATATCCACGTGGAAGGGCGACCTACAAGTGTCGTTAGCTGCTTTGGAATTACTCTCTGGACTTGCCAAGCTGCATTCTTCGAAGCCAGGTGAATATATAAAGTTTAAAATAATTGTATTATAATAGTACGTTTGGTGTTGATTTATTGATCCGTGATTAAATTATTTTTCATGCTCTCCAGAATTCGTTATTGGTGAGTACGAATTGTATTGCATACTTTGTATTTTGTTATTTCGGCTTGATACTATAAACTACTAATAAGATATTAAACGACAATGAACAAGGGCAGCGTGTACTTTTTGTATATTAGGGTTACCTCTCTAGGGTCCTGGTAAAGCGATTTATAAACATGAGATTATACACATAATATGGTTCAGTCAGGTATAAAAAAATATTTTTTTTATTTTTATTTTTTAAAAAACGTAGCTCCACATTATAATAGATTTCTGTGTTGTGGGTGCGTTTAACAACATGAAAATTCACATACACAAATACCCAGACCGGAACAAATAGTTGTGGATCACACAAAGATTAGTCCCGTGCGGGAATCTTAATATCCATTTCCCTGCTTATTGCCGCAGTTCACATTCACGCTTTAGGCAGTTTCGTGCCTATTATATCTGTTCATTGCTGCATATAGCCTGAATCTAAACCGGGAGTTAATTTCAGAGGCCATCGAACGCAAACGCGCCGTCCGCTGGATCTGCGACTACATCACGGTGCAGTGCAGCCGGCCGCCGCAGGCGCACTCCCGCGACCTGCACTCTTGCGTGGTGGCCGCCTACTCCTGCCTCGCCTCGTGGCTCTGCCCCGCGCTGCTCGCTGACCCGGAGTGCATTGCCACGCTGCTGGAAGTCGTCGAACTGGGCATATCGGGGAGCAAGAGTCAAGGTGAGCTCTTCGTGTATTATGTTAGCCTAGTTCTTCGCCTACTCCTGTCTCGCTTCGTGGCTGTGCCCCGCGCTGCTCGTTGACCCGTAGTGTATTGCAACGCTGCCTGGAAGGTCCTCGAACTTGATAAAAATCTGTTCGGCGGTTTGGGCGGTAAAAAAGTCAAACAGTTGCTTTTTAATTTTTATATTTTTGTAATTAGATAAGATGCTTTTGATTTTGGAGTATTCGCAAACAAAAGTTACCACCTCCACACAGCCACTTAAGTAGATATTTTGTTATAGGTAAACCCGGGGACCCACCTAAAATGAAAGACGAAAAAGAATTAAAGCCGGTGTCCATGAGAGTACGCGATGCAGCTGAATCTTTGCTCATGCTCATTTTGGAACAGGTATTTTTTCATTAAATTCTTAAATTATATTATTAAAGTACTTTATGGTGTGTGTTAGCGACAGTTACTGGGATCATCTGTTTACTAGGCTCATATAAATAATAATAATATAAGCCTATACTGCCCACTGCTGGGCAAAGGCCTTCTCTCACAAATCCAGGTAAGAGAGATTAGGTCATACTCCACCACGCGGACCCAGTGCGGATTGGTGGAGGCAGGTTAGTGGCCACCTGCTGTTGGAACTTATCAAGCCGCCTTAACGCTTCCAGCTAGGCTTAACGACTACCACATTCAGTGGTAACCGGGACCAACGGGTTAACGTGCCTTCCGAAGCACGGAGACGCTCGTATATGGAAATGCCACAAACGGTCACCCATCTCAGGCCGACCGATTCGAACGCTGCTTAACCTTGGTAATCGGTAAGAACACCGCGGTCCCACAGCGCTACGAGCGCCTCTTTCGGCTGATGCCATCATCATAGTATTGTTATTTAGTCTTAATAATTTTCGCTATACTATATCTGGAGAAACCTTCGATAGTCAGTATCTACCCAAAAGGTAGTGTGTCAGTCGGAGAATAAATTTTCAATTTTTTCCCAGGATATGTTTGAATAATGATAGTCTTTTTACTTGATTCTTTATACGATCAGATTACGTGCTATATTCGACAGTATGTGTTACTTTTTAATCTATAGCAAGTAGGTGAAGGCGGCAACGGTTCATCTTGGTGTCGTCTGGACGAGCGCTGGCTGGCGGCGCTCGGGCACGGACTGCTGCGGCATTTTGTTGCTGATGGCAACATCCTGTTGTCTTTGCTGGAGGAGCCGCTTAGCAATAGTCAAGAGCCACAACCCACTCTCGTAGGTGAGTGCATATTTAGCAGTTTTGATAGTATATTTATAGAGATAAAGATGTCTGGATTACACTATACTAAATTATAAGAATAATTCATCTTATACTAGTCGACTGCTTGGCAAAAGCCTTCTCACATAATAGAGGTCAGAGAGAATAAGTAATATTCCATTATGTGAAATTTACATAATGATATAAAATTAGTTTAGTACTTCAACTTTTAAAGTCCCGTGTGGAATGATGTGTACAATAAAGCATGATTACACCGTGCCTGGACAGGACTATGCTTCTGCCGTGTCATCTCTACATTGTGTCGAGGCCGTTGGTGGGTTGGACCACGGACTCGGCCCCGGTCCGGTTCAACGTGAATCACCCTATCGGTTTAAATTATGTCATTACCGTCACTTTCCGCATAGAACATTGAGCAGTACCGCGGCAGCGCTGACTGTTCACATACTCCCTCCGTTGAACATCCCTTATGTTTGTGAAAACTACCGAAATCGGATTTTCTTTTTCCTAAAATGAAATTGTTTCTATAAAAATATTATCCAAGGTAATGTTTATATTAGCTTTCCCATGCTTTTTCTGATACCTCATCCTCACATTTTTTTGTATTTTATATATATTTACATTTTTATCCTTTGGTTTTATTTCGAAAATTATTTCTTCCATATAAAATTATTTACTCCCCGCTCGTAGCGCTGTATGACCGCGGTGTTCTTACCGATTACCAAGGTTAAGCAGCGTTCGACTCGGTTGGCCCGAGATGGGTGACCGTGTGTGACATTTTCATATTCGAGCGTCTCCGTGCTTCGGAAGGCACGTGAAGCCGTTGGTCTCGGCTACCACTTCATGTGGTAGTCGTTAAGCCGAGTTGGCCGAGTCGCCTTAAAGGCGGCTTGATAAGTTCCAACAGCAGGTGGCCACAAACCTGCCTCCGCCAATCCGAACTGGGTCCGCGTGGTGGAGTATGACCTAATCTCTGTCACCTCGATTTGTGAGAGGTCTTTGTCCAGCAGTGGGCAGTATAGGCTGATATTATTATTATTACTCGTCCCCAACGCGCGCCGCCGTCATGTTCCCGTCGCGCTGCGGCGGGCGGAACCTGTAAAGCGTATGTGTGTGTGCCAGTGATAATCCGCTGCGGCTGGGGCCGTTTCGCGTGGTCGCTGGGCAGCCGCGGCGCGGCGCGCTGCGCCACGCGGCTGGGCAGCGGCGCGTGCGCACGCCCCGTCGACATGCGCGACGCGCGCCCCGCGCACGCGCCCGCCTGCCGCGCGCTCCCCGCGCAGCCGCCCTGCGCCGTGTACGTATAACTTTCACTATCTATTTCAGAAACAATATATACAAGGTGTAACATAATTTACGCAACCCCTGAAAGTAGTTTGTTCTAAATCGGTAACTGAAACGATTCGAACAATTTTAATTATATCTATCTATCTATATCATCACCCCAGATCCCTTACGGGGTAGGCAGAGAGTACAGACTTCCAACTGGCTCTTTCCTTACATACCTCTCTGGCTTCCTCTACCGTCATAGTTCGTCTCATATACGCTCGCCGGTTACGGAGACTCCTGACTTGTCCTTCAGATAAGACCCGGTCTATTTGGTCATGTTAAGATAGTCTCGGTCTTCCCCGGTACCTACATCCTTCCACTTTCGCATTGTATATCAGTTTTGTCATTCTTTCTTCGGACATTCTTTCTATATGCCCGAACCAACGGAGCATACCCTTTCTCATCTTTACACCGATACTCTCTTTTATACCTATTTGCTTTCTTACTACGCTGTTGCGAATACGGTCGGTCAGCTTCACTCCGCATATCTTCCACAGAGCTCACATTTCCACCGCATTTATGATACTTTCATTCTCCTTCTTACATACCCAGCTCTCGCTGCCATATAACAGCGTTGGGACAAGCACCCCATTATGTATGGCCAGCTGCGCCTTTCGGCTTAAGTGCCGGCTCCCAAGTAGCTTTCCCATCGTACCATTCACTCTGTTCCCTGCACTCACTCTTCTCTCTATGTCAGCGGTGTATTTTCCATCCTTACTGACTACTTTAATTATATATTGTCTTTCTTTTTTTAAATGCTGTACTTCTTTATTGCGCTATAATAAACTAAATTTATTCTTGATTCAAAGCAATACGGAGATTTCAAATACATTTCTAAAACGTGTTTCTCAATACGCACACATACATGTACAAGTTTCATTGTTAATTGGGGTATAAAAATGCTTAAAAAAGGTAATAAACTTGAAATTTTGGAAATTTGATTTTTTCATTAAACTTATTAAGCAATTATCTAATTGAAGTGTCTAAGGTCGTGCATTTATTTACGATACACCTTGTATATGGATGGAATAATATAATTACAGTAATATCCTAGTGGTTATTAGACAGCTGGACTACAAATTCAGAGGTCTAGGGTTCAAACTCAGGCACACACCTCTGTGATTATTAAAGTATGTGCGTATTAAAAGAAAATATCACTTGCTTTAATGGTGAAGGAAAACATCGTGAGGAAACCCGCACTGAGCCGGCGTGATGGACTATGGCCTACACCCTCTCAGTTTGAGAGGAGGCACATGCACAGGGCTAATATTATTTTATAATTATTTGACATGGAACACCCACAGGTACACTTACCCCCGTATCTTTAAACAAGTAAGTACTTGTCATTGGAATGTCATGTGTTTAAAATTCTATACCATAGAGGTAGGACTTAAAAGCATAGGGGGATTATAAACCCAGTTCAGATGTGCACTTGGTACCATTTAGGTAACCAATTTATTTATTTTTTCTCCATGGTTCGAACTTCTTTTTTATACAAAACTTTATAGCTTGTCATTTTGACTTAGGTTCCACGCAAATTTGTCGGTTAATATTTGTTTGTTTAGTGACTGTGTTCTCAGAGATTTTTTATTTGTTTTCAATTAATAAATAAATATATAATTAAAATATTTGTGAAAACATGGTGCCACCCAACTAAAAAGACATGCTTTGTATTGGAACGCAAATCTTATTGGTCTAGAAAAGCGGATGAAGCTAAATTATGTAGGCTTCGGCCGGTGACTTGGTTTTGATGTATTATGGTTAAAATAAAATGTATTTTCTATAAAAGATGTAACTAGTTTGAAGATGCATAATAACTACACCAGATGGACTGTTTTCCTTAAGCATAAATGATTAGATTTAGATAAAATATTAATAATCGTATTCCTAAAAAGATTATAGTCATAATGATGGAGAAATTTACATCGATATCAATAGCATTTTATTATTATAGCAATTATGTAATTGTTAACGCAAGCTTTTTTTGTTTTAGTATGCCTACAGATATTGCGACCTAAATGAATAGCGTTTTTATACAATACTAAGAGCACATTAAGAGTTTCAATTCTCAGTATAGTTGCATCTTTTCAAAACATTTTACAAAATAGTGCTTCGATGTTGGACTCAAATAGCGAAGATTGCAACCAGTAGCAGTTGCAATGTAAAATTAACTTCAAATTTTTCTTTTTTAAATTAATTATCTATCTATCTATCTATATCATCACGCAAGAACCCTTACGGGGTAGGCAGAGAGTACAGAGTTCCAACAGGCTCTTTCCTTACCTTACTCTCTGGCTTCCTTGTTATGTAAGGAAACTTCCTTCCTAAATTAATTATATTTTATGCATAAGGTTTTTTCTTAAATATTTTGTTCGCGCTTTTATTGTAATAAATAAAAACGTTATAAAAGGTTCAATTTTATTATTACAAGCTGTTATTTAACTTACTATGTTCGTATGTCTCTATGTCTGTCTGTTTGTCTTTCCGGTTCAAATCATGTTATCCATTTTTCGAGCACTTGCTTGGCAAAAATTGGCATACGTATGTAAGTCCGATGACAAAGCAATAATATGATACCATCCATGGAGCTCGTCTGATGATAGAGTCGGTGGGTGGGTATAGTACATATGAACTATCAACGTAACCCCTTCGTGTTTAGGCTGGTTAGATTGGTATTGAGAAGTACTATATAACCAGATAGTGTTCAGGTTCTGATGATGAAGCTGAAAGGTGGCCAATGATGAAAAACACAAGTACTCAATAAACCCTGCCGTGTTTGGGCTCATTGGATTTGTCTAGACAAGTTCTGTAGACCCGGATGGTGTCCAGGGTCTCATGATGGAGGCGAAGGGTGACCAACAGAACTACCCAACTACTCAACATAACCCTGACGTGTTCGGGCTCGTAACATTTGTCTTGACAAGTACCATAGTACTTGTCGGTTTCCGTTGTGTTTTTGCTATAAAAGCTTGTTTTTTTAAGAAAGTGAATGTTACGATTCTTCAGATTATCAATAACTAGATAGAATTACTATTATTGATTACTACAAAACTTAGGTAAATTACGCATCTATAATAGGCACTATGAAATACAGCGATATTTTGTATTGTAAAAAATATTTAATTTACAGCTTATGGGTATACAAAAGGATTTTATCGATAAAGTTTTCGCAGTTGTAGGGAAAGTACTGATACTAATTTAGGGTTACATCTGTGGGAAAACACAAGTATGGTCTATGTCATTAATGTCAATACAAAATGTACAAGGGTGTAAGTGGTAACGATGGATTTGTATCCTTTCTTATCACTGACAGGACATAAGTGTAAGCAGTGCAAATATATAATCTTGTAAACGCTCCCTCTATGCCTCTAGTACCTCTACGTTCTATACCAAAATATTTTTTGACTTTCTCACTATTGACAGTTAATCAACTATGGAATAAAAAAGATGTGCTAAATAAATACTTGAGTAAAAGTAACTACTTAGACAAGGTTATAGATACGGGTGTTAGAGACCAACCCTAAATTAAGTCGCACGTTCAGGGCCTTACTACAGCTCCGCCACGAAAGCATAACAACGAAACCGCAGTTCCGCCGTGGCTTGTCCGTTATACGACAAACGAAATAGAAGCGAAACTGCCTGTTCTAACGTACAGATTTGTTATAATATTCGTATTAAGTTCTGAACTTTAGTAAAACACCAACTCAATGTAAATCATGTATTTTGCTAGGTACACGAGTGCGTATGTCATCATCTTATTTATCTACCCACTTAATCCACATTATTAATTAACAAAGTAGAAAAGTACCCTGTTCTAATTCTCATAAATCCATGTAAACAAATCATCAATATAACAATTCGTATTCTTTATTGTAATTCTATCTCTTTCCCGCGTGATTTAGCCAATAGAAGCCGGTTACATCTCAGCGCTCAGTCCGCTATTTTTGGGTCCAGAGTTCATTAAAATATGTGTGACGTAATTTAATTTATAGATTGCCTTATAAGAATACTACTTTTTACCCACGACTTCATCCGCTTAAGACAGGAATCTGACAATATTTCAGGATAAAAATATCCTATGTATTAAACCAAGTAATAAACTATCTGTGTGCCAAATTTTATCCAAATCCGTTCAGCCGTTTCGCGTGATTGAGTAACAAACATACAAACTTTGACATTTATAATATTAGAAGGATAAGGATTTGGTTTTAGATTACAAGAATTGGTTTTAGGTTCCGGTCGAAAGTACACGCGGACGAAGTCGCGGGCAGATACAAGTATTAATAAATTAACTGAGAGTGCCTACATATTTACAATTTCCAACAGGCTATTCGGAGTTACCGCCTAATTAAGTACTAATTTGATCGTCACTAGTCTGAAATTTAACCACAAAGTTTTTCTCTGTAGAGATTCAGCATTCCCATCGTTAGACGCAGTGCTACGACAGCTGAACGACCCTGAAGCACCGACGCTATTCAAGCTGCTAGAACAACAGGCCGCCATCGAAAAACGCGTTAAAGAGAGCGAAGATAATGTCGTAAGTTTGAAACAGAATAACAGGTTTTCTCGTGATCCTTTCTATTCATATTCCTATTTAAATTTGTCGTTATTCCCGTCGCTACCGGCTTTATTTTTATAATGATCTTGCTCACTTTCACCTGCCCGCCCGTGTGTTAACTGGGCACTGCTTGGTTTAAAAGTATATTTTAAATTAAAGTGACCTACACAACTGTAGAATGCCTACGGCCCTACGTTTTACCAGGCCTACGCTAGGCTCTCATGTATCTACAAGAGTTCCAACAGGTTCTTTCCTTACATACCTCTCTGGCTTCGTCCACTCTCATAGTTCGTCTCATACACGCACGCTCTCATGTACATATAAAAAAAATATATAATACTTTGTAGCGACCCCTATACATCGCTACAAAACTGTGACTGCCCACTACTACGACAATGATTCTCCATACATGTCTAGAACGCGATATGAGAGTTTGTATGAGGCATTGCATATATACAAGCCTCCGACAACAACTTCGGGGAGTGGCAGGCCCCGCCAGACTCAACACCCGTCTGGCTGAAAGATCTTTCCTTTGATAAATCCTGCCACAACTTTCCTCCACAAAGATACACAACATGGAAAATAATTTCGGGATATCTGCACCATGCGACCTACGATAACACACGAATAGTAGACCGGGTGTCGTATTGACTTGATGAATTTTGTTTATACAGGTGCCCGAAGAATGCGTGCCTTCTGAACCGGTGACTGAATTTCAGACCGCAAGACTGTTTCTATCACATTTTGGCTATCTGAACATTGGTGGCGATAAAAAGGTAAGTTTAGACTTAACTTAATTGCATTAAAATAAGAATTACCACCGTCACGCCTTATTCCCCAACCGGGGGTGGCAGAGGTGTACTGAGTACACCCACTTTGCCTACCATGTTAGGTCCCATGTAATAGGGGGGCACTGCAGGGTATAAGCCTCCTCCCTGCTACGCCACATATACCTATCCTGAAACAATCTAAGCCAGGTCTTACCTACGCACTTAACCACTTTGTACTGATCTTCCTCGAATGCGTACCGCGAAATATCCTTTCCGCAGCCACCATTCGTTCAAAGATCCACTCCACCTGTCTTCATTTACCGTATTGCCATATAACGGACACAACTCCAAACTCCCGGAATCATACTGGGAGTTTTTCTTTACAAAAACTACATTTGTCCGACCTAGAAAAGCGATGCGCTTTGCCACTAGACCAACTAGGCAGTCCGAGATCAACGAGCCAGTTTAATTACATTTCTTTTACAATTTGTTTGATATAAGCGACCCGTCCTGGCTTCGAACGAGTAGCACGGGCAAATAATCTTGTGAACCAGACAATCGATTGGTGAAAACCGAATAAAAATCCGTGGAGTAGTTACTGAGATTAGCGCCTTAGAATAAATATAATCTAGGAGCCGCGAGCGCGCATCAAATTGAAGCAACAATTACTACCTGCGAAGCAGTCACACGTTCACGCGAGTAGTCACTCTGTGACCGTCGTGTGAAATAACGTTCTCTGCGCGTCTCAAATAAATTGAATTATGCCGTCTTGTGTCATTCCCGCTGTAAAAATGCTGTTGAGCTCAAAAATAATCATGATAGGATCACATTTCATACGTATCTAACGCATTCAGGTGCCGTATCATTTTAATAACGAATTAATTTTTCCGTCTGTAATTGTCATAGTAAAAGACGCGTCCATATTTTTTTGTTTAAAAAAAATGTAGCCCGTTTGCGTTTACAAACATGAAAATTCACACGCACAAATACCCAGACCGAAAAAAATAATTGTGGGTCACACAAATATTTGTCCCGTGCGGGAATCGAACCCGCGACTATTAGACACTGGGCGGAGTGGCTTAAGCGCTTAACCACTGCGCTAAATCGTCCGTCAAATCATTCGTTAGTGTTTCTAGTATAAGTAACTACTAAGTCTGGAATTGTGCCCGATATATGGCAATAGGTTCGCCCCCTATTACATGGGACCTTTTTTTTTGACGCAGGGAACCCCCTTTTTGGGTACCCGTCCGCGTTCGGGGGAACGCGAAGAGGTTATGTCGGAGTCCTTGGTGCATTATTACATGGGACCTAACATCGTCGGCGAATCGTGGGTGTACTCAGTACACTATTGCCACCCCCGCTGGGGAATATAGGCATGACGGTGTGTTTTTAACTACTACACCACGGTTTTAATATTTAGTTAAGATGATGAAAATATATTTTCCCTACGTTAAATTACTACAAACCTTAATAGTACAAGTATATCTATTTCTTGAGTTTAATATGCATTAAAATACAAGTTCGCGCAACAATGATTTTATTATCTCTAGTATATCTATACTCTAATGTCATCAACATTTACCCCAAAAAGTGGTAATATTACTGGGCTGCCAACATTACGCGGGTGGGAACTGCGGTGAGTGCGGGGCGTTTGTTGAACTTTTGGCTTCACCGCGCGACGTGTAATTAAGACTGCGCGCGGCTTTTGGATATATTATTCTAAGATTAGCGCATACATACGTAGGAAAGACGCAGCAAGTAATTTCACTGTATAATGTAGTATTAGAATTTATACAGATTATACTTTTTCCAGCAGTTACATTAAATTTGAATCCTAATATTGTTTTTGATCTTGTTTAGAGCACGAGTAAGAATTTTCGTGTATGTGAAAGTAACATTGGCGTCGTTCGTCTAGTGGGGTATGATACAGCTTGCGATTTCGAGTTTATATGGTTTTTTTTGCGAATAATTGTCGATAGTAGACAATAGGCATTACATTAGAACTTAACGTCGCTGTCGAAATAAGATTCACATTCGCAGTATTAAATAAATTCTGGAATATTTGTACTTACCGGTCTCTTATTTACAGCCCAGCCGCTCCTAGACGGCAGTTTCATCATCATCATCATCATCATCTCAGCCTATACTTGTCCACTGCTGAACATAGGCCTCCCCAATCGCTTTCCAGCGTAGCCGGTCCGATGCCACCTGCATCCAACGACTTCCTGCGATTTTCACAAGATCTTCGGTCCATCTGGCAGGTGGTCGTCCCACGCTGCGCTTGCCAATACGTGGTCTCCACTCTAGAATCTTTCTGCCCCAACGCCCGTCCAATCTTCGCGCTATGTCGCCCGCCCATTGCCACTTCAGCTTGCTAATCTTAAGGGCTATGTCGGTGACCTTGGTTCTTCTACGAATCTCCTCATTTCTAATTCGATCACGTAGAGAAACGCCAAGCATAGCTCTGCGGCAGTTTGGCAAAAAATAATTATGTAAACAATTAATTTTGGAATTTACCAGCACTCGTGGCCATTGGTAGTCCGGAGTACCTGAGAGCGATTAATTTAATTGGAATTAAAATTTTAATTGTTAAGTCATACAGTTAAAAAAATGATTGAATAATGCCCAACACTGCTAGATATTCTTCATGCAAAGGTGAAATGCATGTTGATTTTTGTCTTCGGTTGCTTTTTTTCTACTGAGGATCTCATATTAGCTAGGGATTATGGCAGACAGATTCTCGACTAAGATTAGAAAGTCACTTTATCTATCTTCTCTATTACTACTACCCATTATATAATATGGCAAAATATAATTATATTAATGATTATCGGTTGGGGAATATAGGCGTGATGGTGTATTAATAATTAACGATTACAATTACATTATGTAATCTTCAACGATAACGATTACACTTTTAATCTTGAATCATGATTGACAAAATGCCATTCTAATCATTAATGTGATTACATTTTGCCCATCTCTGACATCTATATGTTAGTTGTTATTTATTTATTTATTCATTTAGGTCCACCATTGGTTACTACAACAGTACATTTATTCAAACAAACTAGTTAAAGTTATAACATGATGTGCAACCTTTCAAAGGCGAACACCGCATCCATTAAAAGAAGAGTAAATTGCAATAAAAATAGAAAAACGACACAAAAATACTTAAAACTAAACTTCAAACTAAACTTTCAATGACATAACCAAGTAAATACAGGATATAACAATAAATCAAATACCTAAC
Organism: Phalera bucephala; assembly: GCA_905147815.2. Lineage (NCBI taxonomy): Eukaryota > Metazoa > Arthropoda > Insecta > Lepidoptera > Notodontidae > Phalera > Phalera bucephala. The sequence continues at coordinate 56,301,283 of LR990609.1, forward strand.
TTATACCATGGGAGCCACCATGAGTGCTGTCCATGCGTTCAGGTTCAAAAGTATAATTGATACACTCACAAAATTGAACCAAGGACTGGTGATGTATGTCGCATGATGAGCTGACGCTATTGTAAAGTCGGCAGATTCTGGGAATTGGTGAATTGCTCCCTAGGACGGTACGTCGAAAGGGCGGAACAAGCGGAGTGATTACGCCTCGCGGGTATCTAGCTGGGATTCTAAAGTTGAATAGACTAAGTAGTATTGGTGCGTCAATTTTATGCACCGTATACACCGTCACGCCTCTATTCCCTAAGCGCAGGTGGCAGAGGTGTACTGAGTACACCCACGTTTCGCCGATGATGTTAGGTCCCATGTAATAGGGCACAATCCCGAACTCCGGACTCGTACTGGCAAGTTTTTGTTAAAAAACTACACTTGTCCGACCTAGGATTTGAACCCAGGACCTCGTGATCACAAAGCGATGCGGTTTGCCACTAGACCAACGAGGCAGTCATGCGGTGTCGGTCGGTGGTGTATTTGCAGTATTAAACTAGATCTGCCGTCGATGTAACAATTGAAGTAATTTGGAGTTTTTGATCTCGTTATTGGTGTCGGTAGGCCGCGTTGCCCCGGCTGGTGAGCCTGGACGACTCAGCCCCCGGGTTTGGCGCGGCTCTTCGCCGCATCGACGCGTGCGGAGCGCGCGCTTGCGTGACGGTGCACGTGTTCTGCGCGCGCGCCGGCCAGCTCAGCGCGCGGGACATCGTCGCCAACTCCACCAGCAGCCGCGCCGTGCCGCCCGCCTTCGTGCGCATGCTGCGGGGGTACGTATCTACCATGTCACGACCCAACTAAATATATTAATAACCAGCAAAGCCAGGACGAATCTTACGGCCATGTTAATATCAGAAATATGTCAGATATCCGTATCAAACCCAAGTCGTCAAGTTTACTTTTTTTTTTAAACTTACTGACCTAGCACACCGAAGAGGAACGCGACCTCCATTGAGAAGATCCGGCGAAAAACTTAGCGGGTTTGTCTTTTTTTATCCAAGTCGCGGATATCCGAGAGAGAAAAAGATCTATATTTATATTCGTATCTGTTACATTTTAGCGGAACTTGAAGGGGTTTTTATATTTATTTAGGTAGAGGGGCTAACAATACAATCATTAGAAAAAACTACAATAAAAATACATATACTAAAAAATTAAAACATTGCCAGTAGAAGTCCAAACACGTGGCACAAGTTATTTCCATTTGTCTACCCAAAGCGGGATGTTCGTCAATTATCAATAAGTAAAGTCTGATATTTTTACCATTTTCGCAAATCAATGATTTCATTTGAAAGTTGAGAACCGTATACTTTCGCCACATAACTCGATATACATAACTACGAAGAATTTCACTTGATTACACTGTGGAGGAATGTTCCTATTATTTTTGCTAAGGCAAGCATTCACTATGGATAACGTAAACTGTCAGGTTGGGTACTCCAGTGCGGGTCCGCGGGCACCCCGGCTGGTCGGGCCACGTGCATACGAGTTACGACACCCACGTGTACCCCGACCACCCACCACCTGCTTTTGGCGACGTGCGCGGACCCGCCTTGTACGACGGCAGAGAACAGGTACAAAACATTTAAACTGAACAGGACGAATTTTTTTAAAATTATTATGTAGAAACTCATTCTTCTTCTTCCCTTTACTTTCCCATAATCTACACATTGTCTATTGCCATTTTAGCCAAACAGCACCAGCAGAGATGATCAAATCGTTATGCCGTCTTTTCCTTGGTCATTTACACTAACACATTTATAAAATACTAGACATAATCTGGCCATAAATACTGTCACAATTAAAAAAAAATGTGAATGTGGAATATGACATTTGACGGACGATTTAGCGCAGTGGTTAAGAACTTAAGCCGCTCTGGCCACTGTGTCTAATAGTCGCGGGTTCGATTGCCGCACCAGTACAAATACCAGGGCCTCGACACATTTCTTCCTATGTACATTTTAATGCTTATTAGTACTCCTTGTCGAGAGCGCGAGAATAACCAGCCCTTTCTTTATATTGTCTCATAACAGGATAATAAATATGATAAATTATTTCGACACACAGATCTTACACTCATTGGGTAATACTTTCTTACATCTAAACAGATAATATTTCGGACGATTTAGCGCAGTGGTTAAGAGCTTAAGCCGCTCCGCCCACTGTGTCTAAAAGTCGCGGGTTCGATTACCGCACATGACAAATCTTTTGTGTGACCGACAATTATTTGTTCCGGTCTGGGTATTTGTGTATGTAAATTTTCATGTTTGTAAACGCACTCACGACACAGGAATAAATTCTAGGGTGGAGCTAGTTTTTTGTAAGAAAAATAATAAAAATTAGTAGTATTTTCATTGTGGCGTTTTTTTTTCGTTTATTACAATTTCTTCGGCGATACGCATACGGAACTTACAGAGAAAAGTTATTCACTTACGAGAATAAATTTTATATCGTATATTTAATTTTATATAGGTCTTGTATTGGTCCGACTCGACCAACGAGATCGCGTTCGTAGTTCCGTCAGGCTACGAATTAGGTGACGGCGAGGATCGACAGAACGATAGCATCAAGTCCGACGTAGATGGGTCATGCCTGTCTACCAGGTAAATAAACTGTTATTTTAATATGACCGCTGACCGACCGTATTCGCAACAGCGTAGTAAGAAAGCGAGTAGGTATGAAAGATAGTATCGGTGTAAAGATGAGAAAGGGTATGCTCCGTTGGTTCGGGCATATAGAAAGAATGACAAAACAGATATACAATGCGAAAGTGGAAGGATGTAGGTGCCGGGGAAGACCTAGACTATCTTACCATGACCAAATAGACCGTGTCTTAGCTGACGGGCAAGTCAAGAGTCTCCGTAACCGGCGAGTGTGTATGCGACGAACTATGAGAGTGGAGGAAGCCAGAGAGGTATGTAAGGAAAGAACCTGTTGGAACTCTGTACTCTTTGCCTACCCCGCGAGGGAGCTGGCGTGATGATATAGATAGATTTTAATATGGATACAGCGATAAAGTCTTTATGCTCGGCCATGTCATCAACCTTTTGAATCAAACTAAACAAGACACAATGATTCTTGTAAATTTCGACCGGTCATTAAATTTGTAAATGCCACTATTTGTAGAAAATAATAGCGTTTAAAGTTTCGTACAGTCGTACAATTTTTATTTACATGAAGAATGGCATGGGGGCACAAAACTTAACTTTGCTTTTTTGTACATTTTGTGTCATCAAAATTATGTATATGATGTACCAGGAGTTCAGAGAAGGCAGCAGGGTCGTGCTGGGACGTATCTAGCAACAGTTCTGGGGCGCCGTCATACGAGCGCAGCATTAGTGAGTCCGATAAGGGCGAGCGAGCGCGCGCCAGTCTCAACGAGAAAGTACGCGCGCTGTCCCTGGAACTGGACAAACAGCCCAACGCTGGCCTTACGGGTGAGGTTTAAGACTAAAAAACGACATTTTATTTTACCAGGAGTTCAGAAAAGCAAGCAGATTTATGCTTTACTTCCTCGATGAATTAATTAAACATTTTAATAAATTGACCTCGTATACCAGGAGCCCCGAAGAGCAAGAAGATGGATTACGTTTTTTTATGTACAGGTAGCGGGCGGCGGAATCGGGATTTCACCACAAAAATACTCATCATATGGCTAGAGGACTTCGAGGATCATCTTAATTTGCCGATTGGTAAGGAAGCTTTTGTTATATTTTAGTGTTTTACTCGTCGTACTGGACTTAGTACACATAATTGTAATTTGATTTCACAATATAATTTAGTATATAGATTTTTTTTGGACGGAGCATGGTCAAACATATGTACCATACTTATTGTGTATGAATTAACATTCGACCAGGCTGGAGAACGGACTTTTTTACCCGGCTCCGGCCTGACCCGGTTGTGGCACATCGACTACATGATTGAGTTCATCGGGTACCCAGAGCGTTGTTGGCGATGGACTTTGTCAGCAACAGCAATAGCTGCTATCTCAAGTTGTACCTAAAAGTTGCATTTATAGTGACAATACATGTTATCACTCAAGCTTAAATAGATTTGTAATTAAAAAGAAATAAATAACTTTAAAACAATGGTTAACCGACTTTAAAAAGCAAAAAATTAATATTTGAAGTTGGTGCCGATTGTTGCAGTTGGTTGGATACTTGCACCGACTTCAAATATTAAATTTTTGTGTTTTGTAGTCGGTTTACCTTATTGAGTTCTTAGATTTACGCGGATATTACACATGAAATAAAACTATTTTACGGATTTTATCGCGGTTTAAAATAAACCGCGATAAAATCCGTGAAATAGTTTTATTTCATCGGTTTACCTTTTTTAAAAAGTTATTTATTTTACAATTTTAAGTGATGTGTGAATTAGTTATAAATAATTTTATATCTGTATTATATTATTCTACTTAGTTCTACAGTAAGGTACCTATAGGATTGATATAACACTCACATTAAATGAGTTTACAATTCGTGGTGTATCTTGAAAGTCCAAAGGCCAATATCGATAAAATTAAAATGGGAGCACCTCGGAGCAATACTGAACCCAATGCAAAGAAAATCATCAAAATCGGTTCATAAGCAAAGAAGTTATAAAAAACCAAAGACGAATAATAAACCCATTTTTTTTAAGTCTTTTAATATTCTGCTTAGTTCTATAGTAGGTTACCTATTAGATTGACGTAATACCCATAATATCTCAATTAACACATTCGGATTGTTTGTCGTTAAGGAGTTCCCTGGTGTATCTTCAAAGTCCAAGGTCCAATTCCAATAAAATTAAAATGGGACCACCTTAGAGCTATACTGAACCTAATGCGAAAAGAATAATAAAAAAAAACTGTTCATAAGCAAAGTGTTATAAAAAACACAGACGAATTATGAACCTCCTCCTTTTTTGAAGTCGGTTAATATTCTGCTTAGTTCTGTAGTAGGATACCTATATGAGTGATGTAATATTCATGATATCTCAATTCACACATTTGTATTGTTTGACGTTAAGGAGTTCCCTGGTGTATCTTTAAGGTCCAATACCAATGAAATTGACCACCTTGGCGCTAGACTGAACCCAATGCAAAAAGAATCATCAAAGTTGGTCCACAATTGACGGAAATATCGGTGAACGTATATAAAAAAGAAAAAAAAGCATACATACACACATAACATAGAATCTCCTCCTTTTTGAAGTCGGTTAAAAAGACAAAACATATACCCCGCAAGGGATTTGGCGTGATTATATAGACACATAAAAATCTGTTGTCGAAATGGATAGGCCCTTTATAACACTCGGCACTTACGCGAACACGGCCATGCAATAATTACTCTGAAACAGCTCCGTGTAGCATGAGTGGCCGGCCCGTTCGGAGCACGGTGGGAACGATCCGGTCGGTGTACGGCCCGGCCCCGGCACAATGCAACGTGGAACATGATTTGAATAATTTGGCGGTCCTTCAGACGACTTGCTGCGGTACTGCGAGACGGGTCTGCCGTGGCGACGACACGAGGTAGCGGCGCTGTGTGTGAGCGCACGGCGCAGCGGACTCGTGCGTGTACAGTGCGCGCCCGCGGCCGCCAGCGGCGTGCTGGCTGACGGAGCGTTGCTAGCGCCCGGCCTGCTGCCCGACTGTCTGCGTCGCGCCGCGCTCGACGCCGCGCGCCGCAGCCGGCTCAATACTGACCTGTGAGTACACCACTGCTGGCCGACGGAGCCAATAGTTGAATTAAATAAAGGAACAACTTTGTCGTTCCTCGTTCTAGCACAATGCACTTTTATTGTAAAAATAGATTTTTGAATGTCTGTTGTACAGTGTGCGCACACATGTATTGCGCAAGGTAGCGCCGTCAGCATTTCCCAGTCGGCGCATCGCTACACCTTAATTTTATATAATTTAAGTTTAGTACGTAATCAACCATCGCGCGCTCATTACCGTGTTTCATAGTTCACGTGTAACCATAGCGTGTGCATCACCATTTTATTCATTTTATCAGTTAATTAGAATACTAGTAAATAAACCAATAATTATTTCTCTTTTTTTTTTCACCATTATCTAATATACCATACCACATACAAACCAGAACCCTTACATGGTCCTTCGAGCCGGATGTTTCTGTATTCTCTCTCGTAATAGTACAAATAGAAGGATAAAAAAATATTCTCATTATATCAGCATATTCATAAAAATCAACTTTGTAACGCATTGTGGAGAATCGATCTTTGAATCCTTGATTTATTTGAGAATCGGTTCTAGTGCATTCAATTCAAATCGATCCAAATATCGATTTTTTTGAAATGGCTCGATTTGCCTACCACTTACCACTCCCACAGTGACATTACCCTGATGATACACGTTTTTCCAGGTACCAACCGCCGCACGTGCGCCGACGGCACTTAATCCAGGAAATAGCGCAACAATACAAGAAGGACTTGACCGAGCCCGAGTTGCTTGAGTCTCTGTTTAGAACGCCCTCGTAAATGCTACCCGCAAGCACTCAAGTGGAAAATGGAATACAAGATCGATGTTGAGAGCCAGTTTTATATTAAAAAAATAAAATCTCTATTCCCCAAGGGCCCGTGTCGTAGAGTATGACTTAATTCTGTCTTACCTCGATTTGTGAGAGAAGATCTTTGCCCAGCAATAGGATGGTATAGGTTTATTTAATATATTCCCCAAGCGGCAGAAGTGTACTGTGTACACATATCGCCAACGATGTAAGCCAATATACCGGACATAATTGTTTAATATTGAACCAAACCTGTAAATAAGTGTTTTTCAACCTGTGGGGCGCTGCCCCTGGGCGGTCGCGAAGCCTCTAAAAGGGGGTCGCGGACGGTCGCGAAGCTACAGTAAAAAAGAAAAAAAGTTGGTTAACACAAGTCAACAAAAATAAGTTGCGCCTGTTTTTCGTTAAGTAATTTCTCCCATCTTGAAACCTTTTTTGCTACATAAAATCAAATCATTTTCTAGATTTAGATGATTTCTGTGTTTACTTTTTTTGGGCCTTTAACCAGTACGTTAACTCATATAATTAAAAAGTGACAAATGGAATTTAAACACTTCAGAGCTTCTGTGGTTAATCCTGAGTTTTCTGATTTTCTTTATAACCGAAAGGTATGCAATAGTCAAGACTTGAATTCTAAGTGCAATATTCCATCGGCAGATAATTCCAGCAGATTTCCTTTTAGATTGGTTCCCAAACTTGCCTCATCTATAGCTGCATTTAAAAACGGATTTATCTTTCACCTTTGCCCAGTGTTCTCTGATAGTTCTTGCACCGAGAAATAATAACACAATTCTTCTTTCAAATTCTGCAATACTATTTCTATACCAGGTACACATATGTACCAGGTAGATAAACATCAAAGCATATACTTTGATGTATGTCTCAGGCACTTTTTAGTAGGGTAGGGGGTCGCAAAAAATGTTTTCATAGTAAGGGGGTCGCATCACGAAAAAGGTTGAAAACACTGCTTTAAACAAACTATCAAAACTAACCTTGAACTTGAACCTGCTCCCCTTAGGCCCGTAAGAAGGACGTCATGAATGTCAAGAAATTGATTCATCATATTGATAAGATGGTGCTAATGTATTTTTTTGGCCATTTTACGGTAATGGTCTTTCCGCTGATTATAATGTATAAAAACTGGGATTACCGTTTAGGTGTAAGCCGACGTATACATTTGGAGCTTAGTATGAAAAATGGTGAATGTCCTCATTTTTGGGCATAATATTTCCCATTTTGAAAATTCTCGCCATCATAAAAGTTTATTACAATGTATTTCTCTAACGAAAATTATCAAATAATTTAGTAATAGTAATAACGCGTCCTCTTAATATCTCTGGGCTTGTAATACACATTTAAAAAAAAACCTAGCCCCACACTAGGATTTATTCCTGTGTCGTGGGTGCGTTTACAAACATGAATATTCACATACAAAACTACTACCCAGACCGAAACAAATAATTGTGGGTCACACAAAGATTTGTCCATTGCGGTGATCGAACCCGCGACTATTAGACACAGTGGGTGGAGCGGCTTAAGCTCTTAACCACTGCGCTAAGTCGTCCGAAATATTATCTGTTTAGATATAAAGTGTATAACCCAATGAGTGTAAGATCTGTGTGTCGAAATAATTTATCATATTTATTATCCTCTTATGAGACAATATAGAAAGGGCTGCTTATTCTCGCGCTCTCGACAAGGGGTACTAATAAGCATTAAAATGTACCTAGGAAGAAATGTGTCCAGGCCCTGGTATTACTTTACTAGGCTTATACACAGAACGGAACTGAATTTTTTGGCTTAAATCAGTTTCAGTCTTATGCTTAGCTTAGCACTGTTAATGCATTGGCACTAAATATCGCGGATAGATTCAGTTTTCCGAAACGTTTTTGTGGTGATAGGTAGGTACTAAGGAATTACGAGTTCTAAGTTTATTAAAATAAGACTGTAAATATTTTAAGCTTAAAATTAACGTTATCGCCTTATCCCGATTGACGAGCGCCGGTTATTAACGTTATCTTATTCTAATTACATATTTTTTAAGACTGAATTTTTTAGACTAATTAATTTACACTGAGGTTCTCTGATTATGTGGAATGGCATTATTATATTTCACACAAGTCAATTTTAAAATGCTTATATAGTTGATTGATATTCTCCAAGCCATGGTCACTTTAAAATTTAAGACAGGTACATTCTTAACAGCAATAGTGCGGAGATTCTGTTCATGTTGACACAATATGGGGCATCATTATGTATGATTTCTACTTTACACATTTTAGCCAAATATTCTTAATAGTCTCGTTTTACAAAATGTTCAAATGTTTCGATATTCTTTTGGTGCTCTGAAAATAATTATAAATATTTTTTTAATATCTTCGTAAACACTTATTTATAAAATTATTTATGGCGTCCGGAAACATATTTTTAATTTTTATATAATATTTTTTTAATATCTTCGTAAACACTTATTTATAAAATTATTTATGGCGTCCGGAAACATATTTTTAATTTTTTATCGTCAGGTTCCTCAGTGTTAGATAAATGTTTATACATAGTAACATTCCGATGAAATATGTTGCAGTATTTTGATTTCGCAGTATGTACTTAATGTTATATATTATATAAATAAACGTTATTAATGAACACACAATTGTTTGATTTCTAAACTAAGTGACTGATAATAGTGATGATATGGTAATGAGAGAACTTTGTGTCATCAACAAAAAGGGGATCAAGGAACCAAAGGCGACTTAAAAAAATTAAAATGGAATGATTTTGAAATGAAATGGTAGGGATTTCTGTATTTACTGGGAAGTACTAAAGCGCCACTTGTGCATGTAGTGCTCAAGTCGTCCCTGACGTTCCTCGTGTGTGTGAATGATGTACGCTGTTGGCCGCGAGGCCTTTACAGCTTCACTGGACTTAAAGGCGAGCGTGCAACCACTACGCTCTAGCCAGACAGAAGGGCAAGAGGCGACATACTCGGTTGGGACAGTCGCTGTAGGGGGACGGGTGCACTACTAAGTGCACCGCTCAACCGCCGGCTATGGGAGGGGATCTACTACTACGTCGTCGTCGTCGCCCGTATTCTGAGCGGAAAGAAGGGATGACAAAGCATCGGGGGCGTCGGTGAGAACATGTCGCGGCCGGCGGTGGCGGCAGGGGTCGGGGGGGAGATCGTAGTCGGCGGTGGCTACGATTAACGGATTCGCATGGGTAGATGCATTCGCGAAGTGACGTGTTGACGCCTTTTTAATAAAGGCGCGAATAGGTTCGAGACCTAGATCGGAGTGGAGGTTGACGTTCCTCTTTGGATATAGTCGTAACGGAACATTAGACGAATAAAAGTATTACAAAAGCTTGTGTAATGCCCATTATCCGGCAAAGTGAAGAGTCGCATGATATTTTACGTTAATAACATTCGCACATAAATCATCCACAAGAGAAAAAATCATAGATACTAATTATAATTCAGCCTACATTGATGAAGCAACCTACCTTCACTCGGCCCATAAAACCTCACAATGCTGGCCGCACCAACTTGATAGTCCGTTCCAATTTCAAATAATTTGACGGTAAATTCTTTTTCGATTCGTAATTTTTGGGAATTTAAATTTACAATTAAAACGATTTTGTCATTTGTGTTTTTGTAAGAAACTTATACTATTTTTGCTTATAATACTTAAAATATTTGGTTCGGTTTTGTTGAAAGTAAAATCTATGTGGGAGCAGGCATGTTAATTAGTCGAGTACCTGATAATGATGGGGCTGGAGAGGGTCGGGAGGGGGGCGAGGCTGTGCAGGACCACTCTCATGAGTACCAGACCGCCAGTGAACTGTTCGAACTGATGGCGAAAAATCAGAATTTTAGCTCTAGCGGTAAGTGCAAATATATTTTCTTTGGTGACCCGCAAGAAATCTGGCGTAATGGTATAGATTGACATTTCCTTAACTTTCAAGTAAATCCGACAAAAATAAAGTTTCTGTTGTCTATCTCTTATCTATATCATGACGCCAGATCCTTTGCGGGGTAGGCAGAGATTCTGTTGTGGTCTCTAAAAACTTAATTTATATTAAAGAGGCACCTTTCGAAATATCATAACACACCTAAATGTCTAAAGACTTCAAATATTTTAGGTACATAACATCGAGGGTGATCTTATACTCACTTTTCTTTACAGATATGGAATCTCTATCAACCAGAGATCTGGTGCTCCTGTACAAAAACATAGACTTGGGTACAAAACTTATGTCCGACGCCAACGAATTTAAACTAAGAAAACCCAATCAGTATGTAGAAACTGTAATTTACAATGATGATCCCGAGTCTGACGGCTCAGATCTCAGCGAAATTAACAGTTATGAAGACCTACATAATGTCGTGTTGGTTAACAGAGAAAGACTCGATTTAATCAACAGCGAACCATCTTTTGAGAATACACTTTGCCACAAATTCGGCGATTTAGAAATACAATCATCAGATTTAAATACTGAATACGACAAACATTTCCTGTTCAAGGATCCTTATATAAAAGAACAGCTCAAAAGTTTAAATTTAATTACTAACTCTAATGAGTTTGAAAGCACCGTACTTCCGGCCTCGCTACTTGACTACATTTGCTGCAAAAGGTTGGAGGACAATTACAATTTTTATATGGATAACATTATAAGATATGTTAAACATACAATAGAACAACTCAAACGTATTAGCAATGGTGACTATTTAACAGATAAAGCTAAAGAAAAATGGAGGGAAGTTGAAAATAATAAAGACATTGACGATAACAGTAACACTAAGATTCTAGCGACTTCCACTAGTATCCCGTTGCATGTTGAACGCAAGTCCAGGGGATTGTTGTCCATGTGGGATGACTTAGTTCATTCGGAAGTTGATGTTAGATCCTTGTCGAAGATTTTAGAAAAGAAAATTATCCTTGAGGTCCCCAAACTTATTTGTGGATCTTATAAACTTCTAAGCAAATGTTGCGCGGAAAATGTAATAATTAGTTGCCAGAAAGAAAAACTGCCGATTGAGAAAGCCAGTGGAGAGTCACGAGTGAATGTGGTGTTTCAATTAAAACGATCTGAATCGGGGCAGGTTATGAGTAATATCAGTTCAATCATGATTCTTCAGTCCACCGCAACGGCGCAGTCTGGTAATACGAACAATTCGTTTTTATAAATATTATATCTATCTATCTATAACCTCACGCCAGATCCCTTGCGGGGTAGGCAGAGAGTACAGAGTTCCAACAGGTTCTTTCCTTACATACCTCTCTGGCTTCCTCGACTCTCAAATATCGAATCGAATATTATATAATTCAGATAAAATTATAAAAATACCAATGAATGTTATTTTCCAGATTCACTGGTGCCGGAATCACTACCATTAACATACGATGTACCAATGAAGAGGAATTTTTTCCCAGAGAGTAATGTCAAAATTGTTGAATTGGATGAAAATGTGCATATAAATCCTGAAACTCCAAAAAAGGAATTTGTTCTAAACTTTAAAGACTATAATACCTCGGATGACATAGGCACTGATGACTCTCTTCAAGATAGCTTTGACTATCCTTGCAGTGAATATGGTAACATATCAATGAACGATCCCAGCTGTCATGACTCTAGCGTATGTAGTTATGGTATTAGGGATATAATAGAAAGAAAAGTGAATGAAAATTCTGCGGAGTTCAATATTGTCTCTCCTGATGAATTACGCATAACCATGCAAAGATTGAACATGCAAAGTTCACTACCAGAAGAAAGTGGAGAAGATCAGCCGCCAACCGCACAAAAAAAGAAGTCTCCAACGAGAGTAAGAATTAAGTCGCCTTATGAAAACAAATCGCACATTATAGAAGAGAAGAAAAGAAGGAAACTGTTAGAAATTCGGGACAGGCGTGAAAAGAAGAAGATGGCCCTGGCTGAGAACTGTAAAATATCAAAACACAAATATGGAAAGAATGCTATCATGCCTCAACCATCCAGCTCTGTTACCAAGCTGTCAATAACCAACAAGTCTTTTTATAATTCAATCTACGGACAAAGCGCTAACTTTGACGCGCAAGGCAAGGGCAAACAACGTAAAGGGATGAAGAAAGATGTGACGGACGCTGAGACTGGAGACACAGGAGCCGAGGTCGAAACACCGATGACTCCAGACCAGAACAATAAGAAATATGCAAACAGGAGCTACTACCTAGATGACACCGTGACGGAAATGATGTATATGGAGATGAAACAATCCGAGAAGAAGGAAGGTACATTTTCAGCATCCACGTCCGAAGTCTCTAATGATTTTCGAGCAAATTTAAATTTATTATCTCAATTGATCGGTCCTTCGGTGACCGATTTTGATATCAAACATAACGAAGCTAAAGATGACGTGAAATCAGATCGGTAAGTATAACAATTTTATTGATATTAAGTGTCTGTTTTTCCCTCACTTCAGATTTGGGAGCCTACTCCTTGCTTAAAGTTAAACATAAACATGTAAATTTCATTAATCACTTCTTGTAGGATGATGGAGATAAATGACATTGAAGACAAAAATAGCAACAATGCTCGAGAATTGTCCGCATCGCAAAGTATCAACAATATAACTCCATTAACCACTCCAGTAGCTATAATTCATGACAAGATTGACCCCAAAAAATCTTCGTCCTCGGTTGAATGCAGACGAAGTATAGACAAAATTTATGATTTGATGAAAAAGTTTGTAAACCACGACGAACCTGAAACTATCTCATCCAAATTGAAATCAGCTACTATTAACATAGAAAAGTTTAATATAACCGGGGGAAGAGGTAGCTCAACCATTCAAGGAAGTGACAGCGGGACAAGTTTAAAGCATCATCTAACATCTTCCAACCCCAGCTGCTTTAGCTTCGAAAGAAATAACCCTGAAGTGGTTGCTAGTAATACACAAACTAAACAGACTGTTACGCCAATGGCAGTCGTACCTAAAGTGATAATCAGTTCGAAATCTCAAATTCCGAAGATCGAAAATAAAAAGGATCATAAAAAAAATGTCATGAACACCTCTATTAAAATACAAGATAATCCGTTACAAGCAATATCGCAACTGCTGCATGAGTTTGAGAACGTTCAGAAGATTAGGCAAAAATCGGCCGTTGAACAAAACCCGAAGAAACCAGAGGCCATTGTTTCCACTGAGCCAAAAATTGGTTCTCGCCAGAATTCTACAAAAAGGCGTTCACGGTTAGACCAGCATATAAAAGAAAGTGCAATGCAATTCGACAGGGTCCCTAAAATTAAACCGCCGCAGAAAAAACTAAGACCACTTGTTGAATTGCCGAAGAATCTCCAGCAACCAACTCCTATTGAAGATAAACATGTTGACAAAATTAACAAAAAGAAGATTGTCGACATAATAGACGAAGTCAAAGAAGCAAGAGGCGAAGCAGTTAGAGGACCTTCAAAAATAAATTCACGATTGAACTCTTTAGCGCAACCGAAGAAATCGTACGTACAGGCTCACAGTGAGGAGTACCAGTTCAAGTATGGCAGGAATTTGATGGCCGATAGACTTCAGCGATTAGCCGCGTCGTCTCCTCCAGCTGCTTTGGACAAGAACACACCACCTGTAATTCCCAGGATAAAAGTAAAGCGGCCCGGCCTCGAGCCAGCTTCTACAGTATCCGCTAAACTGCCATCTTCACCAGTGCCACCTTTAGGTCTGTAAAGGTGAATTTTGTTTCTATTCTTAGAACCACAATTGTAGACCGAATAATAAACGCCAATTCGGTCACAGAAAGAAGTATAATTTCACAGGAATAAAGTATATCTATTGGTCTTGTATGTTCTAGGAGATTGTAGGATACTATGTCATTTGTCAATATTAGAATAAATATAAGTGCAGAATTGGCGTGATTCGCAAATCTGGTTCATTTTTATCTGCAGATATAGGAGCGCGGTTTCGACGTTCTACCAGCAGTGGGCCCGGAGAAAAATCAGCTGTGTCTCCCGGGCGGGCTCCGTCCAGTAAACAAAATAACGTGCTTGAAACGCCCGAAACATTGTAAGATCAACTTTTTATATTCAGCTTTTAGTAGTTCGATTGATACTAAACATTTTTCTCAAATATATTTAGAAAGTTCTCGGAAAAATATAGGATGTTGGGTATATTGACAGGATCTCGATATTTTTACTTGCAATAGGTACCTATGGCAACTGTAGTAACATATTTGGTGTAATACAGAAAGAAAAAAATGGTGGCGGTTGAAACGTACGTGAAAAGTCATTATGGAACCCTCCCGGGCGCAATAGCTGTGAGTGGGCCGCTGCAGAGGATGCAAATGTCGCGAGTCCCCCTCTTGCCGGTCGATCTCGAATTGGGTAATTAATTGTGCAGCACATTACTTACAATTTAATGTAGGTATTTTCCTTGATGGGTGCTATTTTTTATTATAAATCTGTAGACACGAAATAAATGCTGTACTTACCGAAGCTGAGCTAAAATATCTGACTGTAAAAGCCGGTTGGCTTACTGTTTCTGAAACACCTAATAGTGTATATTTACCAATAACTATTATCATTGCCGTAGCTTCTCTGACGGATTCCCGATCCCCAATCGACGAAGAGGCGGCGGAAATTGGAAGCAAGTTGCATCGAATCATCGACACAATGATCAATACCGCGCCACGCAGCATGGGCGTCCTCGCCGAGTGCAAGGAATCCATCTCGAAAATGAAAGACACTGACAATAATTCCTTCACCGACAACTTATCTAGATGTGACGAACATGTATCGACAGACTCTGAATATAACGTCGATATATTTGAAGACAAAAATGTGGAAACAGCCGTCGAAAATGTCACTAAAAAAGAAAAGAATTTCGAAGAAGTTGGAGAAGGACATGTTTTGGAATACGAAATGGAGACAACAAATTCAACCACACAATTGGAAACATTGGAGAGTGCATTATATCACCGCATATCGGTGGGCACGTTCCACAAACGGTTGCGGATCAAAAAGTTGACATTGACGCCAAAACAATCGATGCAGCAAGTTGTCCTCTTACAATCCGGCGATGCTAACTCACTTCTGATCAAATCAACATTATCGCAAAACTTCAAAATAAGTACTACCACAACAGAACATTTACAACATCTGAAAGCTTTGCCTGTGCTATCAAAGACCCAATTAGATTGGAGTTTCGCCAAGTTTCCAATGCAAGTCGCTACAGTGGGTTATGCTATTCCCCAGTATAAATCTGATCAGTTTAGAACTAAACCATTAAAATTAGTAGATACATCTCAAACCTTGTCAAAAAATAAGCTTTCATTGGAATATCATCAAAATAATAAAGACAGCCAATGTTTTAAAGGAGCGCATCGAAATACATTCCAGCAAGTTGCGCAGACAGATGATCAGAAGGAAATTAAGTTATTTGAATTAACCAATATCAGCGAACCAATTTCCGACAAACCCACAAAAGCAAAAGTAGAAATAACTGAAGAAGAAGACTTTAAACCCCCCGAAGTGCATTATAATGAACAAATAGAGAGAAAAAAATTAAAGACACGTTCCGATGACCAAACACCGCAATCAGATCAAACTGAAGACACTATTAATACTTCACCTAATTCTGAAATAATTGACTACACTACATCCCTTGACGTATTAGTGGGACTCTTGAATGAAATTACAAAAATCACAACGTGCCAAACTCACATGACTACCTCAAATGAATTAAACACGGATAGTGCCAATTGCAAAGAACTTGAAACCATTCTGAATAATGCTGGTGCTTTAGAAAATTCAGTCCGTAGTAGCCCTCAGCACGTTATATCAATTTCATCTCTTGACAATCTTCGCCAATTGGAATCGAGTCCTAGTATATACTCATTTTATTTATCTGAAAATGAAGACCAAGGTAGAAGTTTAAGTACTATTAATCTACATCCGGAGATACCGCGAAAGACTAACGATCTCCCTAAGCCTATATGCGTTGATAAACAAGTAGCTGCAGATATAATAAAAGAGACAGAATTGGTCAATACGTTAACCAGTGTGCCTTCAAAATTCCTCCCCATCGCCGTTAACCACAGTACGAACGTTACCAGTTCTTTGATTGGTGTTATTAGCGAGCCGTCTACACAATCTTTGTTTTCGTTTACTGAATACCACAGAGTGTATTCGAAAACATCAACTTTAAGCAGTCGTAAAAATATAATTAAATTGAAGCAGATCAAAAGTGCTGTAAATATGCCTGCGAATATTTCCAAAGATAACGTCGAATTAGAAAATGTAAGCGTACAAGAAATACTGCCAAAGAAAAGTGAAATTATTATACAGAATATGAATATCCAAAAGATTAAAAAAAAGTTGAAAGACAGTAGACACCATAAACACTGTTTGCTTAGTTCCGACTTCGATCCGATGATAAAAATGAAAAGAGACGTTTTAGTGACCGTATATTCATTGTTGGTTGTTACGGTATTTGCAGCGTTAACGTTTCCTGAGATTTTGTACCATTTTTAAGTTTCGTATTTAACGTTATCGGTGCACCGCACAGATTTCAATTGTAAAGATTATGTATAGAATTCATAAATATTTTGTTATTTATTTGGTGTGAAATGTTATATATTTAAAAATTAAATTGTCGAAAATTCTTTTTGATTCTAATTTAATAAGATTAAATGGCTCGCCAGTTTGATCTAGTTTAATATATTAGTATTATGTAGAATATTATGCTAATAGTAAACTACTATTAGTATTACCGTTTCATTGATGAGCTAACGCGCGCATGTGCACGATTCGCGGCGAATCCGTTCTTTCTGGACAGAGTCTAATGCCTCGTCGTAGTCATCATTATAATGGGATAAATGTCTCGTAAATTTAGTCAGTTACAGAATGTAGCCGGAAAAAGTTTCATACATGGTTCTCAATTTTATTGCGCCACACATCTACACCAGTAGATACACTGTGACCGTGTACATTCGGTTGATGTGCCTCAATAGAAGCGATGCGGCGACATGGAGCATTCCTATGTAGCCCATGGATGTTGTATGTGATAAATAAAAGACGTGTTGTATGTGATAAATAAATTGAACTGCGTTCACAATCAGCTGAGCGCTCCGCGCCACCGAAGTACCCTCTAATATTTATTCTAATATCTAACACCTTCACCTTTAAATAACCAATTATGTTAAAAGAAATTACACTAAAATACAAATACTTAAGACTACAATATACCTATTATAACTATAATTTATGTGAACAACACAACAGGAATAGTGTCATTCAAAGAGAATATAATCACTACGTTATAGTGTCATTTATAAATGTCGTCTATACCATATCTTTTGACGGGTTTGTGTACACGTTGTAAATTGCGTTGTTGTGTTGCGACATTACTAGATACATCACAGTCATGACTCCCTGTCCCCCGTACATTGGGCATATCTTTAGTCGGGCTTGTTGGGGTTGAAGTAGGTCCATTTTCAACTGGGAGCACTTCCGTCTTCTAGCCCCGAGGCTGATCAGGGTGGCGGGGGCTCTGAGTTGGCTTCTGCCCAACGTGGGGGGCGCGAGTGCGAGTTGCCGCCAACTATACACCGGGGCGGGGAAGTGACGCCCTGAACGCGCGAACACGAACCCTCTTGCGGAGACCGCAGAGGGTTATGACGACCAGGGCGATACGCGGATACCGCACCGTCTCGTACGAGGCCGCGTGCGTCTTGGCGGGGACCCCACCCTGGGATTTAGAAGCGGGGGTGTTGGCCTCAGTCTTCCGCCAGAAGGCGGAGGTAAGAGGCCAAGGAGGCGCCCCACCAGATGAGGTGGCGAGATGGCGGCGGCGGGCACAGAAACGTGCCCTTCGAGATTGGCGGAGCCGACTCGAAGAGCCGAGTGCGGGTCACTGGACCATACGGGCGGTTCACCCAGTGCTGGAAGAATGGGTGCACCGAAAAGCGGGAGACCTGACCTTCCGGCTGGTGCAGCTCCTGACGGGGCACGGTTGCTTCGGCAAGTACCTGCACCGTATAGCCGGAAGGGAAGTGGACCCGAAGTGCCACGAGTGTGGCTGCGCTGAGGATACGGCGCAGCACACACTCGAGGCATGCCCCGCCTGGGGTGAGGAGCGCGACACACTAGTCGCAACTGTGGGAAGAGACCTCTCCCTGTCGGCCATTGCTCGCTCAATGGTCGGCAGTGAGAGGTCATGGGAGGAATGATTACCTTCGCAGAGAAGGTTATGGCGGCGAAGGAGGCTGCGGAGCGGGTCAGGGAGGAGGATCCACTCGCTGACCGGTCCGGCGTCGAAGAGTAGGACGGAGGAGACGGCGGCAAGCCGACCTGATGCCTCCGTAGTCAGGGCATGCGCGGGTAATGGCTTCGGGGGCCGTCACCTGCATTGCACACGCGCCCGCGAGATGGAGGGGACGTGCTTGTGTTTCCCTGGGGGAGAGTGAGAAGGAGGCGGAGATATATCCGCCCTGAGAGGAGTCCAAAAGGGACAACCGCCGGAGAGGCTGCGGACGACATCTTGGACCCGTGGCCCTCCACTATGGTGGCGAGTAGGAAACACCGTGGAGGTTTTAGTCGGTATGCTGCTGCGGTCCCCGCGCCGCCAAACAGCGGGGCGAGGACCACAGCAGAGAGTCCGACACTCCCCCGTCCGTCCACCCGAAGGCGGACGGGGGGTCTTTAAAAGATTTCCTTCACGTATAAAAAAAAAAAAAGGTCCATTTTCAACTGCGTTCAACTTTTGCGTTTCAGGTAACAGCGCATCGGCTGTCCCCGCACCGTCGACCGGTCCGTCTGTTGATTTCTCGTTGTTTTTCGGGAAAACAAGCGAAGGTCGAGAACGTCTACTTGCCTGTACTGGTTTATTAACAATTACACTAGGTGTTCGATATAACAACTCTGCGTTTACAGTTAACACTCTTTGCTTTAATTGGTCAACGTGTCTGTGTGCCTCAGTTCCATTGGTAGATTTAACGACATAATCCGTATTACCCAATCCCTGTACAATCGTTCCTGGCAACCACTTATCTCAACTACGGAAATCTCTAAACCTAACTGTATCCCCAGGATTAAAATTCCTACATGAGCCACCAACTGTCGCCATCACCCGCGCTTGGTGCGTACCTACACGTCCTTTCTGGTCTGGTTTTAAACAATCTAAACGCATGCGCAAGCTGCGACCTAACAACATCTTAGCCGGACTCTCTCCAGTTGTGTAATGTTGTGTATTTCGGTAAGTTAGTAAGAACCGGCACAGGGCAGAATGCACATCCGTTTTAGATTTAATAGCCTTTTTAATAGTGCGTCTACATATCTTCACCGCGTTTTCCGCCGCTCCGTTCGAGGCCGGATGGTATGGGGCGAAGAAAACGTGTTCGATACCAGTTATTTAAAAATTGTTTAAACTCTGAACTAAAAAACGGGGGCCCGTTGTCGCTGACCACTTGTTTCGGCAAGCCGAAACTTGACCACAGCTCACGTAGCTCTTTTATTTCTGCCCGGGCTGTGGTGCTATTCATTTTAATAGCCTCAATTAAAATAAGGCAAGTAAGACAAGCAATGGGGCCTAAGAAATCTAGGTGCAGTCTAGTCCAGGGGCGGTCGGGCCAGGGCCCGGGGCACGGCACGTGCTCAGGCGGCGCCTCCGCTACCGCGGCGCACACGGCGCACACGCGACACGCCGCTTCCACTGCCTCGTCCACTCCCGGCCACCAAACGTAACTCCGTGCTAATGACTTTGTTTTTACTACACCCATGTGGCTATCATGGAGCTCCTGAATTACTTTATTTCTACATGAATTAGGAATGACTACGCGATGTCCCCACATAATGCACCCTAACTCTGTGTACAGGTCCCTTCTGCGATGGAAATACGGTTTCAATTCTCTGATTTCCACTTCATCTGGCCAACCGTCGTTAATATATCTACTTACTCGGCTCAATATGGGGTCTGAGGCGGTCTCTTTCTTTATTATATTATAATCTAACAAAAGAGATTCTACTGCAAAATGTAAGTAAGTTGGTTCAGGAGAACTATTATCTTCTTTTTGCAGGCTTTATTTATGTTTGCTTATTAACCTAGATAAAACATAAAACATCAGCTATGTTTTATCATCCGCGGTGTCCCTAGGGAGCTGGACACCGCCGTCATTAAAGCCGACCTCCAGTCCCAGGACCTTCCTGTGCGCCAGGTGCACAGAATGGTCAATGGGCGCTCCAAGGAGGCCTACGACATGGTGCTGGTCGTCCTCGACCGCATCGAGCCGAATTGCCCCAAGGCCCCGAAGGGGAAGCGCGGCCGGACGAGGTGCGGCGGCCGCCGCCGCCCCCGCGCGGTTGCCCCCCCCCCTCAACGCCCTCAGCGCAACACCCCCCCGCGCCCTCAGCGCACCCTCGTCCGGTGCCTTCAGCGCCAGCGACCTCAGCTCCCCGCGCTCCCGCGCCACAGAAGCTGCCCCCCCCCCCTCCCCCGCCACTCAGGCAATCTCTTGGCGCCAACGCGTGGGTGAAGCCACTGCCCTACACCGCGGCCTCCCACCCGTCAGTGGGCCCTGCCCGCCCCCCAAAGCGCGCGCCGGCGATCCCGCCGGCGGCGGCTTGCCCCCCTCCGCCCACTAACGTCAGTCAGGACGTCAACCTGATTATAAACGTCTCGGCGGTACGCCCCGCGCTAATCCCCAGCGTCCGTGAATTCGCCCTCCAACTCCGCGCCGCCACCAACTTGGCGGACCAGGTTCTCCTGGCCGCGGAATACAGGGACGTCTATGACGTCCTGGCGTCCCTTAGAACCCAACCCCCCCGCACCCAATAATGGATTTACGACCTCCCCGCCATAAGCCCCACAACCTATCCCTGGCGTTTTTTAACGCCGATGGCCTTCGCTCCCAGCGAGATCAGGTTGCTGATTTCCTCCGAGATCACCAGCTTGATATCCTCCTAGTGCAGGAAACCTTCCTCAAGCCCGCACAACGCGATCCTAGGATCGCAAACTATAACCTCGTGCGTAATGACAGAATCGGCTCCCGTGGGGGCGGTACTCTCATTTACCACAGGAGGTCCCTTCACTGCGTCCCTCTCGATCCCCCTGCGCTCACCAACCTCGAAGCCTCGGTCTGTCGCATCTCTCTCACGGGGCACCAGCCCATCGTGATCGCCTCCGTATACCTTTCCCCCACTAAATTCATTCTCAGGAGTGATTTTGAAGCACTCCTTAATCTGGGAAGCGCCGTCATTCTGGCGGGCGACTTCAACAGTAAGCACTTGGCCTGGAATGGTCTCACCACTTCTCCTAACGGTAGGAGCCTTGACGCCCTGGTCGACGTTCTCGACTTTGACGTCATCGCACCTATGCACCCTACCCACTATCCCAACAATCCCAACCACCGACCCGACGTCCTGGACATGGCGCTTCTTAAGGGTGTCTCCTTACGGCTGCACTCCTTGGAAGTAGTCCAGGAACTCGACTCTGACCATAGACCTGTAGTCATGAGACTCGGTTCCCCCCCCTTCCGCCCTTCAGCGACCCAAAAAGACGGTGGTGGATTGGCATGCGCTAAGCACGGCCTTGGCGGATGCCGACCCTCCCCCCCTCCCTTTCACCTCGGACTCCATCCCGTCCCCTCAGGACACCGATCAGGCCGTTGATGCCTTCACCGAACACATCCGATCGGCTGTCAGTCGATCGTCCAAGCAAGTCGAGGCGGAAGATCTCTGCCTCAACCGCTTTCGACTGCCGGACGATGTTAGGGATCTCATTCGTTCCAAGTATGCCTCTATCCGAGCGTACGACTCTTATCCCACCGAAGCCAATCGGGCCCGGATGCGCGCTTTACAACGAGAGGTAAAGCGTCGTGTCGCGGAGGTCCGGGAGGAACGGTGGGGAGACCTCCTAGAAGGCATTCGAATCGCGTTCTGAAATGCCTGCCCGTCCAACTCATCTGCCTCTTAGTGGCCATATTGAACGCCGCCATGACGAACTGCACCTTCCCCGCTAATTGGAAGGAGGCGGACGTCATAGGCATTCCCAATCCCGGCAAACCTCGCAATCTCCCCGCGAGCTACCGCTCTATCAGTCTCCTCAACTCCCTGGCCAAGATATACGAGCGCCTACTTCTGGCGAGGCTCAAAGACTTCGTAACATCCAGGGGTATCCTTATCGACGAGCAGTTTGGCTTTCGAGCCAAACACTCTTGCGTCCACCAAGTGTACCGCATCACGGAGCACATCCTCTCCGGTCTCAATAGACCCAAACCCATCTACACGGGCGCCCTCTTCCTAGATGTCGCGAAGGCATTCGACAAAGTCTGGCACAACGGCTTGATCTACAAGCTCTACCAATTGGGTGTGCCGGACAGACTCGTGCTCATCTTACGAGACTTCTTGTCGAATCGCGCCTTCTGTTATCGCGTCGAAATGACGCGCTCCACCTCCCACTCCATCAGTGCTGGAGTCCCACAGGGCTCAGTTCCACTCCTGTTTAGCCTTTACACGAACGACATTCCTCGTTCGAGTAAGGCGCATCTAGCCCTATTCGCGGATAATACCGCTCTCTACGTCTCGCATAGGAATAAGGGTTTCATTACCAGAAACCTTCAGGCATCCGCCAATTCCCTAGGGAATTGGTTCAGGAAGTGGCGTATTGAGGTGAACCCGGACAAGAGCGCTGCGGTGTTCTTCTCCAGAGGTGCCACCCCGCGCCACTCCCTGCGCCGCCCTAGAAGTAATCTCGGCCAAGTGACCATGTTCGACCGACCCATTCCCTGGGTCAAAGAGGATTAAATATCTAGGGGTCACCCTAAACAGTACCATGTCCTTCGGCCCGCACATCAAGCGGGTCAGTCACCGAGCATTCTTTGTGCTCGGTCGTCTCTATTCGTTAATCTGCAAGCGGAGTAAAATGTCCCTTAGAAATAAGGTGACACTTTACAAAACTTGCGTTCGACCCATCATGACTTATGCGTGTGTTGTGTTCGGGCATTCGGCCCCCTCTCACATCGATAAACTCCAAGTGGTTCAAAACCGCTTCCTCCGTAAAGCCGTAGGGGCCCCCTGGGTCGTACGGAACGTCGACCTCCACTCCGACCTAGGTCTCGAACCTATTCGCGCCTTTATTAAAAAGGCGTCAACACGTCACTTCGCGAACGCATCTACCCATGCGAATCCGTTAATCGTAGCCACCGCCGACTACGATCTCCCCCCCGACCCTTGCCGCCACCGTTGGCCGCGACATGTTCTCACCGACCCTCCCGATGCTTTGTCATCCCTTCTTTCCGCTCAGAATACGGGCGACGACGACGACGTAGTAGTAGATCCCCTCCCATAGCCGGCGGTTGACCGGTGCACTTAGTAGTGCACCCGTCCCCCTACAGCGACTGTCCCAACCGAGGGCGCTCGAGTATGTCGCCTCTTGCCCTTCTGGCTGGCTAGAGCGTAGTGGTTGTACGCTCGCCTTTAAGTCCGGTGAAGCTGTAAAGGCCTCGCGGCCAACAGCGTACATCATTCACACACACACCCACAATCAGCTGTGTTTTTGTTCGTACGGATATATTCTATATCGAAGTCATACGCCGATAGTTTAATCGCCCATCTTTGTAAACGACTAGCCGTCGTATTCGGAATACCCGTTTGAGGCCCAAAAATACTGACTAAGGGCTTATGATCAGTACGCAGCCTAAACTTTCTACCGAATAGATATTGGTGAAATTTGTCTATCGCGAGTATGATAGCTAGGGCTTCCTTATGAATTTGACTATAATGTAGCTCTGCCCGGGTGAGCGCGCGCGACACGTACCGCCACCGGGCGCTCGGAGCCGTCGGGCGCGCGCTGTGCCAGAACGGCGCCGAGCCCGCGTGCACTCGCGTCGCACGTTACTATACTTTCTACCGACATGTCAAAGTGAGTCAGGACTTCGGTACTACTTAATAACTTTTTGATCTATTCGAAAACAAACATATGCTTTTTTGTCCATTTCCAGTGTTTACCTTTTTTCAACAGCTCGTATAATGGGGCTATGTGGGTACTTAAATTTTTAATAAATTTAACTTAAAAATTTATCATGCCTAAAAATGATTTTAATTCAGAGACGTTAGTCGGGGGAGGCATGGACAAAATCGGTTTTAACTTTTCAGGGTTAACTCGAACGGCGCGGGCGCCCGCGCCCTTGCCGCCGACATCAGCGCGGATGTCCGAACCCGTGCCGACCCCAGCTGCACCCGCCGGCCCCAAACCTCCCGCGGTCCAAAAAGCCAGAGGCAATAAGGGGACGGCCGAGGGGCATAAGAAGAAGGCACCGCAAAAACATCCAAAGCCTCCTAATGCCAGAGAGGGGGGCCAGTGGGAGGTTGCGGGGGCCAAAACGGCCCGGAAGAAGGCGGCCAAAAAAGAAAAGAAGGCGAGAGCGCGCGAACGCCGGAGGCTCCGCGCTCCGGACACGTCGGCGTGAAAAAAAGAAGGGGTCTGTCCTCGGACCGCTCCTGTGGAACGTCGCCTACAATTGGGTCCTGCGTGGCACGTTGCTGCCAGGTCTGGCGGTAACGTGCTACGCGGACGATTCCCTTGTCACCGCGAGGGCCCAGAGTCACAGGCAGGCGGCGATATTGGCCACGGCTGGCGTGGTTCAAATAGTAAGGCGCATTCGGCGGCTCGGGCTTGAGGTAGCCCTCAATAAAACTGAGGCCGTATTCTTCCACGGCCCCAGAAACCGCCCCCCCCCTGACGCTCACATCATTGTCGGGGGGCAGCGCATTAGCATCTCGGTGCAAATTAGGTATTTGGGCCTAATGTTGCACGGGCGCTGGTCCTTCAGGGCCCACTTTGCTGCTCTAGCGCCAAAGCTGTTGGCAACAGCAGGGCTCCTACCAAATTTAGGAGGGCCAGAGGCCTCGGCGAGGAGGCTATATGCGGGGGTGGTGCGGTCCCAGGCCCTGTATGGGTCCCCAATCTGGGCCGGCTCACTGACGGCCCTTAATGTAGTGCTGCTGCACCGCGTGCAGCGTGTCATGGCCGTCAGGATCATTCGTGGGTACCGCACCATTGGATTTGAGGCGGCGACGCTCCTCGCCGGAACGCCTCCAAGGGAGATGGAGGCACGATCGCTCTCTGAGCTTTATGCCTGGCGTAGGGTTCCTACCAACACCTTGGATCCCTGCGCCCCGAGAGCGATGCGAACGGAACTGCACCGATCTGCGCTGGAGAGCTGGCGGTGCAAGCTCGCCCATCCCACTGCCGGTCACGCCGTCATCGCTGCGCTGCTGCCGGTCTTCTGGAAGTGGCTAGGGCGGCGACACGGCGTTCTCACCTACCGTCTGACGCAGGTACTGTCCGGGCATGGTTGCTTTGGGCGGTATCTGTGGCGGATCGGGCGTGAGGAGGCGGAGCGCTGCCACCATTGTGCGGCCCCGGAGGACACGGCGGCGCACACGTTGCTTGTGTGCCCAGCATGGGATGACGAGCGGCGCCGGCTCGCCGGAGCGCTCGGTGCAGGGGGACAGGAGCTATCGCTACCCGACCGTGATATAATACCGGCGGCAATGGCGGCCTTTTGCGAGGCCGTCATGTCCGCGAAGGAGGAGGCAGAGCGGGTGAGGGAGGAGACATCCTCCAATCCCGCTCGAAGACGGCGCGTTGGGCGAAGGCGCAGGGAATACGCCCGGAACGACCTTCGCCCACCGTAATCTGGGCCTGCAGGCGTCGGGGAGGGCACCCCAGCACCCTAGCACTTAGCAAGCCCGCGCCGGAAAAGCGCTGCGTCCGCGCAGCCTCCAAAAGGCGGTAGGGGGAAGACCGAACTCCCCTTACATGTGTCGAGGTCCGCGCCAAACTGCGGACCGAGCCCGCCGGTGCCACAGAGGTCATGCTGGTGACGATTCCTGTGGCCCGGCAAAAGGGCAGTGGGACGCCGAGGGGTTTTAGTGGGTACAACCCCACATAACCACCCGGACCGTGCCCTCGGCCCGGGAGTAAACGTTAGGCATTTCCCCTCGTAAAAAAAAACGGTTAACTCCAACTCCGTTTTTATCTATTATGGATCCTAAATATTTTACGTGTTCTGCCAAAAACTCACATTTATCTTTCTTTATTTTTAAACCATTTTTTTTTATAAAATATCAAATACTTGTTCTAAATTTTAAATGTGATTCCAAGGACTTACTTTTTACCGCCACCGCCGACCGCGACATGTTCTCACCGACCCCCCCCGATGCTTTGTCATCCCTTCTTTCCGCTCAGAATACGGGCGACAACGACGACGTAGTCGTAGATCCCCTCCCATAGCCGGCGGTTGACCGGTGCACTTAGTAGAGCACCCGTCCCCCTACAGCGACTGTCCCAACCGAGGGCGCCTCTACAAGGCGCCCTCGAGTATGTCGCCCCTTGCCCTTCTGGCTGGCTAGAGTGTAGTGGTTGCACGCTCGCCTTTAAGTCCGGTGAAGCTGTAAAGGCCTCGCGGCCAACAGCGTACATCACTCACACACACATACTTTTGATTAAAATATTATCGTAAAATACCCTTACGTCAGGAACGTTTTTATAGAAATTAGCCATAAACTTTTGAAAAATTCCCGGACTAGACGATAAGCCGTATACCAAGCGATTGTATTTAAATAGCCCCCGGTGTGTATTGATAACTGTATAGTTTCTGGAGTGTTCATTTAGGACTAATTGATTATACGGTTGCGACATATCCAAAATTCCGAAATTGTTAAAAGGAGAATGCGCGAGAAGTCCTATGGAATGTTGTGCGAGGCACAAGGGGGTTTCAGGTCTGGAAGAGGATGTTCGGATCAAGTTTTCTCCCTTCGCAACATCGTAGAGAAGTATCTGGCAGTGGGCCGGAAGGTTTTCTGCGGTTTTGTGGATCTGGAGAAGGCGTTTGATAGAGTTGTGCGAAAGAGACTTTGGGACATTTTGCCTGAGTAAGGTATAAATGGCACTCTGCTGCGGGCCGTCCACTCCACCTATGTGGACTGCAAGGCATGCGTACGGGTGGGTGGTAACATGTCACCCTGGTTTGACGTTGAAATCGGCGCCAAGCAGGGTTGTGTGTTGTCCGCTAGACTGTTTATAATATATTTGGATAAAAGTCTTCAAAGACTGAAAGCGATGAATGAAGGTGTACAAATGAGTGATCTAGTGGTAAATCATCTACTATATGCAGATGACGCGTTTTTGATAGCGCCAACAGCCACTGATCTGCAATCACTAGTCACAGTTATGAAAGACGACTGCATGAACAATGGCTTACATTTGAATGTGAATAAAACCAAAATTATGGTTTTTGAACGGGAAGAAACCAGAACGAATGCAAGGATTGTGGTTGGGAACGATGTGCTGGAGCAAGTGAATGAGTTTGTATATCTTGGATGCGCATTCAGTAAGGATGGAAAATACACCGCTGACATAGAGAGAAGAGTGAGTGCAGGGAACAGAGTGAATGGCGCGATGGGAAAGCTACTTGTGAGCTGGCACTTAAGCCGAAAGGCGCAGCTGGCCATACATAATGGAGTGCTTGTCCCAACGCTGTTATATGGCAGCGAGAGCTGGGTATGTAAGAAGGAGAATGAAAGTAGGATAAATGCGGTGGAAATGCGAGCTCTGCGGAAGATGTGCGGTGTGAAGCTAACCGACCGTATTCGCAACAGCGTAGTAAGAAAGCAAATAGGTATGAAAGAGAATATCGGTGGGAAGATGAGAAAGGGTATGCTCCGTTGGTTCGGGCATATAGAAAGAATGTCCGAAGAAAGAATGACAAAACTGATTTACAATGCGAAAGTGGAAGGATGTAGGTACCGGGGAAGACCTAGACTATCTTACCATGACCAAATAGACCGGGTCTTATCTGAAGGACAAGTCAGGAGTCTTCGTAACCGGCGAGCGTGTATGAGACGAACTATGAGAGTAGAGGAAGCCAGAGAGGTATGTAAGGAAAGAGCCTGTTGGAACTCTGTACTCTCTGCCTACCCCGTATGGGATCTGGCGTG
The DNA here is from genome assembly GCA_905147815.2 of Phalera bucephala. NCBI lineage: Eukaryota > Metazoa > Arthropoda > Insecta > Lepidoptera > Notodontidae > Phalera > Phalera bucephala. The sequence goes on from LR990609.1 coordinate 56,329,818, forward strand.
ATGATATAGATAGATAGACATATCCAATTTCGTAAAATAATTGTTACCACTTAAGTTACTAAATAAATCGTCTACCTTGGGAACTGGGTACCTGTCGACCAATAAAGCCTTATTGAGCGTTACCTTATAATCGGCGTAAAGACGAATACCGCCGTCCGCCTTTCTCGCTATCAATAACGGTGTCGCCCAGTCGGACCGGTCGACTGGCTCGATGACACCGGCGCGCAGCATCGCGTCTAGCTCCGCATCGACGCGCGCAAGCAGAGCGTAGGGCACCGGGCGCGCACGACAGTATATCGGCTCAGTACCATCCCGCACGTGCAGTTTCACTTCTTCCCCGGTATATTTGCCCAATGTGCCGTCGAACAAGCCCTCATGTCTGGAAATTATTTTATTAAGCATTTCATTTTTGCTTACTTTAACATTATTTACGTTACAATAACCAAATTTAGGAATTACAATCTTTAATTCAGAGAGCCATTGCCTACCCAATAAATTTGTCGTTATCTATAGCATATAAATCTATTTTTTTTTTTAATTTCCCCATATTTGACATTCGTTTCCAAATATCCAAGTTGTTGAACAATAGAACCGTCATAAAATTTAGTTTTAATCGACAAGGTTTTAAAATGTAATCGTTAATTTTTTTTACATATGTGGATTTACTAATACAAGATATTGCTGACCCGGTGTCAATTTCCATCTTTAATGACCTATCATTTACCAAGTGTCATACACACCGGTCTATAACTGGTTACCGACATTTGGTACATTGGTTCCTCGTATTCTTCTTGTTCTCCATTGGAGCTCTCGGCCTCTGCAGGTTCATTAAGCCAGTACGCCGTCGCGCGCCTAGCTGCCCCACGGCCGCTCGTGTCCGCGTGCGCCCCGCACCGCTTCTTCGCGCTGCCGCGGTCACCGATTCCTACCAAGGATGGTTCGCAAGGCCATTGAAATTAAAAAAACATCCTAATTTCAATAGATAAGATGGCTGGGTGCTTCCATCGACTTGGGATCCAGTAATTAATATAATCAAATCCCAAAACCAAGCAAGACCTCAAGACACTGTGAGCTCATTCTGCGTAGATAGGACCAACAAAAACAAAAATAATTAAGAAGTTTGAGGGTACCCCAGAACAACTATGCCTTTTGGCCGTCTAACACCTCAGTCCTTCCCGTGACCATGGGTGCTGCAAAGCACTCGAAACGTAGGGAACTTCAAAATCAAAATAAACCGCGATAAAATCCGAAAAAATAGTTTTATTTTATAATTCAGACAAGTAAATCATCTTTATTGACAATCTAACACAAATATACATTACTTAAAAAGTGGTAAAAAATATTAAAATAACTTAATTTTAATTATTGTTATAAAATCTTGCTCATAATTATTATATTCAACATACAAGCAACAATATTTTACTCGAAATAAATAGGTTAACACATGCAAAGAAAGTAGAAAAACAATTTCAATGAACTGATTAAATATTCAGGTAATAAAATGATGACATGAGTTCTTTTCACCCCTCATCTGCTTGATTAAGAATTAAAGGCTCGGAGAGAGGAGGAGAATAAATGATGGACATGGAAATAGATTTTATAATCGTACATTTTTTAGATTTATCCTATAAAATTTATTCTAAGAATAGAACTAAATTTAATGTAATTCCGGACATAAGCTATAAATAAAAACAAAGTCATTCATATATTCAGATTACACCCTGTAGTAACAACCAAGCAGGAATATTATGAATAGCTTTAAACAGAGAGGTCAAATGGTCAAATAAACAAGAGGTATAAGAAATAAAAAAATATGTATTTTATTGCACACAGTACTCTAAAATCTCAAGCAGAATCTTAATTTAGAATTTAGAGATAACACTAGTACAAAATTATCAATTATACAAATAGCACTAAATTTTAAAGCACCAATATTTAACAAATCAATCACAGAACAATATACCTACTCTAAAAGTGAGATATTAAGAACTGTACAGCATGTACAATCAAACAAGTATGGTCACTACTCCGAAAGTTGTAATCAAGAATAGTAAAGATTATGATCAATAAATATGTAATGTCTCAACAATTGTTTTGGATTTTTTATTATTGCATTTATTGTTTATTGCATTATTATTTATTGCATTGCAAGGATAAATAAAATATATCATGCAGACTTTGAATACTATACAAAAGTGATTTAATTTATTTGATGTTTTTTACTGTTTGCTAAGTTTATGATTTATCAATATCAAGTACCCCCAATAATAATTTATTTAGTGAATCATTCAATCTCTTATATCTAGTGCATGTATTTACATACCTACAAAAAACAGTTGAAATGATGCAATATTATACTTCCATAATGTAATATCACCATATAGTTTTGAGAAAGTTTAAAATCTATCCAACCATTTTATTGCTGACCAGACATTACTTTTGCTAACCCCAATAAACTGTTAATTAAGCATTATTAGCTTATAGAATTGAAAGAATTGAAAAAAAAAATATTTTAATGATGTTATCCAATACTTTTTAATGCAAAATTGGATGCAAATGCAGTTTGCATTACATAAGCAGACCTATTAATGTGTCCAATGCCCTAAAAAGTAGACACATGAAGCAAAGGCTATGTATACACAGGTGTCCACCTAGAGACAGCCAATGTAATATTCTTTTAATAGATTATTCATCCCCTTTCCCAATACTCGCAGTGGCATTCACTTCCTCATATTTCAGTTTCCATAATTTGACTTCACCTTCTAGTTCTTTCACTTTACCTTTTTCTTCTTTCAACAAGTCTTCTGTTAACTCCAGTTTACTTTTTAATTCCCTCTCATGTTCTTCTTGATCTGATGTTTGAAGAGTATTCGCCAATACTGTGCTTTTAGCGAGCTGAACTGTCGCTTCAGCTTCTTTTATTATCTTCTTTGCTTTCAGACTCAACTCGTCTTGTATAATAAGCATGGTGACAATTCTCCGGATAACAAACGTCAGAAAAATAGCAAATCCAGTTATATAGAAGTTTCTCTGTGCTCTAAATAACTTAATATTACCTTTCATTTCACTGCCTATATGAATGTGAGATACAGCGTCGCTGCCATGAGAGTATTTTCTTATTTCTCTTATTGCATCTGCTAAAAATAAACATAGAACTCCCAAAAATATGTAGAAGTATATAGCTGCGTGCTGTTGGAACATGTAGAACAACCGCGATTTAAAGAACTGATGCCATCTTCTCGGGCTAAATATGGGAAGCAACATGATTACAACCACAGCCACTTCGAAATAGAGGTAGCCGGCGACGAATGTCCATTGAAGTGACATTGTGAAAGTCCTCACTTATACACAAAATATATCTGGAATGAACAGCTGTTTTGAATCTTATTAACTTGCACGTAGCCTCACTCGATTTATTTCCAGAATTTCTAGATAATTCGCAAAATTCACGTAAACATTTCTTTCACTGGCACCACAAATTGACATACGTTTGACAGCTGTATAAAAATAAAAGCACTATTTTCCGGAATGTATATACATCACATATGTATATTGTACTTTATGTCTATGTTCTAAAGGTTATATTCAATTGGAGACTCCGTTAGGAGTATTGTTGTTCTGTGATTGGTGAACGCGATTTGGTGTGTTCTATTCTGTGATTCTATTGGATATTAAAAGATTGGTACATTGGTTGGTTGCTACTTTATTCAGACCTTTTTGGAGCACACATTACTATTGATTGGTCCACGTCCACCCGATGTGAATCATGTGAATCCCTGTAAATCATAGACGAAGAATATACCTAGACACCGCATATCGCCACGGTAGCGTGTCAATTTTATGTCGGTGTGAGTTTGTGAATCTGCGTTAGTGTGCGTGATTAGGCAAGTGATTACTAGTACAGGATTTATCGATAAGAAAATTTATCGATAATTTATGATTAACAAATATTTACTTCATGCAAAATCGTAATTGACTCATCTTAATTATGATTTCGAATTACTACGAGTAATTTATATTAGTTCACACATACGTATCATAATACAAATCTTAAAGACGAATCTGTAAACATCGATATTAGTATGTACAATTTAATACAATAGTAAAGCCTCATTGGTAATGCGCATAACGATCACAAGGTCATCGGTTCGAATCCCATGTCGGAAAATACGAATTATTCGATAAAAAAAATCTAGTCCGGAGTCTGGCACTGTGCTCGGTATAATATCAATAGACATGACATGACATGACATCCTCTACTACATGAGACCTTACATTGTTGAACGACAAGTAAGTGTACACCGTACACCACTCCCACTCCCGCTTGGGGAATATAGGCGTAGTGGTGGTAACAATTTTTACATCACATTTATCCTACGTTTGCACGTGCGCTTTTTCAATGCACGTTAGTCATGAAACTAGGATGTATGGTCAGCGCATATCGCTGAGGTAGCGTGTCAATTTCATGTGGGAGTTTGTGGATCTGCATTAGTGTACTTTAATAGGGAAGCGATTACTAGGACAGGCCTTATCAACGTAAAAGACAATAGATGATTAAAAACATATTTATTTCACCGTTTCTGATCTTAAGTTATCTGAGAATCTATACTAAATATGTTCATTTATTAAATAACATTAGTGTACACTGACACACGTGGAATTATATCAATTCACACCATTTTTAATCTACCCCTGCTGTTTGTGTATAAGGGGTTAATTAAAGTTGAATCATTAATACAGAAAAAAACATTGCAGCAATCAGTTCAGTTCAATTTGTGATAATTGAAGATATATCATCTTCTGGAAAATCCTTAGTTATATTAATATGCACAAAAAAAAACTTCTTCATTTTAAGAGGCATCAGATTGAAAAATAGCAGATTTTTAATGTTGCATAATGTGTAAATATATCAAAATTAATAACTAAAATAACTCGAGTTGTATCACCTGGAGGTACAGATTTGCTACTAGACCAATAAGGTACTTAAATAAGATTTTTTAATACTGAGTTCTTAGATTCACGCGAATATTACACATGAAATAAAATTATTTTTCGGATTTATCGCGGTTTATTTTTTTATTTTAAGTTCCCGAAGTTTCGAATGCTTTGCAGAACCCATGGTCACGGAAAGGACTGAGGTGTTAGATGTCCAAAAGGCATAGTTGTTCCGGGGTACCCTCAAACTTTTTTTTTTTTTTTTGGTCCGATCTACGCAGAATGAGCTCACGGTGTCTTGAGGTCTCGCAGTGCTATGCTTGGTTTGGGATTTTCTACTTGCTAACCGCAGCCGCGTGCCGGCGATAATGAAAGGGGAGGTACTTTTTAAACGTTTTAGCACTCAAACGCGGATTCTAAATCACGATAATCAATAGTTCCATCACACGGATATCAACATGCTTTTCAGGGTTCAGATTTATCTCCTTATGGGCATGGCATACAACGCACCCTCACGGGGTGGAGGGCACAATGCCAACTCATATAGAGTTCAAACCTCTAATCTTCAGTATAAGCAGTACTACCCAAAAGGCAAAACTTCATTTCGCAACCGAGGGTCTATATCCCATCAGCTTCCAGTGAGGTAAGTAGTTATATTTCGGGGAAAACGCTATAAAGATGAAATAATCATAAATAGGTCCTACCCCCGATTGGGGAATATAGACGTGACAGTGTTTATCTAGATATTCTATCCTTACTAAATTTCATCCAAATTCGTTTAGTCATTATGACGTGAATAGGAATTGTTAATGTTTCAGTATTAATTTATTAATATCGACAGTAAGCGATAGGCGCTGTAGGACATCACTATTGGAGAAGCGTAAAATAATGCACATTTAAAATACAAATTAAAGCTTTAAACTCACAGTTAATTATCACCGTATATTAATTATATAACGTCAATAACGTATATATTTCATGTAAAATCCATAATTTTACCGTGAAACTTCCCTATAATATAATAAGAGGCAATAAATACATACGTGTGAAATGATAATTCAGGATTTTTTACTCCTCCTTTGGTTGTCCTTGATTTACAAAATACAGCACAACACGACATATTTTCACTGTAGTAAAGTATATTTACTTAACACAATAATTTTCATTCATATTTTAACCGCTGACACGGACGGGGCGCATTTGTTATGGCCCAAACATCGGACACAACAGGCTACGAAGCACACGTACAGTGCGACGTTGCCAACCTTACAATAGCTTTCTCATTCACTCAAAATGGTGATCCGTGTAATTGAGAGAGAAAAAAGACAATGTGTTGAACGATGACCGGCGGAGCGGCAACGTCGTATGACTCCCTCCAGGTAATTTTACCTTCATGCTAATAAACTCGAACTAAAAACAAATTAGCATTTCAGCTCAATGGTAAACCAGTAGAATAGTATACGCAAACGCAAACAAAGAACGCAATACGCGCCATTTTAGCATGGCTCCCAATATAGCCCTCATTCGCACGAACCTTTTTTCAACGCGCGTTCTTGAAACGTAATTTGTTTTATTTTAGCGCTTTTTTATTGCGTGTTAATAAAGCACTGGAATCAAACATATGAGAGACGGTAAATTTTTAGCAAAGAAAATGCTAAGGGTGTCTATTGAACGCCTATTGAAAAAGCGCCGTGCTAATAAGGGCTTATTCTTTGTGCGCATTTTTGGTACCTACATATTATGTGCTCTGTGCAGTGTTCGGAACTTGAAGTGGACTGACTATCGTACCAGGGGCGTAAAATTATCGTATTTTTCTTTCTTTCTTATTTAAATTATCGTATTTTTTAGGATAATGTCTATTATAGATAAATAAATCATATAAATTGTAATATTGATATGCATGCAAGTACTCTATAGTTTATCTTTTTTAAACCACTGCTGTCAAATCAACAGAACACTGAAACCCAAATGTTTTACACGTGGTACAGACCTGAACTGATTCCCTTTCCACTTTAAGTTCAATAAACGCGCCAAGCTTAAAATTCACTCAGACAAAATTTCACTGTTCCCATGCAAGTTGGGTATGAAACACGCCAAAATTTTGTATTTATAAAGAAGAAATGGATATGAATGGGTAGTGAAATAAAAAATGAAAGAATTTCTTTTATATATCAATATACACTTATATTCATAAAAACAGAAAATATAATTTTTATATTTTAATATAGTTTTTAAAAAATAATTTAATATAATTAAGGTATTCATAAAGATTAATTATTTGTGTTATCACTTAGATTCTTTCTTCACTTAATTTGAATAATTCCTTTTGTCAGAGCGAATACAGACATATAATCATAATAATATAACGAAATGACTGCCAACTTTTCTACACAAAATATACGATACATATGAAGTGTGAACATAATCGAAATATCGAACTTATGTTCTCTTGTTCGCATTGGTAGATGCTATACTAACCAATAAGAAAGCGTGTACAGCAGGCGCTGGATAAAGTTACAGTATCGGCAGTGGTGAAACTTAGCAGAGCGGATCGTAAGAACCATTAGGAATAGAGAACTTGTATTTCCCGGTATTTTCCCAAGATTTTATTGGACAAAATAAAATCATGCTACTGTGATTTAGACTATCAGCGCATGAGTGAAATAATATAAGTTCTCCAATTTTGCATCATGATAGAAATTATCGTACAATCTGCGTACGATAATAATATGCTATCGTACATCGTACGTAGGCACAAAATTATCGTATGTGTACGATAATTATCGTACGGTTCCGAACGCTGGCTCTGTGGTTTATTTTTCATGTTTTTGTCTATGGTGTGAGTTTTTGGCGGGAAATCGAAGTGATATAGGCTTCGACCTATATAAGGTTGTCAGGTTAATTGAAAGTCCAATAGATTTTTGGCCAATAGTTATTAATGAAGGTAGAAGAAAGTACAGTGAAGATAGAATATATAGTAATAAAAATACGTGCGGCGTTCATATGATGCACAGTGATGTTGTCAATTTGTCTTAACTTTCAAAACTTGTGTTATTTCGAATAATAATGTGTAATGTTGGTGGAATACTAACCATTATGTATTTTTATATGTGCATGAGTGAAGGTAATTGAAACAAAGTGATAAAACGTGCTTTTTCGATTTCTCTCAAAACGGCCGCCGTAATTGGTATGTAAAGTATCCATCGCTTTACAATCCAGGGTGGGGTACTTTATCAGTTTCATTCATTATCATCGTTATCATCAAGTTCGTCGGGGAGTTGAATTAATTTAAATCAGCAGTATTTGGGGACAAATTTGTAACTTAGTGAGTATAAGGTCTATGACTTTAGCGGGGACAAATTTGTAACTTAGTAAGCATTGAGGTTAAAAGACTTGGCAGTATGGCTTTGTGCCTTCACCTGTCCATAAAGGAAGAAAAAAAAATTTATGGTGTTTTGATTATTTACATCAGTTTACATCAAAGAGTATATAATCACAACGGCTTACATTTTAGACGTCTATTAGATTTATAGGATATATCTATCTATTAGACTTATAGGTACCTACCTATATTTTAGAGGAAGTTATTAATAAAATGGATGAAGAAGATAGAAAAATGAACATGATACGGGTAAACAATAACATTTACTGGCGTTAATAGAAAATCCATTCCAAACACGATAAAGCAACGAGACGATCATGTCTAACAACTACACACTGCTGCAGTTTCTAGTTTTCCTTCCTAATTTAAGAAAGACTACATAATTTAAAATGTCCTATTAATACTTCACTTGTTTATAATATATTAATTTCAGAAAATTAAAGAAGCAACATTTATAGCAGATAACCTAGACAACACAGCTCCCACAGAGAAAATTGTTGAGGTATTACAGGCAACGCATAGGAAGAATAAGGTAGCCACGCTGTACAGCCAGACTGTGCGACAGAGACAGACCACAAGCAACAACTACCTCCATACAAAGCACTTCCTTCTTGTCGGGCATCCGTTGAACATGTTCAATGAAGACTGGGACGGAGGACTTCCGTCAGGCTACTTCGAAGAGTTCTCTCACAGGAGTATGTTGCCAAAAATGATATCTGCTATAAGGAACATACAAAGAAAAGATCCAGTTACCGAATCTATGAATAATAAAATGATTTGGCGAGAAACACTGAATGATTATAGGAGAATTATGAGTAAGTATGACCTACTTGTACATACATACTACATGAAATACATCACAACTAGTAAATAAATAAATACAGAGTTGCCTATGTTTGCTAGCAGGCGTAGTGGAGGTGTACCGTGTTCAACCACTTATTACCAACAATGTTTGGACTCTTTATAATAGAGGGTAACCATATTGAACCAATTCCAGAATCCTCACAGCAAACATTTCTTTAACATGAAAACTTCAATTTCCAACCTAGGATTTGTACCCGGGACCTAGTGATTGACTTACATTATGCACCTCTAGACTAATGTGGCAGCCACATCATCATCATCTCAGCCTATACTTGTCCACTGCTGAACATAGGCCTCCCCAGTCACTCTCAAACGCAGCCAGTCCGATGCCACTTGCATCCAACGACTTCCTGTGATCCTCACAAAATCGTTGGTCCATCTGGTAGGTGGCCGTCCCACGCTGTGCTTGCCAATATGTGGTCTCTACTCTAGAATCTTTATGCCCCAAAGACCGTCCCATATTCGCGCAATGGTGCCAGCCATTGCCACTTCAGCTTGCTAATCCTGAGGGCTATGTCGGTGACCTTGGTTCTTCTACGATCACTTAGAGAAACGCCCAGCATAGCTCTTTCCATACCTTGTTGAGCAACTCTGAGCTTATGAGACCCATTGTAAAAGACCACGTCTCTTATCTGTATGTCATCACTGGCAACACATTTACTTAAAAATTTAGTTTTGAGACACAGGTATTTTGAATGAGATGTTGCGCAGTTTCCCGAACGCTGCCCAGTCAAGTTGGATTCGTCGATAGAGCTCTCTCTCAAAGTTGAACAGCTTCAAGAGTAGAGTTCCCAATGGTGAGTGCGGTGGGTACGACATGGACATAAAACATTATTTTCGTTTTGTCTATGTTCATTTTAAGACCCACCACTACACCCACATGTTGGGATACTCTCTTGAGGTCACCGAGCATTCGTACTAGATCTTCCAGCGATTCCGCAATGACCACAATGTCGTTGGCAAATCGTAGGTGAGTGATGTATTCACCATTGATGTTGATGCCTCGCCATTCTAAAAGCATGGAGGCGTCCTCTAAGTCGTCTTGGCCGTAAACAGTTTCGGAGAAATATCGTCTCCCTGTCTACTGTTAATCCTCTTTTTATGGACTGACATGGTGGCGTTATTATACAAGCACTTTAACACTTCGATGTACCAATAGTCAATGCAGGAATCGCATCGCTGGAAGGATTGAAGCCTTTCTCATAGTTCACAAACGCCAAGCATAGTGGCCGATTATATTCCTCAGTCTTTTGTATAATATGCCGCAGCGTATCTATGTGGTCTATGATGCTAAAGCCTTTCCGGAAACCGGCTTGTTCGGGAGGTTGGAAGTCATCAAGCCTGCGTTCGAGACGATTCGCGATGCCTCTCGAAAACAACTTATCAACATGGCTCAGCAGTGTGATGGGCCTATAGTTCTTCAATAAGGTGTTATCACCTTTCTTAAAAAACAGTACCACCACACACCTGTTTCATGCTTCCGGTGTTTTCTCTTCCAGCAATACGGAATTTAACAGCCTCTGAAGGACTTTAAGTACCGCGTTCCGCCCACTTTCGGATTCTCTGATTTCGAATTCCGCCTTCGCCCGGCGCTTTGTTGTTTTTGAGTTGTTTGAGAGCCATCCTAATCTCGTACAGGCTGATGTCCGGGTTATCTTCAGCGTAGTATCGGGTTAACTTGGCTCTTGGGTCTTTTACCAAGTCAACAACAGGTACAGCTACTGAGGTATATAACTGGCCATAGAAACTCTCTATCTCTCTGAGCACCTCTGACCTATTCGACGTTACGTTTCCGTTAAAGAACCGTAAATCGTGTCGCAAGGACTTCAATATCTGTCCATTGAGCTGCCTATAGGACTTAGCATCATCGGAGGTTTGGAGCATCATGGAATGTCGCTGCCGTATGGACAGTCACTACCAGCCTGTTGTTGATTTCGTCCACTGATGCGCTTCTGTCTAGCAATTAGAAGCGGTTTGACAATTCGAGTTGATAGTTCTCGGGGTTTTGGATATGTGCATAAGAAGGTCGGAGCGTAGACTTCATCAGACGCGATCTTTCCGTTTTGACATTAATATTTAATGTGTATCTGACCATTCGGCGATCACTGCCGGTTTTTACCCTGTGAATCACGGAGACATCATTAAATATTTGTCGCTAGGTGCTTATGATAAAGTCTATCTCATTTTTAGTGGAACCATCAGGACTCGTCCAGATCCATTTCCTACGAGGCGGCTTCTGGAAGAAAGAGTTTATCATAAAGAGTCCCCTTTTCTCCAGAAATTCGGCCAGCCTCTGACCCCGGGGCTGCGCTGCCTATTTCCAAATTGCCCCACTCTCAACGCGCATTGAAGTCACCCATAACCACTATAAAGTGTGCTTTGGAAGTATGTATGGCTCTACTAGTGACCTTATACGTAACTTCGACCTCATCATCTGAGTATGACGAGGTTGGTGCGTAAACCTATGTGACCTTCAGCGAATATCTTTTGGACATTCTGATAACATTCTGATTTGCCTTACTCGCAACGCTCGGCAGGCAGGTTGGCGAGCGCAGTTCGATGGTCGTGGAAGTATCTAGGAGAACGCTGCTGCCCATTCCGTAGTTGTCCCTTAGTCGCCTTGTACGACACCCGATGGGATGAGATAGGTTGGTCCAATTCTAAGCCGGGAACCACACGGCCTGATATAGCGCAGCTCAGTGGTAACCACATATAGAGAATATTCACATATTTCAGCTGTAATAGAGATGTTATAGCTATCGTCTCAACATGGATATACATACAGAAATACAGTTGACCCGTGGTAATTCGACAAACGTTTTACAAGGCGGTGTCAGATTGTTGAATTACTTGGATTATAGAGTACTGCCGCAGACCACCTGTTGGGTGGAACTTTTTGCGAAAGAGTACTATAAAACATTTGATATAGAATTTAGTATATTAATCCACATGTGAGACAGCATAGGATTTATTATAGAAATAACGTCAAAATTCATGGTGGCGCGACCTAGTTACAGAGGGTCCACTATATTCATATCACCCTCAATACAAGGTGTAACATAATTAACATCATCATCATCAATCAGCCTGTATTACCCACTGCTGAGTGCAGGCCTTTCCTCTATTACGCCATTCGCTATTACGCCATTCGTTCCGGTCCTGTGCTAGCCTATTCCACAATTCAATGTAATTAACATATTATTACATATATTAATATGTAGATGTACAATTTTAATTGATAATTGGGGTATAAAAGGAATTTGAAAAAGGGAAAACAACTTTAAATTTGGAAATTGGTTTTTCCATTAATTTTGTGAAGCGATTATCTAATCCGGGTCTTGCGTTATTTGCGATACATCTTGTATAGACACCCAACTGGCAACATTATCAAATTCTCTATTAACAATTTCACTTCACAGGATTAACAAGCAGAAAGAGAACATACAAATGGATCAATGATGAAGTGCTACACTGTCCGAAACAACTGGTCAACATCGCTGAACATTACGAACGGAATCCTGATCCTTATTTTGACTGTAGCTACAACTGGTATTACGCTGGCAATGGCAACTTGCATTTGGTAGATATCAGTGGTATAGATTATTTACTGCAAAGTGAATTCAATTGTTTCTGTAAGTATTTTTGCTAAACTAGAAAATTTTGCCTGACTGCCTCGTTTCTAGTGGCGAATTTGAACCCAAGACCTCGTGATCGTAAAGCGATGCGCTTTACGATCAATATGTTCTGGGTTCAAATCCTAGGTTGGACAAATGTAGTTTATATTTATCGAAAAAATACCCAGTGTCTGTCCGGAGTCTGGAATTGCGCCTGGTATATGGCAATAGGATCACCCCTTATTACAAGGGACTTAACATTGTCAGCGGAGGTGACAGAGGAGTACTAAGTTCACCCAGTACTTAGTACACCTCTGCCACCTCTGCTTGGGGAATATAGGCGTGACGGTGTTTATTTTATTTATATTGAAAATATCTGACAATCAACTTTCCCCTTGTTTCTTACCTAGTCAGTTCAGGTTTGTAATGAAAAATGTTAAATTCACCATAGGGGGATACACTCGGGATAGGGATATGTGACGTAAGAGGGAGAAGGCTCATACCCTGCTAAAGGTTCTGCCAGAATACCAGCGCTGCATTATAGCCATAGTGCAGCAATATGCTGAGGCAGAGTCCTGTTTGGGGGGCCAAACAGGACTCTGCCTCAGCATCTTTGTAAAGAAAGGCACAATTGTGTGGGGACACAATTGTGCCTTTCTTTACATAACTGCCTGTTTACTCTGTATTGTAGTGTGTTGGTCAAATAAATGTTTTTTCTTTCTTCTTTCTTTCTTCTGTGGGTGAAATGAGCTGGAAGGGATGACGATGAGCCTAGGAATATAATAAATGCAAAAGTTTGGATGAATAACAATAATCCTCTTACGAGTAAAAAAATGCCAGACAATGACAATACTAATGGTCAACAGAAAGTACCCTGTTAAGTTTTAGATGAGCGAATTTAAATGACCGTATCTATTGATTGCATTGATTTCAAAACTTCAATTTTATACTAGCAAGGAATCATAGACCCATGGATATCTATACCAAAACGGATTGAGTAATGTCAAATTATTATTGCTAGAGAAAATTACCTAACTCTTACTCACAGATACAACATTGAAATTTCTATGATTTAAACAACTAGAGAAACTATAACGAGTAAGAGCAACAACTCGGAGCGCGGTGTCTCGTTCGCACTCATTACGAAGCAGTACGGATCGTAATGAAAAACTTATACGGACTATACCTATTTATGATATAATTTTAATGGGCTCTAAAATATTTTATGATATGGTTTAAATGCGAAACGTATAGAGCATAACGATATATAGACTTCAACGATTATTTACGCAATTTCATTAAACATGGCCCCACACTAAATTATTTTTGTGTAGTGAGTACATTTACAAAAATGAAATTCACTTACACAAAAATCCAGACCTTAACAAATATTTGTGGGTCATGCAAAGATTTGTCCCGTGCAGGAATCGAACCCGCGACTTCTTGATCCAGTGGGTGTAGTGACTCAAGCTGTTAACCACTTGACCAAGCCATCCATCACATACATACATGTAATTATACCATTACAAATTAACAATAAGTCCCTAATCACACTAATATATGGTCAACCTACTTAGAAAGAGACCTAGAGCTCTAGGTGGTCATCCTTGTCGTCACGTTTTTTCGCATAGTGCTCTATCCGTTTTGTATGGGAATCCATGTATAGACCTTAGTTTTTCACATAAATTCCAACTTGATATGTCTATCCATTCCTGAGAAAAAAGTTTTTAACTGTTAGACAGAATGACAGACAGAAAAGTGTTCCGTTAATACCAATTGAGGTACGGAACCCTAATAATTATTTACCTATACTATATTATTATTTAGCCATAATTTTCTCCTTTTCAGATGTATTGGCATTTTCGAAATACGCTTTGACAATAGATTATGATAATGTTGCTGCAAAATTTGTCTGTGATAATGATATTCTTGAAACAACCTCAATCCAAAACACAGTGGCACTCCGGACCAAGAACAAAATATATATTTTGAAACTTATTCAATCCGAAGATGGGATGCAAATAGAGAAACTTAAAGAGTTACAATCGAAGTTACCATTCACGGGTATATCTTTCGACGAGTACCATAAGAACATTTTGTATGTCACAACATTGGATTACAAGTTGACTATAGTAAATCTGGACAGAATGGCCGGACGAAGTAAGCAATTGAGAGGAAACGTGACCAGTTTAATAGACAACTGGAGCACTGTTATAGGCTCTGAAAGAGGGTTCTTTACACACATATCCAAACATGCCCTGACACTGTATGATAAGAGAACAAACAAGGCATTTCAAAGGTGGAAAAACCTTAGAAGAATAACTGACGATAGAGAATGTAATGACATCAGTGTTGCCCGCCATTGTAAAGGAAGACCGTTCCTCTATTTCGGTACAGATCATCATTTATTTTTAATGGATATGCGTTATAATAAAACGAAAGAAAACAAACTGAAAGTCGTTCAGAGATGGACTCACGGAATGCAATGTCTACCCACTTATATGAGAATATGTGATAAGTTTGATTATGATAGGAATCTGATATGTTTAAGTAGCCAATGGTGTGAGGATATGTGTGTTGTCAGCAACTATGCTGAGAGACCAGCTAGAGAGTTTGATGTTCGAAGTGTGGCGATGCCATATCGTCCTCCGAGTATACTGCAAGCCTTGAATGAAGCAAAACAGAAAATTCTTTGTTGCGATTTACAAAATCCGATTGACAATAGACTATGTACTTCTATAACTGGTTTATCGATAGTGGAACAAGGCGACAATTATCATATATTAATGTTGAACTCATTGGGAGATATATCAGCTCATACTTTGTCTCCGCGACACATGACCGCTTTCTTTGAGGACGATAGTGGGGAACTTCTTAATGAATGGAGCAAATCATATAAGAATGAAGTAAAGGATTTGGAAGTATCCTCTATTAGAGATATTAGCAAGTTTTGGCGGCAGTTAAAGAGAATACCTGACAATTACAAACTCGGAGTTAATAAACTGGCGAGAAAAGTTAACAAATTCGACGAAAAAGAAATATTTGATAGTTTCGCGAAGGAAGAGCTGGAATCCGGACTATTGGATATATGGACGAAGAAATCCACTGAACATACTGACACTAAAGATGAATCAACATTACATCTATTTTTCCATGACGATGATGAATAAATAAAACGACTAATTTTAATTACAAACAACTATATTTACTATCTATTTGACTGAGTTTAAACTAATAATCTTACATACATTCAATCGAGCGCACAAACATACAGACACATTAAAATTAATTCATAAACATAACATTGACATAATCTTAAACTTTCACTTCAATATTTAGTACTTGTGAGAAGTTTAAAATTATGCTTACAGCAAACAAGTTGGGAACTATCAACCATTCATTGTCAATGTACAATACATATTCTACATCAGACTAAAATAATAATATACACAGAAGCATTAAATCCAAAACGAACTTGCAGTAACTTGATTTCAGTGATGATAATGATCATAGTCGTCTAATCGTGATCACAATCATCCAGGGGCAGCCGAATATTGGATTCTCCGTTTATTTTATTAATTTAATCTGGGAATTCTACTTACAATGCATAAAAATGCAAAGCTGTTTAGCTGTTGGACAATATATAGCATCAGAAGTGTATACGCGCGGAGGTAAGTTCAGTCTTCCGATGATTACGTCCAAAACTGCAAGAATAAAACAGGGTCAGTTGACAACTCCCAGCTTTGTACCGCAACTTAACCTATAAAGCCCCGTATTCATTATGACACAAATGCCTCTGATGTCAGTGTCCCTGATGCCCGTGATGTCAGAGGAAAAAGAGCGATGTCTTGTCCCGCGACTTTTGCCATCCACATTTGTTTAGTCGGTTGCAACATGTCGCTACAAGTGGTTCCATACATCGTTTGTTGCTACACGACGACGGACCATTCCAACCAATATTTCGCGAACGCGTCCACAATCATAAGAATATGCAAATCGTAGCCGTCGCCGACTACTCACCTAACTTCCCTCCTTTTAGCCGCTGCCGCCGTCCGCGGCATGTTCTCACCGATCCTCCTGATGCCCTTTCATGCCTTATTTCGGATACAGATACCGCGCACAGGATCAGACACCAACCTCGCCGGCGAGGTCGAAGAGTCCCTTGCCCGCCGGCCGGTGCAGAGCACCCTCTTGAAGTTGTAAAGGCCCCGCAGCCAACAGCGTCGATCATTCACTCACACACAACACGACGACGGACGATTGTTGTTTTTTTTAACCAAACCAACGCGGCGATAAGGAACAGGTTGCGCGGTGTCAAGGGACATCCCGCTACCTGTTCTTTGTCGCCACGTCGCTTTGCTTAAAAAACAAATCGAATTTCCGCTTAAATAGCGTCATAACTCAATAATCGTATTTCTTGTTTTTGAATATTAGGGTTCTTACTAAAAAAAACTATTTTTTAAAACGGCTTTTTAATTTCTATAAATGGCATATTATACTCTCAGACTCTTTGTTACGGCGTTTTGAGGCGATTTCGCGTCTCCGCAACTTGCAGGTTAAATAACTAGAAACGATAAAAAGAAACAATTTTAAGTTGTGACACTATTAGAGCGGGGGTGCGATATGTCGCAGATAAGACGTGTGTTGCGCAACAATATGAAGGAACGATGTAAGAAACCTCTTCGGGCGACATGTTTGTAGACAACAAACAAATGTGGACGACAGGTCGCGGGACAAGACGTCGAGCGACGTTACTCGATGTCGAAAACTTTCGAAGTCAACAGCGATACGTGTCGCCGGATATCTGTCACCTAATGAATATGAGGCTTAATACAAGGTGTAACATATATAACGCAAGACCTCGGACACTCGCATTAGATTATTGCTTTACGAATTCAATACGAAAATCCAACTTCCAATTTTAAGGTGTTTTCTATTTTTTTAAACTCTGGTACCCAAATTAAGCATAAAATTTAAAAATTAAATACTTTTGTATGCGTATTGAGGTGTGTGTAATACATTTAAAATTGCAATACAGCGACTGTAACAGCATTTTTTTAAACATAAAAAAATTAACTTTAAAAATAGATTCTGTTGCCGATTTAGAACAAACTACTTTCAGGTCTTGCGTTAATGATGTTACAGCTTGTATAATTACAGGAAGTAAAAGGGGGTCTGAGGCTGGATGTCGCTGATGTGTTATATTTGCTTGCACGCGCAGGATGAAAGTGTCCTCGCTTTCTGCACGTGCCAGCTGAAATAAGTAAGACTACATATATTCTGAGCTACTATTCGCTCCCGTATAGTTCTCACTCGCGTTATCATTCTCTTGTCTCACCAGTATTGCCCGGCCCAATGAAGCAAAGCACTGACATCGCAAGCATACTCAAGCTTTTATTACACTCACTTGATCAACGTCGCCAATTTGTTTGGAATCAACGCATTTTTGGAGAGAAAATTGTATAAAAATAATTTAAGTATTAAAATGGGGTTGATAAAAATACATTTCAATAAACTTTATTCAAACGACAGCTTTTGTAACACACAAATGTCAGTATGACGGAAATTGTATTTTATTCATTTATTAATTCATTGTGATCAGAAACATGCATACATAAGTAAATACAGTTTATTTTCATGTGATACAAAAAATAGGGTAAAATTTGCTTTATCTGCCAAAGCATACATGGAATATTAATAGTATTTGCTTCATGATTAAATCAGACTTACTGTCAATAGTATTGCACCGTAGATATATTCACAAATTGCAATAGTAATGTCTACCAATACAGACTATCGATAGTACTATTCTTAATACAATTGATACTATCTATAGTAAGGTCTGTAATCAATAGTGTCGATATCCTAGCTATTTTTGGAGTCACGATATGAAGTATGCTCCGTTGGTTCAGGCATATAGAAAGAGTGTCGGAGGACAGAATGACAAAACAGATATACAATCCGAAAGTGGGAGAATGTAGGTACCGAGGAAGACCTAGACTATCTTACCATGACCAAATAGACCGAGTCTTATCTGAAGGGCAAGTCAAAAGTCTCCGTAACCGGCGAGTGTGAATGAGACAAACTATGGGAGTGGAGGAAGCCAGAGAGGTCTGTAAGGAAAGAACTCGTTGGAACTCTGTACTCTCTGCCTACCGCACAAGGGAATTGGCGTGATGATATAGATAGATAGGCGATATTATCGACAGCCTATTAATAGTTTCACTATCGCTATACAACTCTACTGTGGGTCCAGTGTACTGACCGCTTCGCATCTACTAGCGCCTGGTGAAGGTCCGCAGCCAGGACTTGGTGAGCGGCTGCTCGGGCGACTTAGTTTCCCGCTCGCGCTCCTCAAGCTGCTCCATGAGGCGGCGCTGGTTCTCGCGGAAAGCCGCGATGGGGTCGTCGAACTGGCTGTAGTACGTCAGGACCTCACGCACGTCGATCACATCTGACATCGCTATCGCTGGAGAAGACCAAATTTTTTTAGTACACGGCCGTAAATATTAGACACTAGCGGCCCGTCCCGGCTTTGCACGGGTGGATATTGCGTTCGCTGTGTAGGAACGCGCGGCTACCTATTTCATAGATGCCCACGCCTCTCTCCCGCACTTCCGTCCCCTCCCCTCTCGCCGCGTTGCCCGCTGCGCTGCGTGGGGCCTGCCACGGGCCTCGGCGCGGCGGCGGTTATTTTTCTATTGGTATTTTGTTTAGATTGACATTTTTATTCGCAATATCTTTTGAATGGAATGTCCGATTTAAATACTAAAACAGTCATGAATACGATATGATTTATTTGGATAAGGATTAATACAAAGGTATGGTCTGATTTTGGTCGGCATTTCTATCAACTTTTAAATAGTAGAAAAGTAGTTATAGTGACGTAACTACAACAGTTGGATATATGGTATCGGGAAGTTTTTTGTAGGAATTGATATGTTTTTTAATTTTGTAGAACATTTTTTGTTCTATCATCAATAGTTTCCGCAGCGCATGCGCTGAAACACATTTTATGGCTAATTTTTTACACCTTGGGTTATATTATTGAAGTTTTAGTAGGGATCTCTAATTTTTTCTAGTAACAAATATAGCCTATGTTACTCAGGGATAATGTAGTATTCTAATGGTGAAAGAATATATATCTAAATACAAATCTTTCCTCTATAATATTATAGTACAGATAAATATTAAGAAAGATACAATCGGCTAGATTCGACTTTTAGAATGTTCTTTCTGTAATTCATCTGTGTGACATTTTCTCACTGAAGTATTTATTAGTCTTTAAAGAGAGACGATGGGCTAGATTCGATTTGGAGAATGTTGTCTCTGCAACGAATGTTGCACTGATTTTTAGTCCTTGTACAAGTTTCGTAGGTACATAGACTGAACGGTTTATTGTGTAAATGACTATGCTGCTGGAGGGGTCTTTTACGTAAAAGTGACCAACTAATTTATTATCTACCCGGCTACGTTCACAGGTCCCGCACCAGCTAAGTTAGTTAAATTACTGACATAAATGACTAGCCAATATAGTTAATCTATGTTGCAATTATGTAACCCAAATGATATACTTGTAGAATTTCTCGTAGCAATTTACCAATGTTTCAATAAGTTTGAATTTTATTATTGTGGCATTTTAGTCTATACTTACTCTGTAAGAGATTGGCAAGGTCCAACAGCGCCGTGTCGTCGTCGGCTCCCTTCCATTTCTTGAGTACGAGCGAGTTCTGCGGGTGGAACTTCGTTGCCGCCTTGTTCCAGTCAACTACTATAACCTGTACCAATTATAATTCTATATTTAGTACTTTTGTAATTAGCTCTGGTCTTGGAGTTCTTTGCTGTTTGGCTAGCGGGAGTAGCTTCATGCTAAAAGATGCGTTGATGTAATCTACCTACCGGCTTTTGGACTTTACATTAGTGCCTGCCTCGTTGGTCTAGGGGCAAAGCGCATCGCTTTGTGATCCCGAGGTCCTAGGTCGGACAAATGAAGTTTTTCAAACGAAAATTTCCCAGTATGAGTCCGGAGTCTGGAATTGTGCCCGGTATATGGCAAAAGGCTCGCCCCCTATTTCATGGAACCTAACATCGTCGGCAAAAAGTGGGTGTACTCAGTACATCTCTGCCACCTCTGCTTGGGGAATATAGGCGTGACGGTGTTTACATTAGCGTCCAAAATAGCGGAGATTCGTGCCTCACGCAAAGTGCCCTTAAGCTAGTTGCAATTATAGCAAAGGCTGGTTAGTGCTGCCCAATATCAGTAAGGAGTGGGTGCGGTCAAAGAATGGAGGGAGGGGTTTTACTTTAAATCAGTCAAAAACCACTACTCTCTACTCTACCAATCATCACGGGGTCCACGCACCTTATACAATGAGAGAATGTCTTTCCTAGCCTAATTTATGCGATCACAAACTACAAGTAACTACTTTGTGGTTTTTGATAGCTTATACAAGGTGTAACGTAAATAACACAATACCTCAGACACCCCGATTAGATAATTGCTTCACAAATTCCATACGAAACCCATTTTCCAATTATGTTTTAGAAATGCTGTTTAAATCTCCGTATTGCTTTGAATCAAGAATAAATTTAGTTTATTATAGCGCAATAAAGGAGAAACAGCATGATTGGAAAAATAAAAAAAAAATATACATTATTTAATATACATTAAAAAAATCTTTTATTAAAAAGGTAAACCGACTTCAAAAAGCAAAAAAATTAATATTTGAAGTCGGTGCTGGTTGGTGCAGTCGGTTACTTGGCACCGACTTCAAATATTTATTTTTTTGCTTTTTGAAGTCGGTTTACCTTTTTTTTATAAAAGATTTTTATTTTACAATTATAAGTGACCAGTGAATTATTCTATAGTAGGGTACCTATTAGATTGACGTAATACACATAATGTCTCAATTTACACATGCCTATTGTTTGTCGTTAAGGAGTTCCCTGGTGTATCTTCTAAGTCCAAGGTCCAATGTGAATAAAATTAATATGGGACCACCTTGGAAATATACTGAACCCAATGCAAAAAAAAATATCACTATCGGTCTACAATTGACGGAAATATCGCTGAACACACGTATAAAAAAAAGCATACATACAAACGAACATAGAACCTCCTCCTTTTTGAAGTCGGTTAAAAATAGTTGAAATCAATTCAGTTATCGATTTCAGTTCAAACGATTATTGACAAGCAAATTTTCTATTCAGTTTATATAAAGTGCTAACAACATAGCTAAATTCGAACAAGGCTTTATATGTTATGTCTACCAATAATTTGTATAGCTACATTGTATTTCATAATGATAATGTAATTAGCCTGTTGGAACTCTGTACTCTCTGCCTACCCCGCAAGGAATCTGACGTAATGATATAGATAGATAGATAATGTAATTAATATAATGATGTTATGTAATTATACAGATGGTGCGGTAAATAAATAAATAAATAATATACCTTCGAAAGATCCCTATTAAGTCCGTCCAAGTTTTTAACATGGACCCCATCTATGAAATGCGTGGAATCCCTGAAGAGTCGGTACGTGATGAACTTGTTCTCGGGGTCCAGCTTGTCCAGCACCGGCCAGATCATGAACGCGTTCTCCGTTGTGAAGATCACCACTTCGTAGTTGGAGTTCGCTACTGTTTGCAGGAATTGGTCGACGCCAGGACGCTTTTTGAACCTGTAATAAAAACAAAAAATGGAAAAGGGGAAGTAATTGAACGCATATACTGTTCTACTGCTGGGCAAAGGCCTTACCCCTTAAATTGAGTTGAGAGAGAGAGAATAGCATTGTGGCTGCTGTCGGAACTTATAAAGCTGTTCGTAAGGCATCCAATGCATCATGCAATAAATAGTACCATTTATAGCCTTACGTGCCTTCCGGAGCACCGAGCCAAACGTTGCTCAACCTTGCATTGCTAAGAACCCCATGGTTTTGCAAGGCTACCATCGTCACTGGAACGCCTAGATAAGTTCTTTTTTATGGCATCACGACGACGCGTATTTTGCCAGTGTCAACACCCCGATGAACTTGATGATAACGATGATAATGAAATTGATGAAGTGCCCCACCCTGGATAGTAAAGCGATGGATACTTTACATACAAATTGCGACAGTCGTTTTGAGGGAAATCGAAAAGGCACGTTTTATCACTTTGTTACAATTACCTTTACACATGCACATATAAGAATACATAATGGTTAATATTCCACCAACATAACACATTATGGAATGGATGGAATGTTGTGCGAGGCACAAGGGGGTTTCAGGTCTGGAAGAGGATGTTCGGATCAAGTCTTGTCACTCCGCAACATCGTAGAGAAGCATCTGGCAGTGGGGCGGAAGGTTTTCTGCGGTTTTGTAGATCTGGAGAAGGCATTTGACAAAGTTGTGCGAAAGAGACTTTGGGACATTTTGCCAGAGTATGGTATAGATGGCACTCTGTTGCGAGCCTGCGAGGCATGCGTACGGGTGGGTGGTAACAGGTCACCCTGGTTTGACGTTAAAATCGGCGTCAAGCAGGGTTGCGTGTTGTCCGCTAGACTGTTTATAATATATCTGGACAAAAGTCTTCAAAGACTGAAAGCGATGAATGAAGGTGTACAAATGGGTGACTTAGTGGTAAACCATCTACTTTATGCAGATGACGCGGTTTTAATAGCGCCAACAGCCACTGATCTGCAAACACTAGTCACAGTTATGAAAGACGACTGCATGATCAATGGCTTACACTTGAATGTGAAGAAAACCAAGATTATGGTTTTTGAAAGGGAAGAAACCAGAACGAATGTAAGGATTGTGGTTGGTAACGATGTGCTGGAGCAAGTGAATGAGTTTGTATATCTTGGATGCGCCTTCAGTAAGGATGGGAAATACACCGCTGACATAGAGAGAAGAGTGAGTGCAGGGAACAGAGTGAATGTTGCGATGGGAAAGCTACTCGGGAGCCGGCACTTAAGCCATAAGGCGCAGCTGGCCATACATAACGGAGTTCTTGTCCCAACGCTGTTATATGGTAGCGAGAGCTGGGTATGTAAGGAGAATGAAAGTAGGATAAATGCGGTAGAAATGCGAGCGCTGCGGAAGATGTGCGGAGTGAAGCTGACCGACCGCATTAGCAACAGCATAGTAAGACAGAGTAGGTATGAAAGATAGTATCGGTGTAAAGATGAGAAAGGGCATGCTCCGTTGGTTCGGGCATATAGAAAGAATGCCAGAGGAAAGAATGACAAAACAGATATACAATGTGAAAGTGGAAGGATGCAGGTACCGGGGAAGACCTAGACTATCTTACCACGACCAAATAAACCGAGTCTTATCTGATGGAAAAGTTAAAAGTCTCCGTAACCGGCGAGCGTGTATGAGAAGAACTATGAGAGGAAGCCAGAGAGGTATGTAAGGAAAGAACCTGTTGGAATTCTGTACTCTCTGCCTACCCCGCAAGGGATCTGGCGTGAGGTTATAGATAGATAGATAGACATTACACATTATTATTGGAAATAACACAAGTTTTGGAAATTAAAACAAACTGATGACATCACTCTTCGATTTCCCGCCAAAAAATCTTCTAGATAAGTTGGTTTAACTTCAGAGATTCGGGTTTTTAACGAGTTTTGCAAAGTCGTCATTCCATCATTCTAGTTCAAAGTGTGCCAGCCTAGTGAGGTGGTGATTGGGTGGCAACCGGCCGAAACTTGAGATATATTTATCAAAATCAATTAATGCTTAATATAAGTCACGTACCTCCATCCAGTCTGGTAGGACCAGTCAGGGTGCACGAGGACGTCGGTGAACTCCAGCACCAGCGTGTAGGTGGGCTGGTAGGGCGGCGGCAGCGGGTCAGGCAGCAGCTTCTCCCGGGACGGCTCTTTGATCATCTACAATAATGTTCAAAGAAATTTGTTGGTGTCACAGATAAACTGGGCATCATGGACTTTCTATGTGTCCCACTACTGGGCAGAGGTCGCCCCATCTTTCCTCCAAAGATCTCTATCCCCTGTCAATAATGACCATTCTGTGCAATAGAAAGCGGTGGCGCGATCACCTCGACGGGACTTATATATGGCATTTTTTTTCATTTGTCTCACATTCCACTTTTCTTGACAATGGCTCTAAAATCACACTTCATAAATCTATCGCAGATCAGTAATAACTCACAGTATCAGTGATTATAAAAGAAGTAAAAGTAAGAATATAGATCCTGCATCAAAAGTTGAACCAACTGGACCAGCCATCAGTGTGGTGTCAAAGGTGTCTAAATCCAGCAACCAAAGCCGCATATAGCAGTAGTAATAGCAAGCAAGGGAAGTCTCTCTAGTTTCAAATGGGTGAACATGTGGATATTATTTGGATTGGGTGTAGTTGGAATCAAGACAATTCTGGAATGGCAGTATCTTTATGCATATGTGCACCTCTAGATTAACTCCTCAGCCAGGGTGCTGTTTAAACTTGAAAATGATTAATGTCTTCGAAGTAGGTGGTCTCTGCTTGTTCAATGACGGGTCTGTCAGGCAAACATATATACACCTTTTCATAGAATGTGAGCTCTTTCCAAGTGCGGCTAAGGTACTGCAGTACGGTGGGCATGTGCGAGAACTCGTCCTGGATTAGCTCGCCGTTGTCGTCGCGACGCGGGGCGCCCATCTCCACCACCAGACAGCCGCCCGCCACTGCCAGCGCGCCTCCGAACGCCGCGAAACTGACGTCAATATTTATTTTTAATTAATGAGTCTGTAGTGATCTATACTATAAAGAGCAAAGATTTGTTTGTTTGTAATCTATCAATTCTAAAACCAATGTCGATCAGGATTTTAATAATTCCTTCACCATTAAAAAGCTACATTATTCAGAAGTATCATAGACTCAGTGGGTGGCATTGTTGTCGACGCCGAAAACCGCTAGTTAGATATAAAGTTAATCCTATAATTTTCAACTATAATATTATAGAATTGCCTCGTTGGTCTAGTGGCGAATAATTCAGCTAGCGATCACGAGGGCCTGGGTTCCAAACCAGAGATGGGCAAAATTTAAACAGATTAATGATTACAATTGCATTTTGTAATATTCGTAATTGTTCAAGATAACAAGATGTAATTGTAATCGGTAATCATTAATACACCATCACGCCTATATTCTCAAAGCATGGGGTTGTTAATAATTAATCGGATTACATTTTGCCCATCTCTGTTCCAAACATAGGTAATACATTTTTTTTTATAGAAAAAGAATTTTTTTTTTGGCATTCCATTCTGTATAATGGCAATAGCTTCGCTACTCAATATGCAAGTGACGTGGGTCACTTCTAATATGCCTACTGAATTGTTAAAAAATCCAATGAGATTTGCAGAGTTTTGAAGTGATAACTTCTTATGGGAGGGTAAACCGCTTCGTGACGTAACGCGTAACGGCGCCAGTCTGTCTGGCTTCCCTTTCTCTCACGCATACGGCAGCGGTAGGCATACTCTTCCTCTCTCACTCTAACCCACAGCGCTCTTCCCTTTCTCTCACGCATACGGCAGCGGTAGGTAGGCTCTTCCTCTCTTACTCTAACCCACAGCGCTAGTTTAAGTTATCACTTCTGTCGGGCGTCCCGAGACGCACAAATTATTTTTTTTTCTAAATGAAGGACCTTTTCAATTCTAGTGTTAAAATAAGAAGCAGTTTTGCAGATACAAGTTCCAGAGAACTCAAACAAAAAAAATATTATTTTGAAACCAAATTAAAAAACTAGGTTTATGTAGGTACATACATAATTTCTTGATGTTAATCTTTTTTAACTTTAATATTTTTGTAACACAAACTACTGTATGCAAATAGGGACTTATTGGTAGTATTTTTATGAGAAAACGAATAAATATGTTTAAATCAATTTACAAACACAACACATTTTTCACTAGCCCATGCATATACACTTAATAAGCTCGGTCACTTGCTAATACCACAAGACTAACCCATTCTTTATTGGTGGATATAGACAAACAGGCCTATACTAAAGTTTTCGCCACATAACCGACACAGCGCGACGGGGGCGCGTCGCTAGCGTGACCTGCGGAGTTTTGATATTCTGGAAACACCTCACAGCACCGCCACGCTCGACGCGACGGCGAACGTCATGACCCGCCGCCGTCGTCCCCGTCGCAATTACAAACGAAGCACGGCGAGAGCGAAAAGCCCGTCCTGGTTCGAATTTTAGATGTTGACAGCAACAGGCGCGCGCATGACGCGTCGTCGTTCTGCAATGTGACGACCGCGCCACGCTTCCAGTCACCGGCATCGCACTGTGGTGTGTGGTGAAACCTTTATTGTACCACAAATAGCTACTTACCCCATCTTCATTCGCCTCCAACTCTTCTCATTCTCTTTTGTCTTCTCTTTATTTTCTTTTTCAAAATTCTCTTGTTCTTTCTTGACAGTCTGTGCATCTTCTGAGTTCAAGGGGTTCTGTGGGAAGAAGCGACCCAAAATGTCCACCTTATCGCCTGGCTTTAGTTCTTTATTTTTGTCTCCTAAGAAACATGACATTATACGATTATCAAACAGATTAAGATTAGATGTCATTTATTGTGATCAGAGGAATTACGATGGTGGTACATGCCAAGAAGATTTTCAAAGGGACACCTACTATCAGTACAGTGCATAGAGTCAATTTGATTGTAGGAATTACATTTTACGATGAGAAGTAATGTCGTTTTCTCATCTGTTGGGACTCTGTATTCTCTGCCAACCCTGCAAGGGATCTGGCATGATCATATAGATAGATGAAGATGTAATGTTGCCAGAACAAGAAGCTATTGATTGTAGCAAATGATTAGAAACAAAATGCTTGTCACTAGGCTAGTAATCATGTAACCACCATGTTTATGTCAACATCCAGACAGAAAAATTATTTTATATGTTCAGTTTATTTCGACAGACGTTATGGCGCAGTGGTTAAGCCGATCCACCCACTTGGTTGCGTGTTTGATTCCCCCACGGGACAAATCTTTGTGTGACTCACAATTATTTGTTTCAGTCTGGGTATTTGTGTCTGTAAAATTTCACTTTTATAAACGCACCTACACATAGGAATAAATCCTAGCTATGGGCTATGTTATACAAAACCCTAGATGCATGGACAGGAACCCTTAAAATCATTGCTATTGTCCTGATAATATTTCACGATGATGATTCATCATCCCATCAAAAATACCATAGCCATTGCTTGTCAATAATATTAGTCTTAAGAAATATTTAAAAATTACTGTCTATTCACACCCTGCTATTTTTTTTACGGGAACATCAATTTCTATACCATAATTTAATTTAATTTTAATTTAATTTATTTTATTTTTATCAGACAACAGACAACAATATGGTCCATTATCGGTTAGTAGGCTTAAGCTCTAAGTGTTAGTAACAAACAATTACAATTAAATTTTAACGGTTGATAATGACGTCTTCAATTTTAATTGTGTGCTTTCTTTCGACATTCAACTTTTACCCACTCAAAGATTTAGCTAAATTGTAAGGTTAAGTATTAATGTACAGTACTAGCATTCTCGCAACAAAAAGACAAAAATAATACATCACACCGATGAACATTGCGCAATCATATAAATGATTCTACAATAGGTATTCCCAGAAGCAAACATGTTTGCTTTTGAAAGGAAATTGTATTTTCTTGTGATATCTACTTAGAAGTTATAAAGAGCAAAAGTTAAAGTTAGTTAGTTAGGTGTAGAGTTAGGCGCAAATATATTGTAAATATATTATAAAGGAGTTTACTTAAATACAGGACATTGTTGAAATCTCGCGGGTGACATCGAAAATAAAAACTAACCTATATTTTCAGTTGAATAAAATCTGTGCGAATTCGCACTAAGTAGCCATATTTTTTGTCTGGAGAAACTTTTTGAATGTAAATTTCCGGGTCTACAGCACACAGATCTTGTTAGAAAAAGTATTTTTCGAAGGGACATTTTAATTTTAAAATCTCACATTCATTCACAACAATTGAACAAACATCAATGAAATGTCAGTAAGACGGTCTCAATACCTGTCAGTATTTATTTTTCGTAATTGATATTTATTATAGAGTATTGCATATCCATTAGCAAATCGACTTCTATTTCATATTTTAGGCTTACCTACAAGATGTAGCCTAAATTTATTGATAACTAGCAAAACAACAAAATATAGTTTTGTTTTTAATTTTTATAATACGTATCAAATATTTGTGGAAAATATATAAAATGAAGTAATAATTAAGTAATAATTAATACAAAATAAATTGATGCACTAGGCGATTTAATTACGCATTTATTTATTTGATTATCAACTAAAACTTGATAGTTCGGTGCAAAATTGTCCTGTCACTGCCATTCTGAAAAATCTGTAGATAAAACGTAGTGAATTACACTATGATTACTCTTCATGAAATTACAGTTGAATTAGGTGAGTGGTATATACTCTTTGGAAAAATATCTATTTTGATCTGTGCTAGGCATGTCGATTCATTCTAAGAAAAGCGATCTTTGGATCGATTCGAATCGAATGGTCCAGAATCAATTTTTGACTATTACGGTGATTAAAACAACGATTCTCGATTAATCAATATGAAGTCGATTCTTATTATTTTACCGATTGAAAGTTTTTGGGATTCCTTTCATTTTATAATTTCTTGACTTAAAATAAAAGAATGTTTGGAATGTAGTATTTTTAACGATAAACGAGTTTTGGCATTATTTATATCCCTGATTTACACAACCTATTTAGGTCATATTTTCGATTACCACTTTTTTATGGCTGAATTGTGGATTGATCCGATTCGACGGTTTTCGAAATCGATCTACTGAATCGAAACAGTAGTTCAGAGCGATCTAAAAAATTGAGTATTTGGAATGAAAAAGTAAATTTTTCAATTAATCGATTTTATATCGATAGGCCTAATCTGTGCCATAATCTGTGCTTGCTCCATGATAAAAAAAGGACCGATTACTCGCGCGCGTAATTTATTGTGTTGTTCAAAATATATAAAATTAATTTATAATAAAATTTTAAAGACCAAGTTTCATGGTCAATTAATCATACAGAATCTTCAACATGTCAGCGCCTAATAAACAGCCGTCTATATCCAAATTTTTCCAAAAACCAGGCAAGAATATTTCAATCAGTCCTAGGTCAGTTACTGGTGTATTTTCTGAATTGTTGTGATGTCAATTTTTGGTCTAGCGAGTGTAACTATATCTAAATGTTTAATATTCAACATTTTTCAGTGAACACAACCGTGACAAACCAATGGAAAAGAAATCTAAATTTGTTTTCAAATCAAAATCAAATAGCTCAACCACATGTAAGTTTTTCTAAATAATAAGTAGCTAGCTCATGAACTTTAGAATTGTGTTTATGCAGTATTACTTGAGTCTTACACTTTCCAATAAACAATGACTTGAAATGATTTAATTTTAGGGACACCACCGTTCAAGAAAGATGAATCTGACCGACCCCAAACTATTACGGTAAGTAAATCTTTATATGTGAGTGTGTTCATAATTCTTCTCTTACACAGCTTGACCGATTTTGATGTGGCCAGCTAGATGATTCTGAGTTGCAGTGGGATGTGGTAGGCGGCAGTGTTGGGCAAAAATCAATTGATTAAACAATTGACAATTAACAATTGATCAATTGTAATTGCAGTGTTATGCAATTAACAATTGATTAATTGTAATTGCAATGTTTTGCAATTAACAATTGATCAATTGTAATTGCAAAACATTGCAATTACAATTGATCAATTGTTAATCGTTTTATGCACATTTACGATTAAACAATTAACAATTAATCATCAAAAAACCGTCGGCGCAATGTAGGTATTAAAAGCACACTTAACGTTGGCGCAATGTGGGATTGTACAATGTACACTTCTGTCTGGTGTTGTAAGGCTTGAATCGGAAGTACGATGCTTGAGTGAAAGCTTGCCTTCTAAAAAGACTCAAGACAAAACAAGACACAATCATCTATGAGATTTTAGGGGATGGTGATAACTAAAATGGCGTTTATTTTTGGTTCAAAGATGGCGGTCGCGACTTCTTATGAATATTCAATATGAGCATCGTTTTTGGGGTTTAAGAGTATGCTGATTATAAATATGGGTTGATTACGAACAAACTAAACACGAACGAACACTATATTCGTTATCAGCACCCCCAAAACCCCAAAAATGATATCCATATTAATTTAACACCAATATCAATTTACTTGTACTTGTCAGTATCAATCCAACCAGCCTAAACACGAGGGGTTTTGTCAAGTTCACATGTTTCTATGGCCACCTTCCAACTTCATCATCAGACCAAACCCATGGTACCATATTATTGTATTGTTACCGAACTTACATACGTATGCCAATTTCAGCTGATTCGGATACCGTAAGTGCTTGAAAAAAGGATCAGAAGAGTTGATCCGGAAAGACAGACAGACATACGAACAGTGAAAGTTAAATAAAAGTTTTTAAAAAATTAACTATTTCTATTTTGTCCCTATAAGAATTGAATATTTTACAAGTTCCAGTTTCATATAAAAGCATTCGACATTCGTTCAATACACTGCACCCCTCTGCCAACCCCCCGTGCTATCAATATGTTTGTTTATAAATAAGTACCTAAACTTTAAAGAAACGCGCGCGCAATCGTCGCCTTTCGGCATCGTCACGAACCGACAAGAGCGCGCGCGTCAGTAGTAGGGTTGCCACCTATTATTTGAGCAAATAAAGTACATTGGTTTTTAAAGGAAGGCAAAAAATTACATTGTATCTAAATGAAATATTATTTATTTCACTTTACTATTTTGTTTAAAAACATATGTTTTATTACTTTTAGAACTTTTCAATCACTATTATCATTGCTAAACACCTTCACAGCATGTTAACAGTCTATGATAATTTAAATAGATTGGAGAAAGAATTTAAAAGTGCTTATAGTATTTACTATTTTCTTTAAGTTAGCGAAGTTGTACATGTAACAATGTTTTTTTCTTAAATCTAGCTTACCATATATTCGGATTCTAACACCAGACATCATCCACTTTAAATAAAACAATTTTTTCGGATTTTATCGCGGTTTATTTTTGATTTTTAAGTTCCCGACGTTAAATAACCGTTATAAACCGCGATAGAATTAGAAAAAATAGTTTTATTTCATGTGTAATATTCGTGTAAATCTAAGAACTCAGTATCATCCACTTTGCTTTTAATGCGATCAATTATTTTCTTTTTAATGATTTATGTAAAATGAATCTTAAAAAATCAATTTTCGCGTACTTTACAGTTCTCATAAAGTATGAAGTATACTTACCCTAAATAACGTACAATACGTACTTTAGAATAAACTATGGGTGGCAACCCTAGATACTCGTCGCCTTTCGGCACCGACACGAGCCGACAAAGTGCACGTGCGTAGGTAGGTAAAGTCGGTCGGTAGTGCCACAGTATCTATCTATCCAGTAACTCATCTAAGCGGTTTTAGTGGCATAATTACACTCCCGTCAGAACGCTGTTAAGTTTAGCACCTTTTATTGGATTTACTTTTTGTCATTTATTAAAACTAATCTACTGCAGTGGTTATAAGCGATATGAGTGCAATTTAACATAGACATTGTGCAATAACAGCATAATGAAAACGTTTATAATTTTAATTTTTATGCTGAAGAATATATTATTTACCTTTATTGCAAATTGTTTCTAGAAACACGTTTTCTCCTTTTACGAATAAGTATTCTCATTATATATAAGTATTCTCGTATCTCATTCGTATTGAGAGTTTTTATGATAGATTACTCGGAAATTGTATATAAGTTAAAACCGATATATGTTAAAAACCACATGAGTTACTAAATATCAGTTTGGCGATTGGAGTGGCCATTATTTTAATTCTAATAATAGATACATATTGAGAAACCATACAAGCCCTCATGTATCGATTTTGATAGCAATAAGCAAATAGCGATGTAGTAACTTATAAGTTTAAAGTGGTTATTTTATTCTAAATATTAAGGCCTAATAGCACAAAAAGCCAAAATATTTAAATTTGTATTAATTTTCTATCTATCTATATTGTCACGCCAGATCCCTTGTGGGGTAGGCAGAGAGTAAAGAGTTCGAACAGGTTATTTCTTCACAGAACGTTCTAATGTTAGTTGTAAAAAAAGCGTCCGTCTCGGACGTGCATGCCACCGCGGCTTATTACATGCGGAAAACTATCGAGAAGGCGAGTAGAGCGCGCGTCTGTGTGCGTGAGTTTGATTCGGACCGTAAGTACTAAGATGTTTTACTGTGTTATAGTACAGTGTGGTAGGGCACACCACATACCCCGCCTACATTTTGTCATAACTTTTTTCGGAGCGCAAAGTATCGCCTACATTTCAACACGATCTCACTTCAGAGTACTTTTGTGTGTGTACTTATAGTAGTAGGTATTTAAACTTACGAATTTTCTATTAAGTATATTCGCATATTTCAACGAATATTTCCACCCTTTTTGGATATTATAGTCATTATGGATGAAAAGGAATATAGTTATATATCAGATAACACGTCGGATACGGACATCAATGAACAGTTAGATCGAGATGGGCAGTCTTCAGGGCCGAGCTCAATCACGTCAATATCTTCACCCCGCGTCTTGCACTTGCACATATAATCACAGTTCTGTGTACTAAATGCTCGCCTTTCACTACTAAAATCAGAGGATTCGACAACTGTACGTCCAATTTTCTGAGTCACCTCAAACGGAAACATGGATAACATTGTGTAAATGAATATAAAAGATACATAAAAACAAAGAAAAATAATAAAAAAGGTGCAAAAATTCCAAAAAAAATTACCGACAAGGGGCTTAAGAAAAGTTGAAGAGGTCCAGCCACATACACAAGAAAAATTTGCACAAAATATGATAAACTATAAACCCCAAAAATGAAACCCATATCGATTTAACTCCAAAAGTCGCGTCCGCCATCTCGGTTTCAAATGTTAACGCCATATTCGTTATCAGCATCCCCTAAAACCCCAAAAGTGACACCTATATTGATTTTACATCAAGAATCACGTCCGCTGTCTTGGATTTTTAAATAACGTTATATTTCTACTCAGCATCCCATAAACACCCTAAAAGTGACACCCATATTGATTTTATTTCAAAAGTCGCGTCCGCCATCCTGAATCCAGAAACTAACGCCATATTCTTAATCAACATCCCCTAAAACCCCGAAAGCGATATCCATATCGATTTTCATAAAAAGTCGCGTCCGCCATCTCGGATTTTAAAATTATCGGTATATTTGTTATCAGCATAACCTAAACCCTGAAATCGATACCCATATAGATTTTCATAAAAAGTCGCGTCCGCCATCTTGGATCCAGAAACTAACGCCATATTCGTAATCAGCATCCCCTAAAACCCCGAAATCGATACCCATATTGATTTACATAAAAAGTCGCGTCCGCCATCTTGGATTTTAAAATTAACTTTACATTTGTTATCAGCATCCCCTAAAACCCCAAAGTCCATACCCATATTGATTTTCATAAAAAGTCGCAGCCGCCATCTTGGATTTTAAAATTAACATTATTTTCGTTATTAACATCCCTCAAAACCATAAAAGTGACACGCATATTGATTTTGTTACAAAAGTCACGTCCGCCATCTTAGATCCAGAAATTAACGTCATATTCGTAATCAGCATGCCCTAATATCGCAAATGTGACACCCATATTGATTTAACTTCAAAAGTCGCGTCCGACATCTTAGATCCAAAAATTCACGGCATATTCGCAATCATTATTCCCGAAACCCCAAAAGTGACCCATTTTACTTCAAAAGTCACGTCCGCCATCTTGGATGTGTTTAAAATATATTCTGTCGTGTGTTTAATTGTTAATTGTTTAATCGTAAACATGCAAAAAACGATTAACAATTGATCAATGGTAATTGCAACGTTTTACAATTACCATTGATCAATTGTTAATTGTGAAAACCTACAATTAACAATTAATTTTTCAATCGTCAATTGCAATTGATGTTTTCTGCGATTGAAATTTCAATTGTTTGATCCTACAATTGAACAATTAAACAATTAGTGCCCAACACTGGTAGGCGGTAACATTTTACATACTTAAATTTTAGACTCAACAAATATGTAACAGACTTACCAACTGTCATATTTCAGCTGAAAATACTTAATGAAAAATGTTGGTCTACTATGTGCACTCTACCAATCACAGGGAAAATAAGCATTAGACAAAATATTTACTAGTATAGTCAGTGTTTGTGTTGGTACATCATTGCTTCTTATTTCCAGGAACCAAAAACAATGAGCTTTCAAGCATCACCAACTATATTACCTGTTCACAAATTATCATACAATAAACTCGATTCTATTGCTCAGAAGCACATTAGTGTCGTGGAGAATCAAAGTAATGATATGTTCGAAATGGATGTGGTAATTGTTTTCTTATTATGAATTTCTTCTTCACTTCTAATTTTCCCTAAATAAAAAGTTTCTAGTATCAGTCTATACATTGTGCCTGGTATAATGGGAATAATCTAGCCCTCTTTCACATTAGGAGCTAACATTGTCTGTGAAAAGTGGGTGTACGCTGTACACCTCTGCCAGTTACCCCTGATTGGGGAATATATGTAAATCAAAGTTACTGCTATGATTAGATATAAAAATGAGGCGTATATGGTACTTCCTTACTGTCAACAAATGGAATTCCTGTCCAAATATCAATAATTTCTTCAGTGGGAATTTTCTCCTTTTATTGATTATGTAGGACAGCAAGTGAAGCAGTTATAATTATTATTTATCCATAAACTAAATATTACATGCACTATTTATTTATTAACATTGAAATTCAAATTAATATATATTATCTATGTTTATTTTGAAGGATGACATCCTAGACTTCTCTTCAGCCTTAAAAGGAAAATCAAAAACACCAGAGAAGTCAAATAAATCAATTAGAATTAGCTCCACACCTAGTCCACCACACAAGAGTGTTTCAAAGAGTTCAAATAATAAGGAGTTGAAAACACCAGAAAAGAATAGTCCCAAGAAAGATAAGGATCCATTGAGAAGTATAAAATTGGATCAATCATTATCACCATTCCTTAACAAAGTGTCCAAAATTCCTGCTTTAAAGAATAAGGTAAGGATAGTTATAGGCATGGGTTAAAGAAAGAAGAGAGAACCCAAACAATTTTATTTATCTCATTAGTAATATGAGTGAATCCATTTTAGTAGAGATTCTGTTCCAGTAGATATTGTCCATGGCTATTTTTGCTAGTCGTTTATGCATATGTTTTAAAAGATAATATTGTTTTCTTCTTTATTTTAAGGACTTAGATTTAGAAATCAAAGACAGAGAGCAGTGTAGAACTATGTACATAGAATTACTTGAAAAAATATTTGACTCATTTGACAGAATACCTAACTGCATAAAAGAGAAATTTCCAGGCTACAACAAAAAGATATATGCTACAGTTAAACAGTTGAAGTGTAAATTAAAAAATGTTTTAGAAGAAAAGTCTGGTTATCTAAATGCTCAAGTATCACAATCTCTTAATATTAATAACAGAATTAATGATAGTCAATTAAGTCCTTCAATCATTAATAAATATGATGATGATCTTGACGATTTTGATCTCGAATCTAGTGGAGTTGCTCACAAAATATCAAATGAGATTGATACAAATAAGCATGCTAATAATCTGGAAACATCAACACCAGATTTCATAAAGAATGGATCAACCAAAAGTATTTATTCAGATCTGATATCAAAGAAATCCCTAGCTTTTGATACATTATCACCACTCAATAATTCATCTAAATTAGAAACAAGTTATCAATCAGTAACTGATAATTTAGATGCTTCAGAGAATATAAATAAAAGTAAAGGAAAATTTGTTTTCAAAAAACCATCCAGGCTTACTATGGAAGAGAATAAAACTCCAGTTAGAGACATCCAGTCAAGTACTGCTGAGAGAATTAGAAATGCTTCTGAAAAGCTTAAACCGTTACCAGCTAAGGAGCCAACAAAAATCACACCTGTAGCTAACAGTTCTGTAGATTTCCAACCACCTCAGTTAAGCAAGAACTCTATGCTTGGATTCAACAAACCTTGCACTGTCGTCTCACCTATTGTAAAGGACAATGATGGTGACTGTGAGGCAACTGATGATTATGAGATTCCTATAGACAGTGATGACATTACTGATGTGCTTCCAGAAAGTTCTCAGGTTATAAATATCAGTGATTCAGTTGCAAGTAGTACTAATGTAGATGTTGGGAACAAGGAGATATCTATTGATGAGGAAGGCTGGCCAGAGTACAGGCCGGAGGATTTCGAAGATATAGATGAATTGACTCAAGATCCAGAGGTAGTTAATCTGATGGAAAATTCGGTTTTGAAAGAGGATAAAACGCCAAAATATGAGGGTATGGGGGATTTTCATGCTGGGACGAAAAATGATGGCATTACTGGTAAGTAGAAATTTAACTTATTAGGGGTAAAAAGGACAATGATTTAATAAAATACTAGGCAATAATAACGCTCTGAATGTTAAATTGGTATATGCTCGCCTTGTTTACTTAATAACATAAAACCTTCTGTTTAAAACCTATGTCTCTAACGGCGAGTTTCAATATTTAACTCAAGGATGGACTTGCTTTCTATGGTTAGAGTGATGATGTCAAATTATTTTAATTTTCAAAACTTGTGTTATTTCGAATTACATGTGTAATATTGGTGGAATATTAACCATTATGTATTCCTATATGTGCATGAGTGAAGGTAATTGTAACAAAGTGATAAAATGTGCCTTTTCGATTTCCCTCAAAACGGCCGTCGCAATTGGTATGTAAAGTATCCATCACTTTACTATCCAGGGTGGGGTGCTTTATCAATTTCATTATCATCTTTGTCATCAAGTTCATTGGGGAGTTGAATTAATTTAGAAATGAATATTCGTAAACTTTGTACAATGGCATAATATTAAAGCAATTGCCTTGAGCCAAATCTATCCTTGAGTTGAATATTGAAACTGGTCAAAAGACTTTATAATGGCCGGATTAAAATTTAATTTGGCTGATACCAATGGGTATGGATGGGTGGGATGGGTGGGTATGGTATAAAGTTGGAATTACATATAGGCAAAGACTTAAATAAAGTTCCAGATGTTATGGTGTGGTTGGTATAGTTTGGCCTTAATGGTCAATTATTAGGTCTTCAGCGTTGTTGATTACAAATATGACATCCAAGAAGGCGGATACGACCATCACGTGAACGGGGCTGCTGGAAATAGCTATTTAATAATAAATAAGAGTGTAGTTCTTTATTTTATACCTTGTAATAATTTTTCTTTGTTTTTCAAATGGCAATTAACGACAAAAAAGAGCCGTTTTTCCAGTTTCAAGTAGCTTCATATATCAAGTTTAATTTTTACTTAATTTAACAATAAAAATAATTAGGTTAAAATTGATGTTATACACCTACCCCCTACCTTTCAGACTAATAATGACGGGCTTCTTAACGTTCTGTTTGATCACTTTGTTACCATTAACTTTACTCATATGCATCTACACAAATACATAAAAGTTAATATTCTGCCACTATTGCTTACGATTGAAATTAAAACAAAATAATTTATTACATAGAAAGAAAGGGAACTTAACTAATTAACTAGTTTTTATTACGGAATTCTTTTTAATTTTCGCGCCATCTATGCGCAAGATTTTGAATTAAAAATCTTGTTTTGAATCCCGTAACCTATAAAAGTCGAAATTTATTAAGTAATATATGTACGTATAATTTTTTTAAGGTTTTAGGTGAACAAATTTGTAATTCAAATTAAGTATTCTTTGAGTTTTAAAATTATTCGTCAAGAACACTCGTCATAAAGTACAAAAGTAAACAAGGACGCGTCGCGTCGTCGGTCGGCGAGAGATCTAAAAATATAATTCCGTTGAATGTCTATATTTCTTGGTTAGATAGTAATTTTTTTGTGTAATAGCTTAACGTAGATATGGTTTAACATCTAGTACCTATTAAAGTATTTTTACCTTTTTCTTTTTAACCGTTTAATAATAATAACCCTTGTATTCGGGTAACCTTTATGGTACCTGTCAGATTTTAGTCTGTGGGAATGTCATTGTACTGTACAGTAGATACAGGTTTTAGCGCTGTGCGTCCTTTTAACGAAGTTTTTAACACGACATATTATTTTAACTCTATAATTTGTGTGTTGCTTATTTCGTGTGAACATGCCGAAAATGAAGAGTGACGCCGTTCATAGCCATTTTGATTATGAAGAAAAAAGAAATCGTTGCAAGTGCCATCATTGTGGTTCTTATTTGAAAGTAAGTATCACTGTTTGAAATCTGTTTCTCATGTTATTTTAACACATTCCCTAGTTGTGTCCTTCCGGGACCACGTATTAGGTATATATTTGGTATTTCTGGCAACGCCGAGCGCATCGTTGTTTCAGTATTGTTGCATTTTGTTTTGGTAACTTTCTGCGTTTGAATCACGCGATAACGACTCACTTATTTGCGACACGAGCTTCATTGATTGCTAAAAGTATTAATAATTTAATATCGCTTAATCAGATTTATTACGGTTAGGGTTTTCATTCATACTTAGTAATAAAGTTTTGTGCTTTATTTGTAAAAATTGCTTTTACATCATTTAGGTATGTGGAACTGCCTAACCCGTAAGGGATCGGACGTTATGATAGAGGTAGTGTGTATGATAAAGGACGTAAGTAAATTCTTATACTGGCTGATTGAGGTGTTAATTTATGGTATTAGTATACTTTTTATGAAATTAATATTTTCTTTCCTCTCACCTTTATTAGTGAGAGATGGTCTTTGTCTAGCAGTGGAGCAGATTACACTTATTTATAATGAAGTTATGCTAAGTGCATGTCTTCTTTTTCTTATGCCTTTATTATCCATATAATATCTCAGGTAATAATAAAATATATTTAATTTGTTTCAGGGTTATCATGCATCAAATCTAAAGCATCACCTGTCATTAAAACATCCAGAAATATTCAAAAGGGTACAGATTGTAAATAATAATAAAAGAAACAAATCACCATCGGTAACAAAAAGTGGAAAAACATTAGAGGCAATTAAAGTAAATTGTTTAAAATTGATCACCGTCCATGGCAGACCGTTACAACTTTTTGAAGATAATGCTTTCCAAGAAATTATACATTTAGCAGCACCCAATATTGACACAAATTTCATCAGCATCTCTAATATTAAATTAATGATATCGGCAAAAGCTAATGAGATAAACAGTAAAATATCTTTAGAGATACAAAGTAAACTGCTATGCTTAAAATTGGATGCAGTAAAACACCAGAACAGGTCATTTATAGGTATTAATGTACAATTTGTCCATAATGGAAATATTTTTGTTCGTACATTGACTACTATAGAAGTGTCTAAACATCAAACTGATGATTATATAAAGCAGATCATAAGAGAAACATTGAAGGAATATAAAATTGGTATTGAACAGATATATTCAATTACCACTGATAATAGTGAAAATTTTAAAGATATGGTAAAGCTTGTTGATGAATCTTGTGAGGAAGGATTTCAGGAAAATGAGATATGTGTAGTTAAGAAGGAAGTAATTGAAATAGACGAGACATTTGATCCAATGAACATTGATGATAAGAATGATAATGTAGATGATGACACCGAGGTGACCTTAGAGATAAATATTGATAATATAGCAGCAGCATTATTTGGTACTTCTTCAACATTCACTCCACGAGTGATGCGGTGTGCTACACACGCCTTACAATTGGCTGTGAAAGATGTTTTAGATAATGAAGACATTAAAACACTATTAATTCCTGCTCGTGAACTAGTTAAACTGCTAAGAACTCCTACTCTCCAAAATATATTAAAAAGTGCTAATCTAAGAAAACCTATCATGGATTGCCGTGAAAGATGGCCTTCAACATATAATATGTTGAAGACGCTTTTAAACTTTCAAGATATTTGTATTGGAAACACTAAAATTAATTCTGTATGGTCCCAGTCAGATTGGCAATCAATACGTGATGTAGTTGAATGCTTGATGCCTGTTAATATAACAACATCAAAATTTCAGAACGAACAGTTATCTATTGGTGATTTCTTTATAGAATGGCTTTCATGTAAGGGTCAAGTAGTAAAATGTAAGACAAAGTTCAGTCAATATTTGTTCGAAGCGATGAATATTCAAGAAAAGAATCTTCTTAATACTAATTTGATGTTAGAGGCATTGTATTTGGATGTTAGACTTAACGTGATGTTATCTGACGAAGACGCTACAAAAGCTCAGACGTTGTTGAAAGAAACATATAAACAATTGCAAATGCTGAATGATGAAGCAGACCCATTGGAATCATCTTGCAGCATAATCAAACATGATAGCTCTGATGATGAGGAAACTTCATATGTCGAATCTGTTTTAAACAGAACCGAAGCTCTGCGAGGACTAGAACGGCAACGAAACTGTACTTCAGTTGATTTAATAATACAGGCGGTTAGGAATTATCCTAGAATCCCTGTTCAAGAAAATGTTTTAATGTATTGGCATCATAAATCAACATTACTTCAACTGTCTGAATTGGCTCTGAGTGTTTTAGCTACTCCAGCTACACAAGTTTCAGTTGAAAGATTGTTTTCTTCTATCAAAACCATTTTATCGTCCCAGACATGTAATTTAAGCGGTAACATTTTGTCTGACATTATGGTCATAAGATTAAATCAGGATTTGATTTGAATAATAGATTGAAACAAGCATTTATCTTTGTTTTAATTTCTTATTGGTGTGATTTTAATGTTACTTACTTTTCTTCCTTTTATTTTACTACCGGATATTATGATAAGTTATTAATCGCCATGATAAATCATGAAACAAGTAATTGTGGTGTTATAAGAATTACATTTTCTATAAATATAGTATTATATTATTTATTATGTTTGAGTTATTAGACAGTGGTTTTATTGTAGTTTATTATTTTTCGAAGTAAATACTTTAGTTAATGGCAAGTTGTATTTTTCAAACTCTTAAATATTTATTGCATATCTATCTGTAGCCAGTACACTTCTGAAACATAAGAAAGATCTAACCGCATATGTTTATTTGCACCAATTTTTCAAAACATTAGTAGAAGGGGACCAAAGCGAGTACCACAGCTAGGGTAGGCTCCACACGAGGGAATCCCTAAATAGTTTATAGTAGTCTAGATTTTTTTTGTTATGGGAGCTAATGGTAATAACCCGTTGAATTTTGTCAAAATATCACTTCCGCTATATTAGAATTAGAGATTCACATCATATTCACAATGAGCATATAGAAATTTCAAAAAATTTTACATGTCGGTTTTAAGTACATTTTTATATATCCTATTATCTTCAAATATTATGTTAGTTCGAAGGTTGAAAGTCCAGACAGAGAGGCTTAATATCATTTTTATTTTCCGAAATATCACGACCATCGCTTTGTATTTCAGAATTGATAATATTCCTAATTCGCAAACCCAAAATGCTAAAAATCAGATGTATCTTTTTTCGTATCAATAGCCAACCGTGGTCGTGTCAATTCCTCCCTTGTCCTGAATAAAGGTATCTGCTTTATCCCTGGTGCTCCACAAGAGGTAAACCAGTAGGTGTGAAAATCGTTATCCGTGAAATTTGGTATTTCTAATTACCTCTCTTCAAATATCAGGTGAGTTCGACGGCATGGATTACCCGCACTCAGTGCCTATGATGGAAGTGTTCAGGGAAAAGTTTGGCCTGAAGTCGTTCAGGCCCAACCAGCTGCAAGTCATCAATGCTACACTACTGGGCCACGACTGCTTCGTGCTCATGCCTACAGGAGGCGGTTAGTAAAATATAGACTTCATATTAAAAAAAAAGCCATAGGAACTATTCCTGTGTTGTGAATGCGTTTACAAACATGATATTAACATACAAAAAATATAAATTGAAACAAATATTTATGGATAATTCGATTCCATAGGTGGAGCGGCTTAAGCTGTTAACCACTGGTTCAAGCGGTCCATCTTTAAGCGCACAATATTGCTATGATTGTTATTTTTGGACTTGTAGCCCTGAGCCCGCCATCTTGACGTATTATTGAATATCTTCAAGTTTATTGAGGTACTTATTTTTTAATATAGGTACCAAATAATACTAAATACTGGTGATTAGATTTTCAAAGAATAAGTTATGATTCCGCCACTTTAACTTACATCGTCACGGTATATCCGTGTGAAGTAGGCAAACAGTAAAATGTACAGAATTCAAACA
Organism: Phalera bucephala; assembly: GCA_905147815.2. Classification (NCBI taxonomy): domain Eukaryota; kingdom Metazoa; phylum Arthropoda; class Insecta; order Lepidoptera; family Notodontidae; genus Phalera; species Phalera bucephala. The sequence continues at coordinate 56,372,968 of LR990609.1, forward strand.
AGTTCTTTCCTATTCTCTCGCTCTCATAGTTCGTCGTATATACAATCGTCGGTTCCTTCTTTCTGTCTTTTCCGCTACCTACGTCTTTCGAATACGTTTTCTAATTATTTTTTTCCGAAAGAGTCTGAATCACTTCAGCCTGGGAACGCTTTCACATTTTAAACATATACCTCCTTTCATATTTACACGCCCTTTTACTATGCTGTTCCGAATGTGTTCGGCTAGCGTAGCTCCATATACTTTAGGCAGAACTAGTATTTATTCTGATTTCGTTCGTTTCGACTGCCTTGTTGATCTCGTGGCGAATAATGTGCTTTGCGATCACGAGGTCCAAGGTTCAAATCCTAGGTCGGACAAATGTAGTTTTTTTAACAAATAACTCCCGAGTATCAGTTCGGAGTCGCCCCCCTATTACATGGGGCCTAACATCGTCGGTGAAATCTGGGTGTACACAGTACACCTCTGCCACCCTCGCTTGAGGAATATATGTGTGACGAATATTTTTTTTTTTTAGTATCAAAGTTTATTCGTTTTCTTACATACCAAACTCGCTATACGGATATGAATGTACCTTTTGGCTGTGTTGGTGCCCAAGCCTAGTGCTATTATATTTACCGGTAATCACACCGTGCTATGAGTAAATATTATTTACGGTTTTATTTTTCAGGTAAATCGTTATGTTATCAGTTGCCAGCGTTATTAACGCCCGGAGTTACTATAGTCATATCTCCACTGAAGTCCCTTATATTGGACCAAGTCAACAAATTGTTATCACTTGACGTAAGTAACAAACGTTTTTTTGTGGGTGAATAATGTCGAAAATGATATATAACGCCAAAGTCTAAAAATATTATATTTGTATAGGCCAACAAGAGCGCTTACAAACGTTAAAAAAATATAATAATTATTTACACCTACCACCGGATCGGAACGCGGCCTCACACTGAGAAGATCGGGTAGTAACTGAGCGGGCTAGTCTTAACTTAATTGGACTGGCGTTTCTATTTATCATTCTTTTTTTTACAAAATTGTATGTTAATAACAAAGTATTTTATTATATCAAAACATGAATAAATGAATTTTTAAAAGAACGATGATAATTTTTGTATGAGAAATATACATTGTCAGCTAAAAATGGATATACAGAATACACCTCTGCCACCCCTGCTTGGGGAATATAGGTGTGACGGTGTGTAAAAATGTTTATAAATGTTTTATTTATAAACATTGTAACGGGTTCTACGTATCATTGTAATTTTTGGCCAGATTGTTCGGACTTCACGCAAAAACTTATGAATTGATTTAGATATTATAGACTAACTAAAAAAGGGTGACATTTGATCCAATTGTTTTAATCGCAAATAAAACACGTTAGATTTGGTCATGGTAAGATTAAGACAATCTAGTCTTGTATACAACTGGTAGATCCCAGCGGCGCATTTGTCGGGCGACGTGTCATTGGCGGCGTGTGACGAAATCTACCATAAGCTGTCGATGCGAGAACCTCTCCTCAAGCTGCTGTACGTGACCCCGGAGAAGATCAGCAACTCGCCCAAGTTCCAGTCCATGCTTGACACTCTGTACTCGAGGGGCAAGATCGCCAGGTAAGATACAAGATGAGATTATCATGTCGGTCCCCTTCAGTCCACTGCTGATATACGCCTCTAAGTCCTCGGATCTTTTCTTTCAATCGCAGTAGTTGACTATGGCGCTCACGTGGTCCCGGATTCGAATCCTAGGTCGGACAAAGTGTTATTCGGGTTTATTGCGGTTTTTCGATAATACTCTAAAATCCTGCCCGGCATAATTGCAACGGGCTTGCCCGGTAATACTTTCGGGACATTACCCTACAAATATTATAAATGTGAATGTTTGTATGTTTAGATATTTGAATGTTTTTACTCAATCACGCAAAAACGGCTGAACGGATTTGGATCAAAATGGCCACACTTTTTAACTTATAGGATATCTTTTATCCCGGTAAAATGTTAGGTTCCGGTCTAAAGTCCAAGCGGACGAAGTCACAGGCAAAAGCTAGTCTATCTATCTATATCATCACGCCAGATCCCTTGCGGGGTAGGCAGAGAGTACAGAGTTCCAACAGGTTCTTTTCAAAAGCTAGTATTCCCATAAAGTACATAGTACACCTCTGGCAACACCGCTTAGGGAATATATCACTGACGAACTTCATTGCAAATTTTCTGCTCTACTATCCTACTACTATTATAAATGTGAAAGTTTGGATGTTTGTTACTCAATCACGTAATAATTGCTGAACAGATTTAGACGAGAGAGAATTTGGCACACAGTCCAGTATTACCTGGATTAACATATAGGATACTTTTTTATCCTGATTAAATGTTAGATTCCTGTCTTAAGTCAACGCCGACGAAATTACAGGCAAAGCTATTTCTTTTTAAATTATTTAAAAACTTCCCTAATGCCGCGGCTTACATTCTCGCGGTCTGTTTCATGGCTACTGCTCATTGCTACGCGAGTGAACTGAAGTTAATCGAGACATAATATGCCTGGGCTGAAATTAATCTACATGTAATAATTATCCAGGTTCGTAATAGACGAAGCGCACTGCGTGTCCCAATGGGGCCATGACTTTCGACCAGATTACAAGCGGCTTTCCATCCTCCGGGATCGGTTCCCCAGCACCACGGTGATGGCGCTGACGGCCACGGCCACGCCACGAGTGCGGATGGATATCCTTCACCAGCTGAAGGTGCGCGCCTGCAAGTGGTTCCTCTGCAGCTTCAACAGACCCAACCTAGCTTATAGGATTCTGGAGAAGAAACCCAAGGGAATTAATCAGGACGTCGCTAATATTATCAAGGAGAAATTTTTCAGGTAAGAATATTGATAGTACTATTCATTGGTCTTGTATATCATAAATAAATAATTTAGCCTGTATTGGACCAGTGCTGGGAAAAAGGTCTCACAAATCGAGGTAAGAGAAATTTGGTCATATTTCAAGACCCATTGAACGTCCTTATGACGACGTCTTTCCACAGATCTATGATTTGTCTCTACTGAATGTGTTTGCGCATACTGGAGGAATGCATAAATTAAAGGATACTTATGTGCTAGATCCTTAGTTTCCAAAGTGGTCCAGGTGGACCCCTAGGGGTCCACGGGAGACTCGACGGGAGTCTACGATGGCGTGACAAAAAAAATTGGGGTTTACAATTCGTAAGCGGGGGTCCACGAAAATTACTTGCTTTCGATAGTGAAGAACTAAAATGTTGGCTTGACTTCACCTATTAATATAGGCAGATAATATTTTGAGAAGCTCAGCGACTGTTGCTTGTAAAACTTGCATATTCCATGTTCAGTACAACGTGTCGAGACTTGCAAAGCGCCGCCGCCGTCCGCAACGCTTTTAATTATATTACGACTGTTATCATATTACAATGTAATGTAATCATATTACAATGTAATATAATAACAATAATAATTAATAGTGTAATAATTACATATTTGAATAAATACAACACAAAAAAATATACTATTTTGCTTTTTATTTTTACCAGTCCGAATGGGGAGTTTCCTAAATTAAATAAGTGAGAATTGATGGTTCCTTGTGCTGTGAGTAGATGTAAAAAAAGTAAAACTTACTGGAATCACTTTTTTATTGGCTAACTTTACGTTTTTGACATCCACTTAAAGTACAATCAATTAATTAATTAAACAATCAATTCTCACCTTTTTTTTGAAAACTATAAATTCGTGATTGGAACTCAGCTGCAACGCAAATTTCCATAGTTAGATCTAATCTTCACATTTTTTTGTCGAGTTTTGGGAATATGGTAGAAATGTAGCTGCAGGGGGTTCACCGGAACAAGCTAAATTTTGATAGTGGTCTATGAGAAAAAAAGTCTGATAACCTCTGTGCTAGATAATATATTATACACTCTTGCGGCCTCTATATGTTCGAAAGGGATTCCATTATTATCAGAGACACATTCGTTCCCGTTTCGAATAACAACATTTCATCGAACCTCCTTTAAACTGCCTACATACTTACTACCCCAAAAAATATTGTTTTATTTCTGTGCAATAAATTGTGTCTTTTAAATCACCTTAAACCTTTTCCATGCAAGAGTAGAGCCTTTCATAAAATCTGGATATACAAACTCCATTCATTTATTTTATTACTTTTATACATATATATTTTTTTGGGTAATTGGTAGGTATAAAAAAAATATTATGTGACCTCCATTAATAAGACCGTCAAGAAAATGAGCGGTCTTGTCTTTCCTATTAGAATCGGACCATTTTTTCTTTGACTTTGGCCTAGTATATTCCCTCTTTTCTTCAACATGGAGTCTGGCATACTGCACTCTCTTTCTTCTTCAACAGGGAGTCCGGCATAGTGTACTGTCTCTCCCGCAAGGAATGTGAAACCTTAGCAGTAGATCTGCGCAAGGTGGGCATCCAGGCGGCCGCGTACCACGCCGGGCTAACGGACAGGAAGCGAGAGGAAGTACAAGCGGGATGGGTCGCCGACAGGTATAAAGTGGTGTGTGTGAATCATATCGGCCCCTATATTTAACTAAAGGATAAATTTACCTACGATAATAATTCCCGCTGCCTTCTCCCATAAATTTAGGTGAGAGAAATTAGGTCATATTCCACCAAGTAGAGCGGAACCAGTGCGGATTGGAAGAGGCAGTTTGCCTAGAATTTTGTCATATGAAAAATCGGTCAAAATTCTACTGGCAGTAAACAAATATATTTATTCGTTAAATATAGGAATTCGGCATTAGATTTAATATGCCTTTCAGCACAATTTTACCAAACCATGTACCATCCTACATCGTAATTTTCGTGCGCCAATACCTGCCCTCAGCAGGATTTAATGGTTGGCTCGGACAATGCAGTCGAAGTGGCTGCGTTCTGGGCCGCTTCTATTATAAAAATCTTTTAACAAAAAAGGTAAACCGACTTCAAAAAGCAAGAAATAAATATTTGAAGTCGGTGCTGGTTGGTGCAGTCGGTTACTTGGCACCGACTTCAAATATTTATTTCTTGCTTTTTGAAGTCGGTTTACCTTTTTTGTTAAAAGATTTTTATTTTACAATTTTAAGTGACGAGTGAATTATTTAGTAATATTTATATACCGATATTATATTATTTTGCTAAGTTGTAAAGTAAGGTACCTACAGGATTAATATAATGACTATAATAACGGAATCTATACATTCGTGCTGTTCGCCGTTAAGGAGTTCCCTCTTGTATCTTCAAAGTCCAAGGTTCAATACCAATAACAATAAAATAGGACCACCTCAAAACTATACTGAACCAAATGCAAAAAGAATCATCAAAATCGGTTCATAAGCAAAGAAGTTATAAAAAAAGGACGAATTATGAACCTCCTTTTTTGAAGTTGGCTAATATACTGCTTGGTTCTATAGTAGGGTACCTATAGGATTGACGTAATACCCATAATATCTCAATTTACACATGCCTATTGTTTGTCGTTAAGGAGTTCCCTGGTGTATCTTCTAAGTCCAAGGTCCAATACCAATGAAATTAAAATGGGACCACCGCGGAGCTATACTGAACCCAATGCAAAAAAAATCATCAAAATCGGTCCACAATTGACGGAAATATCGCTGAACATACATTAAAAAAAAAAAAAAGCAAACATACAACCGAACATAGAACCTCCTCCTTTTTGAAGTCGGTTAAAAATTAAACATGTCTGTCGTCGAAACAATAGGAAAAAGTACAATTTTTAAAACAGGCCGTATCTTATTTAATGAATAAGTTAGAGTATTCTTAACCAGCAAGCGGGTATAAATAGCATAATGAGAGTGGAAAAAGCGCGAGATTTGTAAGGAAAGAACCTGTTGGAACTCTGACCTATGGGGCGACCCCTAATGCAATTGGTCCTAACATCACCGCTAATATGCCATCATCAGCTATATGAGTAATATGCCATCATACCATGTATACCAGCTATAGTCAACCTGTGGCCTGAGGGCCGCATGCGGCTTGCCAAGCTTTAGTGAGTGGCCCACCTGGCATAGTAATCAAGTTGTCAGCCACTTACGATTCGCGCGGATCCAGAGAAAGAGTGGGTGCGTGGAGTAAAATAGGTGCCGAGATAGGTAACCCTATCACGCGTTGAGTTGCAGAGAGTAAATAGCGTAAGCGAGACAGGGCACTCCACCGCATGAATAAACCTATCTATCTATTGACGGACGATTTAGCGCAGTGGTTAAGAGCTTAAGCCGTTCCGCCTACTGTGTTTAATAGTCGCGGGTTCACTTCCCGCACGGGACAACTCTTTGTGTGATCCACAATTATTTGTTCCGGTCTGGGTATTTGTGTATGTGAATTTTCATGTTTGTACACGCACCCACGACACAGAAATTAATCCTAGTGTGGGGACATGGTTTTATTTAAAAAAAAATTATATCATCACGCCCGATACCTTGCGGGGTAGTATTATTAAATTTAATTCCGTTTTTGTTTTATAAACACCGAAATAAATTTATGTTGTGGCTTGCAGCACCATAGCTAAAACTTGTGGCCCTTATAAAATGCAGGTTGAGTATGGCCGGTGTATACAGAACAGTTCAGCAGTCAGCCACTCAGTGATGTGATGGTGTTTGTTTATTTATGTTTAAACAAAACTATGCGCGATTTTTAGGCCAAGTCGTGTCGCCTACTACGCCCGCCTCGGCAACCTTACACTCACGTCTAGAGCACAAATACTCAACATATACACGTGGAACCCACCAGCAGTGTTGGGCATTTTTCAATCAATTGAAATTCTAATCGCAATAAAAATGAATCCCCTTAAGATACTCCGGAATAACAACGACTTTTGGACGTCAAATGCCTCAGTTCCTCCTGTGACCATGGGTGCTGTTGGGCACTCGAAACGTCGGGGCTTATAAACTAATACTAAGCTGCGACGAAATTGTAAATATTTTTATTGCAACTTAATTGAAATTTTATTAGTCAAGAGTCTCCGTAACCGGCGAGCGTGTATGAGACGAACTATGAGACTGGAGGAAGCTACAGAGGTCTGTAAGGAAAGAATCTGTTCGAAATCTGTACTCTTTGCCTACCCCGCAAGGGAACTATAATATCAGCCTATACTACCCACTTTTGGACAAGGGCCTTCTCTCACAAATCAAGGTGGGGGAGATTAGATCATACTCCACCACGCGGACCCAGTGCGGATTGATGGAGGCAGGTTTGTGGCCACCCGCTGTAGGATTTATCAAGCCGCCTTTAAGGCTTCCAACTCGGCTTAACGACTACCACATTAAGTGGTAACCGGGACCAACGGCTTAACGTGCCTTCCGAGGCACGGTGACGCTCGAATATGAAAATGCCCTAAACGGTTACCCATCTCAGGCCGACCTAGTCGAACGCTGCTTAACCTTGGTGATCGGTAAGGACACCGCGGTCGCACAGTGCTACGAGCGCGCAAGGGAATTGGCGTGATGATATAGATAGAAAATTGTTACCCAACTCTGCCCACCAGATATGCGCGACCATAGCGTTCGGCATGGGCGTGGACAAGGCGGACGTGCGCTACGTGATCCACCACAGCCTGCCCAAGTCCGTGGAGGGCTACTACCAGGAGGCGGGCCGCGCCGGCCGCGACGGGGAGCCGGCCACCTGCCTGCTCTATTACTCATACTCGGACGTCGTGAGGTACCGCCGACTGCTCGACAGTGAGTATCCTTAACCTAAAAATCTAAATATATTTTTTTATTCATAAAAACATAATAAAGCCACTTTTGATCGACGATATATGGTTTTAATGTAGTAGGGGTTTAGCCTATTTATATATCGGCGCTTCGATTTATCTTCGTTTTCATAGCCGTCCGCATGGTGGCCGGCATAAAAGAAATCTTGAAATAACTGGGGTCTCGTCTGACACACTGATCTTCCTTGATATGCGAGTAAGCGCAAAATAGTTGGAGATAATATTGTCACATGGAATGCAGTGAGGTTAGCTGCTCCGCGATGCGTCCGACCGCTTGCCCCGTTGCCAATCGAATCACAACGCAGCGCCATCCGCCATCTTACATCGACTATCTGTCATCGGGTATTCACTATCTGACAGATGTCATCTGTCATCGCTTCACAATCAAACACACTCGAGCAACCATAAAGCTATAGAGTTAGAGCGATAACAAGGTTAACAGGTTACTAAAAGGAAAATAACTGCTAGTCAAATCATTACTGTGATTTTCAAATAATGGGATACGACATATATTATATCGGGCACTGTCCCATACTCCGGATTGACACTAGGGCATGTTTTGATAGAAAAACTTTACTTTGACCGATCTAGGAGTCGACCCTAAGACCGCGCATTATACGTGACTAGGGTCCAACGAGGCGGTTTATTCATGTAGACCGAAAAGGCTTTATGAAAGGAATATACTTGTAATAGATACTTCAGACCTCATTGGGATGTCATTCCTCCAAGAAATTCCACAGATACTCTTATTACGGTGCGCGCCTATAATAGTCATACTTTTATTACCATTCAACACCAACTCTTAGTGTAAGAAAAATATTGTCTGTTAAATTTCATATGTGAAATAAAATTATAATTTCATCAAATCAAAATGAAGAGTAGCATTCATTTTCATCTCTACTCGCAGTGGAACGTAACACAACGGCGGAGGCGAAACGGGTTCACATTGAAAACCTGCTGCGTATGGTGGAAGTGTGTGAGAGTGTGACGGACTGCAGGCGAGCGCAGGTGCTGGCGTACTTGGGGGAGCGCTTTAGCAGAGAGCTGTGTGCAAGTCAAAAACGCACAGCCTGCGACAACTGCCTCCACGTACATGAATACAAGGTATGTGTGGGCCTAGTATAAATTATATTGAATTTGTGTCACAGAGCATTTTTTAAATCAAGAATTACTTAGAGATTGACCTCTCACCTGATGGTCAGTGACAATGGTGCTCGCTAACTCAGTAATAGACTTGCAACAACTGCTTCAATGCGCACGAGGAAAAGGTACACTGGCTTAGTGTCCATTATTATTTAATGATGGAGGTGTGTGATTGACTGCAGGCGAGGGTAGGTAATGACGTATTTGGGGTGAGGGTCAACAGAGACCTGTGTGCCAGCCACAAGCGCATAGCCTGCAACAACTGCCTCCACGCACAAGTTAAGCTTACAGTTGTTAAGTTAACAGTTAAGCATCTGAGTACTTGCGGTCCGAATAAGAATCACACAGATGCTTTTGTATGTGTGTGTGTGTGTGAATGATCTACGCTGTCGGCCGCGGGGCCTTTACAGCTTTACCGGATTAGAGGGCGACCGTGAAACCACTACGCTCGAGCCAGAAGGGCAAGGGGGCAACTAGCTCAAGGGCGCCTCAAGGAGGAACGGCCTCGGCTTGGGCAGTCGCTATGGGGAGGGCTTACTAGGTGTCTCGCCGTGCTGTTCTGCACCGGGGGGGGGGGAGCAAGGGATTCTTCGAGCTCACCGGCGAGGTCGGTGTCTGATCCTGTGTGCGGTATCTGTATCCGAAAGAAGGGATGTAAGGGCATCGGGAGGGTCGGTGAAAATAGGCCGCGGACAACGGTAATCACACAGATGCGTACGCGGCTGCTCGGAAGTGTTCAGCCGGGAAGTACGTTCTAAGAGCTGCGAGAAGCTCTGTAGAGCGTGCGTCTGGGTGCGTGATTATCATTCGGACTGTTAGTACTAAGATGTGTGACGTGGCCAGTATTTGGCTGTCATTTTGTTTGTGGTCCGTAATTTGTGCGCATAATGTATCGATGGTGGTTCTGTTTAATCGGTGTGCAGCCGGTGGACGTGACGGAGGAGTGCAAGCTGATAGTGCGGTGCATCCGCGAGGCCAACTCCGGCGCGCGCGCGCCCTATACATTGCTGCACGTGGCCGACGCACTGCGCGGCTCCAAGCAGCAGCGACTGCAGGCGCTACAGAACAGCGCCATACATGGACGGTCAGTACACTCAAATATTACATATACTAGACTGTCCCCGGACCCAGGAAGGTCCAGAAAAAATCAACGTCTAGCACTTGTGCCTGGCATTAAGCTGATCTGGATACCTATTTGGCTTAGCCGTGAGACACATACTCATGTGTATGTGTTTGTTGTATACCTATATATTTTTCAGATAATTTTAATCGTTCGAACGTTCTGTAATTGAATTGTTAAATTGTTGATATATCACGTTATATATGTTGATGTGTCTCACGCTGTGACCAATAAAATATCTTTATTCCTTACTACTTACTTATCGTTGCTTTAATTTTAAACTGGCGTAATAAGTCAAAATTTAGCCAACCAACGGTTTTGTATCGCGTTGTTATGTAAATGTAACATTGTGCGAATGTGATATTGTGCGATCGTGATATTGTGCGATCGTGACATTTTGTTAATGTGACATTGTGCGATCGTGACATTTTGCTAATGTGACATTGTGCTAATTTGACCATGTGCGAATGTGACATTTTGCTAATGTGACATTGTGCTAATGACACATTGTGCTAATGTGACCATGTGCGAATGTGACATTTTGCTAATGTGACATTGTGCTAATGACACATTGTGCTAAATTGACCATCTGCGAATGTGACATTGTGCTAACGACACATTGTGCTAATTTGACCATGTGCGAATGTGACATTGTGCTAACGACACTTTGTGCTAATTTGACCATGTGCGAATGTGACATTTTGCTAATGTGACATTGTGCTAATTTGACCATGTGCGAATGTGACATTTTGCTAATGTGACATTGTGCTAATTTGACCATGTGCGAATGTGACATTTTGCTAATGTGACATTGTGCTAATTTGACCATGTGCGAATGTGACATTTTGCTAATGTGATATTGTGCTAATGACACATTGTGCTAATTTGACCATGTGCGAATGTGACAATTTTGCTAATGTGACATTGTGCGATTGTGATATTTTGCTAATGTGGCATTATGCGAGTGTAAATAATAAATTGTGACGTTTTGCGAACGCGACATTATGCGAACGTGGCGTTATGCGCCGAGAGGCTTCGGGCGAGCTTTGCGCTGCCCGCATTAAACTTTTACCAATAGTTCACCGTGTAGGGAGCCAGCCCACTCCACGATTTCCGCCACCCGAGAACATTACTACATCAATGGCTCTCCACCCAAACCAATATGCTTTTATGTGATCCAATTATTGTAAAGAATAATCCGACGTCTATATGTTAGATGTTTACATGTTCGCGTTTTTGAATTTTATTTCTATTTCTTTGGTCACTATGCCACGAATAGGATGAATGTGATACAATTATACGTTGTTATCCTTTGTCAGTCCCAGTTATCCCAGTATGAGTCCAGAGTCTGGAATCGTGCCCGGTATATGGTAATAGGCTCGCCCCTTATTACATGGGCATTTACATCGGCGGCTAAAAGTGGGTGTACTGAGTACACCTCTGCCACACCCGCTTGGGGAATATAGGCGTGACGGTGTTGTCGTTTGTCTGGTAGCTGCAAGTCCTGGCACCGCGGCGACGCGACGCGGCTGCTGCGGCAGATGGTGGTGCGCGGGCTGCTGGCCGAGAAGCTGGTGGTCAGCAACGACATCGCCAGCGCATACGCCGTGCTCGGGCCCAACGTGGACAAGTAACTACCATCTCCATTATCATCATCACTTTCAGTAGTTTCAGCTCATTCCACCCACAGTGTACAATCTTTCTGTAACCCTCATGTGTATTATAACAACGTAACCAACTTATGCAATTTGAAAAATTGTTCCCTCGCCACTTGTATAATGATGTTAAAAACAAATTGTTAGTATTATCATACAAAGATACAGAAAATTTATTGTAGTATATATAAACACAAACACAAACACACATACACATACCCACAAAAACACACATACACCCACACACACGCAATAAACATGGGCAACCAAATGCCATTATTATAATTTTGATTTCGTTTATGTATTCTTCTAAAGCATATTAGATACGTTAGCACATACTTATTTATTTTATGTAACATTGTTTTATTTTAGTAAATTTAAACTCGAGAGTCGCAAAACAAGCTATGCTTAGTCTAAGACTCAAAGAAATTGTGTAAAAAAAAGTTACGTTTAATCACAGAGCGCGACTTGCAAAAAGTGTTAAATACTGAGGTTTCGTTCAAAATAGTTAATTTGTTTATTTTCGTATAGGCGTTATATTTTTATCTATATGTGTAGACTATGCACCTTATGCAGCGCTTTTTGTTTCGAACAAAAAGTTATTATAATCTGTCTGTACTAGATTACAGATCATGAACAAAATTACACCCAAAATAGGTCACGTTCGGTATGCAATACGCATACACAGGACGGATTTTTAAAGTGATAACTTCTTATGGGAGGGTAAACCGCCAGTCTGTCTGGCTTCCCTTTCTCTCACGCATACGGCAGCGGTAGGCAGGCTCTTCCTCTCTCACTCTAACCCACAGCGCTAGTTTAAGTTCTGACTTCTGTCGGGCATCCCGAGACGCACAATTTTTATTTTTTAAGATGGGGAAGTAAAGGCAGCTACCTCAACCGCTATAGAGCCTATCCCTATCTTTTTGTGACACTTGGAGCTGCATTTACATATTTTGCAAAAAATGTACAGTCAGCCAGTAAATTGGCAACTTACAACTCTTCACGGAACACAGATTAATGATAGTCTTTCAATATTATGAAGATTAGGGTTTGTTTTTTTTTATTTACTGTTGGAGGTTTAACTGGAGTTGTTTTAGCTAATTCTTCAATTGATATTACTCTTCACGATACATATTACGTAGTAGCTCATTTCCATTATGTTTTTTTTTATGCCAATCAATCCTATTTCTTATAAGGATAAAAAAATTCTATTGGACCAAATGAGGTAGGAGTACTAGAAAAGTCAAAATCGCAAAAAACTTTTCTCATTAATTTTTTAGGAGATCACCATGACAAATGTAGATTCTATCTACATCATAACTTTTTCTAATGGCCTCTGGGTGACCTCTAGCCTTCTTGTAAGGCTTATTTTAAGGGTCTCTATTATGCCCCTGTTTGAACTCGTTCAGGTTGATGTGCGGCGGGCTGAAGATCGTGTTCCCAATGAAGGTGGAGCGCAAGGCCAGCCTGGTGGCGGCGCCGGCGGCCGCGGCGGCTCCGCAGGACTCGCCCATCACGGCGCTGCTCAAGCGCATCGAGGAGAGGTGCTTCGCTGACCTCGTCGAGGCCTGTCGGTGAGCATTACATGACACTTTTTTGTTTTTAAAAATACTTGTTATTATTCCTGTGTCGTGGATGCGTTTACAATTCACAAACGCTCTGACAGAAAGACGCGGTTGTTTTGTAATTAGGCTATTTTTATCACAAAAAATAGCCTATGACCCTTAAGAATAATGTAGTAACCTGACAATGAAAAGAAATCCCAAATCGGATCAGTATTATATACAACATACACGCACAAAAAAAATATATATGTCAAAATCAAAGTCAAGAAATTTTATTTGTATAGGCCAACAAGAGTGCTTACAAACGTCAAAAAATATTATATTTTTTAAAATTACTACTGGATCGGAACGCGACCTCACACTGAGATGATCCGGCGGGAAACTCAGCGGGCTAGTCTTTTAAATTAATTGGACTGGTCTTTCTATTTATCATGCTTTTTTATGTTGATCATACTTATCGGTGATATATTAAGGTAGCTTCATCGCTTAAAGCTACTAATATTATAAAAAGGTGAAGGTTGTCTGGTAGATTACCAAGCAACCTATACGTTTTTGTAAGTAATATCAGTATAGACTACCTCGTTAGTCTAGTGGCAAAGCGCATCGCTTGGTGATCACGAGGTCCTGGGTTCAAGTCCTAGGTCGGATAAATGAAGTTTTTCTAACCAAACTTTCCAGTATGAGTCTGGAGGCTGGAATTGTGCCCGATATATGGCAATAGGCTCGCCCCCTATAACACGGGGCGAAAAGGGGGTGTAGTCAGTACACTTCTGCCGCCCCTGCTTCAATGTGATTTATCTACAGGGAAATGGGTGCTGCCCGAGGTGCATCTCTGGCCGCGGTGCTCCCGCACGCCGCGCTGAAGGCCATGTCGGTGCGCCTGCCCGACACGGAGTCCGACATGCTGACGCTGCCGCACGTCACGCGCGCCAACTACCACAAGTACGGCGCAGACTTACTCAAGATCACATCCGCATATGCACTCGAGAAGATGGGTCAGTATATCATTTATTGGATAAGGTTTAGAAGTAATTTTATTACTTACAGGTGATGTATAAAGGCAGCCGTCACTCAGAATATCAGTTCCTATAATATTAGCCCTGTTAAGAAAGTGTCCTACCGTTAGGCACGGGCTTCCTCTCAAGGAGGGAAGACCCTTCCTGAGAGGGTGGCCCAGTGCGGGTTGGCGAACTTCACACACCTTCGAGAAACTCTTAGGCGTGCAGTTTCCTCACGATGTTTTCCTTCACCGTTAAATCAAGTGAACCTTCATTTTCAATACGCACATGATTTCGAAAAGACAGAGGTGTGTGCCTTTGTTTGCAGTCCAACAGTGTAACCACTAGGCTATCACTGCTTATATCAGTTTCTATAGCCATGTTCGTTCGTTCGTCATTCGTTAATGCTAATAGGACACTGAAAATAAACAGATGTAACAGTTATCAACGGATCGATGGATTGCGGAAAAAGAATAGAAGTAACTGATTGCAGTTGGTTCGGCTCTGAGTTAGCTTCCACCGAAACTTGGAGTGTTATAAGATGAAATAAATAAGAGGGCAATTATTCAACCACACACAACAGAATAAACAACTCCTTAATATACATAATTATATACAAACCGTCAATGAAGTCATTTTTACATGGTTTTAGATCTTCAGGTCATTTGCAGCCAGTATCTTAGAACGGCTGGTCAAATCCGTTTGGAATAATATCCGACATTTAAAAGCGTTTCACTGTGAAAATGATTTTAAATAACCGTTTTGTCACTGCATGTAGATCGTATACTCGCTACATACCACAGAAATCGTAATAACACAAGAATTGATTGCCGTTTCGGTCTACTGGCGAATAATGCGCGTAGCAATCATGAGGTCAAATCCTTGGTCAAATTGTAATTTTTCTATAGAAAAAAAAACGGATTTTATTCTGGAGGAGATATATATTAGTCCGGAGTCAAATTAAAACTCAAAAAAAATATTTTGTATAAACCCTGCACAGTGCTTACAAATAGTCAAAAACATTTTGGTTAACTAACTCAACTACTAATCTATCACCGGATCGGAACACGGCTTAGTGGACTAAGAAGATTCGGCGAAGAAACACAGCGAGTTTGTCTTTTTTTATTGAAATCTCTTTCTCTTTTACCCTCCCCTTTTTTTTAATCATATTGTGTGAATACGATGTTTAGGTTACCATTAAATAGTTTACGATCTAGCTCCAGTGTGATGCCGCACGATCGAGATATGAGACTAATGATGTTATTTATAAAGAGTGTCCAAAGGATTCTAGATGGACCAGTCCCCACAAGCATTCGTTCACGAGTGTGACTACTGGCACAGACATCACTGCCTTCGACCATATTGGAGGGAAGCAGTCTGACTTGGGCGCGGTAATATGGCAATAGGCTCGCTCCCTATACCATGGGACTTATAAATCTCAAAGAAAAGCAGGTGTAAACGGTACACCTCTGCCTCTCCCGCTTGAGCGCGTTGTGAAGCGGGTCACTCTTTTCCCTCTAATATGGTCGAGAAGAGTGATGGCTGCTTCTCAAGTCATACTGGTGAACGGGTGCTGCTGGTGGGGACTGGTCCGTTCTCTATCCTTTGCTGATTAAACTTGTACCATAGTACTGTTGAATTTTGTCTCGTTCAGCATCACACTGGAGCTATAACCAATTATTTTGTACGCACTCTTTACATATTTTATAGAAACCATTTTTTGTTTCTTATTATGTCTTTTTATTATATACCTCTATAACATGAGAGGACTATGTAAACACTGACCGATACCATGAATCTAAGTACACTTATGATTAATCTATACTTAATCACATCTATTTAGCTCATTCTGCACTGTTCTTCCATACCCCATGAATGCAAAGTATACAATAGGAATTGTAAAACTCTAATTTTTAAAAGGAATAACCATGGAGTTTCTTGCTTCTCCACAGGAATGACTCTGAACGGGTGGTAGAGTCTTAAGTAATCAACAATTTTCTCTTTTTGACTCTTCATAACTGCCTTTTGGTCTACATGAATAAAAAACCTTTGATTTTGATTTTGAGGAATATATGCGAGAAGGGGTTTATTTTTTTATAATAAAATAGCGCACGATTTCGTTCAAAACCACTGTCGTCGCTTTGCCATACATATGTGTGTATGGCAAAATGGCGACACGACTTCTTCTAGTGATTTATTATTATGATTTCTATGCTCGCGACGACGAGCAATCATATTGCTGTTACACTAGTGTGGAAAAATGGCGTGACCACGACTCCATTCATTAAATCAGGGTATCCCAACATTTTTTTTGTTAAGCCCTCCATAAGCCCTCCATAAAAAATATTTTCTATCTATCTATAACCTCACGCCAGATCCCTTGCGGGGTAGGCAGAGAGTACAGAGTTCCAACAGGTTCTTTCCTTACATACCTCTCTGGCTTCCTCGACTCTCATAGTTCTCATACACGCTCTCATACACGCTCGCCGGTTACGGAGACTCTTGACTTTTCCATCAGATAAGACTCGGTTTATTTGGTCGTGGTAAGATAGTCTAGGTCTTCCCCGGTACCTGCATCCTTCCACTTTCACATTGTATATCTGTTTTGTCATTCTTTCCTCTGGCATTCTTTCTATATGCCCGAACCAACGGAGCATGCCCTTTCTCATCTTTACACCGATACTATCTTTCATACCTACTCGCTGTCTTACTATGCTGTTGCTAATGCGGTCGGTCAGCTTCACTCCGCACATCTTCCGCAGAGCTCGCATTTCTACCGCATTTATCCTACTTTCATTCTCCTTCTTACATACCCAGCTCTCGCTAAAAAATATTTTCATGCGCAATACCCCTTTAATTTTTTCATTCGAATTAAAAAAGTACATTATATTAACAACATCTATTTATTTTAATTATAAGTCATTCAAAATAAACTTCAAACAAATTAAAAACGTTTTTTATCCAAATCATTTATGTAATAGAAATACTTCCTGAACTTCTTCTGAACGATGACGTCGCATTTTGAAACGGTGACAAACAGAATCAATGAATGTGATATTGTGATGTTTAATTTATGCGTTAATGTTTTTTTTTTTATATTCAGCCCCCTTTATTATCTCACTACGCCGCCCTGGTTGGGTCCCCCCCTCCTATTCAGCCTTTACACGAATTATCTCACGCCTATTCGCTGATGATACCGCTCTCTATGTCTTGCATAGGAATAAGGGTTTCATTACCAGAAACCTTCAGGCAGCCGCCAATACCCTAGGGGATTTGTTGAGGAAGTGGCGTATTGAGGTGAACCCGGACAAGAGCGCTGCGGTGTTCTTCTCCAGAGGTGCCACCCAGTTCCCCTCCCTGCGCCGCCCCAAAAGTAATTTCGGTCAAGTGACCATGTTCGACCTACCTATTCCCTGGGTCCAACAGGTTAAATATCTAGGGGTCACCCTTAACAATACCATGACCGTTGGACCGCACATCAAGCGAGTCTGTAACCGAGCAGCCTTTGTCCTCGGTCGTCTTTACCCGATAATCTGCAAGCGGAGTAAAATGTCCCTTAGGAATAAGGTGACACTTTATAAAACTTGTATACGGCCCATCATGACGTACGCTTGTAAGGTGTTCGGGCACGCCGCCCGCTCTCACATCGATAGACTCCAAACGGTTCCATCCCGTTTCCTCCGCAAAGCCGTCAGAGCCCCGTGGTTCATACGGAATGTCGATCTCCATTCCGATCTCGGTCTCGAACCTATTCGCGCCTTTATTAAAAAGGTGACAACCCGATATTTTGCGAACGCGTCCAATCATAGTAATCCGCTAATCGTTGCCGCCGCCGACTACGAACCCAACTCCCGTCCTATCAACCGCTACCGCCGTCCGCAGAATGTTCTCACTGACCCTCTGGATGCCCTTACATCCCTTATTTCGGATACTGATACCGCACACAGGATCAGACACCGACCTCGCCGGCGAGGTCGAAGAATCCCTTGCCCGCCGGCCAGTGCAGAGCACCACGGCGAGACACCTAGTATACGCCCTCCCCCATAGCGACTGCCCAAGCCGAGGCCGTTCCTCCTTGAGGCGTCCTTGAGCTAGTTGCCCCCCTGCCCTTCTGGCTCGAGCGTAGTGCACGCTCGCCCTCTTGTCCGGTGAAGCTGTAAAGGCCCCGCGACCAACAGCGTAGATCATTCAACACACACACACACACGCCCTGGTTGGAAACTTCTGCATTAAATTCTCACAATTGTCAGGTCTTCTAATGCAGTACCAGGATGAGATGGAACAGGAGCAGGGGAAGGAGAATGACTTCGAGGAGTCAGGGTCGGGCTCGGACACGGACTGGGGCAGTTTGGCGCGGGACGCAGAATCCTCCAGCGTGTCGTCGGGCCGCGGCCGGAAGACTTACCGAGGGGGCGTTAGAAAGAGGTATATTCTTCGTCTGTTTTTTTTTGTTTATAATGAATTATGTAAAAGTTTGATAGAGTTGTATCTAATGGTGTTCGGGATAAATCACAACCTCTGTAGCTAAACTATTTAAAGCTTACTTTGCTGTGAAAAAGAAAAAGAGCTGAAAGTTGAATATATTGGATGTAGGTTAGTCTGTAATAATTATATTGTATATAATTATATGGGCTTGTAAATTATACAATTTCCGCTGTCTGAAATAGATAAATTAGTACTTTTTAGTTATTAATAAAAATCGTATATTCATATTTCTTTACGGCAAAGATTATAATCTATCTATCTATATCATCACGCCAGCTCCCTCGCGGGGTAGGCAGAGAGTACAGAGTTCCAACAGGTTCTTTCCTTACATACCTCTCTGGCTTCCTCCACTCTCATAGTTCGTCTCATACACACTCGCCGGTTACGGAGACTCTTGACTTGCCCTTGCCATAAGATTATAATAGTTTTCTTAAAGAGATTGTGGTACCGACCCTGCTCGCCACTACATTGTGTACGTATGAGAGGGGTTTTCTATTTAACGTCAGTAGTTGACAGTCGGTATTGCCCGGACAGGTAGCGAATATTGTATACTATTAATGTATGTAACAGTGAATGGCGCGATGCGAAAGCTACTTGGGAGCCGGCACTTAAGCCGAAAGGCGCAGCTGGTCATACATAATGGAGTGCTTGTCTCAACGCTATTATATGGCAGCGAGAGTTGGGTATGTAAGAAGGAGAATGAATGTAGGATACATGCGGTGGAAATGCGAGCTCTGCGGAAGATGTGCGGAGTGAAGATGACCGACCGTATTCGCAACAGCGTAGTAAGAAAGCAAATAGGTATGAAAGAGAGTATCGGTGTAAAGATGAGGAAGGCTCATTTGGTTCGGGCATATAGAAAGAATGTCAGAAGAAAGAATGACAAAACTGATATATAATGCGAAAGTGGAAGGATGTAGGTACCGGGGAAGACCTAGACTATCTTACCATGACCAAATAGACCGGGTCTTATCTGAAGGACAAGTCAAGAGTCTCCGTAACCGGCGAGCGTGTATGAGACGAACTATGAGAGTAGAGGAAGCTAGAGAGGTATGTAAGGAAAGACCCTGTTGGAACTCTGTACTCTCTGCCTACCCCGTAAGGGATCTGGCGTGATGATATAGATAGATAGGGATTAATGTATCTTTCTTAATGCCTGCTGAGAAGCAGGTTTTTTTTACACAGGACATAACATTTTTTTTCGAGATGTTGTATCTGGTTTTTCGTATGAAGTGGAATAATAGTGGAATCTTTCAAAATCAATTATTAAAAAATTTGTGTATTTTTATCATGTTTAGAAAAATAAATGTCTTTATCGGTAATGAGGGATAAAATTCGATGGGCATAAAATATACGAGTATTATTAAATTTATATTACCAACAGGTTCAAGAAGCGCAAAGCTAGTTCAGCCACGAAGAAAGCGGCGCGTGGGGCCTACGCTGGACGAGCTCGCACTTCCCGCGGCCGCGGTGGCCCACAGACAACCACCGGGAGGTCACCCGCTGCAGGTCAGTTATATTCATGTAGCAGATACGAAGAGAAGACCTTATTTTATGGCAAGGAAAGCCCTTTATGGGTACCCGTCCGCGTTTGGGGGACGTAGGGTTATGTCGGAGTCGTTGGTGCATCGACAGTCGGAGTGACACGGCCGTTCATACACTAATTGTACCAACTAAAAACCCTGCGGTGACAGAACCTTTCTCGCTTGTGTCGAGGCTACAGGAAAATTCATTCTTCACGCGGCCGCGACGCGAGCTGCCCTCTCAGACCCCTCTGGGAGCGTTAAGCGCCCCCTTTCTCACCATACTAGACGCCATGCCGGCGACACTTGGCATGGTGTCTCCCCCTCGAACTGGGCGACAGACCCCCCCGAGTCACCCAAGTGATTTCGATGGAGGCCATGGCCATCTCCGCGTCTTGTGCCCTGGGGGCACTTGACTCCATTGACCGCGTCTGCGTCACGGGAATCAATACAGAGATCTTCCTCCTACCGGCTTACGGGCTTTGCATGTCCTGCCGAAGAGAAAGGAGATGGCCTAAGGTATTTTGATTTCATGAAAGCATTAATTGATCGTGGTGGGCGTGGCTTACCTCAGTTTGTCATCGCTACTCGCTCCATTCCCACGTCCGCTCGAGTTCGTATAGCTGTGAAAGATTATGTATTAAAAAAAAAAACAAAACCGTCACGCCTATATTCCCCAAGCAGGAGTGGCAGAGGTTTACTGAGTTCACCCACGTTTCGCCGACGATGGTAGGTCCCATGTAATAGGCGCAGTTCTGGCTGTGCCGGCCCCGCGTTCGGTCGTTTCACAGCGCAGCCCGCCCGCTCGCTATCTCTCGCGCGTATTTGGTTTCGGTCTATTTGCGTAGTCGCCCGCGCTTGCGTTTACGTTTTTTGCATTTGTTCGCGCATATGTAATTACGTCTTTGCGTTGGCTCGCGCGTAATTAATTACGTGAGTCGATAGGTAGACGCGCCGTTTTAACGGCGCGGTCGGCCTCTCCCGCGTTAGCGTAACGGTTTTTTTCGGTTTCGTGTACCTACGTAGTTCGTCTCGCCGCGCTTACGTGCGTACTTACTTGTGTAATTACGTATTTTCATTCGCTCGCGCGTATGTAACTACGTCTTTGTGTGATTACGTCTGTGCGTTTCGCTCGCGCGTAACTAATTACGTGGGTCGATAGGTAGACTGCGCTGTTCTAACAGCGCAGTCGACCTTTCCCGCGTTATTTGTAACTGTTTTCGGTTAGGTAGTAGTGTTTGGTTTTAAAACCACGACTTTTGTCCGTTCGTGGTAAGACTGGTGGACGCCTAACGGTGTCACTAAGCCAGTCTTGAGCGGGACCCCAGCCCTCGCCTCCCTCCTTCAGAGGGCGGCCAACTTGGAAGAGCTTGAGCTCTGGCCTTGGGGGCTTCCCTAGCCAGGGCTCTTTGCTCCAGGACCTTACCTACACCCATCCTGCCCTCTCTGTGCGGCGGTTCTCTTCGCCCCGGAGCAGCTAGGGTTTGGTGCCTGCCCTTTCGCCCATAAGGCGAAAGGTCACACCTGGTCTCCCCGGTGGTACCCCCTCCCCCCGCCACCCGGTGGGGCGATCTGGGCACTATCGCCTGGGCAGTTCTCCGCGACGTACTCGCCCGCCTCGCCCGACGCGTCGCCCGCGCTCGCGTCGCCCCCATCTCCCGCGCACCCCGCGCCTTCTGCGCGACCCCATTTGCCGCGCCGATCACCGCGCCACCCCCGACCCCCGCTGCCCGCCCCGTCTCTGGATGCGGGTCCGAGCCTCACTCGGAATCTGACATGGAGGTTGAGCTTGCGACTGCCCGCCGCGCAGCCCCCCCCTCGTCACCTTCGGCATCGCCATCCTCGTCGGCAGACGACTTTATTCCCTTTTCCAATAAACCGTAATTCCCATTACTAAATAATCCATTCGCAAACCGCGCGACTTGCCACCTCCGAAACTTCAAAAGGCCGGGAGCGACGTCGTTCGTCCCGGCCCCTCCGCCCCTCAGCCGTCTCATAACGCGGCCGCGAGGTCCTCCCCCCCCCCCCCCCCCCGCGCCCCGCACGTCCTACTTTCACTCCACCGCCGCTTGTCATTCAGGACAAGAGCGCCTGGGTACGTATATCCCAGGCGATTTATAATCGCCAAATTAACTACACCCATGCGCGTTTAACCGCGCAAGGCATAGCCGTCAAGGTGGCGTCCTCGGACGACCATCGACGGCTATCTGCGTTCCTGCGATCTAACAAGATCGCTTACCATACTTACGCGTTAGAGGAGGAACGCGAACTTCGGGGGGTCATTCGCGGTGTCCCTAAAGAGCTGGACACCGCCGTCATTAAGGAGGACCTCCTGTCTTAGGACCTTCCTGTGTGCGAGGTGCACAGGATGGTCAATGGCCGCTCTAAGGAGTCCTACGACATGGTGCTGATCGTCTTCGACCGCACCGAGTCCGGTCGTAAGGTATTTAACCTTACGGCCGTATGTCATATTTCTGGCCTCGCAGCAGGCCCCCTGCAAACGTGGCACGCCCGGGCAGTGCCACAATTGCCAGCTCTATGGGCACTCTGCCCGCAATTGTTACGCGCGCCCTCGATGCGTGAAATGCATCGGGGACCACGCGACGTCCCAATGCACCCGCTCTAGGGAGACGGCGGTCGAGCCCCCCAGTTGCGTCCTCTGCGGCGCCAAGGGGCTCACCGCGAATTATCGCGGTCGCCCAAGGCCCCGAAGGGGAAACGCCGCACTAGGCGCGGCCGCCGCCGCCCTCGCGCAGATGCCCGCCCCCCTGCGCCCTCAACGCTACACCCCCCCGCGCCCTTAGCGCACCCCCACCCGGCGCCTTCAGCGCCCCTCCCCCCAGGGTGCTTAGCTCCCCGCGCTCCCGCGCCCAGACGCTGAAGTCCCCCCCCCCTGCTTAGACCGTCACTCGCCGCCAACGCGTGGGTGTAGCCGCTTTCCTACACCGCGGCCCCCAGCCCGTCAGTAGGCTCTGCCCGCCTCCCAAAGCGCTCGCAGGCGATCCCGCCGGCGGCGGCTTGTCCCCCTCCGTCCACAAACGTCAGCCAGGACTTCACCCTGGTAATGAACGTTTCGGACTCAATAAGCCCCGCGCTGATCCCCAGAGTCCAAGAACTCGCCCTTATACTCCGCGCCGCCACCAACATGGCGGAACAGGTTCTCCTGACCGCGGAATACAGGGACGTCTCTGACGTCCTGGCGTCCCTCAGAACCCAACCCCCCCGCACCCAATAATGAATTTACGACTTTCCCGTCTTAAGCCCCATAACCCATCCCTGGCGTTTTTTAACGCCGATGGCCTTCGCTCCCAGCGAGATCAGGTTGCTGATTTCCTCCGAGATCACCAACTTGATATCCTTCTAGTGCAGGAAACATTCCTCAAGCCCGCACAACGCGACCCTAGGATCGCAAACTACAACCTCGTGCGTAATGACAGGATCGGCTCCCGTGGAGGCGGTACTCTCATTTACTACAGGAGGTCCCTTCACTGCATCCCTCTCGATCCCCCTGCGCTCACCAACATCGAAGCCTCGGTCTGTCGCATCTGTCTCACTGGGCACCAGTCCATCGTGATTGCCTCCGTATACCTTTTCCCCACTAAGCTCGTCCTCAGGAGTGACTTTGAAACACTCCTCAATCTGGGAAGCGCCGTCATTCTGGCGGGCGACTTCAACAGTAAGCACGTGGCCTGGAATGGTCTCACCACTTCCGCCAATGGTAGGAGCCTTGACGCCCTGGTCGACCTTCTCGACTTTGACGTCATCACACCTATGCACCCTACCCACTATCCCGGCAATCCCAACCACCGACCCGACGTCCTGGACATGGCGCTTCTGAAGGGTGTTACCTTACGGCTGCACTCCTTAGAAGTAGTCCAGGAGCTCGACTCTGACCATCGTTCTGTAGTCCTGAGACTCGGTTTTTTTATTTTATTTTTAGTTTATAGGTCCACCAACAATCGATTACACAATATACAAACATATAAAACTTAGGCCAATACATTCATAGTGTATCAATCTATTACAGGTGTGCACTGCGTGCTCTAAAAATTTATGTTAGTAGTCTAATTTAATTTAAAACAGGATATATGGATATGTCAAGCAGTAAGAAGACAACTAGTATAAAGAATTAAATAATACAATTGAAATGATATTAATAATTATAAATTAGTTAATGAATAATAATAAAAATAAAAAGGAATTAATTAAAAAGAAAAAAAAACTAATTGAATAAATTATCTAATTATTTAACTATGCGGCTTTATATATAATGCTGCGGAACTTGCCCAGCGAGTCAGCATGCGGTCATATAGATCGCTATTTTTATTAATCAATTTGCAAATCCTGGGAACGGCTGAGTTAGCACCCAGGACTGTTCTACGAAGCGGTGGATACAGTGGAGTAATTGGATAGCGAGGATATCTAGCGGGGACGCGAAATCGGACCTTACTCAACAATTGGGGACAGTCAATTTTGTGATCTCACCTTCGATTTGCCGACGACATTGTGGTCGTGGCGGAGTCGCTGGAAGATCTAGGACGAATGCTCGGTGACCTCAACAGAGTATCTCAACAAGTGGGTCTTAAAATGAACATGGACAAAACGAAAAATAATGTCTAAAGTCTATGTCGTACCCACCGCACTCACCGTTGGGAACTCTACTCTTGAAGTTGTCGACGAATACATTTACCTGGGACAGGTAGTCCGGTTAGGTAGGTCCAACTTTGAGAGAGAGGTCAATCGACGAATCCAACTCGGCTGGGCAGCGTTTGGGAAACTGCGCAACATCTTCTCATCCAAAATACCTCAGTGCCTTAAGACTAAAGTTTTTAGTCAATGTGTGTTACCAGTGATGATATATGGATCAGAGACGTGGTCTCTTACAATAGGTCTCATAAAAAAGCTCAGAGTTGCTCAGCGAGCTATGGAGAGAGCTATGCTCGGCGTTTCTCTACGCGATCGAATCAGGAATGAGGAGATTCGTAGAAGAACCAAGGTCACCGACATAGCCGTTAAGATTAGCAAGCTGAAGTGGCAATGGGCGGGCCACATAGCGCGTAGATCGGACGGGCGTTGGGGCAGAAAGATTCTAGAGTGGAGACCACGTATTGGCAAGCGCAGCGTGGGACGACCGCCTGCCAGATGGACCGACGATCTTGTGAAAATCGCAGGAAGTCGTTGGATGCAGGTGGCATCGGACCGGTTACGCTGGAAAGCGATTGGGGAGGCCTATGTTCAGCAGTGGACAAGTATAGGCTGAGATGATGATGATGATGATGATGAATTTTGTGATGAAGTAGCTTGTATAGGAAAAGAGAGTCGATAAAGTTTCTGCGTTTCTCCAATGACACCATCTTAAAGTGTAGCAGTCTAGCTGCATACGAGCAAGTTTTTTTAGCTATGCCGACAGCATACGCAAGGTGCCAGAGGAACCACTTTTGTATTCTCTCTAGCCTCAAGCTGTGTGCGGCGTAATGTGGTCTCCAGACAGTGCTGCAGTATTCTAGGATACTATGTACTAGGCAGTTATATATTTGAATATTTGTTATATTGTTTTTAAAACCGACAATGTTTCTGATAACAAATCCCAGAGTTTTCGATGCCTTTTTAATAACATTCTCGGTATGGGGTATGAATGTGAGCTTTTTATCAAACAAAACTCCTAGGTCTCTATTTTGTTCCACTTCTTGAATTACCACTGGACCCACCGAATACGTTGATCTAAGTTAATTTTTCGTGAGAATTTCACGTGAAAGCACTTTTTGACGTTAAGATCCATTTTATTGTCACTGCACCACTGGACCAACGCGTCAACGTCTTTCTGCAGTAATTGGGCGTCGTCTTGTGATTCGATGATTCTGGCAAGTTTAAGATCGTCCGCATACATAAAACATTCTGAAAATTGTAGGTAGTGCGGGATATCATTGACAAATGCATTAAACAGAACAGGGCCCACGTGCGAGCCTTGTGGTACGCCAGAAGTGACGGTGTATGTCTGGGATTGGTAGCCATTAGCAGCCACAAAAAAAGATCTGTTTTCAAGGCAGGACCTCAGCCAGTCCAGTAAATTTCCAGTGATTCCATATGCTGCTAACTTTTTTAAAAGAACATTGTGCTGGACGCGATCAAAGGCTTTACTGAAATCGATGTAGATTACGTCCACCTGCTTACCAGAGTCTACGGCTTCTACCAGTAATTCCGTAAATGTCACTAAATTCGTACAAGATCTTAAACCCACAAAACCGTGTTGAGAGCTATTCAAGTAGAGCTGTAAGTGAGATTGAATGTGAGGGCATATCAAAGATTCAAAGACTTTGGCAATGGAGGACAAAATTGAGATAGGTCTGTAATTAACTATATTGTGACTATCATCACCTTTGTGTATTGGAACGATCTTTGCTTTTTTCCAAAAATCTGGGAAAACGCCAGTGGATAGGGATTTGTTATAAATTTTGAACAGTGGGTCAACTAAGGAATTCCATCCGGGCCAGCTCCTTTACGGTGATAAACTGCTTTTAGTTTACTAAGCAAAGTTTCACGCTCAATCTCAGGTGCACTAAGGGGTAGGCTGTAGTTCATCATATATCTTGAATGGTCGGAATCTGTAGAGTTTTCAACAGCAGTCGTTGGTCCATTAAATACAGAGGCGAAATGTGTGGAAAACATATTACATATCTTTGGACCATCAGAGGTCGTGGCTGCCCCGTTGGTCATGCTGACAGGGAACGAGCTTAAACCTCCCCTTTTGTCTTTAATAAATGCCCAAAATCGTTTGGGATTCTGAGCAATTTCCAGTTCAAGGTTTTTGATATAAGTATTAAAACATTTAGTGGCCAAGATAGAGCATCTCTTACTTAATAATTGTAGTTCTAGTGCATCCATTGGATTTTTATATATATATTGTAACGTTTTCTTATTTTTTCTTTCTTTCAGTGATCTTATTAAATTCTTATCAAACCAAGGGCGATATTTCTTGCGTTGTAAAATTGGTTTAGCGGGTGCATAAATGTCAAGAATATTTGAACTAGATCATACAATCTAGCAACCACATCGTTCACATCAGCTATTTCACCAAGTAACTCATTCCAGTCTACTGTATTAAGGGTTTTGCAAACCTGGCCATAGTCAAGTTTAAAAAAATTACGTTTATTATTATTAGAATTGTATGGTAATCTATCGTCTACATTTGCTTTCAATTTAATTTCAATTGGAGGATGGTGAGGGTCAATAATACTTAGGACATTGTGGACAGTATTTGCGCTACTAGAGGCTAAATTGGTTAGTGCAAGATCTAATATCCGTCCCGACTTATTTTTGATATTATTGAGCTGTGTAAGATCATTTAGATGACTAATACCCGGAGGTATATAACCGCTAGCCGAGTCACCTGCCAAGTTCCAGTCTACGTTACTTAAATTAAAGTCACTTACCACACAAACACGCGATCCTGACTGTTCAATCACAATATTACAACAATCTATGAAATTTTCTAGGGATGCTCGCACAGAGCTATTGGGCCTTTAGACGCGTTAAAAGAAACCTCAAGAGTAACCCAAAGATTCTCACATGGGCTTTCCCAGTGACGCATGCGATTAGATTTAAATTTCTTTAAAACTGCGATTAATACTCCTCCACCATCCTTTTTGCCACCCTCCCTGCCCCTCCTGTAGACTATATATCTATTGTCGAATAACTCCGAGCTATTTATAGAGGTGTTAAGCCAAGTTTCAGTCAATATTATTACATCATAACGTGACTGCTGTCGAAAAAAACTATGAGTTTTTGTGCGCAACCGGTAGTATATGCTAATAGTATCGAATGTTTACATGAAATTTATACCAACACATGGAATAATCTGTAGAAATATACTTAAATTAAACTAATTTATTTACAGTGTCCATATTTCTGATCAGGATATGCTCTGAATCTTGGGTTTTTCGCACAAAAACTCGGCCGTTACGTATCCAGACACATCTGTATCCTCGTTCCTTGGCTTTGATCCTCGCGGCAGCGTGCAAAGCTTTATTGGTGGTAGAAAGATGTTCCATGATGAAGATTGGATTTGGTCCTGAATACCCAAGATGTGACGTGTTCAATTTGTTTCCTGGATTAGATTTGTTGTATCTGATAGTGGCAGCGAGAAGCTGATCGCGAAGCCTTGGGGAAGCCAACTGTACTACGATTGATCGCGGTCGGTTAGTTTTGGGATTGAGTTTAGCCACTCTGGTGCAATGCATGATATCTCTACCCTCAAGTGCACATCCAACTGCCTTAGATATATCAGTCACAATTTGGAATAGATTTTCTTGCGTTTTTTCCGGCATACATTGTATTTCGACATTATTTGGTCGGGTTTGTTGTTCCAGCTGATTTAATCGCCCGTTCAAGTTGCTGATAGTGTTTTTCATATCTTGGTTCTCTTTTTGTAATTCAAGCATAATTGACTTAAAAGCCCGATGCTCATTTAATAAGTCTTCATACTGGGAGTTCAAAAATGTCATGGATTCATTCATTAACGATTTTTTTTCCTTAATTGGTTTAAGCTAAGGCTTAACATGCTATTTATATTTTTATTAATTTTAGACAACATTTTTATGAGTTTATTTTTCATAACCTCCTGAACAATCTGTCGCACATCTTCACGAGACAGTTTAGCACCGGTTGTTGCTAGAGGAGGTGAATCTAGAGCTTGTCTTTTGCTCCCTCTGCTAGGTACATTACGTAGAGGAGTATTGTCTGATTTGTTACGCCTTGGAGCTTGGTTTAGGCATTCGGGACACAACCATTTAACCGGCAACTCGTAATTGTCTTCCAGGGACAGACAAACGAAATGATAAGACTTGCAACATTTTTTGCATTCAGCATGTTTTTCGTGGACTAGATGTTGATTACAGCATCCCCATATAATATTAGAAGACGCTTCAGCCATTATATAATGATTCCTAAACACCTATGTCGACGTAAATCGGCTCGCTTATCAATGTAATGTATAGTACGGGGCGCTCTGAACTTGCTCAGCCCACCCTGCAAGGAACCTGGCGCGTTGATACCAATAGGTAGCTGTAATTACCTCGGCAAGTTTTTTACTTTTAAATCGTCAAAATTTGCATTAATAATTTAAATAAATCTCACAAAGTGGTATAACCATCGGACGAGGTTTGAAACAGGTGTCGTCAGGATAAAGGCGAGGTAAAACGTAAATCGGACGCGCAAATAACTGCGCTAATTAGTTAATGTAGGAGTGAGTAAAATGGGCACTACTATCCGCGACTGTCCTTTGGTTAAAAAATTGTTGACTAGATGTCAGTCCTAAAACACTGCTTTATCGATGTAATTTCTCGCCTATGTTCGCCAGATGTCAGCACTGGTAAAAAGTTCAAACAGATTTTTTTTTTAAATTAGGGTTTTTTAATGTTGTTTTATTAATAATCGACGCAGTATTTTTCGGTATTAAATTCTAGTACCTCAGTGTTTTGTGTCGCTAAATTCGGTTTATCCACTATTACTTAAGGTCCACATATATTAGATGACTTTTTACTAATAACACCTCGAAGTTCTTTGAGATAACACTAGTCCTTGTTATAGTAATTGCACTGGTTTCAAAACTTTTGTTTTCTTAACGTACTTCGAAAATAAGTATTTATTAAGAAATTTTAAACACAGAGCTCAATAGACAATGTTTACTAGACGACAGCGCCATCTATGATGATGGTTCCCCCCCTTCCGCCCCTCAGTGACCCAAAAAGACGGTGGTGGATTGGCATGCGCTAAGCACGGCCTTGGCGGATGCCGATCCTTCCCCCCTCCCCCTCAGCTCGGACTCCATCCCGTCCCCTCAGGACACCGATCAGACCGTAGATGCCTTCACCGACCACATCCAATCGGCTGTCAGTCGATCGTCTTAAGTAAGTCGAGGCGGAAGATCTCAACCGCTTTCGACTGCCGGACGATGTTAGGGATCTCATTCGTTCCAAGAATGCCTCAATCCGAGCGCATGACTCTTACCCCACCGAAGCCAATCGGGCCCGGATGCGCGCTTTACAACGTGAGGTTAAGCGTCGTGTCGCGGAGGTCCGGGAGGAACGGTGGGGTGACTTCCTAGAGGGCCTCGCGCCATCGCACCTGGCCGACTGGCAGCTGGCGCGTAGTCTCAAAACCGACTCCACGACTGGCATGCCCCCTCTGTCCCGCCCTTCAGGCGCACCTCCAGCCTTCGATGACGATGAAAAGGCCGAGCTTCTCGCCGACTCCCTCGAGAGCCAGTGCACCCCCAGCTCTCTAACGGTCGACCAGTCCCACGTCGACGCCGTCGACAGCGAAGTCGAGCGCAGGGCATCCCTCCCCCCCACCGATTCCTTACCTCCTATCACCCAAACGGAGGTCGAAGCTCTCATTATTCAGTACTGGTACAATAATCAGTTAAACTGTGTACGATGGGCAAACACTTACTCAGATGTTTATAAGCTCGAGTGTGGAGTGAGGCAGGGGGGCTCAACATCACCCAAATTGTTTAATATTGTTATTAATAAGCTGATCGATGAACTTAGCAGCACTGGTGTTGGATGTTCGATAGATGGAGTTTAATTCAACAACATAAGTTATGCTGACGACATGGTGCTGCTGAGTCCGTCGATCAGTGCGCTTAGGAAGCTAGTAAAAATATGCGAGTGCTATGCGGAGGCCCATGGACTGAGTTACAATGCTAAGAAAAGCGAGCTACTAGTTTTCAAAGCCCGGAATAAAAATTACGATACTGTACCCCATGTCTCGCTATGTGGACCGCCATTGAGCAGAACAACACGGTTCAAATACCTTGGTCACTGGGTTACGGAAGATGGCACAGATGACTGTGATATAGAAAGAGAGCGTAGAGCGCTAACTGTAAGATGCAACATGCTAGCCCGCAGGTTTGCGAGATGTGACAGTAATGTCAAGATTACTTTATTTAAGGCATTCTGCCAGTCTTTTTAAACCTGTACCCTGTGGACCAGATACACACAAAAAGCATATAATGCCTTGCGCGTGCAGTACAATAACGCGTTTAGGGTACTGTTGTCGCTGCCTCGTTTCTGCAGCGCATCAGGTATGTTTGCGGCGGCGCATACTGACGACTTTTTCGGTATTATACGCAAAAGATGTGGATCCCTATTGCGACGTGTGCGAGGCAGTGACAACAGTCTGCTGAGAGTTGTTGCCAGCAAAACTGAGGGCCTTTATATGGAGCACCTGTGTAGGATACACCTGGTATAATGGTATATAAAAAAATTAAATGTAAATTTACTAACATAGTTTAAGCAAATGTTTACTAACAACTTATGGGTTTTTTTTTTATTTAGCCTGAAATAAAGATGATTTGATTTGATTTGATTATGGGTCTCAAAACCAAAAAAGCCCGCGGCTCTGACGGCATTTTGAATCGTGTTCTGAAATGCCTACCCGCCCAACTCATATGCCTCTTAGTGGCCATAATGAACGCCGCCATGACGAACTGCACCTTCCCCTCTAAGTGGAAGGAAGCAGACGTCATAGGCATTCCCAAGCCCGGCAAACCTCGCAATCTCCCCGCGAGCTACCGCCCTATCAGTCTTCTCAATTCCCTGGCTAAGGTCTACGAGCGCCTACTTCTGGCGCGGCTCAAAGACTTTGTAGTGTCCAGGGGTATCCTTATCGACGAGCAGTTCGGCTTTCGAGCCAAACACTCCTGCGTCCACGCATCACGGAGCACATCCTCTCCGGTCTTAACAGACCCAAACCCGTCTACACGGGCGCCCTCTTCTTCGTCGTCGCGAAGGCATTCGACAAAGTCTGGCACAACGGCTTGATCTACAAGCTCTACCAAATGGGTGTGCCGGACAGACTCGTGCTCATCATACGAGACTTCTTGTCAAATCGCGCCTTCCGATATCGCGTCGAAATGACGCGCTCCACTCCCCACTCCACCCGAGCAGGAGTCCCGCAGGGCTCAGCTCTATCGCCCCTCCTGTTTAGCCTTTACACGAACGACATTCCTCGTTCGTAATTCGTAGACATTCCTAGTTCGTTCGAGTAAGGTGCATCTAGCCCTATTCACGGATGATACCGCTCTCTACGTCTCGCATAGGAATAAGGGTTTCATTACCAGAAATTCTCAGGCAACCGCTAATTTCCTAGGGAATTGGTTCAGGACGTGGCGTATTGAGATGAACCCGGACAAGAGCGCTGCGGTGTTCTTCTCCAGAGGTGCCACACCGCGCCACTCCCTGCGCCGTCCTAGAAGTAATCTCGGTCAAGTGACCATGTTCGACCGACCCATTCTCTGGGTCAAAGAGGTCAAATATCTAGGGGTCACCCTAAACAGTACCATGTCCTTCGGCCCGCACATTAAGCGGGTCCGTCACCGAGCATCCTTTGTGCTCGGTCGTCTCCATTCGTTAATCTGCAAGCGGAGTAAAATGTCCCTTAGAAATAAGGTGACGCTTTACAAAACTTGCGTTCGACCCATCATGACTTATGTGTGTGTTGTAATCATAATCATAATCATATCTTTATTTGCGAATATGGGTATGTATTACATAAGATCTTCAGTGTTTGAGGTATTTCACCATATCCAGCTTCATGGCATGCAAATATTTAGTATCTTATAGGCTAAAATTGATAAGCATATAAAATTCTTTAAATATAATATTCACATATCATATATAATTATTTATTCATTCCTCATAGTATTATTTAACATATCATTTAGTTATTTATTTAATCTTCTCTTAAACAGTTATTTGTAAACACTGTTTTAATTATTGTCAATATACGAATACGAATAATCATAAATAATATTGTTTGATAAATTGGTAATAACAATGACGTCATATGTCAATACTAATTATACAACTCTTCTATAACTTATCATTTAAGTAGTCATTCACCGAATAGTAGGTCTTTTCAGCTAATAATTTTTTAACGGTATGTTTAAAAACATGGTTATTACTTAAACATAAAACTGACTTCGGTAGGTTATTATATATACGAGGGGCCATGCAAAAAATACTTTTATTTAAAAAAGCAGTTTGATTTGGTGGGAAACAAATTTTATAATTATGACGTTTGCTGTTAAGTTTCTTATAATTATTTATGTTATTTCTAACGAATAATATCGTTTCAAAGATATATAGGCAGGGAAGTGTCAGAATGCGTAACTGTTTAAAGAGAGGCTTACAGCTCTCAGTCGGTTTCATACGGCACATCGCCCTCACGCACCTTTTTTGAGCCGCGAATGCTGCATCTTTATTGGTTGCGTTGCCCCAAAATAATATACCATACCTCCAACTGGATGACACATAACCATGGTACACACCGTCACGCCTATATTCCCCAGAGGGGGTGGCAGAGGTGTACTGAGTACACCCACGTTTCGCCGACGATGTTAGGTCCCATGTAATAGGGGGCGAGCCTATTGCCATATACCGGGCACAATTCCAGACTCCGGACTCGTACTGGGAATTTTTCGTTAGAAAAACTACATTTGTCCGACCTAGGATTTGAACCCAGGACCTCGTGATCACAAAGCGATGCGCTTTGCCACCAGACCAACGAGGCAGTCTTTATTGTCAACCATTGTACTATGTCATGTAAAGTAGTATTAATGTCATTTTTTAAATTTAAATTTGTCTCATTACCTGAGAATATAACAGTAGTGTCATCTGCAAATAGTACTGTGTGATGCTTGGTTATTCCAGGAAGATCGTTAATATAAATAGTAAATAGCAGAGGTCCCAATACACTGCCTTGCGGTACTCCAAAATTAACGTCTCTATATTCTGACAAGTAGTTTAGTTCCTTTTTTAGGTCAGGACATAGTCTAGTTATTTGCGTTGCTTGTTTTCTATTAGTTAAATAGGTTTTTATAAGATTTAATACATTTCCTCGAATTCCATATGCATATAATTTATATAATAGGATACTATGTTCAACATAATCAAAAGCCTTTGTCAAGTCCATATAGAGGGCACATGTGGTTATCCTCAAATCTACATTTTTCGTTATTGTTCGGGCATGTTTCGTTATTGTACATTGTGTTCGGGCATTCCCCCTCTCACATCGTTAAATTCCAAGCAGTTCAAAACCGATTTCTCCGTAAAGCCGTAGGAGCCCCCCTGGTTCGTACGGAATGTCGATCTCCACTCCGATTTAGGTCTCGAACCTATTCGCGCCTATATTAAAAAGGCGACAACACGACACTTCGCGAACGCATCTACCCATGCGAATCCGTTAATCGTAGCCACCGCCGAATACGATTTTTTTTTAAAGTTTTTTATTTTACAATTTTAAGTGACGAGTGACTTATTTAGTAATATTTATATACCAATATTATATTATTTTGCTGAGTTGTACAGTAAGGTACCTACAGGTCAAAGTCAAAGTATATTTATTTGTCAAAACGTGTGTAGGTACATAGGAAGTAAACATCGATAATAGAATCAACATGTTTTTGCCAAATCAGGCGTACAAATATAAAATGAAATATTTTGTCCCTTAACAGTACCAATAAAATCAATTAATCCAGTAAAATAAAATAAATGTCAATGAGAATTGAATGAATTATAGATATTATAATTCTAAAAGATGCAATTTTTCAAATTTTCAATTTTCAGATCAAAGTTGGTACAAACATAAAATATTATTATTTATTATAACTGTTGTTCAGTCAAAGTGCGCCAGTTAAATCAATAATTATTAATTTATTTACTAACGAGAAAAGAAAAAAATAATACATTTAATAATTCTTAATTCATCTACACGCGAAGTTGAGAAAAAAATTATGTAAAAATGTATGTAAAAGTGGGATCATTAAATAAGTCATTTAAATTATAGTAACACTTTGATATAAGAATGTCTTTTAAATGTTTCCTAAATAACTTATAATTAAAGTCTTTGTATTTATTTGGTATCTTATTGTAAATTTTCGGTGCCATGCAAAACACACTTTTATTCATAAGTGCAGTCCGAGACGTTTGCAAACAAAGTTTACTTTGATCGCGGCGGCTGCGCTGTACAATATCTGATAAGCGACTAAATAAATGAGGATTACCTTTTACAAATGACGCTATTTCTAAAATATAAAGGCAAGGAAGTGTTAGAATTCTGTTGTGAATAAAGTAAGATTTACAACTGTCAGTAGCAATGAGAGCAAACATAGCTCTGATGCAGCGCTTTTGAACTTTGAAAGGTATTTCCTTGTTGGTGGAATTTCCCCAAAATATGATCCCATACCTTAGTCTTGACGCTACTAAACTATGATAGGCCGTTAATAAGGTAAGGGATTAATATAATGACTATAATAACGGAATCTATACATTCGAGCTGTTCGCCGTTAAGGAGTTTCCTCTTGTATCTTCAAAGTCCAAGGTCCAATACTAATAATATTAAAATAGGACCACCTCAAAACTATACTGAACCCAATGCAAAAATAATCATCAAAATCGGTTGATAAGCAAAGGAGTTATAAAAAACTTTTATAAGAACAGGTAAACCGACTTCAAAAAGCAAAAAATTTATATTTGAAGTCGGTGCTGGTTGGTGCAGTCGGTTACTTGGCACCAGTTCAAATATTTTTTTTTTTCTTTTTGAATTCGGTTTACCTTTTTTATAAAATATTTTTATTTTACAATTTTAAGTGACGAGTGAATTATTCTATAGTAGGGTAACCTATAGGATTGACGTAATACCCATAATATCTCAATTTACACATGCTTATTGTTTGTCGTTAAGGAGTTCCCTGGTGTATCTTCTAAGTCCAAGGTCCAATGCCAATGAAATGAAAACCACCTTGGAGATATACTGAACCCAATGCAAAAAAAATCATCAAAATCGGTCCACAATTGATGAAAACATCGCTGAACATACATAAAAAAAAAGAAAAAAAAAAGCATACATACAACCAAACATCGAACCTCCTCCTTTTTGAAGTCGGTTAAAAAAAGGACGAATTATGAACCTCCTTTTTTGAAGTTGGCTAATATACTGCTTAGTTCTATAGTTGGGTACCTATAGGATTGACGTAATACCTATAATATCTCAATTTACACATGCCTATTGTTTGTCGTTAAGGAGTTCCCCGGTGTATCTTCTAAGTCCAAGGTCCAATGCCAATGAAATTAAAATGGGACCACCTTGGAGCTATACTGAACCCAATGCAAAAAAAACATCAAAATCGGTCCACAATTGACGGAAATATCGCTGAACATACATAAAAAAAAGCATACATACAACCGAACATAGAACCTCCTCCTTTTTGAAGTCGGTTAAAAATAACTTGGATCGACATTCTGGTCAATAATATCACATTTCACTTGTAAGTTTTTTTTCGTAATTAATTAGAATACTTGTCCCAACGCTGTTATATGGTAGCGAGAGCTGGGTATGTAAGAAGGAGAATGAAAGTAGGATAAATGCGGTAGAAATGCGAGCTCTGCGGAAGATGTGGGGAGTGAAGCTGACCGACCGCATTAGCAACAGCATAGTAAGACAGCGAGTAGGTATGAAAGATAGTATCGGTGTAAAGATGAGAAAGGGCATGCTCCGTTGGTTCGGGCATATAGAAAGAATGCCAGAGGAAAGAATGACAAAACAGATATACAATGTGAAAGTGGAAGGATGCAGGTACCGGGGAAGACCTAGACTATCTTACCACGACCAAATAAACCGAGTCTTATCTGATGGAAAAGTCAAGAGTCTCCGTAACCGGCGGGCGTGTATGAGACGAACTATGAGAGTCGAGGAAGCCAGAGAGGTATGTAAGGAAAGAACCTGTTGGAACTCTGTACTCTCTGCCTACCCCGCAAGGGATCTGGCGTGAGGTTATAGATAGATAGATAGAATTAGAATACTTTTATATTAAAAATGCCATCTACTGTAATATAATTGAATTTACAAGTAACATTGACATGGACAAACCGTTTATTTTTTACCAGTCTCCGCCAGATGGCAAACACATGCGGATTGGGCTGAACGTCCCTCTCGGCCTGTGTCGAATAAGAATATCTTATTACGCCATCTGTTCTTCATACTTGCTTTGTGGTTGTACCCGGTTTTAACATTACCCATTCCCACGTGAACGGAAGGTGAATTAATCACAGTTTACAACAGTAGGTGGCCACAAACTTGCCTCCGCCAATCCGCACTGGGTCCGCGTAGTGGAGTATGACCTAATCTCACTTCGATTTGTGACCTGATAACGCCTTTGCTCAGCCGTGGGACAGTATGTAAACAGTTGAGCATGACTAGCGGTCGCAATAGCAATCGCGCACACAGTCGCGCGCTCGGAAGTGTTCAGCGGGAAACCCTTTGAGAGCTGCCGTGAAGCCGCGTAGAGCGCGCGTCTGTGTGCGTCGATGAATCGAGGCGTGTAAACGCGTCATTTACGCTCTACTTCCTTTCCCACAATATCACTGGCGGTGCCTTCATTAAAGGTTTTTTAGCGGGCATCCAAACACTGACAGGCGACGCCCTATCAGTGTTGCCGGTTTAAATACGGACGATTTAGCGCAGTGGTTAAGAGCTTGAGCTGCTCCGCCCACTGTGTCTAATAGTCGCGGGTTCGATTCCCGCACGGGACAAATCGTTGTGTGATCCACAATTATTTGTTCCGGTCTGGGTATTTGTGTTTGTGAATTTTCATCTTTGTAAACGCACCCACGACACAGGAACAAATCCTAGTGTGGGGCTATGTTTTTAAAACAAAAAAAAAAAAATACCGTTTGCAATTATGGGCAAAAATATTTTTTGAAAAAGACTGACGAGTATAATAATCTGAAGAAAATCATAAGAAAATAAGAGATAGGCGAGATGGCGCATTAGATAAAGCTTGAAAAATATACAGTTGCACAAGGATTTTTGGCCTGCGGTCGAACTAACGCTGTCATCAAGTGAAATGTCACATCATGACAGTCTCAGAGTTGCCGTTTGCTATGTAATTTATTCAAATTCTTATTTTAATTAGTTACTGTTTTGAAAGATCTTGAAAGTAGGGAAATTTTATTAACTATTAACCCTAATTTCACACTGTGAATATTATCCATGAGCCAAAAAATCCACATTTTATTTTTTGTAAAAGTTCGTAATTTAAATTAGGTATTTATTATTAAAAACGCTCTATAACAATACAGTTGTCAACTTGTTTTAATTTCCAAAACTTGTGTTATTTCGAATTATAATGTGGTGGAATATTAACCATTATGTACTCTTGGGGGTCTGTCCAAGAGCGTGCTCGTCGCGACCCCTGCCAGTCATTATGGCTGCAATCTTGGACCGAAGACGTACCGCAGTGCGGGCTAGGGCGTCCCCCCGAGGCGACGCGTACCGGCCCGCCCCCGTCGGTACGAATATAGGTGGAAGCGGCGATGGGGGCCGCCACCCATCACGCCGGGCCCGAACTGGCGAGTCGTGGGGTGCAGAGTGCCGAATAGGCACTTGGAATGTAAGAGGTGGTATGGAAGATAAGATGCATGAGGTGATTGATGTAATGAAAGAGAGACGCCTGGATGCTCTGTGTGTAACAGAGACTAAGCGGAGGGGCAGTGAAACCTGTGATCTGCCTGATGGAACGATGGCTCTGTGGTCTGGTGTACCGCAGAGCAGTCGTGCCAGCATGGGGGTGGGTATCTTGCTGTCCCGTCGCCTGGCCTCTGGAGTGAGAGATTATGGCCTGTGCGATGCGAGACTTCTCTGGGTCCGTTTAAAACTGGGTGTCACTAGAGTATTTTTGGTCGCAGCGTATGCTCCCGTAAGCTCGTCGACACCCCAGGACCTTGAGAAGTTTTGGGATAATGTCAGGGAAGTTCTGGATTTGGCTGAGGCTAACGAAAAGGTGATTCTGTGTGGCGATCTGAACGGATGGGTAGGAACCAGGCGGCAAACTTGCGACGCTGCTCTGGGTCCTTATGGTGATAAGAGAGTGAATGATGCAGGTAAGCTCATTGTAGATGTTTGTTTGGAAAGGGGTCTCCTTGTGTCTAATACGATATTCCAGCATAAGGACATACATATGTATACGTGGAGAAGGAATGAACAAAAAAGCATGATAGATCTGATCCTGGTTGATAACCGTCTCCGAAGCAAACTACAAGATACG
Source organism: Phalera bucephala (assembly GCA_905147815.2). Taxonomy (NCBI): domain Eukaryota; kingdom Metazoa; phylum Arthropoda; class Insecta; order Lepidoptera; family Notodontidae; genus Phalera; species Phalera bucephala. The sequence continues at coordinate 56,412,303 of LR990609.1, forward strand.
CGTGCGTATAGAGGCCCCACTCTGGAATCAGACCACTATCTCGTAGTTGCGCGGTTTAGTGGTCTGTTCAGGAAGTGGAGGCACTGGCGAGAGCGTATCCCCTTCGGAGACCTTGAAAGATTAAAGGTTGAAAAGTTGCAAGATGAGAGCGTGAGGAGAATGTATGAAGACAGAGTCCGGGACAAGCTTTTGACAGCAGGCTCTTCGGACTCAAATGTAGATGAATGCTGGAATAGCCTGAAAGAGAGTTTGGTGGAATCCGCGAAAGAAGTATGTGGTTGCTCAAAGAAGCATATTACAGCAAAAGGTGATGCATGGTGGGATGCGGAGCTGCAAAGCTCCGTAGAAAGTAAGAAGAAAGCGTGGCAGGACTATGTATCTTCTTTGAACCTGAATGCCAGTATGACAGAGATGAAGAAAGAAATATACCGGCAATGCAAGAATGCCACTAAAACTTTAGTGAAAGAAAAGCGTGAAAGAGCCAGTATGATTGAGGAGGAGAGGCTGGCGAAGAACTTCGAGAACAACACCAAACTCTTTTGGAGCAAGGTGAGAAAGGCTCGAGGTGATTCGTCAGGCTCCAGAATGGAAAGGATAAAATCTAAAGATGGTGACATTCTTGCAGGCACACAAGCTGTGCTAAACCGGTGGAGTGAATATTTTGGAGAAATGTATGGAGATGACCCGGATGCTGATGCCGCAGACGTGCCTAAAGGCGAGATTGCGGCACCAGAATCAACGGAGGACATCACTATGGAAGAAGTTGAATGGGCGATAGGAAGTATGAAAAACGGTAAAGCTGCGGGAGTAGACATGATATCTGCCGAGATGATCAAATATGGTGGAAATTGCGTCCGGGACGCTTTCCGGGCCCTTGCAAACCTTTGCTGGAGGACCGGTAGAGTCCCTACAGATTGGCGCCGCGCAGTCATAGTACCCTTGTATAAAGGCAAGGGTTCACAATATGACTGCGCCAATTACAGAGCCATCAGTTTGATCAGCTTGGCAGCCAAGGTGTACGGTAAAATTATTGAACGGAGAATGCGCGTGAAGTCCGATGGAATGTTGTGCGAGGCACAAGGGGGTTTCAGGTCTGGAAGAGGATGTTCGGATCAAGTCTTCTCACTCCGCAACATCGTAGAGAAGCATCTGGCAGTGGGCCGGAAGGTTTTCTGCGGTTTTGTAGATCTGGAGAAGGCATTTGACAGAGTTGTGCGAAAGAGACTTTGGGACATTTTGCCAGAGTATGGTATAGATGGCACTCTGTTGCGAGCCGTCCAGTCCACTTATGTGGACTGCAAGGCATGCGTACGGGTGGGTGGTAACAGGTCACCCTGGTTTGACGTTAAAATCGGCGTCAAGCAGGGTTGCGTGTTGTCCGCTAGACTGTTTATAATATATCTGGACAAAAGTCTTCAAAGACTGAAAGCGATGAATGAAGGTGTACAAATGGGTGACTTAGTGGTAAACCATCTACTTTATGCAGATGACGCGGTTTTAATAGCGCCAACAGCCACTGATCTGCAAACACTAGTCACAGTTATGAAAGACGACTGCATGATCAATGGCTTACACTTGAATGTGAAGAAAACCAAGATTATGGTTTTTGAAAGGGAAGAAACCAGAACGAATGTAAGGATTGTGGTTGGTAACGATGTGCTGGAGCAAGTGAATGAGTTTGTATATCTTGGATGCGCCTTCAGTAAGGATGGGAAATACACCGCTGACATAGAGAGAAGAGTGAGTGCAGGGAACAGAGTGAATGGTGCGATGGGAAAGCTACTCGGGAGCCGGCACTTAAGCCATAAGGCGCAGCTGGCCATACATAACGGAGTTCTTGTCCCAACGCTGTTATATGGTAGCGAGAGCTGGGTATGTAAGAAGGTGAATGAAAGTAGGATAAATGCGGTAGAAATGCGAGCTCTGCGGAAGATGTGCGGAGTGAAGCTGACCGACCGCATTAGCAACAGCATAGTAAGACAGCGAGTAGGTATGAAAGATAGTATCGGTGTAAAGATGAGAAAGGGCATGCTCCGTTGGTTCGGGCATATAGAAAGAATGCCAGAGGAAAGAATGACAAAACAGATATACAATGTGAAAGTGGAAGGATGCAGGTACCGGGGAAGACCTAGACTATCTTACCACGACCAAATAAACCGAGTCTTATCTGATGGAAAAGTCAAGAGTCTCCGTAACCGGCGAGCGTGTATGAGACGAACTATGAGAGTCGAGGAAGCCAGAGAGGTATGTAAGGAAAGAACCTGTTGGAACTCTGTACTCTCTGCCTACCCCGCAAGGGATCTGGCGTGAGGTTATAGATAGAGATGTACTCTTATATGTGCACGAGTGAAGGTAATTGTAACAAAGTGATAAAATGTGCATTTCGATTTCTCTCAAAACGGCGGTTGCATTGGTATATAAAGTATCCATCGCTTTACTATCCAGGGTGGGGCACTTCATCAATTTCATAATCATCTTTGTCATCAAGTTCATCGGGGAGTTGAATTAATTTAGAATTGAATATTCGTAATACTTGACATTGGCAAAATACGCGGCGTCGTGATGCTATAAACATAAAAAGAAAAAATCTCCACAGGAGTTTTGGCGGCAAGTCGAAGAGTGATGTTGTCAATTTGTTTTAATTTCCAAAGCTTGTGTTATTTCGACTCATAATGTGTAATTTTGGTGGAATATTAACCATTATGTGTTCTTATATGTGCATGAGTGAAGGTAATTGTAACAAAGTGATAAAACGTGCCTTTTCCACTTCCCTCAAAACGGCCGTTGCAATTGGTATGTAAAGTATCCACCGCTTTACTATCCAGGGTGGGGTACTTCATTAATTTCATTATCATCGTTGTCATCAAAGTCATCGGGGAGTCGAATTAATTTAAACAAACACGATTATATATCTCACTGGACACTGGCAAAATACACTTATAATTAGTGTGAAGCCATAACTTGAAGAAGAAGAAGAATTCTCCACAGTTACTTTAAGCAATGGCATAATGTAAACGCAATTTCCAAAACAAGAAAATAAAAATACAATACAGCGGCCGCGGTGTTTTGAACGCCGTGTCACCATTGTGATTAAAAGAAATATTAAGGCGAAATGAAGTTCGCGGGGACAGTTAGTATTAATAAAATCACCTAAACCTATAAACGTTCTCACCAGTACCAACCTTTAATAATTTGTTGGAATGAAACAATGAAACTTTTTCGTTAGGCTGGTGGCAAAGCGCATCGCTTAGTGATCACGAGGTTCTGGGTTCAAATCCTAAGTCAAATGAAGTTTTACTAATGAAAAACTTTCCAGTATGAGTCCAGAGTCTGAAATTGTGCCCGGTATATGGCAATAGGCTCGCCCCCTATTACATGGGACCTAACATCGTCGGCGAAACGTGGGTGTACTCAGTACAGCTCTACCACTTCCGCTTGAGGAATATAGGCGTGACGGTGTCAATGAAACAAACGGCTAACAGTAAATTTTTAGTACTATAACACCGCGCTAACTATATATTTTTTTTATCCAACAGGGACAAGTGGCAACAAGCTAGGCAGCATGCCGGTCCCCCGCGCCAACAACGTGGTGCTGAACACGCGGCCCGGTGTCTTCAACCCGTCCCGGCTCAACCTGTTCTGAACCCACCTGAATCTCAACTGTGATTCTATAGAGTATCTTGTAATAAATATGGTCTATACCTACAATGAGGTGAAATATTGGTGGATGCAATTCTCTTATATTCTTCAGTTGAAGGACGACCACTTCTGGACAGAGGCTGTAATCTGTTATCACCGTCACGCCTGTATTCCCCAAGCGTGGGTGGCAGAGGTGTGCACACCACACCACAGAGTACAACCACTTTTCGCCCTATTCGGTCCTATGTAATAGAGGGCGAGCCTATTGCCATATACCGGGCACAATTTCAGACTCCGGCCTCATACTGGGAAGTTTTTCGTTAGAAAAACTTCATTTGTCCGACCTAGGAAATCAGCTCAGGACCTCGTGATCACCAAGCGATGCGCTTTGCCACTAGACCAACGAGGCAGCCGAGTCAGTCTTATTATCTACTTCATAAATCATAATTACATTTTTTCATATTTTATCTTGACACTTTTATCGAATTCTTTGTCTATTGTGCTATGCTTGACGTTATTTCTTATAAAACTTGTTAAATATATAATTTCAAACTTTCTTATTTAACACTATTTGTAATTGCATCAATAAATCATTTGCTATAAGGTTGAATAGCCTTGAGCTTTGCTTATCTTAAAGTTATTGCCGTTAATTCTCGGTTGTCTTCAATTATTGAAACAACCAATTGTATGCAATGCCCCTAAGGTAAATTTTCCCTTGCATGGTAGGTATAGGCATATATTTTATTGTAAGAAATCTTATGAAGCGATGATTAAAAATTGTAATTTATTCGAATGTACGTAATCATTTTTTACTGTGAATACATTAATTTGTTAATAAATTGAATTGAAAAACATCTTCGTTTTCATTCTTCAATTTATGTTCTCCTTGTTAAATGCCTCTATGATTTATTTTCCATTAAGGTTCCATTATATTTATCGAAGTTAATGGCGGTGGGATAAATTTTATATCTATTTTGATTATTTATATAAAGTATTCTGTAAACGACAGACAATTAGCCACGTTATTTGCGCTGTCTTAAAGGGTAGCTTCGCGTTCTTAGCGATCCAGCGGAACCAAAATCGAGCCTTGTATGAAACTCGTAAATGTCGCGATATTATTTAATGATATCGTCAAACGAATCGTACGTAGAGGCGCCACGTACGCGATGCTTAGTTGCGCTGCGTGTGTGTGTGTGTGAATGATGTACGCTGTTGGCCGCGAGGCCTTTACAGCTTCACCGGACTAAAAGGCGAGCGTGCAACCACTACGCTCTAGCCAGCCAGAAGGGCAAGAGGCGACATACTCGAGGGCGCCTCGAAGAGGCGCCCTCGGTTGGGACAGTCGCTGTAGGGGGACGGGTGCACTACTAAGTGCACCGGTCAACCGCCGGCTATGGGAGGGGATTTACTACTACGTCGTCGTCGTCGCCCGTATTCTGAGCGGAAAGAAGGGATGACAAAGCATCGGGGGGGTCGGTGAGAACATGTCGCGGCCGGCGGTGGCGGCAGGGGTCGGGGGGGAGTTCGTAGTCGGCGGTGGCTACGATTAACGGATTCGCATGGGTAGATGCGTTCGCGAAGTGACGTGTTGACGCCTTTTTAATAAAGGCGCGAATAGGTTCGAGACCTAGATCGGAGTGGAGGTCGACGTTCCGTACGAACCAGGGGGCTCCTACGGCTTTACGGAGGAAGCGGTTTTGAACCACTTGGAGTTTATCGATGTGAGAGGGGGGGGAGGGATGCCCTGCGCTCGACTTCCCTGTCGACCGCGTCGACGTGGGGCTGGTCGACGGATTGAGAGCTGGGGGTAGTTGCGCTGCGTTACGCCTAGTTTATTGCTAATTTATTTGTTGAATCGAGCACATGCGGGTTTGATATTCACACATTTTTTTGTGTCATCTACAACTTGTTTCGGTCTGGGTGTTTATGTATGTGAATGTTATGGTAGTAAACGCACCCACGACACAGGAAAATAAACTAGTGTGGATCTAGTACATTAAAAAAATACAAAAAAGTTTTAATATTTATTTTTTATACAACGCGATTACTTCTGAACATGTATAATGATCTTCATGGCGTCGCCGCTCTTAGCCATGTCGAGCGCCTGCTTGGTGTCGGCCAGCGGAAAGTGGTGTGTGATGAACTTTTTTAGAGCGATGGCGCCGCTCGACACTGCTGCCAGCGCCGGCGGGTACCTGGGGGAACCACATGGGTTTTTTTCACTAAGCAAATGTAAAGGAGTGTGCCTAAGCAACTGTGCACTGAGTGTTCCAACTAGGCCGTGACGTCATCGCGGTGGGCATGGTATAGTCAGTCTGTCATTCTCAGCTAGATGGTAAATACATAAGTGAGCGGGGTGTACCATCCTTTTCGTCCCGCGCCGCCCCGCGCCTTGATACGCTTGATCGTATAGGAAAATCTAATAAAGCCACCTCTCCTCTTTATATTTACTTGGTGGTTTTGTCACTGTAAATATCTAAAGATGGTGGATGTTGAAATTCGCAAGTGTATGACGGTAATTGTGAATTTCGATAGTTCGCTATTGCTTAGCTTTTAATTGGACAATAACACGCCCATGAAGATAGAGATGTATAACTGAAATCTTAATGAAAAGGTGATTTGTGGATGTTTAGTTGGCGGTTATCGCCGTCCAATGACTGACCAATGTCTTCTAGGGCGAATATTTATAAGATAATAATGTTTAATAGAATCTTACAATAGATGGCGATACTATGGCTCCTTTGTTCCAAACTAATGCAGGCATTTTGTTTTTTTTGAACGCAGACCTAAATTATGTGGAGAATATTCTAATTTGGCAAAGCTCTAAGGACACATATCTATCAGTCGTGGCTAGGCATGTAGGTACCCAAGCTGTTATTAGTTACACTCAGACGTCGTCCAACGTCGCTCGACTTTTTCCGGTGAAGCTGTAAAGGCCCCGCGGCCAACAGCGGAGATCATTGACACACAAAATCTTCCGACTTCACAAGCGTTGAGTCGCGGTACATTTGTATTATAATAAAAGGATTGCTCATATACTATCGCTTCTATACAGCATTTTGTTTGATCCTAATACTCCTTTATACCTCAAAAAACGATTCGAGTTCTTTCGTGAGTCACATTCAAGGTTCTTAAAGTCGTCGGAAAATCTCAGACTGGAAACACCATGCATTCCAAGATATTTCTTGATAAATCCTTCTCAGTCCAAGCTGTTCCTCTATGGAATGCATTGCCTGTGTCAGTAAGACGCGTAGTCTTTGGCCATTTTTAAAAGAATGGTGAAGGACCACTTTCTTTCGACTATTCTCTAATAAGTCACCTACTATCATGCCGTTTCTTTCTTTATTATATTTATATATTGTTATGTATCATATATATTTATAAGCATATGAGCCTGTACCTATTAGAATAAAACTAACTAATAAATGTACGCCACCTACTGCCCTCTATTTTTGTAAAACTTTTTTCTTTTACTTTTGGTTGTCTGGAAGAGATCGCTATTAGCGATAAGACCGCCAATTGTGCCTTTGTTTAATTTTTTTTTCTCTATGTAAATGTATTAGTGTACAATAATAAGAGTTACTCTCTGCCTACCCCGCAAGGGATCTGGCGTGGTAAAATAGATAAATAAAAAATAGGCTTACGTGTTGACTATCCGGTAAGAGCCGCGAATGTCCACTTCACGAAGTAGTGCTTGTGACAGCGGCACTTCCACCTTGTTGGCGCCGATGCCGACTACAAGCACCACGCCAGCTGTTTTTGTCACCTGGCGAGTACAATAATTTATTAAACATTAGGTAATGTAGAGCAAATAGAACTAGAAAGATAATAAGTTTTTTTTTGTTGTCTGGGACGATTAATAGAAACTAGTACTGAGGAAAGTTCCCTTGTGCCTATTCCGCAAGGGTTTTGGCGTGATAATATAATATAAAAAATTGCGATGAAAGATTCCGTAACATAGTTACAGGTCAAGCTAATAACAGTATGTTTAATAGATATTACAGTTTGTAAGGAAAATTGAACAGCTGTTTTAGGTGGTAAAAGCTTAAACAAAAACAGTACTCTGTTTACCCCAGAAGGTCTGTAGGTCCGCTGCTACCGCCCTTAGTCGGGTGGTAACTAAAGGTATGTGGTTCCTTAATCCAAAAACTAGGCAAATGGGTTGTAGCCAACTCATACATCGATAAGAGTAGAAAAATGTATTAACGCTATACATGTCTACAACGGGATATGAAAGTTAGCACTACGCGTAACGTGTGGCTGGATGATCATCCCTTTGCAAAATCTATCTCATTTGTGTCTAGTTGAACTTGTGGTGATCTTTGGTGATAGTCTTTGTCCTGCAGTGGACGTCATCCGCCTGATGCTGATAATAAACAGGGTGAAGTAATCGTACCAGCATAGCGGCCCGCTGCGCGGACGCGAATCCGCACGCGTCGATGGTGACGTCGGGCTGCGTGCCGAGCTGCGCCAGGATGCTGTCCACCACGTCCTGGTCCGAGTACTCCTTCTTCACTAGCAGCGTGTAGTCCGCCGCCAACTCCCGCGCCGTGTCCAGCCTGGACTGAACCACGTCTGGAAAGATATAGGTAGAAAACAAATCCTTTAACACGTAGGTTTCAGAAACAATCAATATCGCGTCAATTCACACACACACACAAACAGAGTTATCAAGCTTATATTCTCCAAGCGGGGGTGGCAAAGGTGTACTATGTACACCTACTTTACGCGGACGATTTTAGGTCCTATGTAATATGGGGCAAGCCTATTACCATATACCGGGCTCAATTCCAGACTCCGGATTGATTCTGGGGTTTTTTCGATAGGAAAACTACATTTGTCCGACCTAGGATTTGATCCTGATCGCAAAGCGCATTATTCGTGACTAGAGGCAGTCGCATCAATTTACCGTGAAAAAAAATTCCAGAATTGAATAATTCTGAATCTCTTGGGACTCTATATCCTGGAAGTAGAATAAAAACAACTATTTCAATTTGATATATACTTAAAAAGCGTGTTGCGTAAAACGCATCTTGCTAAAAATAGCAGTCTGCCAGTGTTATCTATGTGGCATAAGAGAAGAATTAAGGAGAAAGGTTAATCTCTGCAGCGGGTGAGAAAAGATGTGAATTTTGAAAAAGTAACATGCTATCGAACTTACCATCAGGATCTACCATCAAGTAGACGTTTAAATGAAAAAGTTACTAAAAAGTTACTCGTGTATGAGTATGTTAAACGAAACCATATCGCGCCAACGTTTAGCCGAAGCCCATGCAGCTGCGTATCTCCAGGTGCGCAGATGACAAAGTTAGTTACTTTTGCGTTGTGCGAATCAGCACGCGACTACATTCAGAGCAGCCAAAATATTGGAGTGAACTGTATGAGTTACCACTATCTACTTACCAGTCATGAGTATCTTGCTGGCGCCCATGGCGCGCGCGGTCATGGCGCACAGGATGCCGATGGGCCCGGCGCCCAGGATCACCAGGTTGACGCCGAGCCTGATGCCGGCGCGGTTGCACGCGTGCATCGCGATCGCCAGCGGCTGCAGCGCTGCACCCTCTTCCATCGTCAGGTTGTCGGGCATCCTGGTAATGGTATTGACATTACACTTCTATTTACATATATAGTACTGATGCGCCAAGGGCAGCTTAAGGGGAAAAGTTGCTTACATTTCCGACTTCTACCCTTACTGTGGGTGGACTGTCTGGTTCGATCATCTATTATAGGTGATCGAACCAGATAGAGCGCTACGTACAGGTTGTATGTAACCTGCTACTTATTTATCACGTATGATGTATGCATCTTTACCTAATGAAACAATTTATATCTGCCTATCTTCATATATCATCACGACAAATATTGATATATTTAATTTTATTTTTTGTGCATTTACATAATGAATAAATGTGTCGATTGTGTGTCTAGATTAATAAATTTGTCACTACGCTAACTACCTACCAGCCTAATTCTTCCAAGAATGATGATTCTCAACCAAATAAATTAATCCAACAAATCTACCAAAAGTTGACTGTCATTAAAATTACGGAACAACTCTCCGTGCCAAAAACCATTAGGTACCTAATGAATTAGATTATGTTTATGTTGGTACTTGGAACTTTACTTAAATTTACCGTCCCAATCCAATAATTGATTAGATTGTGTTTTTGTTGGCTGTTGGAATGTTACCATCCCAAGATGTTTGCCTAACACCACGCCCGCTCGCCCACCCGCCCACTCACTTGTGGCAGAAGTCGGCGACGTGCTTGTAGTAGCGGCAGATGTTGCCGGGCGCGCCCATGGACGAGCAGTAGTACGGCACCACGCACAGGTTGTACTTGCCCACCTTACAGTACTCGCACGCGCGGCACGGCTGCGTCGGCTCGATGGCCACCCGATCACCCACTATCAGACTTGTTACCTTCGCACCAACCTAGAATTTAAAAGAATAACGTAATAACGTAAAGCACAATCCTGCATAGGACTACCGCGAGCCTCGAGGGAAACTCCCGATTCCTACCGACTGAAAACCCCAGGGTGGCCGACATCAGGACTTCGGAGGGTTTTCGGGATTTCCGTATGGAACTCACCTGTGCCCCTCTTGTGTCATACTCCGAAGAGACCGCTTTCGGGGCAAACTTGATACACGCTCTCCTCTGTACCAACGTGGTGCTCACAGCAACGTAGGCCCACCCTCCTCCTTTGGGTCAATCGTAAACGACGTTTAGGACCCCCACCCCTCGCGTCCGCGACCCCAAAGGCTCCTCCTGCTGCTGTTGGTGCAGGGGGGTCTTCCGCCAGATGTTACGGCGGGGGCACGAGTTAACCCGTGGGCGGGCTATGGCTCCGCCGCAGCGCCGTCGCCTTCATCGAGCAGGATGGCTTCTCTCCCGCTCGGCTTCCTCCTTCTTGGATATCACAGTCTCGCAGAAGGAGGATACGGCTCCCCATGCCGATTCCTTTACCAACATAGCCGCTACTATTGCCGGCAGGAAGAGGTCAGGTCCGATCCGATCTACCAAGATGTCCGATTTAGGAGATAGGATAGGAAGGTCAAGATCGTGCATTTACAAACAAGAAATTCACATACACAAACACCCAGACCGAAATAAATATTTGTGGTCACACAAAGATTTGTCCCTTGCGGGAATAGAACCCATGTTACTATCGCACCAATCGAAAATAAAAAAAGTAACGTAGCCCCAAACTAGGAATTAAGCACGATCCAGACGGTCCTTTTTTTACGTGTGGAAACACCGTTTTTTACCAAGGTTTAATTCAGCTATGATAAGAGTTTGGCTTTAAGCAAATACAACAGATAAACGGTATTTAAGTGCAACTAAAATGATACGAGTAGATAGATCTACCAATTTTCCATGAAATAAAACTATTTTTCGGATTTTATCGCGGTTTATTTTTGATTTTTAAGTTCCCGACGTTTCGAGTGCTTTGCAACACCCATGGTCACGGGAGGGACTGAGGTGTTAGACGTCAAAAGGCATAGTTGTCCCTCAAACTTCTTAATTATTTTTGTTGGTCCGATCTACGCAGAATGAGCTCACGGTGTCTTGAGGTCTTGCAGTGTTATGCTTGGTTTTGGACTTGATTATATTAATTACCGGATTCCAAGTCAATGGAAGCACCCAGCCATCTTCTCTATTGAAATTAGGATGTTTTTTTTAATTTCAATAGCCTCGCGAATAATCCTTGATAGGAATCGGTGTTCTTTCACGAGGATTTGTGGTCTATCAATCTATCATCAATCTGATGTTATGGCGGGTGCGGTCAACGACATGTTCACAGACTGCAGACTTCTTTGAGCGACGGTGTTTTAGGTCAGCTATGTGTTCTTTAACCCGAGTTTTTATCGGTCTTTTTGCTTGTCCTATATAAGAAGAGACCACATCCACAATCAAGCTTGTATACTCCTGCACCTTGTAGAGAGATGTGACACTTGACAGATAGTAAAAATTGACTGATCTTCTTTGGCGGCTTATAAAATGTTTTAATTGAAGCACGTTTCAAGATGTAGCCAATCTTGTCCGTGACTCCTCTCATGTAAGGTAGTACAGCAGGGAGACGCTCGGCTGTTGCTGGTTTCACTCGGCCACTGTGACGTTGGCGTGGGACTCGAAGCTTATTGTCGTGCAGGACTTGATTGACATGTTGAAGCTCGGCAGCCGTTTCTTGTCTCAAGTTTTCATATTATGATCTACCCATTTTGGGCACTTCTATCTATATCATCACGCCAGATCCTTTGCGGGGTAGGCAGAGAGTACAGCATTCCAACAGGTTCTTTCCTTACACTTTGTCTACCAATTTTTAACCGACTTCTAAAAAGGAGGAGGTGCTCAATTCGACTGCATGTTTTTTATTTCACTTCAAATATATATTTCTTGCTTTTTGAAATCGTTTTTTTTTTAAAATGATTTTTATCTAAAATTAGGATTGGCAACACCCACAACCTTCATTAGGTCATCGGTCAGTCTGAACAGTCTAGTCCAGTCATGACTAACAACTGAGCTAGTGATCTGCACTGTGCTAGTGATGACTGGCACTGAGAAATGGTCGCTCGTAATAAGCTTCATAAGAGGGCTCAAAGTCACTCAAAAGGCAGTAAAGAGCTATGCTAGGAGTTTTCCAGCGACATCGAATAACAAATATTTAGCTTGTCTCACTGGTCACTGCTGGGCAAATCAGTTCGTATAAGTTTTTGGTATAAGCAATAGATATCTACGGTTTTCTTTCAATATCATCATCATCATCATCTCAGCCTATACTTGTCCACTGCTGAACATAGGCCTCCCCAATCGCTTTCCAGCGTAACCGGTCCGATGCCACCTGCATACAACGACTTCCTGCGATTTTCACAAGATCGTCCGTCCATCTGACAGGCGGTCGTCCCACGCTGCGCTTGCCAATACGTGGTCTCCACTCTAGAATCTTTCTGCCCCAACGCCCGTCCGATCTACGCGCTATGTGGCCCGCCCATTGCCACTTCAGCTTGCTAATCTTAACGGCTATGTCGATGACCTTGGTTCTTCTACGAATCTCCTCATTCCTGATTCGATCGCGTAGAGAAACGCCGAGCATAGCTCTCTCCATAGCTCGCTGAGCAACTCTGAGCTTTTTTATGAGACCTATTGTAAGAGACCACGTCTCTGATCCATACATCATCACTGGTAACACACATTGACTAAAAACTTTAGTCTTTAGGCACTGAGGTATTTTGGATGAGAAGATGTTGCGCAGTTTCCCGAACGCTGCCTAGCCGAGTTGGATTCGTCGATTGACCTCTCTCTCAAAGTTGGACCTACCTAACCGGACTACCTGTCCCAGGTAAATGTATTCGTCGACAACTTCAAGAGTAGAGTTCCCAACGGTGAGTGCGGTGGGTACGACATGGACGTTAGACATTATTTTCGTTTTGTCCATGTTCATTTTAAGACCCACTTGTTGAGATACTCTGTTGAGGTTCGTCCGAGCATTCGTCCTAGATCTTCCAGCGACTCCGCCATGACCACAATGTCGTCGGCAAACCGAAGGTGAGTGATGTATTCGCCATTGATGTTGATGCCAAGTCCTTGCCATTCCAAGAGCTTGAAGGCGTCCTCTAAGGTGGCCGTAAACAGTTTCGGAGAAATAACGTCTCCCTGCCTTACTCCTCTTTTTATGGGGATCGCCTTCGTGCACTGCCCCTGTACTCGGACTGACATGGTGCCGTTATTATACAAGCACTTCAACATTTCAATGTACCGATAGTCAATGCGGCATCGCTGGAGAGATCTAAGAACCGCCCAAGTCTCGATCGAATCGAAGGCTTTCTCATACTCCACAAACGCCAAGCATAGTGGCCGATTATACTCCTCGGTCTTCTGTATAATCTGCCGCAGCGTATGTATGTGGTCTATGGTACTAAAGCCTTTCCGGAAACCGGCTTGTTCGGGAGGCTGGAAGTCATCAAGCCTGCGTTTGAGACGATTAGTGATGACTCTCGAAAACAACTTATAAACATGGCTCAGCAGTGTGATGGGCCTATAATTCTTCAGTAAAGTGTTATCACCTTTCTTGAAAAAGAGTACCACCACACCCCTGTTCCACGCTTCCGGCGTTTTTCCTTCGAGCAAGACGGAATTAAACAGCCTCTGAAGGACTTTAAGTACCGGCGATCCGCCCGCTTTCAGAAGCTCTGCGGTAATTCCGTCTTCACCAGGCGCTTTGTTGTTTTTAAGTTGTTTAAGAGCCATCCTAATCTCGTACAGGCTAAATAGTTTCAATATAAATTTTCAATATTAGTGACATTTTTTCTATAGAAAGAAAAAGTTGTGGCCTCGTATACAAAGCAAACGAACGTCTACTTATAGCAGATAAGGTTCTAAATATAGAGTCGCTACTATTAGCTAAGTAACCGCTATTTATAGGTATGCAACTGCGATACGCATTAAAATAAAACACCTAATACCAATTAAAGAGTACCTTTCCTTTCGAAGTTACGATGGGTATAAAAATGCTAAAAATAAGAAAAATGTTGTGGTTTATGATTGCTCGACATATTTTGTTTCTCGAGTTTCGAGATTTCTCGACAGCACCTTTTCGAGTTTCTCGGGTTGTTCAAGAAATAAATAAACATGTAAAAATGTATGTAAAGTTCGATATAAAATACAGAAAACCAAAACTAATATTGATTACATAAAATTACTAATCAGACGTGAGATTGATCTCACGTCACCTGGAATTTAGTAACCCGTGTAAACAATCCGACTCAGCTTGAAGACTACTTATCACAAGTGGCAGCCGATACCGAAACACGGAGACGCTCGAAATTTAAATGTTCACAAACAATCACCCATCTCAGACTGACCCAGCCGAATGCTGCTTTACCTTGGTGATCGAGATCACGGCGGCTCGCAGGGCTACAAGGTTAAGTATAGCTTAATATATTATAGCTACCGTGCGTGGCGGACTTTTTAGGGTACCGTACCTCAATCGCTATAAATGGAACCCTTACTATAGGATCACTTTTTTGTCTGTCTGTCTGTTCGACGGTTAAGATTTTTTTTTCTTAGGAACTAGAAGAGGTATCATGTTGAAATACATATATGAAAGTCTACAGACCCTTGCTAAAAAAATTGAACTCTCCCATTAATCTCCGTGATACAGTTCCCGCTAGAAAGGAGGTCAGTAGGATCCGAATCAAACAACCATTTACATTTATAAACTAAAACAATTCATGCACCTTATAACTTTTATTATTTGTTTTGTAATTATTAATTGTCGCACAAGGTTATATAAGTGCACTACGTTGATATATAAAATGTATGAAATGTATGTATGAAATGAACGTAAGACCATTCCAGTTATAAAATGTGTCAGTAATCTACCCATCAACCCATTCTTTGAATTATGCTTATAATAACACGAATGTTACAACATTTTCCGTTTTTAGGATCGAATAATAGCAGCAATGTTTTTGTTTAGTTTTAAGTGCCATTAATTAATGTTATACAAACATTAATATAATTTTAGGTAGATATACTCAACTTTTATGTGATCTATCATTTTGTTACATGTATGTACTTAATTTAAACTATTTAAATAATAATAAATAAATCAAGTCTCCAAAAAAAACCTATATGATATTTCCGATTGACTTAGAATCATGAAATTTGACAAAAAGCAATGTTTATGCGGTTTAAATAAAATAAAAAAAAAAGATAAATTGTTAATATATAATTATATCATGTATATTATAATGCTATAATTTGATGAAAATATAAATAGCGCTATTTAGCGACATGTACGGCAATCCCAGGGCGCAAGTCGTTTTAATGACGTGGGGAAATCCTAGACTCTGCCAGCCACGGGGGAAGCTGGCGGGTCATGTCGAACTCCTACCGACTAAAACTATAATGGCCGCCATCGACACTTCGCAGGGGTTCCGGAATCTCTTTTAGGAAGACACCGGTGCCCTTCTCTGTCGTGCCCTGAAGAGCCCGTCATCGGGTGGGGGAGCCTTTGGACCCGCACCACCCTCTGTACGCGTGCGGTGCCTCTCGAATTCGCGCCTGATGGACGCTTAGGGCCCCCGCCCGCCCCATCGTCCCGCAACAATAAAGACCCTAAGACGCAAGTCCTACTCGCACTTCTCCGGTTTCTTTTTATTTATATGTTACCTTGGCGACGACGCCGGCTCCCTCGTGGCCCATGACGATAGGTTCGGTGAGGACGTCCATGCCACAACTGCCCGTGCTGTACAGCTTCACGTCGGACCCGCAGATACCAACACAGTGCATTTCTATCAGCACATCTGCATAGAATAGTATTTTACCTTTATATTATACCTATTTAGGGAATTTTGCACATCCTTCTACACGAGTAATATGTGTGTGGGTCGGTTATACGCAGGGACAGTAACAGTTGCGTTTAAAAATGCATTTAGGGTGCTTTTGAGGCTGCCTTGCTTCTGTAGCTATTCGGGGCGTGAGGATTGCTTATGTATAAGTGGTTAAAGTCGTTGGTGCTTCGCTGGTCCATTGGCTTGAGGTCGGGGGACGCGAGGATTGAAGATTCTGAGCGTCCTTCACGTACAGGGCTTAAGGTCAGGGGACTCGAGGAGTGAGGATTCTGAGCTTTCTTTACGCCCGACCCCAAGGAGGATGGCAGCGTAGAGTCGTCCACGTTGCCGTAAACACCGCGTCTGTGCGAAAGGCAGCTAGTTCAGTATCTTTCCCCGAAAGCGGGCTCTACGCAGCTCGGCATGGAAGGGGGACAGGTGCGTTCCTCATGGAGATCTCAAAACCATTTCTAACTGTCGATCCCAGCCACTGTGGGGTTTTTAGTCGGTAGAAATCCGACACGCCCGAGGCTCACAAAAGCCTATACCTAAAGGATTTTCCCCTCATAAAAAAAGGTGCGGACCAGTTGCAACTTACTCTTCAGTTGCAACTTATTCGCAGAAAGGTTTAATTGTTAATATTTTAACCACTGCAATCTGATTCAATTACTGACTATTGCCAAAATATTACTACTCAAGTAATATTTTGGCAGTAGTCAGTAATTGAATCAGTCAGTTATTGATTTTTATGTACCTAAATTAATTACAATCTTACGAAAATCAAAGCTGAGTATGTAACCTATTAATATTATATTTACATACCGTTATCTGATATTTCTGGCGTTGGCCATTTTTCCTGAAACAAGAAACAACAACGTATATTTGAATGGATATTATTTTTAAATATCATAGTAATTACGTAAAAAATAACAAAATAACTATTTAATCTCTGTTAAAGTAGTAAGAATGATTGCCTCTTTTAAATAAAAAATATCGTAATTGTTTTCCATTTGATTTTTCCATTGTATTATGAATAAAGAAACAATAAACTTGAAACAAGAAACTGAATTAAACGTTCGGATACGTCCATTAAATTTGGCTGCTCATTTTTATTATAATTAGGTATATTATTCAATTATATATTATATTTATAAATATATTATTGTATTTTTCACTCACAATTATAACATCGTAAGGCCCATGGAGTACAGCAGCGTAGTTCTCAGTCATTTTGTTAAGTCCGCGAGTGGAATGAAACTGACTGATTTCCACAATCACATTACGTAACATTCATTATTCAGATACAAATCTTGTGTTATTACATCTCTGTAATGTAAACTTAATGATAAATTACTTAAAAGATCGTGTGAATAAACAACATTTGTAGACATCCTCTAGTAATATGTGCCTACACATATCATTGCACCTCTCTTTGCGTTCAGGTCAGGTTTTTATTTCTAAATTTACTTATAACTGAAGGGAATCTATCTATCTATATCATCACGTCGGATCCCTTGCAGGGTAGGCAGAGAGTACAGAGTTCCAAAAGGTTCTTTCCTTACATACCTCTCTGACTTTCTCCACTCTCATAGTTCGAAGGGAATCATAATTGCTAATTGAATTTTAATTCTGCCTGAAAGGTATTTGGAACTCCTCTATTCTTCTTATTGTTTAGAAGCAACAGTAGCGCCCCAAAACACGGTCACTTTGACTTCATTGTCGGAGGCAGCCAAGTGCTCCAATACCAGCAGGGTGCTGGTATTGGAGCACGCAGAAGTTCGTATTGATATTGATATCTTCTATTGTACTAACATTTTAGGATGACTATTCCATGTGCGTGGTGTTCAAAAGACAGATCTCATGAGCTGGAACAGGTACTAGTATATCATCAGTGGAAATACAAAGTCCGCGTAAGAACAGTTTGTAAATGACGCGTAAGCCCCAAAATTGAGATATCAGATGCTATGGTCTGATTCGTTTAAATTAGATTTGACGCAATCTGATTTAGCGCATGGGAAGCTGAGTTATACCAAAAAAACAGCATATCTGTTATGGCCATGAAATTGGCAGTAAAACCGCATATTTACCATATCATAAAAGCATATTATATCTCGAGGCGAAGAAGCGTCTCCTACTTGCTCAAATAAGTTGGGTTCTTCGGAGCACGGCACAGACGGGTACGTATCGTTCCTCGTGCAGATTCAGGAACTCCGTTAATGTGGTGATGCCAGTCACAGTAGGGTTACGTAGTCGGTAAGAATCCGACACACTCCGTGAGCATCCTCCGAGACTCAGATTTTTCCCTCGTACAAAAAGGTATATGTCTGTCTGCATTGTAGATTCGGGGCACATACGAGTAAGCTGCGCAGTCCCATGGCGACTACAATGCGAACTTTGAATTTCGTTTGATAAATAGTATCGCCTGGTATGCTTAGTAATGTTTAATAGATAGAAAATTGTTCATTCTACCTATTTATACGCCAGATCCCTTGCGGGGTAGGCAGAGAGTACAGAGTTCCAACAGGTTCTTTCCTTATAAACCTCTCTGGCTTCCTCCACTCTCATACTCACCGGTTACTTTCCTGGCTTTCTCCACTCTCATATTACCGGTTACGTTCCGGGTTTTCTCCACTCTCATACTCACCGGTTACCCTTCTTATAAGACACGATTTATTTGGTCATGGTAAGATAACCTAGCCCTTCTCCCATCCTTCCACTTTTGCATAATACGATCATAATTGTTTTGTCATTCTTACTTCCAACCTTCAAAATTGTTCAACTGTTATACCTATAAAGGTCCTTTGCACAATTTCTCTTTATTTAATACCGAATGGATAAGTAAGAACATAAATAATTGACGTGTTCCATGTTTACTAATTATGATTTCGGATGTACGCCAAAATATTGGAGATAAAATAAAAAATTAAAGATCATAGGTCACAGAGATACAACAACTGTTCACACAGTAAAACATGTAACTTGTATTGCTGGCTGAATACCTAAATTATCATCTTGATTTAGAGTTGCTTTGGCTTTAGGTAGGTAAAATAGTTTGAGAATTAAATAAAAAATACAAGCTCGCTGAGTTTCTTACCAGATCTTCTCAGTGTAGGCTGTGTTCCGATCCGGTGGTAGCTTAGTAGTTAGATTAGGTAAAAAGAAATGTAAACTGACGATTTGTAAGTACAGCAGGGTTTATGCAAAATTTGAGTTTGAGTTTGAAAAAAACGACAATTAAAAAACGGCATTAAACAAGTTAGTTCTTTCCCTATGTCTACCTGGTCTTAGTAACCTACCATCGTCGGCGAAATAGGTATCAAATTACTGGGTAAGTACTAATTTGATATTTATTAATTTGATATATATATCGCTTTGTGATTACGAGGTCCTGGGTTCAAATCCTAGGTCGGACAATTGTAGTTTTTCTACCGAAAAATTCCCAGTATGAGTCCGGAGTCTGGAATTGTGTCCGGTATATGGCAATAGGCTCGCCCCCTATTACATGGGACCTAACGTCGTCGGCGAAACGTGGGTGTACTAAGTACACCTCTGCCACTGTCTCTGGGGAATATAGGTGTGACGTTGTTTTGATATATATTAGTTATTATAAGCATACATTGGTGTTTGTGAGATGAAGTGAAAATCTTGTACTTCTGCTCATATTATTGTCGTGTTGAAACATAAAAAAATACTAATTACTGAAAATACATCTGTCTACAATATAAATGAATTGACGATAACAGTGTAATAAAAATAAAAGACATGCCTATCTAGTGATAAGTGTACGGTACGGCCGTACAGAGCATTAAATCAAAAACTCCTCATTAAAAAAACTTTAACACTGACAGACAGGTCTAGAAGCTTGAAATTGTGTCCAGGTAGTGCTGCCTAAATGCAAGACCAAGACGAGACTGCCCTGGTCTTGGTCTTTCGCACACGAGTTTGGCGAAAGGACGCACGCTAGCACCCCCCGCCGGTGTAGGCGGGCATTACTCATCCCCGGGGCAAAGTCCAGCCCCCGGCACTTAGGGTTTCCATTCCCTTTACCCGCCCCGCCATATCTTATGGATATGGCAGATAACTACTCACCAGAGTTCCTTCGGGATCTGGTCGACTTCATCGCCTCGAAGTGCCCGGAGCTCATCCGACAATTCGAGGCGACGTACTCCCCCGCTCCGCCGAACGCGACGCCGATTGAGTGTCCTGAGACACCCGACTACTGCGCGGCCCTCTCTCCCCCCGCGTACCCCCCCAAGCGTCGATCGCACGCCGCTATATGCGACGCTCCTCGCGCGCCCCGCCCCGTCTCTGCGTGCGGATCCGAGTCTCACTCGGACTCCGATATGGAGTCTGAAACGGGATAAAACGCGCGCGACTCGTCACCCCCGAAAATCCAGAGAGCCGGAAGCGACGTCGCTTTCCCCGGCCCTGGCACCCCCGCGCCCCAGCCGTCTCCCAACGCGACCCCGAGAAATACCCCCTCTTTACGCACTGCGCGTCCGACTATCCGACTAAGACAAGAGCGCCTGGGAGCGTATCTCCAAGGCTATCTATAATCGCCACATCAATTATACCCATGCGCGATCCACCGCGCAAGGGATAACCGTAAAGGTGGCGTCCTCGGACGACCACCACCGTCTGTCCCACTTCCTCCGCGCCGAGAAAATCGGCTACCACACCTATGCCCTTGAGGAGGATAGAGAGCTAAGGATGGTCATTCGTGGCCTCCCCAAGGAGCTGGACATCTCCGTAATCAAGGAAGACCTCATGGCCCAAGACCTTTCGGTGCACCAGGTGCACAGGATGGTTAAGGGCCAAAATAAACAGGCATACGATATGGTGCTGGTCGTCCAGGACCGCACCGTGGCCGGTCGCAAGGTCTTTGACATTTATGCCACATCTCTGGCCTCTCCGTAAAGGCCCCACACAAACGTGGCACGCTCTGGCAGTGCTACAACTGTTAGCTGTACGGGCACTCTACCCGGAACTGCCACGCGCGCCCTCGATGCGTCAAATGTGTCGGGGACCACGCGACCTCGCAATGCTCCCGCTCGAGGGAGACGGCGACCGAGCCGCCCAGCTGCGTCCTCTGCGGAACAAGGGGCACACCGCGAACTATCACGGTTGCCCAAAAGCATCAATGAGCAGTATGGTTTTCGATGTGTGTGTGTGTGTGTGATGTACGCTGTTGGCCGCGAGGCCTTTACAGCTTCACCGGACTTAAGGGCGAGCGTGCAACCACTACGCTCGAGCCAGAAGAGCAAGGGGCGACATACTCGAGGGCGCCTTGATTGTTGATTGTTGATCGCGATTGTTGATCGTAGTCTGCGGCGGCTACGATTAACGGATTCGCATGGGTAGATGCGTTCGCGAAGTGTCGTTTTGTCGCCTTTTTAATATAGGCGCGAATAGGTTCGAGACCTAGATCGGAGTGGACATCGACATTCCGTACGCACCAGGGGGCTCCTACGGCTTTACGGAGGAAGCGGTTTTGAACCACTTGGAGTTTATCGATGTGAGAGGGGGCCGAATGCCCGAACACAACACACGCATAAGTCATGATGGGTCGAACGCAAGTTTTGTAAAGCGTCACCTTATTTATAAGGGTCATTTTACTCCGCTTGCAGATTAACGAATGGAGACGACCGAGCACAAAGGATGCTCGGTGACGGACCCGCTTGATGTGCGGGCCGAAGGACATGGTACTGTTTAGGGTGACCCCTAGATATTCGACCTCTTTGACCCAGGGAATGGGTCGGTCGAACATGGTCACTTGGCCGAGATTACTTCTAGGGCGGCGCAGGGAGTGGCGCGGGGTGGCACCTCTGGAGAAGAACACCGGAGCGCTCTTGTTCGGGTTCACCTCAATACACCACTTCCTGAACCAATTCCCTAGGGAATTGGCGGTTGCCTGAAGGTTTCTGGTAATGAAACCCTTATTCCTATGCGAGACGTAGAGAGCGGTATCATCCGCGAATAGGGCTAGATGCGCCTTACTCGAACGAGGAATCTCATTCGTGTAAAGGCTAAACAGGAGGGGCGAGAGAGCTGAGCCCTGCGGGACTCCAGCTCGGGTGGAGTGGGGAGTGGAGCGCGTCATTTCGACGCGATATCGGAAGGCGCGATTCGACAAGAAGTCTCGTATGATGAGCACGAGTCTGTCCGGCATACCCATTTGGTAGAGCTTGTAGATCAAGCCGTTGTGCCAGACTTTGTCGAATGCCTTCGCGACGTCGAAGAAGAGGGCGCCCGTGTAGACGGGTTTGGGTCTGCTAAGACCGGAGAGGATGTGCTCCGTGATGCGGTGCACTTGGTGGACGCAGGAGTGTTTGGCTCGAAAGCTGAACTGCTCGTCGATAAGGATACCCCTGGACACTACAAAGTCTTTGAGCCGCGCCAGAAGTAGGCGCTCGTAGACCTTAGCCATGCGTGCGTGTGTGCATGCGTGTCTGCGTGTCTGTGTGTGTGCGTGTGTGTGTGTGTGCGTGTGTGTGCGTGTGTGTGTGCGTGTGTGTGAATGAGCTATGCTCTTGACCGCGGGGCCTTTACAGCTTCCGGACAAGAAGGTGAGCGTGCAACCACTACGCTCGAACCAGAAGGGCAAGGGGGCAACTAGCTCAAGGGCCCCTCAAAGAGGAACGGCCTCGGCTTGGACAGTCGCTATAGGGGATATCATTCACAGACACACAAAAACTCGTAATTTTTACCCAGTAATGATGATGATGATTTTTGACGGGGGTTAATTTGATCCAGACAACGAGCACGATAAATTTACACTATTACAGTATGACGTTTTTAAACGTTTTGATATATGTTTTGTTGGAATAACAAAAGAATATTATTAGTTACTTATAAGTAGGGAGGATTAAAATTCAATGTTTGTAAATAAATAGTAAAAAAATTCAAAAAATAATAAAACTTTAATAAATAACATAATTGCAACCTTCATCACACCTCGTTCGTTATTTCTCATATAATGAATTATGCAAAGTATGCTAAGATAATGCATTATGAATGCTGAAAATGGCTGTTTTTAAAAATCGTTCTCATTAATGCGACAAACAGTGTTTTATTTTAATCTACAACTTGTACCTATTTGGGTAGATACCTATTTCTAAGATCTCATTTCAGGTCAACTGAAGTCATGCGTTCTAATTCCTTAAAGACACGCTTCGTTGTAGTTAATTATTGTGAAATTATTTACATATACAATCTGATAACAGGTCTCATGACAATTCTACGGTCACGAGTTATAGTTAGATACAATGCCTATAAACTCATAGTTATAAGCATAGATAATATACTAATACTAATAGGAACAATAGGTCGGTGCTGTTATCGTCATTTCTGGCAGTGAATGAGTTTATCGGAATTAGATACCTACCGGTTCCGTAAAAACTGTATGAGCATCACGACCAAGAAGATTCTTGCAATAGTCTAGCAGGTCTGCTTCCTCGTCTTACTCCTCCGTCGACAAGCGCTTTTCAACGCGCGTTTATAAAGCGCTGGAACAACAAAACAAATTAACTGTAGGTTCATTTCTTTAAATGCGCTTACATCACATAAAAAATGCGCGTTGTAAAACAGGCCTGCGAATGTTGAATGCTTAGTGTAGAACTACACTTGGAACGGCGTGGGAAGCGGAAGTAGATGTGAGGAACGGGCGGAAAACGCATATTTTAATCCTTCCGTCATCAACTCCATCAGTGCTGGAGTCCCACAGGGCTCAGTTCTCTCTCCGCTCCTGTTTAGCCTTTACACGAACGACATTCCTCGTTCGAGTAAGGCGCATCTAGCCCTATTCGCGGATGATACCGCTCTCTACGTCTCGCATAGGAATAAGGGTTTCATTACCAGACACCTTCAGGCATCCGCCAATTTCCTAGGGAATTGGTTCAGGAAGTGGCGTATTGAGGTGAACCCGGACAAGAGCGCTGCGGTGTTCTTCTCCAGGGGTGCCACCCCGCGCCACTCCCTGCGCCGCCCTAGAAGTAATCTCGGCCAAGTGACCATGTTCGACCGACCCATTCCCTGGGTCAAAGAGGTCAAATATCTAGGGGTCACCCTAAACAGTACCATGTCCTTCGGCCCGCACATCAAGCGGGTCCGTCACCGAGCATCCTTTGTGCTCGGTCGTCTCCATTCGTTAATCTGCAAGCGGAGTAAAATGTCCCTTAGAAATAAGGTGACACTTTACAAAACTTGCGTTAGACCCATCATGACTTATGCGTGTGTTGTGTTCGGGCATTCGGCCCCCTCTCACATCGATAAACTCCAAGTGGTTCAAAACCGCTTCCTCCGTAAAGCCGTAGGAGCCCCCTGGTTCGTACGGAACGTCGACCTCCACTCCGATCTAGGTCTCGAACCTATTCGCGCCTTTATTAAAAAGGCGTCAACACGTCACTTCGCGAACGCATCTACCCATGCGAATCCGTTAATCGTAGCCACCGCCGACTACGATCTCCCCCCCGACCCCTGCCGCCACCGCCGGCCGCGACATGTTCTCACCGACCCCCCCGATGCTTTGTCATCCCTTCTTTCCGCTCAGAATACGGGCGACGACGACGACGTAGTAGTAAATCCCCTCCCATAGCCGGCGGTTGACCGGTGCACTTAGTAGTGCACCCGTCCCCCTACAGCGACTGTCCCAACCGAGGGCGCCTCTTCGAGGCGCCCTCGAGTATGTCGCCTCTTGCCCTTCTGGCTGGCTAGAGCGTAGTGGTTGCACGCTCGCCTTTTAGTCCGGTGAAGCTGTAAAGGCCTCGCGGCCAACAGCGTATATCATTCACACACACACACACACACACGCATATTTTAAGAGCCGTACCGTACACGATATTTTTATCATAGGCGATCGGCGATATTGTTACTACATTATGTTTTAGCAACATGCTCCGTTCGATCGCGGTATAAAAGCGCGTGCTTAGCGACTGCTTCTTTTTCGTTGTATCGCGATTAACGTCTTCTCGACTCGAAAATTGACTTGTTTCTGCGACTAAATCGATGTTGCATCGGCGCACGGAGGTGTGACGCGAAGGGAAATAGGAGACAAGTGGCGACAGTTTGCTTTTTAAACCTGACAGGCGCTTTTCATGCGATACGTGTTGTTCATTTTGTCATTTATTTGAATAATTATATTGTTGTAAAATTTAATTTGCGGTTAATTAAGTTTTTTTCTCACTAGATTCCACCCGCTCTCCTGACGGATGGCGGCTCACATTATTTTTAATATAACTGTTTGTGGACAGGTGGGCATCTCCGATGATGCGGAGATGGATGCAGCTCCACACTCAATTATAATTATCTGTTTTTTAAGTACTAACATAGATTAAGTGCTATGTAACAAACAACCTATGATCCTAAATGGTCGATATAAATGATTTATTATTATTATTATAAGAGATAATGGAGAGATACATTGAATTTAAATACAACCAGGTACGGTGAAGGTACAATGCTTCCATACCTACTTATTGCATGTTTATTTATAACATTAATGGCTGTACCCGCAACTTCATTCGAGTTATTTTAGGGCTTGTATTTCACAGCCTTAAGCTTTTTTTGAGACAAAAGGTAGCCTATGTCCTTCCCCTGGATAAAATCTATTTCCTTGCCAAATATGATCAAACTCTGTTTAGCTGGCTGGGCGTCAAAAGGTAACAGACAGACAGATTTACTTTCGATTTTTTTTTCGTTCTATAGTAACCCCACACTAGGGTTTATTCCTGTGTCGTGGGTGCGTTTACAAACATGAAAATTCACATACACAAATACCCAGATCGAAACAAATAATTGTGGGTCACACAAAGATTTTTCCCGTACGGGAATCGAACCCGCGACTATTAGACATAGTGAGCGGAGCGGCTTCAGCTCTTAACCACTGCGCTAAATCGTCCGTCAATTTAAAATATTAGTACACTCACCCTCCTGATGCACGCGACACAACATCCTAGAAGAGACTTGAATATCTTTCTTTTGTTAAGTCCCATCTTTGGCAAAATCCTGCCACAAATTTTCCATTCGTACCTACCACTGTCCCTAGTTGAATGCAGTTCTATATTAAGGGTTATTGCTTGTATTACACGAGCAAAGAAAACAAATACAAGGTATATTTTTAATCTTTATTTATTTACCCAAATATTAAATATTTATTTAATTAAATAAATTATTTAATTGTAGGCAATAGCATGATGTCTCATTGATTGCAACTTAAAAGTTTAATAATTAAATTCGGATGAACAATAAAAATACAAGTTGGTATCTAAAGAAAATTTAAATGTTAGTATACATTATTTACATTGATTTAATAGTTATTCTAAACTATAACAACAAAATTCAAAAAGATAACATAAAAATTCATAAATTCGTTAAAGATATGTACCGTGTACACTTCGTATACATAACTAAACTTCTGGTATTTTGTGTGTAACCATGTAAACTACCATTTTTTTAAAGGATACTTCACTAACAATAAAATATCTTAGACAATAGGAAATTATACTTCCTAACACCATGTTGGCACTTCAATTTATAACGAATTATTATTATCGTTGGGTATAAATTGTAAATACAAATGATTGATACATTAAAATGTTCAAACGCATTTAGACGTAAAATTAATTATCTTTTCTATTATAAAATATTTTTATCAACGAACCGAAATTATATCTTTAATAATAACAATATGATCTTTGCATTATTTGAACCATGATAAAAAATTTCTATAATATTTATAATTTAATAAAAAATTAAATGAAACATTCACATTATTAATTTGCGAAATGAAAATAACTAAATGAATTAATCAATTACGACTTTATGGGCCAAAACCGGCGAAAGCACATTTCATTATACATTGTTGCTACAATCGTGGTAGGTTGAAGACACCATAATGTCGTGTCTATTAGGTGATATTAATTTAGGTATTGTTCAAGCCAATACGCATTACCAAATCGGTACGTAGGTACCAGAAAAAAAAGTTGTATCTTCATCATCATCATCATCATCTCAGCCTATACTTGTCCACTGCTGAACATAGGCCTCCCCAATCGCTTTCCAGCGTAACCGGTCCGATGCCATAATGTTGATGTTGTATCTTAAGTTACATAAAATAACAAACTATCAAACTGGTACGTCCCGAAATTGATGACTAAAGTCCAACATAACAGAATATGACAAAGCATCTCAGAACTTCTGTATCTAAGTTTGAACACAAGAGAATTTCAAACTGCGTGAATATCAACTATTGAATGTGGAACAATATCCCAGAACTTCCGGATGTATTGAAGTACGTAAAATATCGTGGAACGTAAAATATCATAATATCAAGCCGGTACGTCCAAGAAATTCTCTCAAACTAGTAAGTCACAGAACTTTATTAAGGTCACGGTGGTTAGAAGCTGGGGTCTACCCCAGCTTCTAACCACCGTGGGTTCTAACCCAAGACTATTAAACTGTCTCGTGCAAGATCGTACGTCTCCAAGATGGAACATGATACATCAAGGTCGCCGTAGTTAAAACCTAGGGTGGAACACGAGACTATCAAACCAGTACATGCCAGAACGTATGTCTCTAAGGTGGAAATAACACAACCAAGTAGCTGGTTGGTAAGGTGGTTAGAATTTGGGTTGATCATAAGACTATCAAACCGGTACAAGCCAGAACATACGTCTCTAAAGTGTTTCATGGTGCAACAAAGTCTCGGTGGTTAGAAGCTGAATAGGAACAAAAGACTATTACACCGTTTCGTCCAAGAACGTACGACTCTCAAGGTGGAACATAACGCAACAAGGTCGCCGTGGTTAGAAGTTAAGATGGAATACGACTATCACCCCGGTACGTGCTGGAACATACGTCTCCAAGGTGGAACGTGATGCTTTAAGGGGTCGGTGGTTAGAAGCTGGTGGGGTTGTTGGCGTCGCGCGGCTGCACGTGGATCATGACCTTGATGCCGGCACCCTGGCGCGACACCTCGTAGGCCTCTAGCGTCTCCTCCATGCTGAAGTGGTGCGTTACTAGCGGCTTCACATTGATCTTGCCGCTCGCCACCATTGATAGCGCGATTGGGTACCTATGGATGAGAAATGATTTTTAATAACTCTTTTAGTTCTAACTGGCTTATTTACTTTAATTTTATGTTAAGTGTATTTGTGCTTGATTTTTATAAAAAGAAAAAGTCATTCATTGTCACGACACAAGCTATGCCATCATTCATTTCCATATTCGTGCTTTTGAGAATCACACCCGTTCATAAACAGTGACATTTTAATAGCAAGATAAACAAAATATACTGCTACCAAGATATTTTCGCCCGTAGTAGATATTGACAGGGGGGCGTTATTGTGAAATTAGGGTTATCATTTAGTAAAATTATCCTGTTTCCAGAGAAATATTTCCACACGTAGGTCCGCACGGTAACTAATTAAAAAAGAACTTGGGTAAATTTGATAGCGAACAGCAAGTCTGCGACAGTAATAAAGTGACATTTCACTTGATCACAGCGTTAGTTTCGATTGTAGCCGCAGGCCAAAATATCCTTGATTATATATTCGATTCGTATAGTACAAATACAAGCGTTTTTAGTTTCTTCTTGATTAGCGTTCGGCAATTAAAACTGGTTAGTTTAACTGTCCGATAGGGCTGCTCGGAGATGTTTAAATTCGTTCAGACTTACTTGCAAATTGAGTCTATCATAGATTTTACTCGAGGTAAGTAAAATAGGCCGAAGGTTAGTGAATATCTATAGCAACTTTCAAGCGAACATTTTAATGTTTAATATTTGACGGACCTGGACCGACCTGGTTTTTCACAGCTTATGTCGCTCCGCCCACTCGATCGAGCAGGCGCGGGTTCTAGCCCCGCACATGACAAATCTTTGTGTGACCCACAAATACTTGTTTCGGTCTGGGTGTTTGTGTATGTTAATTTCGTGTTCGTAAACGCACCGTCAGGAATAATTCCTAGTATAGTGCTAGGTTTAAAAAAAATAATGTTATTGACACGTTATTTTTTTTTTAGGAATCCTAGCCCCGCTCTTGAATTTATTGGTAATGTAGATGCAAATGTGTATAATAGGTATGTAATGAGGAGGCAATTGTGGATCCTGGGTTACAGGAGTTACAATGGTGGGAATGTGTGGCGGGCTTAGGCCCAAAAAAAAGGTATGCACTGACTCGTTGACATATCGGAAGATGCCGCGGATGTCGACCTCCCGCGCCAGCGCGCCCGCCAGCGGCACCGTCTGCTCCGGCGCGCCCATGCCCACCAGCACGGCCACGCCGCCCGACTTCGTCGCCTGCGCACGCAACGCATAACTGAGTAACGCACACTATAGGCCTTTTCACCAACCATGGGTACGCTGATATTTAAAATTTGATATTTCTAGAAAAGTGGTGAGTGTGAAATGGAATCGATTGAATATGGTATCGCGAAAATTTGTAATGACGAATGAATCGATATTAATAAAAATAATTTAGGAACAAAAAGAGAACAAAATAAAATAATCTCATTATTTATTTATGAATCAAGCCATTGGTCAGAAAAATCATCTGACAAATCGCTTGATTCGTCGCTTACGTGTGTTATTATTAAAAAAATAAATATAAAACTCTCTGTTTTAATATGTCAAGATAGCGCATCCACGTTCTTTTATTAATTTATTGAGCATGAGAATACTAAATATTTCAGGCCGATACATAGAATATTGTATTCGTAAAAAAAATCGGCAATCGACTCTGTACACACACCGTCACGCCTATATTCCCCAGAGGGTGGCAGAGGTGTACTGAGTACACCCACGTTTCGCCGACGATGTTAGGTCCCATGTAATAGGGGGCGAGCCTATTGCCATATTCCGGACTCATACTGGGAAGTTTTCGTTAGAAATACTACATTTGTCCGACTTAGGATTTGAACCCAGGACCTCGTGATCACAAAGCGATGCGCTTTGCCACTAGACCAATGAGGCAGGTACTAACTAAACTATGTACATTTTAAAAAACAACATATCGATCATAACCATTGCATTGTCATTCTCTAAAATGCAAACCGTTACAATTTATATAATTAAGTTTAGAATAAATCAAAAATCAAATCAAGCGGGCGTTTTTTGAATTTTGGCTACAGCGCGCGACGTGCAATTATGACTGGACGCGCCTTCTGAATATATTATTCTAAGGCTTTAGGTTTTTAAATAATTACGCAAACTTATAAACAGTGTATGATTTTAATGGAAAGTAAAGTAGATTTTTGATGTATTTTTATATTCCTGTTTATTTTTTGGATTCTAAAGTTTCAATATTCTTAAATACAATATGCATGAAATGGAATATGCTCAAATGTCACCGTGCCCATGTCTGGTGAAAAAGACTATAACGCCCGTATTACAAAACGAAAATTGATCGTTAATCTAGGTTTGAAACTAACATTTTAGTACAAAAATCAGTTTTTAAAACAATTCACGTCTGATTTACGTTCTGTAATATGGACCTAAGTTTCAAGTAAAATTAAGCAAGTACTAACAATGCCATTCTAGATTTTATATCTCTGTACTGTCTGTTTTCAGCTGTGATTGTGATATAATTTGACATATTTATAACTGCATGGCTCATGCATGTCGACACAACTTAATAATATTTTTTTGAGTTTTTTACGCCATCTCTTGGCAAAACATAGCGAATAGTGTTACAACTGTTTTTTGTTTTTAATACCATCTGTTTTTTTACATATGCCTATGTTCACGAAATATATGATTGATTGACTGAATACATGCTTTTTTACCCAATTCACACATTGCTCACTGCCGCGTGAAGTGAGGGCAGGTAAGTCGTATTGCCGCTCTACCTCCCTTCCCACACTTATCACTGCCTGGCACTCCCTTCCTTGGCGGTATTTTGCATGTTTTTTGGGCGGGAGTCAAAAGACTTGACAGGCCCCGCCCGCTCAGTGTGGCCGGCTTAGAAATCTTTTTGGAATTATGGGGAAAATATAATATAAAAAAATTATAGATAAAAATCTAAAGAAATATATAAAATACAAAAAGAAATGTGAGGGTGATACATTCCAAAATACCATGGGAAAGCTAGTAAAAAAAAATCCCTGGGTATATTTTATGAAAATATCATTTCGGGTAAAAGAAAATCTGATATCGGGATTTTTTGCAAACATAAGAGAAACACAGAGACGCTGCCGCGGTACTGGCTTTGCTCTAGGCGGGAAGTGGCGGCATGACCGACCCTTCCGTTTCCCTGACCTCCCTTCTTTCGTATACAGATACCGCACACAGGATCAGACGCCGACCTCGCTGGCGAGGTCGAAAAATCCCTTGCCCGCCGGACGGTGCAGAGCACTACGGCGAGACACCTAGTACACGCCCTCCCCATAGCGTCTGCCCAAGCCGAGGATGATGCCTCTGGTTTAGTACCTATAATGCCAGTAGCGATCATGAAGTCATGATACTAAACCGTACTAAACTGAGTTCGACTCTTAGGTCAGACAAGGGTGCTTCTTGTATCGAAAAATTCTCAATATCAGTTCGAAGTCTAGAGTTATAATGAAATTGGGCTTGCCCTCCCTACATTGGACTCATTGGACCTAAGATCATGAACGAAATGAGGGTGATAATGAAGTGATAATGAAGAACATACACAGTACACCTCTGCTGCTATATAGAGAATATAGGCGTAACGGTATTTATGGTTGATAATAAAATTTACGAGAGCAGGTTGCTCTCGTAAAATTCAGTTTCTTGCCCATCGGTACTTGTATAATTTTAAAACAATACAAGTATCTATGACATTTAAAAATATAATCCAAATTTCTTATCCATTAATACAGATTCCTTAACCACGGCAGTGAGCTATAATGTAAACTTTATGTTTTTAATCCCTGCATTCTCATTTTTTCCATTTCCCTACACACTGGGTGTACCTATGAGAGAGGGCTGAATGAACGACATAACAACAACTTACCAAAAGCGACAGTCTGACGGTAGCCTGCGCTCCACTAGCGTCGAAGGACACATCCGGGTGATTGCCGAGGAGCTCGTGGATCTTCTTCACCAGATCCGCCTCGTTAGACTCACGGGACACAAGCAATGTGAAGTCTGCGCCGATCTGCTTCGCGAATTCCAGCCGAGACTGCAGGACGTCTGAGGGAAAAAATCGAAACATAGCCCTATGTTATGACAGAGATGGATATAAATTATATAGTACAAATGCTTTGTCTTTTTAGCATCGTTGGTCGAATTGCCGCCCGTTAGGTCAGATAGGTTATCGAATCACCATTCGAGGCCCTATTGAAGACCGAATGGAGTGGGCACGGTGGATCGATGACCTGGAGCGGGTACAAGATAGCGTTTAGCAAGTGTATAGATATAGACGGTTGTCGTGGCTAATTTTCGAAGGGGCCTGTGTCCCGCAGTGGACGTCCTTCGTGTGATTCTGCCTTCGTCTGATCATGATTGTCTTTTTATGTTATTCATAAAATGACGTGATAACGCATCCACGATAGGTATAGGAATAAGTTCGTATCAGGCATTTTTTATTTAAATTAAGAAATAAGAAAAGTGTTTAAAGATGTGGAGGAAATGTGGTGTTTTCAAAAGCAACCAACCTGTGATAAGGACTTTGCTGGCTCCCATAGCCTTAGCTGTGAGCAAAGTGAGCAGGCCAATAGGTCCAGCGCCCAGCACCAGTACGATGTCCCCGGCGGTGACTCCACCACGCCGGCAAGCGTGGATAGCTACTGACAGAGGCTCTAGGAGGGCACCTTCTTCCATTGACACGTGGTCTGGGAGTCTGGAAAAAAATGTAACGATATAGGATATTACCCCTCCGATTACTTACATATTTTTCTTTTTTGGAAATTTGAGTAATGTTTAATTTAATTAGGTTATCTTGATATTATTGTATGCCTGATTATGGGTAGGACATAGTGAAACCTACTGTATTATGTTTAATACAACACATACCATCTTTGTAACCTATGACCACAATAAATGCTATTTGATTTGATTTGATTACTTATTAATGACGCCAACACCTTTTTTATGAGCAATTCACCGAAACCATACAAATCGTTTAAGGTTTCTGTATCGACCTATGAGAGAGGAGGAAGCGAAAAAGGTCTGTATGGAAAGCACCTGTTGGAACGTTACACCCTCTGCCTATTCCGCAAGGGATCTGGCGTGATGATATAGCCGGTATTAAAAGCTTTTTCTCACAAACCAAGGCGAAAGAGATTAGGTCACCACCAAGATTCAGTGCGCATTGGTGAAGGTAGGCGACCTGCTATTGGAACTTATGAAGCTGCCATTAGGATTCAATAACAATACAAATTGGCTTATCGACTATCACATGAAGTGCACAACGGCTTAACCTGCCTTCCGAAGCACGGAGACTCTCGATAGAATGTCACAAAGAGTCACCCATCTCGGTAAGACTGAAACGAACGTTGCTTATCCTTGGTGATCGCCTCCGAAAAGTGTGCTACCACAGCTCTACGATTGCCGCTAGAGGGGTTACCATGGTGTATTTATTACATGTATTATTTAATTGTCCCGTGTGCGCTGTAATGTATTTCATTGAATCGTTTGCATTTGTTTGTAGGATAAAATGGGTTGTCTATCTGTTATATCTGTACATAAATAAGACATTTTAATTCGCAAGGTGGGGGCCACGGTGTCTATTTATACAAGCATTTTGTTTTGCTCCGTTTTCTAGAGTGAAAATAGCAAACATCGTTAATCGGACCGAAATAGCCGGTGTAACCGTACGCTTGAAATATAACCGCACAAATAGATGTTTTTTTTTCGGATCTCACTGTATCTGTGACGATCTTTTCATCTATCTATTTATCTTTATCATCACTCCAGATCCCTTGCGGGGTAGGCAGGGAGTACAGAGTTCCAAAAGGTTCTTTCCTTACAGAGCTCTCTGAATTCCTCTACTCTCATAGTTAGTCTCATACACGCACGCCGGTTACGAAGACTCTTGACTTATCTGTTACTCTTGACGTCGTCTGTTATCAAGAGGGAGGGTAATTTTACTAACAAGATTTCGCTAAAAGTCGAACTGCCGCTAATCATGTTCTCGTATTCTATTTCTTCTTTAGCTGGAAGACGTCCATTGCAGTACAAAGGCCTTCCCAAACATCGCTACTATCCAGTTTTTTACCTGGGACGTTCACCAGGTCATTGGTCCATATTGTAGTGGGCCTGCCCAATCCATCTACTAGCATACGAAAACAGCTAAACAAATTGATCGACAATGTATTCGGTTTTGCGAATGATTTAGTAGAATTGGTTAGTTGGTATCCAGATTTGCAACTATAGAACAGTTTGAACCCCTCCGTAGGGAAGACTGATCTTACCCTCAGAAAACTAAGAATCGTTTGAAGGCACTCAGATATACACCGCGAATACTTAAAAAAACTACGAACTCTTGATCGCATGATTTTAAATAGATTTTAAGGTGACAGTTCGGACACGGAACTACTATGCTAATGTATCTACCTTGTCTAACTATCCATGTACATCATCGCGTCAAATTCCTTGCTGGATAGACAGAGAATACAAAGTTCCAACAGGTTCTTCTCTTACATACTCCTCTGTAAGGAAAGAACATGTATCTACTTCTTAATCTAATATACACTTACTTGTAACAGAAGTCTGCTGCGTGCTTGTAGTATCTAACTAGGTTGCCGTGGTAGGGCGGCGTGGCGCAGAACGCCATGTCTGGGCAGAGGTGGTAGCGGCCAGTCTTGCAGAACTCACAGTAGCGGCAGGGGATGCCAGGCTCGATGGCTACGCGGTCACCCACCTGCAGGTTCTTGACTTTGGCTCCTGTCTGTAATAGGATAAGAGAGCGATAAGCCTATAAAATATAAACGAATTAAAAATATTCCCCGCTAGGGATCGGACGTGATAATGCAAATAGATAGATGAAAACCACCTTCATTTTGAAAATCGATTAATAAGATCTAGGTAACTGTTAATGATGTTTCTGGTCGTTTTAATATTTAAGAGTATAAATTGTGGTAGTAGCCAAAGCACATTTTACAGTAGTTATGGGTGACTTCAATGCGCGGCTGGGCCAACGGGGCGATGATGAGTTGAGAGTGGGGCAATTTGGATATGGGCAGCGCAACCCCAGGGGTCAGAGGCTGGCCGAATTTCTGGAGAAAGAGGGACTCTTTATGATGAACTCTTTCTTCCAGAAGCCGCCTCATAGGAAATGGACCTGGATGAGCCCTGATGGTTCCACCAAAAATGAGATAGACTTCATCATGAGCACCAAGCGACAAATATTTAATGATGTCTCCGTGATTCATAGGGTAAAAACCGGCAGTGATCACCGAATGGTCAGAGGCACATTAAATATTAATGTCAAAATGGAAAGATCGCGTCTGATGAGGTCTACGCTCCGACCTACTCATGCATATATCCAAAACCCCGAGAACTTTCAACTCGAATTGTCAAACCGCTTCGAATTGCTAGACAGCAGCGCATCAGTGGACGAAATCAACAACAGGCTGGTAGAGACTGTTCATACGGTCGGGTCCAAGTATTTTAAGACCCACCGTAAAAATAGGCCTCAAAAACTATCTGACTACACCCGAAACCTCATGGCTGAGCGACGTTCCATGACGCTCCAAACCTCCGATGATGCTAAGTCCTATAGGCAGCTTAATGGACAGATATTGAAGTCCTTGCGACACGACTTACGGTCCTTCAATGCAAGGCGTATTGAGGAGACCATAGAGCAGAACAAGGGCTCTAAAGTGTTCGCAAGAGACGCGTCTATTGGGCAGAGCCAGTTGACGAAGCTGAAGATGGAGGACGGAAACGTAACGTCGAATAGGTCAGAGGTGCTCAGGGAGATAGAGAGGTTCTATGGACAGTTATATACCTCAGTAGCTAAACCTGTTGTTGACTTGGTAAAAGACCCAAGAGCCAAGCTAACCCGACACTGCACTGAAGATATCCCGGACATCAGCCTGTGCGAAATTAGGATGGCTCTCAAACAACTAAAAAACAACAAAGCGCCGGGTGAAGACGGAATTACTGCAGAACTTCTGAAGGCGGGCGGATCGCCGGTACTTAAAGTCCTTCAGAGGCTATTTAATTCCGTCTTGCTTGAAGGGAAAACGCCGGAAGCATGGAACAGGGGTGTGGTGGTGCTGTTTTTCAAGAAAGGTGATAACACCTTATTGAAGAACTATAGGCCCATCACACTGCTGAGCCATGTTTATAAGTTGTTTTCGAGAGTCATTACGAATCGTCTCGAACGAAGGCTTGATGACTTCCAGCCTCCCGAACAAGCCGGTTTCCGGAAAGGTTTTAGTACCATAGACCACATACATACGCTGCGGCAGGTTATACAGAAGACTGAGGAGTATAATCGGCCACTAAGCTTGGCGTTTGTGGACTATGAGAAAGCCTTTGATTCGATCGAGACTTGGGCGGTTCTTAGATCTCTCCAGCGATGCCGCATTGACTATCGGTACATCGAAGTGTTGAAGTGCTTGTATAATAACGCCACCATGTCAGTCCGAGTACAGGGGCAGTGCACGAAGGTGATCCCCATAAAAAGAGGAGTAAGACAGGGAGACGTCATTTCTCCGAAACTGTTTACGGCCACCTTAGAGGACGCCTTCAAGCTCTTGGAATGGCAAGGACTTGGCATCAACATCAATGGCGAATACATCACTCACCTTCGATTTGCCGACGACATTGTGGTCATGGCGGAGTCGCTGGAAGATCTAGGACGAATGCTCGGTGACCTCAATAGAGTATCCCAACAAGTGGGTCTTAAAATGAATATGGACAAAACAAAAATAATGTTTAATGTCCATGTCGTACCCACCGCACTCACCGTTGGGAACTCTACTCTTGAAGTTGTCGACGAATACATTTACCTGGGACAGGCAGTCCGGTTAGGTAGGTCCAACTTTGAGAGAGAGGTCAATCGACGAATCCAACTCGGCTGGGCAGCGTTCGGGAAACTGCGCAACATCTTCTCATCCAAAATACCTCAGTGCCTAAAGACTAAAGTTTTTAGTCAATGTGTGTTACCAGTGATGACATATGGATCAGAGACGTGGTCTCTTACAATAGGTCTCATAAAAAAGCTCAAAGTTGCTCAGCGAGCTATGGAAAGAGCTATGCTCGGCGTTTCTCTACGTGATCGAATCAGGAATGAGGAGATTCGTAGAAGAACCAAGGTCACCGACATAGCCCTTAGGATTAGCATGCTGAAGTGGCAATGGGCTGGCCACATAGCGCGAAGATCGGACGGGCGTTGGGGCAGAAAGATTCTAGAGTGGAGACCACGTATTGGCAAGCGCAGCGTAGGACGACCGCCTGCCAGATGGACCGACGATCTTGTGAAAATCGCAGGAAATCGTTGGATGCAGGTGGCATCGGACCGGTTACGCTGGAAAGCGATTGGGGAGGCCTATGTTCAGCAGTGGACAAGTATAGGCTGAAATGATGAGCCAAACAAATATTTTGGTAATCTCTCTATGTCAGTTAACGTCGTATATATCAGCTCCCAGGGTTATTATTGAATCGGTTTCATAACGTGGATGGCGTCGTCGATAAAAAGTTGTTATACTTAACATTTTCACGATGTTTTCACACTTCCTTCGTATTTCTCAATTTTACGTCACACCGTTGGAACTTAGGTTGACACGATAATAAAACGACATATTTATGTCCCTTACGACTACTGAGTTTTAGCCATCATATAGACTAAACACCGACCTCGCCGATTAGGTCGAAGGTAATCGCGCGCCGGGCGGTACAGAGCATCAAGGCGAGACCGTTCTTCCTTGAGGTGCCCTTGAGCTAATTGCCCACATAGGGAATAATAATTATGGTTGCCTCCTTTGCCATTCCCGCTGTATCATAATTGTTGCATCACGGAAGGAAAAACTACTTATTGCTAGATTTTTTTTGGTGTTATACTTTCGTTCTCTTGTCCGGTAAACCGGCCAGCAGAATAGTCAAGGCCAACACAAGCATGCATAACTTAAAGACAACGAGAGTTATGTGTAGTTTCTTCGAATAAATACGAAATAAATGTTCTGGCAGAGGGAAGCGTGGGCGCAGTGTAGTCACATTTCCCCAATAATGTCAGGTGTGTGTGTGAATGATCTACGCTGTTGGCCACGGGGCCTTTACAGCTTCATCGGCAAAAATTTTAGGGCCCAATGTACCTAATAGGACGATCCTATTGCTATTATACTGGACAGAACTCCGGACATCTACTGTTTATCCAGACGATCTGAATTAAAACAGCTAGCTAATTTCGAAATTGCAGCTATCGAGGGCCGGTTCGATCCAACTACGTTAGGACGGCAGCATACCTAAACGTGCAATTAGCATGCATTCAGTCGAGAAATTCGATGCAGTTATAATAACTGCACCAAAACCGTATCCAACCAGCAATTTTGCCGCATGCAACCAGCAAGCTTCCAGTCTATATGCAGATTGTCTAAAGACAAGTGTCGTACTTACAGGTGGAAAAAACACAATTTTTTAAGTGAAAGCTCCTTTAGGCGCATTGGGCATTTTTGAAGTAGGAAAATCAATCGAACTCGCATCACTGTTACCGACACCTCTTTGAAGTGAAAACTTCTTTAGGCGCGTTGGGCATTTTTGAGATGAGAACAAAACCATTGAACTCGCGACACTATTACCGTTACCGACACCTCTGTATATAAGTATGTTCATATATTGTGTATGTATGTACATGGATACACATGCACGTTGTTCAAGTTTTCACTTCTGTCGACAATCCCGGAGTGCCACTGTTGTTTTTTCCATAGAAAAACGCCAATAACAACTTAGTTGGACCTAGGATTTGTACCCAAGCCCTTGTGGTTGGCTGCCACATCATCCTCTACTACATCAACAAGTGCAATAAAACATGATGATAAAATTCATTTTGTCACAAACTTGACATACCTACAAATTGCCACTTGCAATGATAACAGAGAGTGCAATATTGAAATCGTGTTATTAAAACAAGTTGATAGTTTACAATAATAAACGACCTTGCCGCTTAGGTAGATAGGCTTCTTTAATTAAAACTTATAAATTTTATTGACTTCGATGATGTTACATCATCGTGTAAAGATTAATTCGGACTGTAGATTTAAACTTAGATTAAAACTTGACCTAAGGCGATCGTCTTCGATCGATCGATTCTTGGTGTTCGTCAGAGGTTAAACAACGCTCAGCTCGGGCAGCCTAGGTTGAGGTTTATCACAATTCCATACTTGAGCGTTTCCACCATCAGTCTCAGTTACTTGCTACTTCCTGGGATTTTCAAGTAAGTCAAGTTGGAAGCCTTTAAAAATTTAAACAGCACGGGGCCACAAACGTGGTTCCATCAATACGCCCTGTGTCCGCAAGGTGGAGTATGACTTCCCTATTCTATCTGGCCTCCATTTGTGAGAGAAGGCCTTTACCCAGCACTGGGAAAATATAGCCTGATTTTTTTATAAAAAATCAACTGCAAATAGTTTCGGTTGATTGGTTACTGACCGGCTGAACTTTTGAAAATAGTTTAATAATCATCTGATGTTCAATCATTTATTGTTGCAAAATTGTCAAATTGCAACATTTATCGTTATCTCGGTAAAATATATTTATCAAGAGATTTTGATAAACATTCTCGTAAATTTGCAAGATACGAAATTAATCTTCGTCTACATTTGGATTAAAACATAAATAAATAAAATGTGTAGGTACGTGTGACGGCACAGACGCTATAGAAACAACTTTACAAACAATGAGCCGTGACCGTAGGCGAAAATTCAACGGACAGAATCAATTGAGTAAATAATACCGGATGGAGTAAATATACCACACCTACCAACCTACCTACCACGCAATATTAAGACGATCTTATATATATTTCGACCGAGTCTTATTTGAAGGGCAAGTCAAGAGTCTTTATAACCGACGAGTGTGTATGAGACGAACTATGAGAGTGGAGGAAGCCAGAGAGATACAAGGCATGCCTTTTAAGTTTTGTCGTTTGAAGAAAAAATACAACTAGAACCTTATAGTACTTTTTATTGTTTTTCAAAGTATTCACCACATAGCTTAATACACTTTTCCATTCGCTCAAACCAGTTATTATAACATTTATTCCATTCTTAAGTGGGGGTGTTCAAAATGGCTGACTTGAAAGCGTCAACTGCTTCTTCACCGGACCGGAACCTTTGACCACGAAGACTTTTCTTAATTTTAGGAAATGTAAAGAAATCGTTAGGGCTTAGGTCAGGACTGTATGGAGGATGGTCAAGAATTTCTACTTTTTCCTGCTTCAAATACTCAATCGTTTGATGAGCGCTGTGTGAGCTTGCGTTGTCGTGGTGCAGGATGATGCGTCGCTTTGAGTTAGATTTTCGAAGTTCGGCGATGACTTGTGGTAAACAAACTGTGGTATACCACTCTGCGTTAACCGTTCTACGATTTTCAAGTGCAATAGTCGCAACATGGCCAGTTTTTCCAACGAACGTGGCCACCATCTTCTTTGAAGTGCTTCGAGAACGAACAACTTTAGTCGGCTTTGGCTCGTCATGAAAGACCCAGATTGTAGATTGTTGTTGGGAATCAGGATCGTAGGCATAGATCCAAGATTCGTCACCACTGATGATGTCGTAGACGTGATTTGACTCTCCTCGGTTGAACCTTTGCAGAGTTTTCTTACACCATCTGACGCGGGCCGCCTTGTGATCGTCGGAAAGCAGATGCGGTATCCAACGGCAAACTAGCTTTCTCACACCAAGCGCTTCATGCAAGATCTTCTGAATGGTTGTCCCTGAGATGTCTAATAGAGCCTCTATCTCTCGATACGTCACATGACGATCTTCGAGAATTAGTTGTCCCACAGCAATGATGTTATCTTCAGTGAAGGCGGATTTTGGGCGTCCTTCGCGAGATTTGTCACTAACACTAGTATGTCCATGCTGGAATTCTAAATACCAGCGGTCGACAGTCCGCAGACATGGGGCTTCATCACTGAACACAGATGTTAGCTCTTCAAAACACTGAAGCCGTGTCAGGCCTCTTCTAAAGTTGTAGAAAATTATCGCACGGACATTTTCCTTAGAAATATTCAGTTTTGTACGTAACCTGACAGATTCCAATCGACGCTGTGACTAAACAATAGCATTAATCCTAATACTTTCAACTGTTTTGAGATTCAATATTTAAACACATTCGAATATAGAACAGTTCCAAATTAAAAATTGCCGGTTAATATGGAAACAACAGAACTTAAAAGGCATGCCTCGTATGTAAGGAAAGAACCTGTTGGAACTCTGTACTCTCTGCATTCCCCGCGAGGGAGCTGGCGTGATATTATAGATAGATATAGATAGATAGATAGATGCCTATGTTCAGCAGTGGACAAGTATAGGCTGAGATGATGAGATAGATAGAGATCATATATATTATTATGATATATTGCTACGTAACACAATTCGGAAGCGGATGCTTCCATGTAGAGCTATAATGTTATAATAAATTAACTATCACTTGCTTTAACGGTAAAGGAAAACACCGTGAGGAAACTTGCATGCCTAAGAGTTTCTCGATGGTGTGCGAAGTTCGCCAACCCGCACTAGACCAGCGTGGTGTACTATAGCCTAAACCCTTTCAGTTTGGGAGGAGGCTCCTGCCCAACAGTGAGACAGTTTCTTAACAGGGCTAATACTGTAGCTACAATGTTATTTTCTTAAAAAGATGTAACTAGCCCCACTGGGAACAGTTCCTGTGTCGTAGGTGCGTTTACAAACATGTAAATTCACATACACAAATACCCAGACCGAAACAAATAATTGTGGGTCACACAAAGATTTGTCCCGTGCGGGAATCGAACCCGCGGCTATTAGACACAGTGGACGGAGTGACTGAAGCTCTTAACCACTGTGCTAAATCTTCCGTCTTTGTACTATTAGTGACATGAAATACACTCGACTAGAATAAATACATACGGATGAACATAGAACGTCGGTTAAAATGGATCAAAATCTTTGTTCTTTCTCTGGCTATTTGTAAATGATATTCGTACAAAAAACGTAAACAAAACCGTTAGAATCAGATTTTTTTAATAGACTTCTATAGGACTTGATTGATCAACCTCCCAACTTTATATTTGAATAAGACATCGTTTTGAAATCTGCAGTGATCATCCATTTTTACGTCTGCAAAAGTTGGTATGTATTATGTATTGTAATTCTCTGTAATGGCAGTGTTTGTTTTATGTTTAGTTTACGTAACCAATTTACGTAAATGGACTTTAGCGTAATTCGACAAATATGATGTTTTTTAATAACTGAATTTACTAGCGTCATTAACTACTTTTAAGTGGTATTATTTTACGACATTATTGTAAAGGTTTAAAACATAAAGCTTTACAAATATATCGTAAAATACCTACTCCGATAACTAAGTTTATTCTTTTATTGAAGCCTATATTAGAATATAAAGCGTGCCTAATAAGCAGAAGCCTGACTAAGGTTCACGTAAGTAAAGCCGCGACTTTAACTCTACATTGTAAAGTCAAGGAGCAGAAACATGTTATAAGTGAAAAGCAAGCAAATTGAAAGTCGGTATTTTATAGGATTTTATTTTGAACACACTGGTGGTATCAAAAATTATATATCTTGTAAAATTTGTGAAAATAAAATGAAATTGTATTACCAGGCATAACACTCAGAATTTCTAAACTTAGTAGCAATGGGCTGGGTCATGTCTCGTAGAATCCTCAAGTCATACTTGTAAACGGGTGCTGCTGGTGGGGACTGGTCCGTCCTCTATCCTTTGACTGATTAAACATGTACCGTAGTACTGCTGAGTTTTGTCTTCATTCGGCATTACACTGAAGCTATAATCAAGTATTTTGTACGCACCCATTTCATATTTTATATCATCTAAGGACATTTATGTTTAATCTATACTTCAGCACATCTATTTAGATCGATCGCTCGTTCCGAATGGAGTATGCCCCATAAACGCGATGTATACAAACATATTGTATAATTCTCATTTTTAAAAACCGTAACCGTGGTGTTTCTTCCCATTTTTCTCCACAGGAAAGACATTCCGTACGGGTAGTAGAGTCTTAAGTGATCAATAACTTTTCTTTTTTTGACCATCCATAAGCAAAAAACCTTTTATTTTGGGTAGGCAGCCGTTGGGGCAGAAAGGTCCTCGGCTGACGACCATGTAACGAAAGACGTGAAGTGCACAGGCCCCTCACAAGATGAATCAATTACTTGGTGAAGGTCACGGGTAATCGCTGGATGGGTATAGCACAAAACGGGTCCTTTGTGGCGATTTTGGTCAAAGTGTATGTTTTGCAGTGGATACCTTCCAGCGGATGACGAAAAATCACATATACCAGATAAGTTTTTCTGTAGCTAGCCAGCGCTGGCCCTGGGGTAGAGCGAGGGAGCGATCGCTCTAGGCGCCAGGTGGAAAGGGGCGCCAGAGCCAAATATGAAAAAAAAATCATTATTGAAATAATACTAATTTAATTATATAGCGGTTGAAACTTTTTTAATGTTAAGAATCAGGAAAGTAACTATGATAATTAGAACGTATTTATTTTAATTAACTTAAATACGTGTTGGATTTTTGATAATTTGGGAATTATTATTTATATAACACCGAAGTACAATTGAAAGACAATCTTGCTTTACCCTGATCAAGGGCTAGGGCTGCGCTGATCCTAGTTATCATATATTGGAGTTGACAGCCTGACCTTTAACAATAAGTAAGGGTAACATTCAATGGTGTGTGTAATGGTATGGTAACAAGCGGTTACCGTCAGCTCACTGTCCGATAACACAGATAAAGGTCAAACAACAATCTCGCGGCGATAAGCCCGGTTTGACCGATACAAAGAGCGTTAATTAATTGAACAGCATTCTGTTGACACACGTGTGTCGTGTTTGTTCTACAACGTGATCTTAAGCTACTGAGCAATTTAAAAAGTTGAAAACATCGTCCTCAGAATGGCTTCGTGTTTTCTTAGCATTTTAATCAGCCGCGCCTCCCTTCGATCTTTTAAGCAGTTGTGTGATCGATACTAGATTAAAAGTTTTGATGTACGGCTTGATCCAGTGGTTGAGAGCCTGGGAGCTGGATCGAGTGGTCGCGGGTTCGATTCCCGAAGATTTATCCCGATCCTTGTGTGACCTACAAATATTAACTTCGGTCGGGGTGAACAATATAAGAATTATTTCTAGTGTGGGGCTACGTTTAATATTTAACTAAAAGTAAGAATAATTTTTGTAATACAATCTTCAGAGCGTCGACAAATTTAGAGCATGTTGATTGGAATATTTTTATATGTAAAGAGTGGATTAAAGAAACACTGAGATACTCATGTCACATTCCTACTAATTGAAAACGACGTCAGCTAGAAGTAGGTGAGAACATAAAATATAATCTAGTTCGTAATGTTTGAGCGTTACATACGACTTATCAACGCGTCCGCGTACCTCGTATTATTATTTAATGTGATATGAACTAAATATACGTACGTATCTACATACCTAGACAAAAAAAAACATCTAGTTTTACATGATATAGCCAGTTGATTTAACGTTCAATCAATGCAAATGAGGAGTGCTATTTTAGTGGGGTTGGCGAGCGTCTAAAATATAATTTCGGATCGTGCAGGTTAGGTGCAAATCTGTATGAACCCGGCACGGACGGAAATCAGCATTTTTATACAACACGCGGGAGTATTTATTT
Source organism: Phalera bucephala (assembly GCA_905147815.2). Classification (NCBI taxonomy): domain Eukaryota; kingdom Metazoa; phylum Arthropoda; class Insecta; order Lepidoptera; family Notodontidae; genus Phalera; species Phalera bucephala. Next base: position 56,457,059 of record LR990609.1, read on the forward strand.
CGTATACTTATACATATATTTATACTCGTGAATATTTGGTCAGCGTAAATTTGTGTCGTATGTCGTAAATATAATGTTGTTATTGTGACGTAGTACGTACTGATCAGCGACTTAAAAGTCGCTGAGTCCGTCGAGTATCTTGATCAGATATCGTGATTTTGTTTCCTAAATCGACAACGTAGTGAGGTTTTAATGAAAGGTGCTAATCGATAAGATAAGATTAGAGGATTAATTCGTATAAAACGGACTTTAAGGAAGTAAATGGTTACTACTACATCCGAACATAGGGTTTATGAGTCTCCTATTATTTTAAATTCCTGTATATTATGAATGATACCTGAGTTAAGGCAACATTAGTAAGCTGAAGTGGCAATGGGCGGGCCACATAGCGCGAAGATCGTACGGGCGTTGGGGCAGAAAGATTCTAGAGTGGAGATTAGGTATTGGCAGGCGCAGCGTGGGACGGCCCCCTGCCAGATGGGCCGACGATCTTGTGAATATCGCAGGAAGTCTTTGGATGCAGGTGGCATCGGAACGGTTGCGCTGGAGAGCGATTGAGGAGGCCTATGTTCAACAGTAGCCAAATATAGGCAGAGTTGATGTGTTAAGGCAACTGTTTTCTGGTGATACAGATTTTATTTGTTGAGAAGTGTATTTCAACATTAATTTTATTGCAGGACAACATTTTGTAAGCCACGAGCTACGGGGCACATGCACATATATATTCCATATGATAATGAAATAGGTATTATATCTATATTTCGGACAATCCTTATCGAATGAATTACGAGTTCATGTTATTTGATTGATATAGTTAATGGAAAAATACGTTTATTAAATAATTAATTGCATCATAAAACTGTAGATTGCATGATTACCAGAAATGTCAAAAGGTCAGTTTGTAGGTAACAATAATTTTTTGGTATTTTGCTAAAGTTTGCGCGTAAATAAATCGTAAAATTGAAAGCACCACCATTGCAATACAGAAGTGTAAACCATTAGGAGTGCTAAAGCAACAAGTGATATTTGTGTTCCATGACGCACATGACCCATTTATGTGCGTATAATATAGAAATTTGATTTTTAATATAAACTTATGCCATGTCAAGCGATCGCTCTCTCACCATTGAGCTACCAGAGGACCTACTTTGGTACTAGGTAGGTACCTAACCGGTATTTTTTTCCTTCGTGTTGGTAGAGCCACGTGGAAGAATATGGGGGAAACCTTTACTAAGCCGTGGGACTACAGAAGTTACCAAAAATGTGTATTCACATTATGAGAAACCCGATGAAGCGCAATATGCCGAATCCTTTCCGATTTCTTTCGGATTATGTTGTGGATTAAGTTTTCTTTCTATTAAGAACAATCAGTAGGTAAGTATACAAAAAAGACAGCCTAAATAAATAATGCTTAGTATACAAATATAACTAAATACCAACGGCAGTGAACGCAAACTCATTACGGTATATTCGTACCGCACGAGCGTACCGCGAGTGTAAGCGAAGTTCACGGCCGCGGTGACACTGGCGAGCGGCGAACATTTCGATTAGGCGGGTACGTCACGCGGGTGTGTCTACAGCACAACTCGTAGGTACCTATTATATAGTCTGCGCCAACAATACGCCTCCAAACCGACTGGTTGGCGCGGAACTTGATTACGAAAATATCAAATAACCGGACCTCAGCGTGAATGTGGACGACCTTGAGTATTTACAAACTATCTAAAAAGCGATCTAGTTATTAAATTAAGATAAACACCGTCACCACATTCCCCGAGAGAAGGTGGCAGAGGTATGCGTAAAACTCACATTACGCCGACGATGCTAGGGCGGCGAACCTATTTCTATAACACCGGGCATAATTCCGGACTCGGGAACTGCGACTCAGAATTATTCGACAAAAAAACCACGCTCTCCGAACTAGAATTCGAATTCAGGACCTCGTGAACTCCACCAATGAGGAAATATATTTAATAAAATATTATACAAGCTGTAACATAATAAACGCAAGACCTGAAAGTAGTTTGTTCTAAATCGGTAACTGAATTGATTCCAACTATTTTTAATGTATATTAAATTTTTTTAATTTTGCAAAAAATTCTTTTACTCCTTCAGTACCGTATAAAAATCTAAATTTATTTTTGATTCATAGCAATAAGGAGATTACAAATGCATTCCTAACCCGTATTTCTCAAAATGCACACATACACGTACAAATTTCATTGTTAATTGGGGTATAAAAGTGCTTAAAAAAGGGGTAAAAACCTTTAAATTTGGAAATTTGATTGTCGTTTTGAATTTATGAAGCAATTCTCTAATTGGGGTGTCTGAGGTCTTGCGTTTATTATGTTACACCTTGTATATGGATGAACTATCGCAAAATCTACCATATATTCTTGAATACATATTGTAATAACGATATCATTACATCATCGTAATTTCACTATGTTATATAATTACTAATAGTATATTTTGAATTAGATAAGTAGGAAGCGTTATTGTCGGTACCCATTTTGTTTTCACGGTTTTCAGAAGTTTTTAGTCATATAAGTGATCAAGATCACAGTATAAATTCTGCGATTCATCAGCATCAATCTATAGCCGTCCACTGCCGTCCACTGGTTCGATTCTCGGCTACTCTCATTCAAGTGTACGATTAAGATGTAACAATCATTCAATTTATTAAAAAAACAACGAAATAGAGATTTGGTATTCTTTACCTTCTTTAAGATATGAAACTCGGAAGAAAGAGGAGAAGAATCAAATATTATCATGGAATATTACAAATGTCATTAAACATTATATTATTATTTAAAGCCGACTATTCAACCTCATATTTCGACAGTGTCAAGTGGTGATTGAGTAAAACGTAAAGCATAAAAAATGGCTTATGGCGATAACGCAAAAAGTCATACAAAAACCGACATTTTACTCAAAATCAACAGTGATTTATTCACGTAGACCAAAAAAATATGAAAAGTTAAGAAAGAAATGTATATTTAATAGATATTTACTTAAGACAAGACTCTACTACGATGGTAGAGTCTTAAGTGATATAGTCGAACAAGTGGTAGTACCACCAGTACGGAATGTCGTTATTGCCCCTTAATACAAAAATTTCGTCGTTATGGGATTGCTATGTATATAAAGTATGCTTACCTTGGCAACAACTCCGGAAGCTTCGTGACCCATGATCATGGGCTCCTTAAGAACGAAGTGCCCGCAGGCACCGCTTTGCCAGTAGTGGACATCCGAACCGCAAATGCCCACGCAGTCCATTTTGAGTAGGACCTCTGCATAAAAAAAAACTTAGGTAATATATAATCTGAAAATTAAACCCATCGCTCAGCAGTGGAACAGATTAAAACAATATAAAAAGCGCGCTTCCAGTGCGCTATAAAATTAAATTTTGCGTGCTCTAAAAAAAAGGTTTTCTTTATTTTAATTAATTTCATATAATTTGTTTGAAAAAAATAGGCAATTTAACGGTGTAGCCTTGGTGAAATCTGTGATTATAGAAGTACTTCAAGACTGTTAAGACTGTACAGTCTTTGACAATAGAACCTTAATAATGTTCAAACTTAAAATTTAAATTAATTATGGTTGAATTTCGACCAATGGGCGACCACTAGTAATTAGAATTTCACACCTACAGACTACATTACATTATCATGACGTCTTGTAAAGCTATTAAGAATTTTAAGTACCTGGTATTGTTTTTCATTTGACATTGAGCGGATAATAGTGTCTTAACAAACATACATGAATACTTTATTGTATGTAATATGCAAAGCTGATTGACCATTTTTCATTTAGTCATGCGGAATTTACAGACACTTAAATGTAGATAAATCGTCGGGAAATATCATAAACGTCCAACTTCTACGTTTTGGAAATATAAAGATTTATACAACTCTTTCATTATGTATTATCAGCCATGACAGTTACGAAGGCATTATTCTGGTGTTTTTGGGAATAATGTATGAGTATAACGTGTCTATATATTGTTTGCCAGTGACTGCTTCGAAGGTAAATCGGGTGTCATGTCATCGAATCAACAAAAATCCTACCTACAAGTGGTGCGTCACCTCTGTATACATTGAAGAAAGAGTGTTTACTAACCGGGAATGCGTCAAATTTGGTGTTAACAAACCCAACAAAAATATTAAGAGAGCATTTTCCCGGTGAGTCGAATAGGCAACTGGGAATATTTTAGTATAGCATAGACCCCATCAACAGTCAGTCTCTAGCAGTCCACTGCTGGACTCTCGAATTGCAGACTCCTTGAATACAAACTTGTACTCTCATCCAATTTCTGCCAACCGCCCTGCAAAGATCATCTCTCCATCTAGTTCTAGGGATTCTTGCAATATATGCCAATCCGTGATCTCCACCCAAGAACTCGTTGACCCTATCCCCCCCCCCCCCCCCCCTATTATCATCATCAGCCTATTGCAGTCTATTGCTGAATATAGAACTCGTTTGCACGCCACTGACTACGTTCCTGGGCTAGTTTCATCCAATTCCAGAGCTTTCCTCCTCCGAATATCATTGCTTTACCCAGCCCGAGAGCGTCCTGCTCTACCTTTGCCAATCCGTGGTCTCCACTCAAGCACGCCTTTACCCTAATCTTTGTAAAGTTATTTAATAGAGTGCTAGTAAACTAAATAACGCTTATAAAAAATCTTAAAAATAAACAACATTAGAATATAGTTTAAAATGTCGCGGTATAAATGGTGGACGATAAAACTCTTCAATCGCTAGCATATGGTATGCTAGCAATTGAAGAGTTCAGTAGCATTCCCATATTAGGCTGTAATATGGTTGTGATTAAGTGTCATTGTGTCATTCAACCATCGTCATTGATTAAGGTCACGTGTAACCAGTTGCCATGTTTATTCTTTAAAAATATTGAAGTTTTGATATCTGAAAATATCCAGAGACGGCTAGCGATAAGCGCAATTTTTGCTTAAATTATCCAAAGATTTTTCAATTATACTTTATAAATGAATAAAGCATTATTATCTATGTTAAGACAAACGAAACTGGTTTTATCAGCCTTGTTTGTGTGTATGTGAGCCAGTGTTGGGCATTATTCAATTAATTTTTAATTGCATTTTCAATCAACTGAAATTTCAGTTGCAATTAAATTAATTCCCCTAAGGTACTCCGGAATAACAAAGACTTTTGAACGTCAAACGCCTTGGTCCCCGTGAACATGGGTGCTGTAGAGCATTAAAAATTTCGGGAACGTAAAAACCAAAAATAAACCGCGATAAAATTCGAAATATTTTAATTGTAATTTAATTGTTTTTACAATTAATTACTGCCCAACTCTGATATGAGCTTGGTGCACCCATGTACACACCATCACGCGTCAAACCATTGTGGAAATCGTGGAACAAATTCTTTTTTAATATCTTTAAAATTATTAATTATTCAATATAACGACTGCTTCGTTAGTCTAGTGGCAAAGCGCATCGCTTTGTGATCACATGGTCCTGGGTTCAAATCCTAGGTCGGACAAGTAGTTTTTCTGACGAAAACTTCCCAGTACGAGTGCGGACTCTAGAATTGTGCCCGGTATATGGCAATAGGCTCGCCCCAATTACATGGGGCCTAACATCGTCGGCGAAACGTGGGTGTACTCAGTACACCTCTGCCTCCCCCGCTTGGGGAATATAGGCGTGACGGTGTGTATTTAATATAAAATAGTATAATAATCACAAACTATGCATGTAGATACTAAACAAGAAAGTATATCTCATATATTTAAGGTTAGATATCAAATTCTTAAATAATTTTTCCAATAGTTTAATGCCTTATAAATCGCTGGACGCACTGCTAATCGTTGGATAAACGACTGCTTATCGACTTTTGCTGATGAGAGATAGAAATACTTTCAACACGCAAAGAGTTGTTTATTTGTTATTTCGACAAAATAATGTGCATATTTTAACCGTTTTCGTGAAGGACACTTTATTATGGAAAAAAATACTTGGTGCGGTTATAATATGCCAACAGCAATGAAAAACATATTACCTATTCATTAGGTGACAACATGAGAAATCTATGTCAATATTAGAATCATGCTAACTCCTACGGTGAACCAATAATACACACATTATGAGATATGACGACACGCTAAAATATTATTTAAACAGAAAATACTTGCCATCGTCGGCTATTTCTGGTATCGGCGTTTGGACCTGTGGACATACAAATTATACACGTGCACGATTAACATTTTTGAGTGTGACCTTGTATAGTTCAAGTTCGAGATTACATAAATAATCAACTAGCTGTACCCCTAATAACGTTCGCTTTATTTACAGGCGTCTATTTTACGTCCGTAAGCTTTTTTTAGAGACACAAGGTAGTCTATGCCATTCCCCTGGGTTAAATCTATTTCCTTGCCGATTTTTATCGAAATCTGTTTTGCGTTTGGGCGTAAAAAGGTAACAAATAAGCAGACAGACAGAATTACTTCCGATATTATACTATTAGTATGGATTATTATGAAATATTCATGAAAAATCCGCCTACATAATCGTAATTCATCGTTATCCAACCTTCCCACCTGACGGAAAGTGACGATGGGGGCGAAGATGTGGCTCGATGACTTAGTAAAGCCTATTCGCTATATAATATAGGCTGAGGAGACGAAAGTTAGATCGAATTCCGAAACGCTATGATCGGGCTAAACCCACCTCCTCGTATGGCAACCACTTTTTCGCACAGACTATTTTCACATTTTTAAGGTAAATCGGTTAAACGGCAAATCGAACAAATATTTATTAGGGACATTAGAACAAACTTAGATAAAAATAAATATCACAAACTCGTCATTATAATAAGGTTTGGTTAAAGATTTTATTTAGGTAACTTGTAGTGTGTTTGAACAAAATTTTGCAAATTGATTTTGGATTACTTCCTTCTCTTGTTGATATTTGGTTTACTCATTTAGTCCTTAAGACGACGATCACTTAATAGAGTTATCCTAATCCTGCAGTCAGGATCGTCTTTTGCACGAGGGAACTCCTGAACGTTTTACTTTATTGGCTAATTTGGCGTTCGGATTCAATTTGAATGGCAGATAATCATTATTATTTTAATCGCCACTTCGAATGATCAGTCAGGACCAGTCAGGCAGAGCTCTTTGAGGGTTAACAGTATGGTATTAAAGTGCCAATAAAATAAATAGAGGTAAAATCGATTGCCTACTTTTATTCATGCGACAACATTTTACGTTGTAGTACATTACTTACATTTATTTTAAACCGCCTATCCCGCAAGGGATCTGGCATGGTGATATTGATGGACAGATTATTTTTGAACAGTTTTTTGTGTCATGTTCAAAAAAGGTTAACTTTTCAGTCTAAAACAACTCAACTTTTACAAACAAAATAATAACTCCAATTACTATTTTTATAATTTATTAAGTATCTCAATATAAGGCGATGGAATGGGTGCATTTAATAAAATGAAAGACGAGATAAATAGTGATGTCTGTCTATCATTGGCAAACATATCGATCGTGCGTTCACTATTTTACTGACCCATCTACGGTCGAAGTTACGCTATTTTTTTAAATAATGATTGCGCAAATTCAAACATCTGCATAATTTAAAATTTAAATCAAACATTTTATCGCGGCATTTTCATATTTGACGTAAGCAAAAAATAAAAATAATTGCCTATATACTTAATTAAATTAAAAGTAAAAGTATAATCACATACGTACCAATTGCAAATCCTTAGGTTTATATAAAAGAGCAGTTAAATTGTCTGTGGCCATTTTGGACGCGTACGTTCAATTCAACGATCTCGGTACAACTGAGTGAACCAAAGAGAAGTGAACAGAGGCCACGACGTAACGAGCGCGGAATGTAATAAAGTTGAACACGCGGAGTTGAATGAAATCGCCCGTAATTTCTACTACATGGGGAGGTGTGTCTGTATGTCCGTATGTACGTAATATTATTATGATAATAGCAGTCCACGGCGGAACATTGTTTTGGTCGTACAACAGGAATTTCCTAATAAACTCCTGTGAAATTTTCGTAGAAAACCAACCGCACTCCCACAGGCAGCTCCCGGTAGCTTTAAGGTTTATAACTCATACAGGTTCTGTCCCACTGTAGGGCAAAGGCATTCTCTCACGATTCAAGATCAGAAAAAATAAGGTCACCCTCTAAGGTTACACCGTACCACGGCGACCCAGTGCGGCTTGGTGGAGGCAGGTTTGTGGCCACCCGCTGTGGAACTTATTGCGCCTAAGATAAGATTTTTCGATAGAAACAGCACATGTATCGTAGTCGTCTTTCATAACTGTGACTAGTGTTTGCAAATCAGTGGCTTTTGGCGCTGTTAAAACCGTCATCTGCATATAATATGAGGTTAACCACAAGATAACCCATTTTTACCCCTTCATTCATCGCTTTCAGTCTTTGAAGACTTTATCCAGATAAACAGTCCAGCGGACAACACGCAACCCTGTTTGACGCCGATTTAAACGACTTTTTTTATATTTTTAAATAGTAAAATTTTGATTTTAATAGTAAACATGGAGTTACTCGTCCTTCTTGAGATTCCGAAGTGGTGGTGGAGTCTTTTTTACTCTTCTGACGATTCATAAATACTGTAATGGTTTACATGAACAAAAATATTTCTAATTCTGATTCAATTGTAATAGATATTAAATACAATATTTCATGTATAAAAGTGGTTTGTATAAAACTAAATAAATTACAGACAGGCTCGTGAGTTTATTGCTAAACAATGCGCGTAGAGATCACAAGATCCTGGATTCGAATGCAAAATGTGATTTTTTGAAAAAAAACCAGTATCAGTCCGGCTGGCCTCCTATTACAAAGGAGGATAATATCGTCGGCGAAAAGCGGGTGTACTTTACACCTCTGCCTGCCGCCCCCGCTTAGGG